>OY728147.1:189487430-190737430 GCA_963277665.1 Viscum album
TTCCTAAAGCCTTATTATATTGGTTTTCTGATAAAAAAATAGCCTCTAGGTTGTGGGTTTGAAATTAAATAAGGGACGTGACTAGTTATTTTCAAAGTAAAAATAATTTGTAGGTGTGAAAAGAAATGGATAGGGGTGGCCTTTTATAAGTGGGGGAGAAGACACACCTATAGTTTTTTAAAATAAAAAAGTGTTCCCATATTTCCACATTCTAAAAGACTAAAAAATGGATCATTATTGATCCTTATATAAGATAAGATCTAAATATATCCATAAAAAATAATTTAGATAATTGTTTAGGTCATTTTAACCCTTATCCATTTAGTCCAACCCAAGTAAAACAATTTTAATCTTAACCACAGGAAAAGATTTTTAATATTATCACTATTCATTATGTCCAAAAATTAAATTGGAATTATTATATAATGTTATTTATGATGATTAAAAATATTTAATCTATTTTAAAAAAGAGAATTTATATAGGTTTTAGAATTTAATATAAATTAAAATCCATAAATGCAATGAAAAAGTGGTTTTTTAAGAAGTGTATTTTTCCAAAAAAAAGATGAATTAATATTAACTCAATGACAATTAATAATAATTATATGAATTGAAATTAATAATTATATATTTAACCTATAAATTTCAATTAAATAGTTACTGATTATGTATTATAGTAATTAATTAAATTGAAGTAACATTATTTACTTTAATACAGTTTTTAGATAAATGTGTTCTTAAACCTAAAAATAAAATTATACTAAAATAAAATACAAATATGATTAAAATGTAATTGATTACACTAAACATTTATAAAGAATAATTATTTTCCTCAAAATTATATTCAAAACATAATGGTATTTTAAATTACTTAAGTTATATAAAAGAAATGACGTTTTTAAAAAAAATTATATTTTCACTCTTCACCAAAAAATCAATATTTTTAGAAAAAACCCAAAATTTCAACCTAAGTTAATTTTATTATTAAAATTCAAAAAAATAAAATTTATTTTTCAAAAAAAATTCTAAAAAATTATAAATAAATTATTTTAATGATATCTTATAATAGAATAGTTTAATTACAGATATTTATTTTTTGATTTAAATTTACATAATATTTTGTATAATGAATATAACTATATAATTATTAAATATTAATAGAAATAAAAATGATTTATTATATCATTACCTGGGTTGCTACATTATCCCCCTCTTTGGAAAAAATTTCCTCTGATTTTATTCACTTATTAAACAAGTGGAGATATATGTCCCTTATAGTAGTTTCATATTCCATTGTAATTTCTTCAACCATCTAGTTTTCCATAAAACCTTAACTTGAAGGATTACCTAATTCCAAAAAAAATTCTCTCTATATTTAATAATTTAAACTATCTATTCCTCAAAAGGAAAATTCTCTTCCAACTACACTACTTCAGGGATCCAAACAAGAGATGAATCCAGCACATATTTCCTTAACATTAAAACATGAAAAATGTTGTGTGATTGAAATAAACTCAGAATAAATTATAATAAATAAGAAATTTATCCAAATTTCTCCAAGATTTCATATGATCCAACTAATAATATACTTAACTTTCCCTTTTTACCAAATCACATAACACTTTTCCATGAAGATACTTTAAGAAAATCATGATCATCTACCTTAAAATAAATATATTTATTCTAGTTATCCATGTAAGTTTTCTTCCTAATCAAAACCATCCTTGTATATTTTTAATCAACTTTTCCTTATTATATAATAACTCTACCAAATCTATTCCCATCAACATCCTTTTTCCTACTTCATCCCAAAAAGATGGTTCTTGACACCACTATACACATAATGCCTCAAAATGTTTCATCTGTATACTAGAATGAAATTTTTTTTATAATAAAACTCACCCAAAACAATATGATGATCTTAACTTCCTTGCTAATCCATTAAAAAGTAATGAAGCATATATTTCAAGTTTTAAATTATTTTTTCATACTATATAATAGATTTAGGATGAAATCAGTACTAGAATTTAAATTAATAATCAATGACCTCTAAATACCATTATAATTTTGGATGTAAACATGGTATGTTGATCTGATACTATGGAAAAATAATCCTCATATAACTTGAATGTATTCCTTAAATAAAATCAAGAAAGGTGATGTAAACACATCATATATGGAATGGTAAATAAATTTAAATATTTATTTAATCTATCAATAATAACACAAATCATATTATTACCTTGTGATTTCGTAGGGAATCCCAGTATGAAACCCATAGATATATTTTCCCATTTCCACTCCAGAACTATAAAATTATGAATCATTCCCTTTGATAATTTTTGTTATTCATTAACCTATTTAAGATTCAAACATTTCTTGGCAAATTTAGTAATATATCTTATTATTCCATCCCTCTAGTAATACTATTGAAGGTATATGTATATATTAGTGATTCTAAGATGAACAGAAAATGGGGAACTATGAGCTTCACTCAATATATATCTCTTCAATTTAGAATAACCTAGTACATATAATCTTCTTCAAAATATTAAAACACCATCTCTTTCAACATTAAATTCAGAAAACTTATCCTACTTAACCAATTCTACCTTTTCCTATAGAACAAAATCTTCCTTTGGAGTTGCTTAATTATTTTTGGTATAGATGACCTTACTGGCAGCTAAAACTAAATAAAGGTTCTTGCATCCCAAAATTCTTGGAAAAAATCATCAAATCATTAATCAAATGATCATGTTCCAAATTTATCTTTATTAAAATATCATCATTGTTCTGACTCAAAGAGTCAACCACTTTTTTCCTTTCTAGGATGACAACAAATTGTGTGATCATTATCCTGTATCAGTTCCATCCATCTTATTTACCTCAGTTTTAACTCTCAATATGACTAAAAATATAATTAAAATTTTTTTGATCCATATATATCTCACACTTTACTCCATAAAAACTATTCCTCTAGATTTTTTAAGCAAAAAATTATTAGATAATTCAAGATCATGTGTAGGATAATTTAACTCATGTGCTTTCAGTTTTCATATAGCATAATAAATTGCCTAGTTATTCTACATGAGGAAAAACCAAAAATCTTTAATATGTCACCACTACAGATAAAAAAATCAACATTTCTATAAGGGACAATTATAAAGAATTCACCAATCATTTTTTAGTTCCTAGAACACTCAACATATTCTTTATTCCAGGTGAATTAAACTTTTTTTGAGTTAACGTAGAAAGTGTTCTAGAAAACTGAAAAAAAAAATTACAATAATTCATTTATAGTAACCTTTTAATCCAAGAAAACGTTTAATATATATGATGTTTTTTGGTATTTTATATTCTTCAAAAACATTTGTTTGGGTAAGATCAACAGTTATGCCATCTTTAGAAACTATATGACCAAGGAATGAATTTTAAAAAAATCACACTTACTAAATTTGCCATATAGTTTCTTTTATTATAAGGATTTCACAAAAAATTCTTAAGTAATTTTTATATTCTTCCTGAATTATATAATATACCAAAATATCATTCATAAACACAACCTAAAATCTATCCAAGAACTCATGGTAAACTCTATTCATATGGTCTATAAATAAAATAGGTGTGTTAGACACCCCAATGGGAATAACTAAAAACTCATATTGTTCATATCTAGTCCAAAATGTACTCTTTATAATATCCTCTTCATTCACAGTAACATCATGATTTCGGTGCCACACACTGGTTCCCCAAGCCGGTTAGTTACATGACCTCAATTGTGTCTCCCCATATACTAGAGGCTACTAATTAGCGGTGAGGTTCTAATATATAAAAAAAAAGAAAATATACCCTCTTTATCATAGTAATACAATAGCCAAAATAAAAAAACAATAACCAAATGGAAATATCCAATAAACATAGTTGTACTATAATCAACAACAAACCAATTTCACATGATGAACCAAAAAAGGTAATAGTTTCCAGACTAAAACCATAAATATGTCATGTCATAGTATGTGCCAAGTGTTAAATGAAAACCTCAAAAATAAATACACTGACAACTCTAAGTGGGTACCAACACCATTTTTGGTTCCCTCATCCATGATATATCCCAAATCATCCATCTAACATTGGGATCTTTCCCTTATCCTTTCCTACAGACATGATGTCTATTCAGGTACCGATCAGGAATCCTGAGTAGGGTGTGAGTAAAACTCAGTAGGCCACCACCAATGGAATCTAAAACAATATCCATTAAAAAATTATGAGGTTATATAAAGAATAAATTAAAATCCATAAGTAAATAGTTATCCCATTTCATTATTCATTAATTAACCACATAAATCTCTAGGTTCAATATGACCCATATACCATCATTATCTTCTTCAGCTTGTGCTAGAGTTTGAACTATCCCAAATGGATATCACAAATCACAATACCATGGTTCTCATTAACTAGTTAATTTCAAATCATATCATGGTCAATTGGAACCATGGTTCAATTCCAATATCATGGGTGTAGAACATCATTTCTAATACCCCGTTGGTATTTGGAGCCTTTGTTCCTTTCCCACACCTCAATATCACATGGGTATTTTGGGCCACAGTCCCTGTCCCACACCATAATATCACATGGTAATTTAGATCCTACGTCACTTTCCCAAACCTCAATGTCCCATTTATTACATATATCACATTTAACAAGGATAATCATTAGTAACCCTCTCAAAAACATTTCACCTCATGGTATACCATTTTAATTATCAAAATAATCAAAATACATTACATTAATTCACATTCAATAATATTAAAAAATCACAATTAAAATATTTATTAACATTTGATCATATAATTCATTTACCCTTCAAGGAAAATCTAAACATCTCTTTATTCCCATTAATCAACCAATTCTATATTCACTTAATCAATCAATTACACAATCCCAACAATTAACCAATTTCACAATCCTGTTAATTAAAAAATTATAAAATCTCATTAATTGACCAATTTTCAAAACCTCATTAATAAATCAATTTAATGTTCCATTATTCTCCAATTACATAATGACAATTACCAAATTCAATTTTCTCAAGATCACTTCATTTTTTAATCATATTTAAGATCAATTAATCAATTTCATGATTTCATAAATTAATTAATCAAATAATTTATTCAATTCAAGTTTCAATTTCCAAATTATCCAACTGAAATTTCACAAAACATACACTTGATTAGAATTAAAGACTATAGGAATTTAATTTAGACCACTAACCTAAAGATCATTGACAAACACTCACCAATGAAAATCCCTAATTGAAGTGGGACAACCAAGATAATGATGAAGAATGAGATCCAGATCCAAAACTGATATTCAAGATCAAATGGATTTATATCTATCATAATCTAGATCGAATACCTTTACAAAAAAATAAAACATGCTTCTTCACCCATAAAGAGATACGGGAGAGAGATGAAACCACACGGAATGAGAATATCTTATTGGGAGAGGTGTAGATTCTTCAATCTTGCCTTCAATTCATAAAGAATGGAGTTCTAAATCACTTGTAATCCATACAAGAGCTTAAAAATGGTAGAAACGTTTAGGGTTGAGTTGAGTTGATTTATGGTGAAATATGGAGGTTTTAGGAATTTTAAAACTAATTTTTAGGGGTTTAATTTTCAACATTCAAGATTTTCTATACTAGGTACATGGTTTTACCTAACCATGAACCTAACTATGTTTCTCCTCCCATGGGTTGCATAATTACTACTAGGATGGTGCATAGTTTAAAAAATCGTGATCCAACCATTTTAATCACCTCTTTTTAGGTTTGCATAGTTTGTAGTCTTTGGCACATGGTTTGGGAAAACCATAAGCCAACCATGAACTTCCCATAAACCTTCCAAAATTCACTAATTTTACCCCCAAAATCCCATAAGTAAAATCAAACCAATATAAACTAAAAAACGGTAAAATAGTTCCTAAAAACAATCTATTTCAAACTCAAAAAATGGTCATGATCTTAAAATCTCTCCGCCTTATAACAGCTCATCCCTGAGTTGTACTCCCAAGCATCACAAATATTATGAGGTAAAAATATTAGTTCATCGATCCCACACAGCCACTTATCTCTCCCATGTTTCCTCCTGAACACACACATGTTTCCATAATACATGAACTACCAGTATTCTCTTTCACTATAACACTTTCTCCATGTAATCCAAAACACATATCAAATGCACATCAAAGGACATATCAGTATCAAACTCGACATCATCCACATAGATTGCATGAGAAGGGTCATACTGATACCGTCGAAATTGTGATACATGAAAAACTTCACGCATAACATTGTACTTATATGGAAGATCCAATAGTATGCCACCATCATTATTATATCCACAAATTCAAAGGGTCCAAAAAACATGGGTCCCAACATTCCCTAACTTTGAATCTTACGGTGGCCAAATCTAGGTGACACCTAAAGGAACACGTGATCAGACTCTATAAAATCTAGGGGTCATCGATGTATATCATCATATGACTTCTTCCTACTCTAATTCACAGCCATTCGTTTCTTAATCTATTTAGTCAAATCTGATGTATCCTACATGAGACTTGGTCCCTAAAAATCTAACTCACTATCCTCCATCCGGTATATAGGTGATTTATATCAACTATCATAAAGATCCTCATATGGATACATATGTATAGTTTCCTGATTACTATTGTAATAGGTGAACTCCATAAATTCTAGGTTCTTCTCTCAAGACCTACCAAAGTCTATGACACATGCCCAGATCATATCCTCTAAAACATATATAGTACATTCTGACTGCCCATTTGTCTATTGGTGGAATGCCATACTCAGAAACACCTGTGTACCAAGAACCTTCTACAAGCCATGCCAGAACTGTAAAGTAAAACATAAGTTGCGGCCTGAAACAATACTCACCGGAACTCTATACAGATGGGTTTTCTCCCAAACATGCATGTTTCCCAACTAATCCACTAAGAGTGTCTCCTGTTTAGTTAACAAATGTGTTACCTTTTTCAAACGGTCTACAACCACCCAAATAGAGTCATTATTATAAGGAATCCCCAGAAAACCCAACAAAAAAATACATGGTAATTTTTTCCCAAATCCATCCTGGAATGGGAAACATCTATAGTAAACCACAAGGTTTTTTATGCTCATCCTTCACCTGTTGACTATTGTATCATTGTGTCACAAACCCTATAATTTCTTTTTTCATGGTAGTACATAAATAGTTTTGATGTAGGAAACCTTTTATATGGGTAAAAATCTTATGCACCTCCCACTTGAAAGCATAGAATTCATCCATTATCTCCTCACACATACTTGTAGGTACAATGACTCAATTCCTAGCATAGATGATAACATCATCATTTATAGTCAACTTTGAAGTTGACTCCCCACCTTCAAGGATTTCCCTCACGGCCAAACATTCTATATTCTCATACGTCCTTTCCCTAGCCTAACTCAAAATTGTAGACTCCACTAAAACTAATATGAGATTCATATACTCCTGAAACTCATGAACCACAACATGTATCTCAGCCAGTATAATCATCATATTCCTAATAGAACTACACTCTTAAACTTCCTGATTGTATTTTTTCTTGATTATAGAATCAAAATTTTTTTACCATTCTTAGATGTATACTCTATCTCAAAATAAAATGAATATATATACTTAACCCATATTCACTACCAGAGATTCAATTCCTTCAGCAAAAATATGTAATTTAATCTCTTGTGATCAGTATACATAGTAAAATTTTAGGCTAAAATTTAATTCCAGTAACAGATCAAAGTATAAACCATTGTAACTAATTCTAGCTCATGTATTGTTAGTTTCGTTCCTGTGGTCTCAAATTTCATGACCCATACACAACCACTCAATCCCCCTACATCAACACAACTCCAAACCTGATACCAAATGCATCGTACAATACTGTATACTCCTCCCATGTATTGGGTATGATCAAGATTGGTGATGTTGTCAAGTACTTCTCCAACTCTTGGATATAATTATCATGTCTCTTGACCATCCAAACTTAACTCCCTTATTGGTCAATATCAAAGGTGGTGCTTCCAATCAGAAAAAGTCATGGATGTACCTCTGATAATATCATGTTAATCCCAAAAACCTATCTATTTTAAAAACATTCTTGGGTTGATCCCACGAAACAAATCATTGTACCTTCTATGGTTTCACTGACACACCTTTGTATGAGATGATGTTACCTAATAAATTTACCTGATCAATCCATAATTGGAACTTAGATAAATTGGTGTAAAGACAATACTCTCTCAATATACTCATGATGATGTCAAGATGTTGGGAATGATCATCATGAGTCTTGGAGTACACCAAGGTGTCATACACAAAAACAACCACAACAAGATCTAGTTATGGGTGGAAGATTTTGTTCTCTAAGGTTATAAAAATATTAGAATCATTTGTTATCCCAAATAGAATCACTAAAAACTCATATAGTCCATACCTTTTTCTGAATGATGTCTGAGGTATGTTGGAAGGTCATACTCTCGACTAATGATACCTTGGTCTCAAGCTAGTCTTGGATAAAACACAATATCCTCTCAACTATTCAAGTAGATATTCAATATTTGGATGAGAATATTATTTCTTCATAGTCATCCAATTCAACTTCCAGTAATCAATACACAAGAATAAGGTCCCATTATCCTTATTTGTGTACAAGACTAGATAACCCTAAGGTGATTTACTTGGAAGGATAAATCCCTTATCCATCAACTCTTCCTATTGATTATTAAGATCCAAAATCCCTTTTGGTTCTATTATGTAAGGTAGAATGAAAACTAACTAAACCACCAGAATGATCTTAATGGTAAATTCCATGTCTTTTTCATGTGAAAGCTTTGAGAAGTCCTTCGGAAAAACATACTGGAACCTATCAATAATGGGTGCAAAGACATCATTCTTTACACCCCCATAACTCAGTAATAGACTAGTGAGCTAAGTAGTGATCTCCCCTACTTTCTAATTAATTGGACCAAAATATCCCACCTGGATATCCCACTCTACATAGAGAATATAATTGTCACCCTCAAGAGATATAAAATTCACTCTCCTGCAGTAAAAATCTATGTGGCCTTGTTACGCCACTAACCATTCCATATGAATAATTAGTTCAAAGCCTGAAATTTCCATAATTTAAAGATCCAAAAATAAATGACACTCCCCAATCTTGAGAGAACAACCTTTACACAAGCAGATATATTTCAATCGTACTCCCAAAGGTGTATTGATCATCATCATCCCTCTCACAAACTATTTTTTCAGGATCAAACTATTTACCAATTTTGCATATATAAAATAATGAGAGGTACCAATATAAAATAAGTAACTAAATAGAGTATAATAAACAAGAATAATACCTATAATGTTTGATGGTCTAGCCTCGCTATCCACCAATGTAGGTTGAACTACTTGAAACCATATTACCCCTCTTCCCTTTGATGCAGTCTGAGTACCCTGAGTTGTACCACTCTACTGATATGGGAACTCTTTATTAGAAGCACCTCATCCACTTCCTCTACTACCATGTCCTATAGAACTCCAACTTCCATACTGATATGATTTATAATATTCTCATCACACATTCTAGTTATACCTAGCTGCTCCATTTCTACCAATTTATCATGTGTTCTGGAAGTACCATTGTAGATGTCCTGTCCTACACTAATCTCGGCCCTCTACCATTGGTCAAAGATAATGTCTATGAAGGTGGCCCAGCCTACCACACTTCTGGAAATCACTCAGGTAATATCTTGAGTAACTAATCCTTACCCCCAGAAACTCTTCTTTACAATGATTTAGTCAACATTATAATAGTGATACTTCCTACTCTCATAAGAATTACTTCAGGATCATCCCGAAGAAACCACATTTCCTCCACTGGAAGACTCATTTAGGTTCCCCTCATATATGGGAGCCTAATCTACCACCTCAGAAAACTTATTTAAAAGAAATATATTAACCCAAGACTTAATATCACATTTAATTACATCCTATAAATTAATTTAAATAGTTATATCATACCCTACCAGCACTAGAGAAGGGATTTTTAACTTAGTAAAGTGACCATCATGGACATAATCCCTCAGTTCAACTACCCGAACTCATCTTTTCTCCCCTTCTTTGGTTACTCTGGGTAAAAGTTCTCCAGGAACTTCTCTTTGAATCCATTCCATACCATACCATCTACATACCGAGTTTGAGAGTAAAAATCCCATCAATGCTTCACTAATCCTTGTAATATATATGTTTCCAAGTTGACTATATTCTCATTAAAAGTCTCAAAATGGTTCAGTATAGTCTGGATGAACTCAATCCAGAACTTTAGAGACTCAGGTTCACCCTCTCCGGTGAAATTCAGATTAATATGTAACTAAAACTCCCATCTTAGGTCATAAACACTCTTCACAACCCATTCTATTTCTCTCTCTGTAAGTTGCATTAAACGATAAATGTTCTCATGGAACTGTTCTTCGTCTCCTTCACTTGGCACTATCATTGCCTTAGGTTCCACTGTGGGATAATCATTTCTAGCCATATCCTTTTATCATACTATAAAAAATCATTATCATGGAGGCTTTCCTATTTAATTCAAAACACACATCTTAGAACACATAACACAATATTAACACATTTAACAATGGAGATTCATTTAAATCCATAATAAGTCATCCCTTATTCCCCATCACATGTTCAAAATTGAGGCACTATCACTGCCCTTAACCATCCCTCATCTAGGTGACATTTCACATATGGTAACACACTTTCACAACTCAAGTTTCTATTTACACACCCATTTTACACATTTTATATAATTTTTAAATTTTAGATTTCATATTAGGAATCATTTTCAGGTAAAATCTTCACAATAAATAAAATAACTTTTATTCAGACAATTAACTCTAAAACCATATTTTTTATTCATGCCTAAAATTATGCATGTCATAATAAGTCCTGCATTTATATAATGATTCATGTGTACACAAATCTCATGCCTTACTAGTCCATGAGTAAAATCTCTGAAAATTTTTAAAACAATAATCACATCA
The DNA here is from genome assembly GCA_963277665.1 of Viscum album. NCBI lineage: Eukaryota > Viridiplantae > Streptophyta > Magnoliopsida > Santalales > Viscaceae > Viscum > Viscum album. Next base: position 189,498,568 of record OY728147.1, read on the forward strand.
CATAGCAAGTGCATCACCCAAGGTGAAATAACATCCTACTATAACAACACATATCAATAAAAACAATCCCACCCCAAGTACATGGATTATTCCACATAAAAGAGTTAGATACTTCCATGAATTATCTCAAGATTAAGTCATGAATCTTTCTAGTATCTTACATACCTTTCCAAAATAGGAAGACAAAAGAAATAAAACAAAATTGGTCTCTGATGACATTTTTTAACATCCTGACATGTGTGCCACACACTAATACCCCAATCTAGTTTGTTAAATGACCTCAAGCACACCTCCTAGCATTCCTATGGATTACAACTATTAGTGTGGGTCTAATATAAAACATGGGGAGACTATACCCTATTTATCAGAGTAATACAATATCAAAAATAGAATAAAAATAACCAAATGAAAATAACCAAAAACCAAAGTCATTCTATAATCAATAACAGACCATTTTCACGTGATGAAACAAAATATAAAACAATATCCAAAATAAAATGAAAAATATCAAATTTCATAGTATATGTTAAGTGTCAAATGTAAAACCCAAAAATAAAGACAATAAAAACTCTAAGAGGGTCCCAACACCATGTATAGTTCCTTCATCTATGCTCCATCCCGAATCATCTATCTAATATATGGCTCTTTACCTTATCTTATCCTGAGAACATGAAGTCTATTTAGGTACTGAATAGGCAGACTGAGTAGGGTTTGAGTACAACTCAGTAAGACACCACCAACATCATCTAAAATAATATCCAATAAAAAACATTGTATGAAATTATATAAAGAATAAATTATAATGCATAACTAAATAGTTATCACATTTCATTATTCTTTAATTAGAACATAAATCCTTGAGTTCACAATGACCCCCATACTATCAATACTTGCTTCTACCTATGCCAGAGTCTGAACTATCCTTAATGGATATCACACATAACCATTCCATGGTTATAATTAATCATTTCATTTCAAATCATATCAAGACCAATTATTACCATATTCTAATTCCAATCTCATGGGTGTACAATGTCATTTATAACACCCCCTGGGTATTTTGTGCCTCTTACTATATCCAACACCTCAATATCAAATTGTTATTTAGAGCCTCAGTCCCTATCCCACACCTTAATATCACATGGGTATTTGGAGCCTCAGTCCCTATCCCAAACCTTAATGTCACATTTATCAAATATATCAAATTTAACATAGTTAATCATCATTAACACTCTCATTGAAATTTCACATCACGGTATACCATTTAAATTATAAAAAAATCAAAATACATCTCTTTAATTTACATGGAATAATATGAAAAAATTATTATTAAACTATTTTTCAACCTTTGATCATATAATTTATTTATCCACCATGTTTAATACAAACATCCCTTTATTCCCATTAATCAAACAATTTAGTATTAAATTAATAAATCAATTCCACAATCACATCCATTAATCAATTTCACAATAACATTAATTGAAAAATTATTCAATCCCATTAATTGACAATTTTTAAAAACCTTGTGAATAAGTCAATTTAATGCCCAATTATTCACTAATTTCATAATCACAATTACCAAATTCAATTTCCTCAAATTGTTTTGTAATCACATGGTAGATCAACTAAATAAATTCCATGATTCCATAAATTAATTAATCAATTAGTTTATTCAATTAAATATTAAATTTCAAAACATTCCCATTTAAATTTTACAACACATACCTACAATTGTAATTAAAGATGTTGGGAATTGAATTCATACCACCTACCTCAACATCGTTGATGGAATATCACCAATGAAAATCCCCAATTGACTTCGAACAACCAATATCATGATAAATAATGATATCTAAATCCAAAACCTAGATCCAAGGTCAAACAGAGTTATATATATCATAAACTGGATCTCATACACTTCCATTGGTAAAAAATATCCTTCCTCCCCTGGAAAGAGATATGGGAGGAATATTAAACCACATAGGATAAAAACTCTTACCAGGATAGGTGAAGATTATTAAATCTGGCCTTTGATTCACCAATAATAGAGTTTGGAATCCATTTTGAAGTCTCTTAAAAAGAGATAAAATGTTTATGGTTTATTTGGGTTATGTTAGAGTAAAATTAGGGGGTTTCAGAAATTTTAAAAATAATTTTCAGGGGTTTAATTTTATGCATGAACAGTTTCCTATATCAGTATACAATTTTCCCTAACCATGCACCTAACTGTGTCCCTCCTCCCAGGGGTCACCTATTTTCTACTTGGAACGTGCACAATTTGACAAACCATATTCCAACCAAGATAACCCCTTATGTTTGAGTTCGTATCTTTTTCAAGACTGGGTGCATGGTTTGGGAAAACAATGCATCAACTATGCATTGCCCCTATACTTTCCAAAAATCACCAATTTCACTCCAAAACTATGCAAAGTGAAACCCACAAAATCTAAAATAAAATAAGGGTAAAATATCACCTCAAAAATATTGATCCATCCCTTGAAATTTTTGGGTTCTTACTTTCTCTTTCAAATGATGGTACCCTAACCTAAGATCAGCGTTTAGAAAATACTATTCTCTCTAGAGATGATAAAAAAATCATCAATATGAGGAAATTGTACTTGTTCTAAGAAGTGATTTTATTCAAGTCTTTATAATCAATGCACAGTCTCATTGAACCATATATATTTAATGTATAAAATAGGATCACCCCAAATTAATGTTCTTGGTTGAATCAACCCTTTATCTAGTAACTCTTATAATTTCTTTTTTAATTCTAAATGTTCAACTTAGTCCATTCATTAATGGGGTTTTTAAATAGGCTTATCATCATGAAATAATTTAATATAAAATTCAACCTCCAAATTAGGATTAAAAATAGTGAAATCGTCAAGAAATACATCCATGTATTTATTCACTACTGGCACATCACTTATTTAAAAAGTTTCCTTATTTTAAAAAATATGAGCCTGGTAACTTTCACTACCATCCCTAATCAATTTCTCAGCTTCTTTCTAATTTATCAAATGAAAGAAATCATTGAATAAAAAAATTAGCTATAAAATATACCTTATCAAGGTAAATTGAAATCCAATCCATACCCAAAATGATATCAAAATATACTATTTGTAGTTCAATAAGATGTTTTTTAAAGATAATTCCACAAAAAACAACACAAATATTCCTATAAATGTTTTTTTAGTATTTCTCTCTTGAGTTTTCACCGAACTTTTTATATTACTTTCATGAGTTTATATTCCAAATTTTCTTAAAAAAAATATTAGAAATGAAATTATGTGAAGATTCATAGTCAAATAGGGTATTGTCATAATTCGAATAAATGGTTAACATTCCTATCACTACTTCATTTGAAATCCAAAAAAAATCGTAGTGGTAGAAAAATATTTTCCCATACCCTTATATTTTTGATATTGATGATTTTCACCCAGATTAACTAACTTCATACACATGTTAACATAATGACCCAATTCATTTCAACTAAAACATATCACCATTGAATATCTATCTTTTACCTTATACTTGAATTGTTCAGGATTATTTTCTTTATAATCAAGAGCCATATAACCACAGTTTCCACATCAAAATTAACTCCCATGATTTTTAAGTCATTATCCAAGACTCTTTTTACCACAATAATCATAATATGGGAACATAATTTTCTTACCTCCATGTTTCATTGATGGAGGTTCCCCATCGCCTACCATCTTGACCACTTCTTACTTTCATCATCATGAGGAAAAAGAGTGTCAGAGAACTCCATATCAAATTTTTCCTCTCAATAAACAACAATTTCTTATATTTTAGATTATTATCTGAACAAATATATTTGAAAACATGGTTTTAAACTGGTGTAAAACCCATTAATTTCATTATCAATGTCTCTAACAAAATATGGTATGTACCTAGCCAATCTTGTAAAATTTTCTACATATGTAGCTATAGAATATTCATCATGTTACTTAAATTCTAGGAATTGTTTCTCTATTATGATTCGAACAACCTCAAGAAAATATTTCACTAAAAAATATTCATAAAGGTTTCCCAACCCATGGAATCAATACCATATTTCTATCTAGTATTCCTAACCAGTTACCATCATCAATTAGCCTCACCTTCAAAATGGAAATGGAATGATATTCCTTTTGATTTTATAAACATCTCATGATGTCAAATATATTTTCCATATAATTGATCCATCCTTTGGATACCATTAGATATGAGGTTCCACTAAAATCTAGAGGGGGTGTATTATGAAATGATCAACTATCGACTTGTTCTTCTATGGTAGATTTGTCTTCACTATCACAAGGATACCACCACTATTTATGGACAATTTCAATTTATATATCATTGTAACAAAAAAATTCTCCCAATCCCAACTATTATGGGATAGTAATTTGGAAGGATGTTTTTCTTTTAGTTCCTCCATACTACATCTTCCCTAGTTCCTCTACAGAAAACCATATTTAATAGACATAGTTTAGATAAAGAAGAATGGTAATATTATAATGTTATAGCATAAGGTAAAATCCTTCTATGTCATGTTATTAACATTGTCTTAACCAGTAAAATTATCTAAACCTTGATCTGATGCAAACTATAAGGACCCACCCTGGCTCTTTATAGATTCTAGTGTCTTTAGACTATAAATAACTTTATATCATTCCCAATTTTCTTTTATATTTAGAGTTTTAATGAATTAGGTTATAAACCATAAATAAAAATATATATACTACAAAGTGGAAACTTCCAATTAGTATCCCTTCTTCCCACTATATAAACTTTTTATAATAAAACAAGCTATATTTTCATAAAAAATCATCAAGACTTTGAACTAGACTAATTCCATTACCTTACCCAACCATAAACCTTATTAATTTTTTTAAAAAAATTGGTATGATAATAAAAATATTAGTAGGGGAAATAAAAAGAATAATATGTTAGTCAAGTAAAAAAACATGATAATCCATCAAATTATTTCCTTATCTCAATATTCTTTAAGCGCATGAAATAAATCATTTTCATATGAAATAAAACATATATTTTTTTCAAATAAAACATTAAAACCCATATAAATCATAAATAAATCATTTAGGTAATTTGGGAAATCATCATTCATATCACTCTTACAAATTTAATAACCTATATGTTCAACTTATATAATTTTTCAAGGAACCTAATGCATTTAAGGGATGTCATAGACCAACCCATATCAAGTATATAACAGAGCCACCCATTCTTGGTTAACAACATAACTACCCATCCATGGTTAATGACATAACCAACCATCCTTTTTTCCTAATAGAACCACCCATAATTATAAAAAATTCTAAAAGAACCATAACATAATATTAAAAACAAGAAATCTTATATTTAATCATAATACCCAACTCTTTTAATCTCATATGAAAAACTCTTTAGAATATCAAAATACAATTTTCTTTAAACCCCCATTTTTAATACCAAAATACCTAGAAAATGGTAATGAGGCTTTTTTTCTTTGAATAAAACATGAAAACTTGTGAATGGATCCAAACATCAAATAATGGTCAAGGTAGAGGTAAAATGTCATTGTCTCCATATATGTTAAAATAGAGCATTCCTTTTATATCTTGTAAAGAAAGTAAAACATTCTATAAAAAGGTTCCTTTTTAAAAACCATGAATATAAACACAATAATTTAATTTATAAAAATTTATTTTCAATATAATTACTTTCATAAAAATCATATTAAAAAAAATTAGACATGGAAGAAAATGATGTGTAATAAAAAAATTAAAATAGGATTTTAAAAGAAAATTCAGCTACCTTGAGTCTGATTCATTGCATATGTTCTTTATCTTTTTAAATAACATATTTATGTTAATTATTTACATGATTAAGAACATTTTCAAGTTTAATATTAATTTTATTTTATATTTTTTCATTCTATATAGAATTATTTAATCATTTAATTTCACTTGGGATGTTTTGGTGGTATTTGTCTTATATGTCAATAATGACTTTGGTAGGTTGAAAATGGTCAAATAGGTTATTATTCCATAAAATCTTGAATAAAAACATTAAATAATTATCATATTTATATTAATTATAATTTCAAAACCAATCATGAAATATGGTTATTAAAAATGAATTATGTTACAATAATTTAGATGGTAGGTCATATGTTCACATGAATAATATAAAATAATCACATCACTTCGTGGTGATGGTAGTCCACCCATACACCTGAATGACATTATCACTTTTTTAGTGAAAGGAAAGGTAAAGATTAAATGATAAATTATCATTTCAGAATGATACATATGTCATGAGTATATTAATTATTTTATACATACCAAATAAATTCATTAATTGTATCCTTATTACCTCCCATGTGAAGAGTTATTAAAAAATGACATCACTTTGTGACGAGGTAGTCTATCGTACACATGAGATATGTTATCACAACCCCCAATGAATGGAAAGTAAGAAGTTATATGTGATATAACATTTAAATAATTATAATTCGGTTATAAATATCATATATATACTTTAATTTCATCATTCTAATAATCTGTGGGAGTGGATAGTAAAAAATGAATTGCATCGGTTCTCGAGGTAGTGGACCGTTGTACACCTGAATGATTGTTTTGTTTCCCATTTGATAGAAGAGGGGATGGATTTGGGTAATTACATTAATAGAATGAAATAAAATTATATGGGAGATAATTTTTTATTATACAATCAAAATTTTATATGGTTTTAAGGAGTTTTAAGAAGAAACAAAATAAAAAAACTCGGTTAAGAATAATGCCTCTTCTTCATACCACCACTCTAGGGTTATACTTAAATCCTTCCTATATTGGTTTTATGATAAAACGAATTCCTATAGACTGTAGTGAGGGAATTTTGTAATGTGTTATTTTAAGTATTTACTAAAACAAAATACTTTTTAGGTGTGAAGAGTAGAGGAGAGGGGTCACTATTTATTAGTGAGAGAAAGGACACATTTGGTATTTTTGAAAGGAAAAAATGGATTACCTATATTTTTACATGAAATAAGATAATAAATGAACCATTATCGACAATTAGATGATATATGTTTTAAATATGGAAATAAAATAAAATATAGACAATTTTTTAGGTCATTTTATCTCTTTTTTTTAAATTAACAACTCTGTGAGCCCGTTTTATCCTTAACCATGGTAAAATATATTTAGTGTTTTTACTATTCATTATGATGAAAAATTAAGTTGATATTATTAAATAATATAAATTGTTTTTATTTCAAATATGTTATCCATTTTAATAAATTCAATTATTATCAGTGATATAATTTATTTGAAATAAAATATATATATATATGTGACGAGAAAGTGATTTTTCCAGAATTTTATTTTTCAAGATAAAGATGATTCTATATTAACTCTATGACTACTGATATCAATTATATGAATTTAAATTAATATTTATAGATATATAATATATAAATTTTATTTAAATCATTACTCATTAGGCATTATTTTAATTAATTAAAATAGAGAAACATTATGCACTTTAAAATGTTTCTCATAAACATGTGTTTTCAAAACCCAAAAATAAAATTATAATAAGATTTAATGTAAATATTAAAAAAATAAATTAAGTGGATTAAGTATAACTAAATAAAAATTATGTTACTTTAATTATTATTCAAAAAATAATTATACTTTTAAATAACATAATTTATTGAAAATAAATTATATTTTTACAAAAACAATCTGTATTTTCACGATCCACTAAAAAATCATTATTTCCTACAAGAAATCCCATAATTTCACCCTAAGTTAATTTTGATATGATGAATTCAAAAAAAAATCATTTTTTAAAATTATAATTCTATAATTTAGAAATTAATATTTTGAATAAAACCTTAAAAGAAAAGGGTTTAATTAAAGCTACTTACTTTTTGATTTAAAAATACTTAATATTTGTATAGTGAATAGAATTACCTAACTCTTAAGTATTAAAAACATGAAATTGATTTATTCTATCAAGAAATAGTTCACTAAAATGGAATAAAACAAGTGCGTAGTTGTTTTTATGAGAATTAGGAACTAGATAAAGAAAAAACCTCTAGAACAAGTTACTCTAGTTCACACATCTCACTGGATAGAGAATCCTTACTAGTACCAAGAGTGTTTGGGTTACAAATTTCCATAGTATTCACTCTAAAAACTAGTTCATATAGAAATACCTCAACCAATGTCTTCTCAAAAAATATTACATAACCAAAGAACTCAATCCTTGATCACAGGATGAAAATCCCACATGAAGGGATGATCGTTCAATAGATCACTCGATTCTAATTCTGAAGAAAATGGTACCAGCTCCATGAAGTGGTAAATATACATATACACCATATTTTGACCTTTTTAAATACCCATGAGATCTTCCACTAACTTCAACTTAACCACCTCAAGTATAAACCATTGGATGAAGGTTGTCTTGAAGGTCTTTAAAGCCATTCTTTTACATAATGAGGGTAGAGGGATCACATTCCACTAATCCAAAAAAGGTCCCTTGAAAAAAACCCAGACAACTCACACCCTCAAGAATTTAGGGGTTTCAAAATATATGAAAATACTATAAATTTCCATGATCCACTCCACAACCTCTAGAAAATATTTATCACCAAGGAAAATAGGCAGCATTTGAGAAGAACTCAACTCTACCACTCCACTAAGAGTTTGGGCAAGGTCGACAACCAGAAGAGACTCCATAGAAAGCTTCAAGGCCTTTTTTAGAGGCATACTATAAATTACATAAAAATATATATTCCAATCAACATCAAAAAGGAACTCAAAAAATAATACCAAGTTCATAAACCCAAAAATCATAAAACTAAACTAAAACCCTCTTTTAAAGGCCACCATTTCCATTTCATATATCAAAAACATTTCTAGAAATAATTTTCATTTAAAATTAAACTCACACCAACAAAAATCCAGACAATAACATCGATCATATATAAATCTATTAACTAGGTTACTAGAGGTCATGTATGACATTGGCACATTGTTTAGAAGAACATGAGCTAAGAATGCACCTACCATTGTAAGTATATTGAACCAAGTACTCAATATCTATGTCGTTTGATACACTATGAAATATAAATATTTTAGACCATATAAATTCCATTTTCATTCCCCAAACTCATAAATTCATCAATCCAGATGAACAACCAATAGCATAAACTGTAAACCAAAATAAATTACTCAATTCCCAAATATAACTAGTAACCCAGATTTTTTTCAAGAGTGATGGTGATCAAGCATAGACTCATTAACAACCTCTAGAGCCCGGATGTTCTTATCTCTAGTCTACCTAACACTCGAAATAACACAAGGCTCCTATGATACCTTTTTATCATGAAATATCTAGGGTAATCTCTAAAACAAAAACCCAAATAGTTTCATATAACTTATAGATGGGCATACCTAATACCCATAGGATTACAAAAAGTTTCAATGAATCACATATCAATCATTGGGGATTACTTCCCCCAATAACCAAAGAATAAAAAAATAGAACACCTATCATAACCAGGAGGATACATAAATCAAAATTTATAAATAAAACAGTAAACATGATTTAAATACAAGATACCAAAAAAATTAACCAAACTGAAATAATAAATGATATCCATGTGAACCCATTGTCACCACTATCCTCAATAATAACCAGGTCCATGAGTGAATTCGAATGATAACCAAAACATGAAAAACAGGTCAAGTCTATTAATGTTGAGTGGAAGAATTAGGGTGTGATCATGTGAAAGATTATTAAACATAAAAAAATCTATAAATTTATTTTCCAAAAATAGTCAATGAACACCGGTTTGAAAATACCATTATTAAATAGGTTTGTATCATTTAAATATAGAAACAAAACTTTCCCAAAATCCAATTTTGTAAAAAAATCATTTTTCCATTAAAATAGATTCTCATTTCAAAAACTAGTTTTGGAAACCAATTACAAGAAGAAAACCAAAACCGATATAAATAAATAATAAAGGTAAATAAGAGATTATCATAGAAATATTGTATAAAATAAAATCAATTCCAAATGAAATGGAAGAAATATAATTACAAATAGGAAATGTAAACAAAAAAAGAAACCAAAGTACCACAAAGACAATACTAGAGAATACAAGATAGTAGTCATGGGTTTGTCGTAAAAATACCTAGATGATACTTTAGATTTACACAAATCACAAACATCAATCAGGCATAACGATGTGATCCATAGTCTATTAACAACCTAGTTGATCTCAACCAGCCTCTCTAGTGTAATAGACTAATCTAAACATTCATCTACAAGGGAGTTCTGGTTAGTCTAACTGGGACTCAAAACCAAATTCGGTTCAAATCCCTAGATAATATCTTCTATACCATGATGATTATATAGGGGTAAATTAAGAGTTTATCATAATCTTTACATTATCCATAGCCTATAGATTCCTATGTGAACTTGTTTCCCACTTCCTGACACCATCCATGAGAAAACCCTCTCTAATGGGAGGACTAACATGTGGGTGCCCAACACGTAGAAAAAATTTCACAAGTTACAACAGGGGTTAAGAACATGATAGTTTAAAATCATTTCCAATTTTTTTTCCAAAGGTACGAAAAGGGCCTTCTCATTCTAAATTCCAAAACCATTTCCAAGGGAAACGCCATTCTTTTAAATCAATTTCTAGAACAAAATAAAGAATCCAAAACCTAATTATCAATGTCCTAAATGGCCCTTTTCCCATGATTTAAGAAACACCTAATTTTTAAGTTCCAAATGGGCCTCTTGGATATAATTTATACATCACACTTGGAATCCTTATTTGAAATCATTTAGAAACTATGAAAATATTTGAGGAAAACAAGGTTTTCTAAATATTAAATTCTATGAAATATATCCTTTATATGCATGTTCATATCTATATGTACACCTCATTCAAATATGGAAAAGAAAATATCACACTAGATTATATATGTAAACCCATGTAAATACCAAAGTTTCAATCCAATAAAGTATAACCAATATCATAATAAAATATAAGAGACATCACCTGAGTATCAAAACTTGAAAGTATCCAAACCCCATTCAAAACACAATTCTAAATTACACCCAATCTCATCAAACCCCTAAAACTCCAAACAATATTTTAAAATAATCATATCTTTTTTAAAAGGCTCTTGGAATTTTATTTTCATATTTCATATATATACATTTAACATTTATACGAATATTCATAAAAACCTTTAAAAAACCATTTTATCAAACCATCAACATAAAAAATCCACAAAAATTCATTTTAGAAAACCAAAATATTAGAAAACAAAATAAAAAATCATTTAATAGTGCAGAATAATCACATTTCTTGTTTTGAAAAGGAAATGGACCGAAACACCTAAATTAATGGTGTGTGAATGTAGTTAAACTATATAAGAGGGATAAAAAACTAAGAAAAAAATTGGACACCCTAACATAAAAATATATAAACCACATTATCCAAACCTTACACCATAGTTTTTTCAAGAGGAAATGTTTCTATGAAAAGAAAAGGATACAAGAGGGAAGAAGTGAAGAAAAGAAGATCAAACCAAAAACCAAAAGAAATGTAAACAATCTTGAAGGAGGATATTTAAGGGAGGAAGAGGAATCAAGGGAATAGGGTTTTAGGATACACTTATCGTGAAATAGAAGAATGGGGGTGGATGGGGGTTGATTGGGGTATTAATTTTGGAAATTAAAATTAAAAAATCTTCTTTTTAAGATTATAGGAAAGATTCACGGTAAGAATGCATGATTTACCAAACCCTGTTCCATCCATATACATCATAATAAATGGTAAAACACTCTCACATGGGATATCCACACATTTTGGTAAACTTTTTTCCAATCATGAAAAATGGTTCAATCAAATTGATAGACACCCTTTCACACTTGTCACATGGTTTACTCAAAATATGCACAAGCAGTGTACCTAGTCTCAAACACTACCAAAAAGTTGCATGATTACTCCTTTGTCTCGCATAATTTGGTTCCAAAACATGTTATTCACATGTGATAAAACCCATGTCTTAAAACAATAACTGAAAACACCCCTTTTAAAAATATTTTTCATGTTTTCCCTCCAAACCATGCATGCTTCCAAATATAGACTTAAACTACAAAAATCAAAAATTTCCCCTGGGTTTCAACCCAAAACCCAAAAATGGGATCAAAAAACAAGAAATTAATAGACTAAAAAAGAAAACCAAGGTTCCAGTGTGACATATAATAAATGAAATATTTTTAATAAGAAATATTTTAGGAAATTGATCTATGGTATTTTTTATTTTACAGCCTCAAGGCCAAATATTATATTTTCTATCACACTTTTTATAGGCTATAAATATAATACTAAGGAGTCACACTTGATAGTAGTAAATATAATAATTATTTATATTAATAATTTATCAAATTATGGAATGTTATGTGATAATAGATACAATCAATAATTAAAAGGATTTAAATATACTGACTGGTTTTGCCATATTGATGAACATAAGTCCATATCAGGAGAAGCATTCTTCATTGGTGGAAGATATGTAGAATGGAATAGAAAGAAGTAATCCCATATTATTTAATCACGATTGAGTTTGAGTATGTTTTTTCATCATAATATGATACCCAAATTATATGTATGAAGACTCAATACAAAGATATGAATGTTTGTGTCAAGTATCCACTTGTCATTGGTTTTAATAATAAAATTATGATAAATTTTTCCATTAATTCAGTGTATCATTCAATATTAAGTAACATAGAAACAAAATATCATTTCATATAGGATATGTTGGTTAAAGTAAATTTGAAATTATAGTTTTTTTACTTTTACATACTAAGTTGATGATATTCCAATAAAACCTCTCCCAAAAAAACTTATATGAAGATGAGATAATGGATGTGGGTGAAGCTGATTCACTGAAATCATTGAGGTTTTATTTTGATATTTACCCCAACTTTTAGTAATGTTTTTTATTGAAAGGGTATATGTAATATAAAGGGGAAGAAACCTAGTTTTGAATATATTTTTTTAATTCATTTGATAATATAATTGTTGAAAATATCATGATAAATATGCTTCAAGTTATTAATTTGATAGTTTACATCAAATGCCAAATTTTATTTTGGAATGATTTGATTTATGAGTTAGTCACTTTTTTTCAATACTGGGAAAGATCATGTTGACTTATATATGATTGAGTCATGACACATTTCTTTATGATGAGTAATATAACCCTAACTATAGAACCTTTGTCTTTATTTTCAATAAGGGGGGTAGAGAAGAACATTTTACTTTGTCTTAAAAGGATATACCAATTTATAGGGATAATAAATCAATGAGGATATACTAATACTTTGGGAGAATTCATGATATAAGTTTTAAACTGGAATGTTGTTAGAAATGATCAAAAAAATACAAATTAGGGGATTGTTAGTCCAATGGATTATGATAACTACAAAGACCCTAAACCAAGAATACTAGACTTATTGATTACTTTATTAAATTGGTACAATCAACTACATACCAAAGGACTGAATAGTTTATTTTCCTTATTAAACTAGATACATACATGATTACAATATTACATTGGGAATATAAAAACATAGTATAGGAAACATTATTTTATCCTTGATATCATTCATAATAACATTATTTATATCCTAGGGAAAGGAAAAAAATAAAGGGTAATCTAAAATTCATTGTAATATTTATATACAATAGATTCTATAAAGAGTAAATAAGGCATAATCGATTTATCAAGATAAAAAAATGAAAACACATTCCATTTAATCTATAACACGAGAATGAAATTAATAAATGGATAATATTAATATAGTAATCACAAGAATAAAAATAACTGAATTATAATTGAAGATAATTCAAAATGTTGGACATTTGGATCTTAGGTATCATGATATCTTCAACATCATGTCCTTTTACCAAGACAGTTTAATCGATGGGTGGGTATACAAAAAACCCCATATAATAATTATTTCAAACTAACTTGTCTTAGGAGACATATTGATGTGTTGAGGGGATATTTAAAACTGGGCCCTAAAATTCACTTCATGTCAAATGAATTCCTCATATAGTTAATGATCAATTTAATTTATAAAAAATGTTTATTATCAATGAGTATCTATATAGAGAAAATAATATAAAATATCAAGATTTCCCCTTTTAATCAAATGACACTCATACTAATACACTATACATAGAAATGGTATATGGCTTCAAAAATAATCATATCCATAATGGAAAGATTATGGATATTTAATACAGTGAAAGTTGATCATAATAAAGTGAACATTTCAAGAGAAAGTCAATGAACACAAAATTAATAAGAGATAAAAGATGATCACTAGTCCATAAATTTTATTGGGTTTTTACTAAAATCATGTCCTTTTAAAAAATCTATATAATTAAAGAAAAATAATAAAATAAACATTCATTGAATATTTTTCGTTGAAAAACAATTGAAATTTTTTAAAATAAGATAAATAGTGTAAAATAATTATAGCGGTGGAAATATCTGTTAACACCATAAACATTAAAAATAAACATTCCTTTTGAATATTGTAAAGAAATTTTAAAATGAGCCTTTTGAAAGGTATGAAATAATAATTATTATATATATCACATATATATATATATATTCAATTTATCCCAATTACCATCTATGTAAAGAAAAATGAACAACGGATCGCATTGCTTCATGCTGGTGGTAGTCGGCATGTACGCATGTGTGGTGTTACTGTTTTCTAATAAATTGGAAGGTATGAAATAAGATATGAAATTAAAATTTTGGTTTCACAATTATTTCAAAAATATCATATGTATTCCTTATTTACATCTTTATAACCATCTAAATAAATAGGTGATGGGAAATGAATTACACTACTACGTGGAGATGATGAACCATATATACGTACGAGGGATGTTTTCTCTTTTCATATAATGTAAAACAAATTTAAAATAGTTATACCATAATTAAAATAATATATAAGTATAATTATGATTCTAGATTTATTATTTTATTATAGTTACAAAATGTTTAGAGTATGTATGGGAATAAATAAACTTGAAAGAGTCGATAAAAATGATTACCTCTTCTTTTGTAGAGTTCCTTTAGATTCCATTATAAGGACCCTTGCTATGGTATTTTAAAAAGACTGTATCCTATAATTAGTGGATATGTAATTGGATAAGGTAATTTTTTAGGGTTCTTTCTAGCTAGGTGGAATAATATAGTGTAAATTAAAGATACAAGTGGTGTCCTTTAATAAGTGATGGGTGGGCCACTTTTGGAAATTCATGAAATATTATATTATAATATATGTCTAAATCATGTAAAAAGGTTCCAAAATGGAATAAATTCAAATATAAATAGTATATGGTCATAATATATTTAGATAATAAAATTTAGATTAGTTTGAATATTATAATATACCTTCTCATTTGGATTAACTCCTTGGTTAACGAATTGTAAACATAACCATTGTAATAACATTTTCATTATTGATGGGTTATAATTTTACTTATAAATTAAAATTTGATTATAAATGGACAAGGGATAATATTTTAGACCATATATTCTCACCATTTTTATCTTTAAATTACTTTATTATTTTTAAATAATTTAATAATACTACTTTTATAATATATCATTAATATCATTTTTCACACTATTCAGTTAATTTGACATTGGAGATGCTATAAAAAAATTAATTCTAATATAATCCTTCCATATGTACCCAATATGATATTTTTATCTTTAAAATTCTTTGAACATAATTATTATTCCAAATTTTATAACTTTTAATATTTTTTAAATCATTTATTTAATTTTTCTTTTAATTAAATAAAAATTATATCAGCAGTGAATAAGTATTTAATGAAATTATTAAACCACTAAAAAATAAAATAAAAATTACATGGATAAAAATTATATATATAATATTTAAAATGAATTTTTAAAACCAAAAACAAAATCTTTTATCAAAATTTAGAATTATTATAGATTTTAAAGTCAAGAGTGTGACATCTTTTTTTATCATTTTCTTGACGTAATATAAAGGTCAATATTAAAGAAAAATTGTTCCATGTGGCCAAATTTTAAATAATTGGATGTATTTAGTAGACCTAAATTCATAAAATTGGATTAATTTATGTTTTAGAGAAATTTTAATGCATATCCCAAATTGTTTACCCTGTTTTATACGTTTTACACTTAATAAGGTGAAAAATATCCACCAAGGTAACAATTTATAATGACCAAAAATAAAAAGGGACATATTTACCAACATTTAACCTCTTAATACCAAATATGTAATAAATTTTTCAAAATTAATTTTTTATAATTAGAAGAAATCAATTAAAGATAAAAATGAAAAAAAATAATAATAAAAAATTAGAAAAATGTGTTTTAAAGCTTAAAAATGAATTTATACCAAAATTAGGTATAATTATGACTCCTATGAAATTAATAATATTATTTATAACTGGTGGAAAATTGTGTTAATTTGAGATTAAATGAGACTTTTTAATTACATTATTCATTGAAAATAAGAGGTAGTTTTACAAAAATTGATGTTTTTCACTATTTACTAAATAATCAATCTTTTTAGAGATATCCTAAATATTCTCCCTAAGAATAATTTTGATTGATGATTTCATAAAACACATTTTTGAAAAAAACATATTTTTGTAACATAAAATAGATTTATTGAAAAATTGAGTACTTATTTACTAAGCATTACTCAACATATTTTCATTGATTATTTCCTTTATATATATATATATATTATAAAATATTTAATCATATCCATGCTATTCAATTAAACAATTAGGTTATAATTTTAAAATTTAAATAATTATATTTTAATAATATCTCATCGTTCATTTAAACTCGATGTTATGTGTAATAAAAGATTTTAAAGATTTTAAATTTATATAAAGAGAAATATATTATATAATATTGGGGTGTTACATTATAATATCCTTAAATAAATTTTTCTGTCATAATTTTATCTCAATCATAAAATGATTAATGTTTAAAAATACCTTTATTGAAACCTCACATCACCAAAGATTAAATATTACACCCTCCTAAAATAGATTAAATTGAAATGTGAAGGTCATCTTGAATAAAAGAACTAGTTTTAAAGATAGAAAAAAAATTATGGAGAAGTGAAAATAAAGACATAGAGGAAAATTTTAATGTTCAAATATTGATGGAGAGTGATAGAGAACATTGATCACAAGATGGTGAATGATCATGGGAGAGATAATTACCACAAAAACATAAATCAATGAGGTCTGAAACCGGCCGTTGATTCATCCAAAATTAATTTAATAGGGAAAAAATTGTTTCAATATCCTATTTCTATTGTTGAGAAACTACTATACATATCTAGATAAATAACATAAGGAAATAAATATACTTGACAAGTATAATTTCATAATTTAATTAATTTCCACCACAATATCATATTTTTCTCCAAACAATGAGTATTCAAGATGAATTTTTTCCATGCCAAAATCACTAAAATCAACTTATAATGGGTCACATAATCTATAAATTAATAACAAGTTTTTCCTTCTATATTTAATAAAACGAAAATGGTTAGCATAATGAAAGATTATACCCAAAATTAATAAACCTTCATATTATGAAATAATACATTAATCTCCAATTTTCAACAATTAAACCAAAGGTTTAATATAGATTAATACTTAACTTTACACCCCACATAACCTCAGTATTAAAGAAATTTTCAACTTCAAAGGTTTTCTCATAAAATACATCCTAAACCTTCAAAAACATAATATAATTATTCCTATAATTACCCAGATATTTGTAAATGAAATTTTTTTTTTATTAAGTACCTTATATGAAAATAATGTTATAGAAAACACATGCACTAAATTTATTATTTTGAATCATTATATGGCCTTTCAAATTAAAAATAAAATTTATAATCATAACCATTAATAATATATCCATTTTAAAGTGACTATTAAGATTATTATATTAGGGGTTATGATAAGTTCCCTTTGACATAGAAAAAGGAAGCGATGGATTTTACAACTTAGATCATACCCTATGAAGCTCACTTATCAGAGCTTCCATGGGATATAGAGTTGTTGTTATTTTCCCTTAACCAATATAAATATGATATTCAATAACTAAATTATGGTAAAACCTATTTAGAAGATAATTCTAAGCTCATCAGGATCAAAAACCAAACCACATTCACAAAACCATGATAATAAAATCTCACATTCACACACATTAATTTTAGGGAATTCACTGGTGTAAAAAAGGGTTATGGATATAGACCCTAATAGTTTGAATTTTTTATTTCTTCTCAATAAAATAATATTTATATTCATCACATTTTATTTTTACTTTTTATAATGATTAAATAATATATTTGATAAAAATTAGATTTTGATACGATAAAACATAAATTCTATTTTTGCGAAATATATAGATTCAAGAAAGATGTTATTTTTTATAAATTAAATAATTTTTAAATAAATTATAGTTTATTCAAATATTATTTAAAATAATATTTATTAAAAATAAATCATAATAAGAAAATTTTAACTCAAATGTTATTTTTATAAGGGTAATAAAACTATTATTATTAAAACCCCAACATTTTCTATAAATGGGGATTTTTTAATTAAATGTGTAAATTATCATATTTATAGAATTGTTTTGTTAAAATAAATACTATTTTAGAGATTATTATTTCAAAATTATCGGATGGTGAACTTTTCATAATTTTCTGAAAGAGTCGAATTTTTGGAAAAAAAATTAAAAATGGTATAATTATATAATATGTATTATGACATCATAAAACGAAAAAAGTGATTTAATAAATACAATAAATAGTATACAAGACTAAAATTATATTTCCCCATTAAAATAATTTTTTTATGAATTTATTTTATTAATTTTATAAAACCATAATTAATCCTTTAAAACCAATATTATATTTCATGGTTTTAAAATCTATTATTTATAAACATGACTAACTTCCAAATCACAAAGGGTATTATATTAATATTTTCTATTCTTATAATTATAAAATAATTAAAACCACTCATATTGTAACACCCCTGGTAAATAAAGAATATGACATTTTCACATTTATCCATATTTGTGAATAAAATATTAATATTACTTTAAATGGGACGCTATGCTCGATGGCGTACCCAATACGCAACAATGAGTTTCTTGGGAATCTTACGTTGCACTCTAATAATAAAATAATATTATTTTAAATGGTAGTTAACACCTAGCTATTGTAATGGTGAGAATGAACAGAACTAACTACAAAATGATTATATATGTTTGTCAAATATTTTTACTTTTTACAATAAATGTTAGAGGATTAAAAATGCGAATGAATCCAATTTTAAGCGTAAACATTCTAATATTCTTTAAAAGTTCGATTAACCGCCTTTTGATGGCGAACCACTTTTAAATCCACTTTTTGACAATTTTATGTGTTATATTCAACAAAATAAAATTCTTCTTTAGAATCGGGACATCAAAATTTACTTTTTTTAAATTTTTGGTATTTTTCCGATAAAGTTCACTTTTTTAATGAAAAGTGAAAAATGTTGTATTTTAATTCAAAACCTCTTTTTAATCTAATTTATTTATATGATTATATTATCTTTTTAATTGTTTTTAAAGTGAAATTAGAATATATGTTTACTATTTAATCCAATAGTGGTCGTTGGAATTAATTTCATCTTGAAATTTGGCTTAAACTAGTGTCAATCTTTTGATTCTTATTGTTTCTTAAAAATATGCTATTTGTTTTGACAGCGGGAATGAATTATTAAATTAATTAATGAAACTTATATATTTTGAATTTTTTAAAATAGAAATCATTTTTGAATTTCGAATATCAAATATATCTTAGGGTGAATTTTTGGTATTTTTCTGGAAAACTTCAATTTTTGATGAATAGTGAAACCACTAAGTGGTACATAAAAAACTACTTTTTCATTTAAATGAAATTTTACCACCTATGTGTGTTGAATTTAAAAAATCCGACATACATGGTTGTCATTATGAATTAAAATTTGGTTCAATGGGATTAAAATAATTTTTTTGTGAATAGTAACTTTTAAGTTTTAATCGCGATTAGAGGTAATTAGTGTAGTTTAAGGTAAAAATAATGTTTTAATAATATGAAATGACCTAGACACATGTCATACTCTCATTGGATGAGTCCTGGACGACCAAGACAATCCATGGGTCAACTTGGGGACCCCATGGAGCCACTTTGGTTAGAAAATGACATAAATACCTTTTTATTTAAAGTTAAAATTAAAATGTCACAAACATGTGTTGTTTTACTAAAACAATTTTTACATTGGGTTATACAAGTCATATTTTTTACTATAAGTATTCATTGTAAAGATAAAAATATTTCCTATATCATGATATTTTTTTTATAAGGTTTAGGCATTAAATATATTAATTTATTTATGACACCGTGATGATTCAGTGATTACCTCATAAATGAACGATTTAAATAAAATGAAAAGATAGGGTGAAATATAAGTCTTACACTTGTCACAAACCTATTGTATTGGTGTATTTAGAAACCTTATCACCTTATCCTATAAATATATCCTTTTGGGACCTTCTAAATCTGAAAATCATTTTATAATAAAATAATATTTTATAACTTTCCAAGAGTTCCCCTCCTCTCCTCTTATAAAAGGCCCCCACCTCTACCACCTTACACACACCTCTCAAGCCTTTGGATCAGCCAACACCTTCCCATTTCATCTCTCCACGTCCCTATCTTCATCATTGAAGCCTCACTTTGGGCAGAATTCTTTCCAAGGAAGCCTTTGAGCTAAAATCAAAGAGAGTTACCCGATTTAAAGGTAATGTCTTCCCTTGTGTTCTTTGGTTTTATTTTTCTTCTTCAAACCCCTAAACTCTTTTTATTACTTTTTTTTGTAACAACACCAGTATCTTAAATATACTAGGATGTTTTTATAATAAGGATTCTAGCTACACTTTCCCACACCTCTGTCTAATGGTTAAAGAACATATTGTTTCTATGGATGGCGAATTACTGCCTCACGAAAAGATGATTGTTCAATATTATTTTAACACCTTCAAAGGTGGCCATTAAGATGTAACTATATTTATATATGATATATAATATGTTTATTTTTTCCTTAAGCTTCTTTATTTTTCATTTATGGCATACCTTTATGGTTTCCATTATGGGTAAATGCGATATCTTCATTTTAGGAAGTGCGGACTACCGCCCCCTCAAAGTGATTTGATTCGTTAATGCCATATGTGGGATGTATAAAGTATGGAATTAACGGTATTACACATGATATCCTACTGGAATTATAATATAACTTTATATAATTATTATTTATTTCCATTTAATACAAAAAAAATAAATGAAAGTAGCGTTCATGCGTACGTACGACTTACCGTCTCCATGAACGGTACATTTCATTTCTTATCCCCAAATGTTATGTACTATTATAAGTACATATATATAATGGATATATATGTAATATATTACATATAAGTGATTTATATCATTCTGGAATTAATATATATATATATATATATCTCATTTTGTTTTAATTCCATTAATATGACAAAAAAATGAAAGTAGTGTTCATGCGTACATACGGCCTACTGTCTCCATGAACGGTGCTTTTAATTTTTTATCTCCAAATGTTATGGAATAGTATAAAATGAATATATACTGGATATATATGATATTTAAAACATAAATACTATTCTGGATATGATGTACCTATAACTACATGGAAAATTCTTTTCCAAAAAGTTCAATTTTTACTCATGTACCGAACATCGACAAAAACGTCTGATATGAACTCACTTTATTAACATATTATTATAATATTATAATATGTGATATTAACTGAATAATAATATTTAAAGTTGGTCCTTAATCAATTATAAATTGACCAAATTTTATTATTTAGGAGATTAAAGAATGATCGAGTCATGTCGGACACAAGGTAAGGGATCTTACCCCTCCCTTTCTTTTTAAGTACTCTCCTTTATGTCACTTCTTTTAAGAACCTCTTTGTTATATTGGGGGATGTTCTTTTATATTCATCATTCTGTAAATTTTATTTTAATTTGATGAGAGACCCTATTTTATCTCATCGATCCATTTTTTGAAGTTTTAAGTGGCGTCGTTAGGCTGCCGAGTTTTTGTAAGGGATTATTCATCTCACTTTTATTCCCGTGAGATTTATGCTACATTTGACACTATTTCCTTTGAGTGGTGTATGTACATCAAATTATTATACTCCTTTTTTAATATAATTCCATTTATGGGTACTTAAATATTCATTGTATGACACTTCTTCAATGGGGTGTACGTTTCGAAAGTTACCCAAGTCAGTAAGGGAACCTTTCACCCTCCTCTTTTTAAAAGAATTATTTTGTTATGTCTTTTAATTCACATAATATTATGTTTGGATATGTTATTTTATATCCTTATTGATTTAAATTTTATGTCCAAGTGATGAGATACCCTTTTATCTCTCATAAACTCATTTTCTGAATTTTGAAGTGACGTCGTTAGGCTATCAAATTTTACCAAGGGAACTTTTTAACCCAATTTCGATTTCTTTGGGTTCAACATGTAGTTATTGAATATGTCATCATTTGAATGTGTCTGAATGACCTTTTATTTTTTTACACTTAATATCCACTTATATTGGGTGTATTTATATTTGTCAAACATAATTTTGAGATTGATTTATCCTTAATTTAAGGATACCTTCTTTATAAGGGATTTCATCACATTTTACATTTTTATTGAGACTTCATTGTTGTTATGCACCAATTCACTATTATATGGTTTATATACTGTCCTTTGGAATATTATATCATGAATCCATTTATTCTCATGATATTATAATGTTCTGACTAAATGTTATTCCTCAATTATTGTATTCAAGTGTCTCTAATTTTGGTAAAAACCCTTTAACCAAAATATCGCTTTAAATTTTTTAATGATTTGTTCTTATTAATATCCATGTTTTCAAAATGGTTTTAAGGATTTATTTATATGGATATTAATGGTTTAAAATTTTAAAAGCTTCAAGGTGGTATGGGACACTTTGATTCAAAAATATCTTTATTAAATGTTTTCAATGGTTTTGAAAATGGTTTTTTTAATGGATTCATTATTTCAATATCCTAAAATGTTATATTGTGATTGAAATGTGGAAATGTTATGTTTCCTTTATGCATGTTTTATATGATACGTTTATGTTGTGGTTCTTGGGCATTGTTATGAAAATGGGTGGTTCTATGATAAACTAAGGGCGGGTGAGCCCGATATAGCTCTCCAATGCATTGGGTAATGCAATGGGGTTAAACATTAAGGTTTCTCCGAAGAGATTTAGGGAATATACTTTGATGGGTATTCCAAATGTAACCTAGAGGGTTACTCCCTATGTAAGAATGTTATGAATGCCTCAAGTTACCTTTATACCTTATTATTTCTATGTTTTATTCATGATTTGATGAGGTATGTTAAAGTGCTTATGTTTTATGAGTAAATTATGATTTCATTGATTCCTATGTATACATGTACTCATGTTTACTTTCCATATTTTTATATCCCTTACTGAGATTTTTATGCTCATCCCAAGTTTTTGAAATGTTTTACACAAGACTTAATGATGAATAGGGTCAAGGATGGGATCAAGGAAAGACATGTTATCTAAAACATGGAACTAGATGTGTTTCTTTTAAGAGTTTTTTTTATGGAAACTTAGTAGAAGTGTCTACTTTGTAATCTTTTGAGATGTAATAGTTATGTCCCAATTCTCTAAAACTATAAACCTAAAAATATCCTCAATTTGAATTATTCATTTAATTCAATATTAAGTAAGGTTTAAGGCTGGGGCCTTATACATATTTTTCAGAAACCGCAGGCAAAACCCCTGGAAATGTTTGAAGTTTTTATTAATTTATGATATAGAGTTCAAAACCTATGTTTTGAAATTAATAATGAATTTTCCTCTCTTTGTCTATAAAAACCAACCAATCCTACCATTCCTCTTCCTTAGAAACTCATGTAAAATGATTTTACACTACACTTCCCTCTCTATATCCCACACCAGGTTCCATTAGGGTCTTAATAGTCTCCTCCTAATCTTTTAGAAGCACCCTCTCAAGGTAAATGATCATCTCCTTGTTCTCTTTATTCATGAACCTTCTTTATATAATGCATTTTTATTTCCAATTATTCAAGTTTACATATTTTTTTAAACATCTCACTAACTATAAATATAATTAAAAACTAATTATAGACCTTTTTATATATCATTAATGCCTTCTATAAATTGTTATATACACCTCTTATGCTGCCAAAATTATCCTACGATTTCCATGAAAAACATTTCTGTGGTGAATAACCATCTCTATTTACTATTAAAGGTATTCACTAAGTTTTAATTACCCATAATTTATTTTGTATTTAAATTTATTTAACCCACAAACCTTTATATTGGGATTAAAATTTATGAAATAAATCCTTATAATATATTACCTTTGTGGCGCACTTATGCATGTACATGATATGAATATGATGAATAAACTCACAATTCTATATCCTTCCAATTCATTGGGTGATTTCTTATCTCGTGAAATTCCATTTATGGTGCATGGGAGGTTATTCTAAGAACACTATATTACGATGTCTTTGAAGTTATCCTTGACTTGTATTTATGATTCCATGTTTTATGATTTTCCCACATTCCAATGATGCCTTTGTGTAATCATGTTATATCATACCTCAATGTTCATAATTATGATTCCCACTAATTTTATATTACCATGATATGCCTCTTATCCCACATATACTTATTTAACTTATTTTATCCTTTATTTATTAAATAATTAGGATTTATATCTCACCCATTTCTTTTGTTTACCCCTAGGTTATCACATGAAATTTTAGAAGATCCAAGGAATATAAGGGCATGTTTCAGAGTTTTTAAATAATGATGATGCACCCATGGTTCAAGTTAATGTTCTATGTACCTAATTTTCTAAAGACACTAAGCCTAAAAATATTCTATAGTTATATTTTGTGTATCTTTATGTTATAAATCATGAATTAAGGTGTAATAAAATATGGGTTGTCATACTTCCCAAATAATCCTTTAAATTAGACCTAAAGTTTATATATAAATCAACCCAATAAAATGTATCTTGAAATATAATTAATCTCCTCAAAATCCTAAATATTAAAAATGATTTTATCATATTATTTTCTTCCCAAAATCAACTTAATATTTCTTTGTAAAATAATTTAAAAACAATTAAAAACTAACAAGGACATCACATATGATGCTGGTAATACCTACACGATTTTCACACTTTATTTTTGGGTTCAAGCCCCACATCCTTTTCATATGCAACATGTTTTCACTAGGACTATGATTTTTCCTTTTTCTAAAACTATATTAATATAATGCCTATACCACTCCCACAAATATGATGAACTTATTCAAAAATAACATTAATCAACAAATCACTTTTTAACCACTAATTTTTCCTATATAGATTAACCTTTTCAATAAAATCAAATAAACTTAATTGAATATTATTAACTTAATATTAGTGATCATATTAACGCTAATGTTTATCAATAACTTTAAACTTATGCCCATTATATATATTATAATTTTTCCTCAAATAACATTCTCACTAAATTTTTATTCCCATAGATGTCTCAAAAATATCCTTAATCATGTTAAACTCTCATCCCATAGAACCTAAAAATTGGTATCTATAACATTAAAATTATGATCAACCATAAACATATCAAAACAACACTATTTAGGCTTATACCATTTCACTATGGAATATAATATGTTTTTATAGGTTTTATTCTCTCATTCATCTTAATGGTTTATAAGTAAAATGTGAATTAACCTATACATATCACTCAGAAGTGTAAAACAATGAGTGTAGTAAGTGAGAAGTCACCATTCACCATAATGATATCCAAAATATACTTAGGAAACAATTTTTTGGGTTAGTACTGTAGAGACCCAAATCATGACATACATGGACATTACATTACTTTTTAGGAATACTTAATACATAATAAGAACCAACACTCAAGAACCGTAATAGTCTAGTGTCTTTGGAAACTTGGAATATAAACTTCTAATCATGTTGAAAGATATTCAATAACTCCCATAACGATCTTCTTCATTTTATTTCCTTACCTAAAACCTTTCTATATTTCCTGGGAAAAATAAAACATAAAAATGGTGAGATCAAATGATCAGTAAGGGAAAACATAGAGAACATAAAACAATCCATAAACATTTGAAAGCAAAAACGTGAGCATGAAATTTAAACATCAAAATCTTGAGCAAAGACATAAATCGTGGAAGTACGTAAGGAATATATCACAATGGAACATAAATCATGATAAAATATAATGGGAATAAAACATGTAATTGTGGCAACCATTAATTACATGTCATGAGTTCCATAGTAGCCAGGGCATTGTTGTCAAGACCATCTTAGTGGACAAAGTCCCTTTCTGAATCGAGTTCACTCCTCGTTTCAGTCCTATAACACTAAACTGGATTAACTTACCATTCCAGCCATGTCTATCTCATGAGATATAATTCTTTACCCAATACATTGGAGGGAGATATAGGTCCCACCCATCTCATAATGAAATCATTCTTACTTGTGCCACAAAATAAACATACATTCTTCATAATAACCCAATGAATAAAATGGGTTTCATAAACATCATCTCATCATCACATAATCCATACAAAAGAAATGGATATAATTTCATAATAAGAAAATTAAAACCATTTAAATCATAGAGACATGATACTTGAAACATACACATGTAAAATAATGCATTTTAGATGGAAAATGGTTTTGATAAAACACTTGAAATGAATTCTTGAGGAAAATATCCTTTCTTCTTCAAAATCATTCTCTTCTCAAAAAATGTCATGAAATTTTAAAAGAAAAATATTTTGTTGAAAATAGTCATGAAATATTTTGGAGGAAGCTTCCTGAAAATAAGGCTTTATAAAACTGTAAAAAGTTGTTCGTTCCGTATAAGTTAAAAAAACATTTTTCTCGTACTTTTGCCGGAAAAGTCAAAAAGTACCTCATAAAAGAAATATTCCATACATACCATGTAGTAAAAGTCAAAAATGGGTAAAAAAGATATTAAATATACATGAAACCATTTTTATGAAACATGGACATGGATGAGAACAATAACCCCAGTAAATACTTTCGAATAAACAATCTCGGATAAGAACGAGATTGGAAAAGTTATCTCTTACCTTAGGTATGATATGATTTGTATGGATATAAACCTCCTATATAATGATTTAAATAATGTAATTGACTTATTACAGAATCATATTCATTGTTGTGATATCATATATGGTTCACTTATGACTTTATATTACCCGTTCTTTTGTAAATTCCATGTCAAAGAGCGTTTTGGGTAAAATCGTTTCATTTGTCATCCGTGTTTTGACTTGTAATTATTCATATGATTACTTATATCATGATTACTTAATTACAAAATATAAAACATGATTTATATATAATATATATTCAGAATATACATATATATTATAGATTGATAAATGGAACGAAATACACCGTTCATGGAGACGGTAGGCCGTACGTACGTATGAACGTTGTTTTTGTTTCCTTATTGAATTGAATGGAATTAAGTATATGACATACATATATATATATATATACATAAATCCAGTAGCATTATTATGTCATATATTTCATGATTACTTATTATATATACTTTATAATGATTCTTGAATTGTTAACATGGAAAATGAATCTCATCGCGTCGTGGAGACGGTAATCCGTACGTACGCACAAGCGATGATATCATTCCCATATTTATTGAATTGAATTGGAGTGAATGATATAATATCATAGAATAATTATGATGTTATAATAATCATATGTATGTATTCTTTACACCATTATACCCATCCAAGTAAGGTGGCGGTGGAAAAACAGATTACACCACGGCGTGGAGACGATATTCCGTACGTACACATGCGCGGTGATTTCATTTTCCGTAGGATGGATAGAAGGTAAAATGGGGTTGTTTAATACTTATAATAACATATCAGTATATGAGGTATACTTATATTATTACTTCATAATGAATCAACTAAATAAGATGGAGTAGAAGAAGAATGGAACTTGAAGAAAACGGTAGAAGGTATTACCTCTTTCTCGAAGTGCCTCCTTTAAACATTCTCTTAGGGCACTAGAGTTGGTCTTTTGAGAAGACCAGTACCTCTAGTAGGTTTATAAGGAAGTGGGGAAGTTAAATGGGTAGGGTTTGGCCGAGATTGAAGGCTCAAAGTAGTGTAAGGAGGAGAGGGAGGAGGTTCCCTTTTATAAGGGAGGAGAGGGGCACCTTTGGAATCCTCAAAAATATTAGTTTAATATAAATTCAAACCCCACATAAAAACCTCCAAAAATTACTCAATTAGAATATTATATGAGATAGGGTTTTAATATCATCAACAAATAAAATTTAGACATGTTTTGATCTTATTTTAATCCTTATCATTTTGATGTATCCTTATTTAATCTATTTAAGTTTATTTGTTGTAATAAAATTATAAATTTTAAATGGTTATAAATAATCACTTATGTGTTGTTAATTTTCCATAATTGGATACGTTATGACATTTTATACTATATAAATTTCAATTTATAATTTTTAAATAATTTTGTGATTTTTAGACAATTTAATAATATGTTATTTTTATAAAATAACAATAGTGTCAATTTTGACACTATTCATTTATTTGAATTTAAATAAAATATACACAGAGGATATATTCTAAATAAAATATTTAATAGATTTATAGCATGTCAAATTTGTCTATAAAATTAGTGGAGCACATTAAACAGTTCATATAATATTTATTTTAATATTTTTAAAACAATTTATTTGGTATATCTCTTAATAAACTAATTAGTACAACATTTTTGTATAATTATTTAATATAATTATTTGTTGCATAAAAATTAAAAGTAATATCCTTTGATGAAGATAAATATAAAATATTTTATAATAATAATTTTACTCGAATTTATCATCTGAAAATAACAACATGTAAATTGTTATCTTTACTAAATTATGAAAGTGAGAACATTGGAATCATTTAAAATAAAATATTATAAG
Organism: Viscum album; assembly: GCA_963277665.1. Classification (NCBI taxonomy): domain Eukaryota; kingdom Viridiplantae; phylum Streptophyta; class Magnoliopsida; order Santalales; family Viscaceae; genus Viscum; species Viscum album. The sequence continues at coordinate 189,527,959 of OY728147.1, forward strand.
TGTCATAATCAGCTTAATAAGGATCCAAATGGTCAACAATTTGGCCATTGGATGGTTATGGTTTATATATACACTAATAATATGTTTTGTGCAGATTTTTGGGCCTTTTGATATGGATTACTATTTCAATAAAAACTATATTATTGATTTTTCACTAAACAAATAATTTATGCATCCTTAATGTATAAGATAATAAGGTAATTAAATAACTCTTAAAAATTACAAATAAATTACCATGATAAAGAAAAACATTTTATCTTTAAAATTAGTTTTTATAACTGATATATATTTTGTATAAATTTATATTAAAAAAACATTAATTATTAAAGTAGAGTGAGACATATTTCACTTTCCTTTAAATAAAATAAACTAAAGGTCTTAATCACCTCCAAGTGGGTTCCAATGGATTCCATTTAGACCCAAATATTCCTTAGTACAAAACATAATCATCCAATTATATTAAGACAATTGTTGTGGTAATTTTATAATATTATATTTACCCTTATTTAACCGATTTACCTTTTACTATGGTAAATAAAATTTATCGTAGTTATTATTCATAATGCCCAAAAATAAAAAGTCTCTTATTAACAAAATTCGGACCCACTGATTCCAAATATGGAATCCATTTTTGTAAATTCAATACACAAAAGTTGTAGAAATTAATTTAAAATTAATCCCATTGTTAAGAAAATGTTTTTTAAAAGTTATAACATTGTAAAAGATTGAAATGTTTTTCCTATGAATTCAATGTAAAATTAATTTTAATGACATACATTATATTAAATGGTAAAAATATATTCTATTTATACTTTAAAACCATTCAATATTATAATTTAACCATATAAATTATTGCGATGAAAAAAGTTGTTTTTAATTAAAATATAGCGTGATTTTACTATTCATCACAATATAAAAGTTACCAGAATAATATGAAAATTTTATCCAAAGTAAATTTTTATTTCATGATTACAAGAAAGAATTTTATTTTGTCAAATTGAACTTTTAAACATGTCAAAAACTAGATTTAATGTTGGTGCGCCATCAAAAGGCGGCAAAACTGCATTTTTGTAAAAATGTTTATTTTACCCGAAAAATTTATTTTGTTCTTATACAATGTTCTAGAAAATGTGTAAGATGAAAAATAATGTTATAAAATTAATAATGATAGTTAATACTATTTATAAAGGCTAGTTAATAATAATATTATAACAATATATCGTCGTTTAGTAAAACCCGGTATTGCGTACAACACACGTTATCGAGGAAGGTCATGATTGTGTGTAATGCAAGCCAAGTCAGGGTTGCGTTTAGTGCACGACTCCTTTGTTGTTGCGTATAACAGAATCAAACAATATTTCATTAATACATTGAATATATATACATATACTCAATGTTGCGTAGAATAACTACTATCAAACAAACTTGAAATTGTGTGTAACACGATCCAAGATTAGTGTTGCATATACTGCAAGCTAAGACAGTGTCACGTATAGTGCAAGATAATCTTGGTGTAGCATACATTAGAAGATATGAAAAAGATTAAAAAGAATATATCTTATAAAATATTGGGCTGTTACATTCTACCCCCCTTAAAATGAATTTCGCCCTCGAAATTCATCGAGGTTATAAATCATTTACTATTCATAGAAACCCACATCGTTAAAAGGAATACTAAAACTTAATTTTAAAAACTAAACTATGAAACGTAATGATTACCCAAAGTAACTCATCATTGGGTTTCCATATAGGATAACATAAATGAAAATGTGGATATGGAATAGAAATCGAAACATCAAGTTCTGATGGAGAGTGGTAGAGAACATGGCTATGAAAAAGCCAACAATCACAAAGCCATAGATTTGTGATGATATAAGGTACCATCTGATTCATCAGATATAACAGTACTAGGACAACATTTTTTTTCAAGATCATTTACCTAAAGTTGAAGAATTTGAATTAGAAAAATACTTACTTTATTTCGGTACAATCTCATTGTTGTTTGTGCCTTAAAAAATTTCCACTTCATCTCTTAAAGAAATGAAGTTGAATTTGTCTTCCATGAAGTGTTAGCAGATCATGTGATAGAATGATAGGTCATTCCATCTGTCTCAAACATAAGGTTAGCAAAAGATATATATATAAGTCCATCTATGGTGAGATTAATCGTATATGGTTCCAAAAATGGACATATACTTCATCTCTCATAACGCTTAATATAATAAAACTAGTTTCTACTAACCAGGGACTTCCTATAGGCCAATGTTAGGTGATGAAGGCATGTCACACTTTGGTTGTGGGTTCAATTCCCACAGCCTTGTCCGACGCGATGGGTTGTCGCCCGTCCTGCAGGTTGTCCTTTTTTTTTCCAAAAATACATTATTATAACTTTACATCAATAATATCGAAAAAAATTCTATCCTTAACCAATACGAACTTATGTCCAACATAATCCATTCCAATCTTTAGGCTTGTCTAAAATACTTCAGTCCAAGCTCATAGTATAAAGAAAACAATTACTAGAAAGGTTATCTACCAAGAATGTGAATATAAGCATTTATCCCACATATATCCTAAGATATATCTTGTTGGTTGCATTCCAAACACATGAATACCTTAGTCATATATTCTATTGAAACTTAAATTACCATATAACCTTAGTGAAAACATGAATATTGTCAAAAGGTAACTCTTTCAACATACCAGAATACCAAAAAATCTATATAATCAAACCATAATATCACTTGGTCCTTATATCAGTCATGAGCTCATGAATATAATCAAACATCTCATTATCTTCTTATCCCTTCATTATGTGCATATCATCTACTTTCCAAAAATATATGAATAACCTTTCATGGTTACTAGTACCATTCAACATATACTTTCAAATACTTTAGGAAAAATAATTGTGTAACAATCCTTAGATGATTCTTTATTCCATAGTACCATACATTATTCTTTATAAACATACAATCATTCCACTAACTTCTTAAACCACTGACTAAGATTCATCATTACTTTCATCTCATCTTTCATTTGTAGTCTCTTCATCATCATCCACATAAATACTACTCATATAACCATGCTGATTCTCTTCATGAGATTTTCCCTTGGGGCATTGGTTTGCATGATGCCCATACATTCCACATTAAAAATATATAATCATTGTTGATGTAGTAGCAATACCATTATCCCTATCCATGGTGATAACTGAACCTTTTCCTTTGTACTTACTGGCTTTGTGTCCTTATTTTCCACACCTAAAGCATCTTCCAATTCCTTTGAAATAATCTCCCTAATGCCTCTTCCCACATGATTTACATGAGGAAAATTAAACTTTCTTTCCTCTATGATCATCATGAAACTCCATCTTTCTCTTATTATCTGAGTCGGGAAACTTACCAAAGTTGAGATTATTGATCATATTATGAGATTGATGATTAGGTACAATAACGATGTTTGGACTTCCAAATCCCGTTAAATTTGGTTTCTCATGAAGAATATCATTACATTGTCCGTCATATCCTCCATTATCGTGAATCTTCCTGTTTCCAGCCATTTTCTAAAACCCAAAAAAGAATAGTGTGAGAGGCAAAAATCATGCTAGGGAAAACAACATAGTAAAGGGGGAGTACCCTCAATATCTATCATCTTAGGTTAAATTCTATGATCGTTGCCGTAGTTCTAGGACAATATTCTATACGTATACTTATCCTTATGGACATACCTAGACATACCTTAGAAATATCTCTAGGGATCTCACTAACGTTTTCGCATCCCAGTTTCCAAAGGTTGACTAATCCTTTTCTCTGATACCAACTATAGAGACCCAAAGCTTGACATACATGGACATTACATTACTTTTGCAGAATACTTAATACATAATAAGAACCAACACTCAAGGACCGTAATAGTTTATTGTCTTTGGAAACATGGAATATAAACATCTAATCATGTTGAAAGATCTTAAACAACTCCAATAACGATCTTCCCCTTTTTGTTTCCTTACCTAAAACCTTTCTTTATTTCCTGGGGTAAATAAAACATAAAAAGGGTTAGCTCAAATGCTTAGTAAGGGAAAACATAGAGAACATAAAACAATCCATAAATATTTGAAAGAAAAAACTTGAGCATGAAATTTAAACATCAAAATCTTGAGCAAAGACATAAATCGTGGAAGTACGTAAGGAATATATCATAATGGAACATCAATCATGATAAAATATAACGGGAATAAAACATGTAATTGTGGCAACCATTCAGCACATGTCATGATTTCCATAGTAGCCAAGGCATTGCTTCCAAGACCATCTTAGAGTAAAAATTCCCTTTCTGAATCGAGTTCACTCCTCATTTCAGTACTGTAACACTAAACCGGATTAACTTACCATTCTATCCATGTCTATCTCAAGAGATATGAATCTTTACCCAATTCATTGGAGGGAGATACAGGTCCCACCCATCTCATAATGAAATCATTCTTACTTGTGCCACAAAATAAACATACATTCTTCATAATAACCCAACAAATAAAATGGGTTTCATAAACATCATCCCATCATCACATAATCCATAAAAGAGAAATGGAGATCATTTCATAATAAGAAATGTGAAACCATGTAAATCATAGATACATGATACTTGAAACATACACATATTAAATAATGTCATTTAAGATGGAAAATGGTTTTGATAGAACACTTGAAATGAATTCTTGAGGAAAATATCCTTTCTTCTTCAAAATCAATCACTTTTCACAAAATGTCATGAAATTTTAAAAGAAAATGATTTTGTTGAAAATAGTCATGAAATATTTTGCAGGAATATTCATGAAAATAAGGCTTTATAAAACCGTAAAAATCCATTCGTGTCGTATAAGTTAAAAAACATTCTTCTCATACTTTTGCCGAAAAAGTCAAAAAGTACCTCGTAAAAGAAAGATTCCATACATACCATGTAGTAAAATTCATAAATGGTTAAAAAGGACATTAAAAATACATGAAACCATTTTTTGGAAACATGGACATGGATGAGAAAAATAACCCCAGTAAATACTTACGAATACACAATCTTGGATAAGAATGAGATTGGAAAAATTATCCCTTGCCTTGGGTCTGATATGCTTCGTATGGATATGAACCTCTTGTATAATGGTTTAAATAATGTCATTGACTTATTAAAGAATCATATTCATTGTTATGATATCATATATGGTTCACTTATGACTTTATATTACCTGTCCTTTTGTAAATTATATTTTAAAGAGAGTTTTGGGTAAAATCGTTTCATTTGTCGTCCATGTTTTGACTTGTAATTATTCATATGATTACTTAGATCATGATTACTTTATTCCAGAATATAAAACATGATTTATATCTAATATATATTCAGAATATACATATATATAATAGATCGATAAATGGAAAGAAATACACCGTTCATGGAGACGGTAGGTCGTACGTACGCATGAACGTTGTTTTCGTTTCCTTATTGAATTGAATGGAATTAAGTATATGACATACATATATATATAAATAAATCCAGTAGAATTATTATGTCATATATTTCATGATTTATTATTTTATATACTTTATAATCATTCTTGAATTGTTAACATGGAAAATTAATCTCATTACGTCGTGGAGACGGTAATCTGTACGTACGCACGAGCGATGATATCGTTCCCATATTTATTGAATCGAATTGGAGTGAATGATATAATATATTATAATTAGTATGATGTTATAATAATCATATGTATTTATTCTTTACACCATTATACTCATCCAACTAAGGTGGTGGTGGAAAAATAGATTACACCACGGCGTGGAGACGGTATTCTGTACGTACGCACGCGCGGTGATTTTGTTTTCCGTAGGATGGATAGAAGGTGAAATTGGGTTGTTTAATATTTATAATAACATATAATTATATGAGATATACTTATGTTATTACTTCATAATGAAACAACTAAAGAAGAGGGAGTAGAAGAAGAATGGAACTTGAAGAAAATGGTAGAAGGTATTACCTCTTTCTCGAAGTGCCTCCTTTAAACTTTCTCTTAGGGCACTAGAGTTGGTATTTTGAGAATAACAGTACCTCTAGTAGGTTTATAAGTAATTGGGTAAGTTAAGTGGGCAGGTTTTTACCGAGCATGAAGGCTCAAAGTGGTGTAAGGAGGAGAGGGGGGAGGTTCCCTTTTATAAGGGAGGAGAGGGGCACCTTTGGAATCCTCAAAAATATTAGTTTAATATAAATTCAAACCCCACATAAAAACCATAAAAAATGACTCAATTCAAATATTAGATGATATAGGGTTGTAATATCATAAACCAATCAAATTTAGACATGTTTTGATATTATTTTAATCCTTATCAGTTTGATTTATCCTTATTTAATCTATTTAAGTTTATTCGTGGTAATAAAATTCTAAATTTTAAATGGTTATAAATAATCACTTATGTGTAGTTAATTTTCCATAATTGGATACTTTATTCCATTTTAGACTATATAAATTTTAGTTTAAAATTTTTTAATATTTTTGTGATTTTTAAACAATTTAATAATATGTTATTTTTATAAAATAACAATAGTGTCAATTTTGACACTATTCATTTATTTGAATTTAAATAAAATCTACACAGAGGATAGATTCTAAATAAAATTATTAATATATTCCTAACATGTCAAATATGTCTATAAAATTCGTGGATCACATTAAACAGTTCATATAATATTTATTTTAATATTTTAAAAACTATTTATTTGTTATATCTCTTAATAAAATATTTAGTACAACATTTTTGTATAATTATTTAATATACTTATTTGTTTCATAAAAATTAAAAAAAATATCCTTTGATGAATATAAATATCAAATATTTTATAATAATAATTTTACTCGAATTTATCATATTAAAATAACAACATGTAAATTGTTATCTTTACTAAATTTTTAAAGTGACAACTTTGGAATCATTTAAAATAAAATATTATAAGTGTCATAATCGCCTTAATAAGGATCCAAATGGTCAAAGATTCGGCCAGTGGATGATTACAGTTTATATATATACACTAATAATAAGTTTTGTGCAGATTTTTGGGTCTTTTGATATGTGTTACTATTTCAATAAAAACAATATTATTGATTTTTCACTAAATAAATAATTGATGCATCATTAATGTATAAGAAAATATGGTAAATAAATAACTCTTAAAATTTACAAATAAATTATCATGATAAAGAAAAACATTTTATATTTAAAATGAGTATTTATAACTGAATTTATATTCTGTATAAATTTATATTAAAAATACTTTAATTATTAAAGTTGAGTGAGACATATTTCACTTTCCTTTAAATAAAATAAACTAAAGGTCTTAATCACCTCCAAGTGGCTTCCAATGGATTTCATTTCGACCCAAATAAGCCTTAGGACAAAATATAAGCATCCAATTATATTAAGAAAAGTGTTAGGGTAATTTTATAATATTATATTTACCCTTAATTACCCGATTTACATTTTACTATGGTAAATAAAATTTACCGTAGTTACTATTCATAATGCCCAAAAATAAAAAGTAGCTTATTAACACAATTTAGACCCACTGATTCCAAGTATGGAATACATTTATCTAAATTCAATACACAAAAGTTTCAGAAATTAATTTAAAATTAATCTCGTTGTTAAGAAAACGTGTTTTAAAAGTTATAACGTTGTAAAAGATTGAAATGTTTTTACCTATGAATTCAATGTAAAATTAATGTTAATGACATACATTATATTAAATGGTGAAAATATATTCTATTTATCCTTTAAAACCATTAAATATTATAATTTAACCATATAAATTATTGCGATGAAAAAAGTGGTTTTTAATTAAAATATAGCATGTTTTTACTATTCATCAAAATATGAAAGTTACGAGAATAATATGAAACATTTATCCAAAGTAAATTTTTATTTATTGATTCCAAAGAAGAATTTTATTTTCTCAAATTGAACTTATAAACATGTCAAAAACTATATTTAAAGTGGGTGTGCCATCAAAAGGTGGCAAAACTGCATTTTTTGAAAAATACTTATTTTACCCAAAAAATTTATTTTGTTCTTATACCATGTTCTAGAAAATGTGTAAGATGAAAAATAATGTTATAAAATTAATAAATATAGTTAATACTATTTATAACGGCTAGTTCATAATTAATATTATAACAATATATCATTTTTTAGTAAAACCCGGTATTGCGTACAACACACGCTATCGAGGAAGGTCGTGATTGCATGTAATGCTAGCCAAGTTAGGGTTGAATTTAGTGCATGACTCCTTTTTTGTTGCATATAAAAAAATCAAACAATATTTCATTAATACATTGAATATATATATATATACTCAATTTTGCATAGAATAACTACTATCAAAAAAACTTGAAATTGTGTGTAACACGATCCAAGATTAGTGTTTTATATACTGCAAGCTAATACGGTGTCTCGTATAGCGCAAGATAATCTTGGTGTAGCATACAGTAGAAGATATGAAAGAGATTAAAAAGAATAAATCTTATAAAATCTCGGGTTGTTACAAGTACCCCTATATGTTTTTATTCTAAAATCACATCCACTTGTAGTCTCTAGGAAGGGATGTATTGAAATGAAAATTGCATAACTTATACCTTACCAAAAACTTTATAATATTATTCTAAAATTATACATATCATTAAAGTCAAGCATAGGATTGTGTTCACTTATTTTTGTTTTCCTTAATATAGTTCCTAAGGTTTCTACTAAACATACTCTAATACCAACTGCAAAGACCCCATCTCTAGAATCCCAGAGCTAGTGGATACTTTATTTCATTGGTATAACATATCACATCCCAAAGAAACAAATATTTTAGCAGTCTTTGTAAACTAGATACATACAAGATTCACATATTACATTTTAAATATAAAAATATATTATTGGAAACATTCTTACATCCTTGATATCATTTACAATATTCATCTTTATATCCTGGGGGAACAAAATTAAATAAAGGGTGTGCTCAGAATCTCAGAGAAAGTTGTGTAGAGAAAAATATATCATGGGTAGATAAGTAATGATCTATTTTTAAAGGTAAATAACTGAAATCCCATGTAATTTAATCAATAACTTGAGAATAAAACGCATCCATAGATAATATCAATCAAGTAATCTCGTGGATAATAATAACTAAATTCTCAGTGAACGAAATAATTAATGTGACAAATCATGATCTCAGACATCATGATATCTTTACTATAAATTTCTTTTACCAAGACAGTTTAATTTATGGGTAGTTATACACCAAAACCCTAAATAAAAATTTTGTCTTGCTAATTTGTCTCATAATACATATTGTTGCATCGAGGAGTTGTCTAGAATTAGGCTCCACTTATAACTAAATATATTATTCATTCCACATAAATTGAATAATCAATTTAATTATTAAACAATATACATTATCAACAAATATTTTTATTGTGTAAATAATACATAATATCAATACATCCCCAATTAATCAAATAAATTTCATAGTAAAACACCATTTGTACAAATAGTATATGGTTTAGGAAATAATAATTTACATGTTACTAAGAATATAGATATTTAAGATAAATGTAATTCCCAATGAAAAATGATGATAATAAATTTAATGTTTCATGATAAATCTAATGACTAAAAAATTAATAAGTGATAAAATATTATCACCAATTCATTAAAAATCGTTTTTTTACTTTAATCATGACATTTTGAAAAATAAATATAATAGAAGAAAAAAATTAGAATAAAATTTTATTAAATATTTTTCTTTGTAAAACAATTGAAAACATGTAGAAGAATCAAAATAGTGTAAAATAATTATGTCTGTTGAAAAATATATTATCGCTATATATATTTAAAATAAACATTCCTTTTGACTTTTGTAAAGAAAGTAAAAAATGAACATTTTGAAAAAAAATTAAATATTCCATTAAAAACTTGTAAAAATTCCTAGAAAACATAAAATTTAGTTCATAAATAATTTGATCAAATAAAAAGGTATTTCGAAAAATAATTTTAAAATATGGATATGGAAAAAAAATAGATCTGGTCAAAAAGTTATATAAGATCGGTTTTTCTTTTAAAAAATAATTTACCTCAATCAAGTTCTAAAGACATTAAAATTTGAAAGTCATCATGAAAAATTCTTAAATATCTATATTATAAGAAAATATATTAATATTATGAAGGATATGTTATAATATTCCTTCAATGAAAATAAGAGAAATCCTAAATAAAATGTGATTGTAAAATAAATTCTAACCTATTTAATAACATTTCAATTATAAAATCATTGAAATATTAAACTTGAATTGAAACATTAATCAGGATTAATAAATATAAATTCATATGAAATAAAAGAATGGTCAGTATATGAATCACATAAAAAAATATGTCAATAAAACCAAATATGTCTCATTAGAGTGGAAATTCAGATGAATACTATTACCTCAAGTTTGACTAGCCTCAAAGGTTCTATAACCTCATGTATAATAAATTTTCAACTTTATTATGATTCTATATGAGATTCATTTACATAATTAAAATATCATATATTATCCAATAATAACCTTTCAATACCCATTCATTAATAATTATTTATTAAAATCATCATTTCTAGGTGTCAATAGTTTTATTTTTTATGAGAATTTCAGTTTGGAAGTTCCTATTATTGTTCTTTTATTATGGTTCCATAATCACCATAATATTATTAATTATATAAATATAATATATATTTATTATATGCGTATTTATATTCATCCATAAAATTTAAATGTAGAAAAATGACTTACACCATTCATGGGGATGGTTGGTCTCACATACGTGTGGATATTGTTTTCACTTTTTGACGGATCGAATAAAAGAAATATAAATAATAATTCAACTTTAATTAATATTTATTATATCATATATATGAAATTTATTTACTAAATTTATCCTTGTTACCATCCATGTAAAGTAGAAATGAAAAATTGGTTGCATCGCTTAATAGAGGTGATAGTCCACACGTACGCATGAGCATCGTTATTGTTTTCCAAAAAATTTAAAAGTAAGAAGTTATATATTATATTATAATTATAGGATAATAATTAAGTCATAAATATCATAAATATTCATTAGTTACAAATTTATAATCATCTCAATAAAGTGGTGATGAGAAATGGATTACACCACAACATGGAGACGGTAAGTCGTATGTACGCGCGAGCAAATTTTTCACTATTAATAGGATGAAAATGAGATGTAGAATGGTTTTACCGTAAAAATAATAACATATTATTATATTTATGATTCTGTATTTATTATTTTATGATATTTATAACATATTTCGATGAATTGTAAGAAGAAATAATTTTGAAAGAATCGGTAAGAGGATTACCTCTTCTTCTGTGGTCTTCTTATAGATACCTTCTTAAGAACCCTTGAAATTGTCTTTTATGAAGAAAATAACCAAATATTAGTGGATTATGAAGAGGATTAGATAATTTGGTTGGTATTTTTCAATCAATATGGCTTAATTTTTTGTAAAGGAAGTAGATAAAGGGGACTCCTTTTATAAGTGAGGGGAGGAAAAGTTTTGAAAATTCATGAAATATTATAACATAATATAGGTCTATGCCATGTAAAATGGTTCCAAAAAGGAATAGATTATAATTTAAAGAGTTTTTTTCATAATATAATCATAAAATTACATTTATATATGTTTATATAACATTTTAAACCTTACCATTTGGATTAACCCCTTAGTTATCCAATTTTAACATTAACCATAGTAAAAAAATTATTATTAAAGGGTTATAATTTTATTTATAAGTTAAAAATTGGATCATAAAATTCTAGTAGACAAACTTTTAGATCGTATATTATCCTCCACATCCAATTTAAATATTTTTATAATTTTCAAATAATTTAATAAAATATTATTTCCATAAAATATCATTAATGTCATTTTTGATACTATTCATTTAATTTAAAATTAATGATAAAACACAAAGATGTAATTAGAATATAATATATTACCATATCCCTAATATAATATATTCATTTATAAAAATTTTGTAAAATAATAATTCGTCTAAATTTTATTGATTTTAATTTTTTTTAAATCATTTATTTTATATTTCTATTAATTGAATAAATACTATATCAGTGTTTCATAAGCATTTAAAGTAATTATTCAATCAATAAGGGTTAAACAAAATAACTTTATAAAAATGTTATATATACTTTCAAATGAACATTTAAAACTAAAAAACCTATTTTTATACTTATGTAAAAATATTAGCGATACTAACGTCAAGAGTTTTTTCATTATTTTCATAAAGTAATATAAAGATGAATATCAAATAATAATAGCATGAAGTGGCCATATTTTGGATACATATTTGTAAATTTATGAAATAAATTTACAAAATAGTGTTAAGTGACATAGAAATTTTAAAGAATCATAACAAAGTTGAACCATGTTTTACCCATTTTACCCTTCCTGAGATGACAAATATCTTCCAAGGTTGCAATTATCAATGACCAAAATTAAATGGGGATTATTTAAACAAAATTGGACCTATGAGATACAAATATGGAATCCATATTTCAATATTAAATTTCTATAAGTTTTATAAATTAATTTAATATAAAAAATAAGAAATAAAATGAAAAAATATTTTTAGAAAAATGTGTTTTTAAGACTAAAAATAAACTTATACCAAAATTAGGTATAATGATTACTCCTGTGAAATTAATTATATTTTTTATAATTAAAGGATACTTATGTAAATTTAATATAAAATGGTAATTTTAAATTACTTTATTGAATGAAAATAAATGAAAGTTTTACAAAAATCAATATTTTTCACTATTCGCTGAAAAATCAATCTTTTCAAAAAATCCAAAAAAATCACCCAAATATAATTTTAGTATTATGATTTTAAAATTAACATTTTATTTGAATAAAATTTATAAAATTTCTAAATATTAATTATAATATTCACTCACAAAAATGCAATAAACCCTATTTTTGTATAAAACATATTTTTAATTGATAAAAGGACTTTATGAGAGAATTAGGTGCTTATTTCCTAATCATTAATCAATAAATTTATATTGAGTAAGACCTTTATATATATATATATATCACAATGTGGTTAAACATATTCATACATTCCAATTTAATGGCTAGGTTATAACAAAAACATTAAATGATAATATTTTAATAATATATCGTGAATTTTTTAAACTGGGTGCTGTGTATAATAGAGGATATCAAATAAATTAAATTTATTTAAATATAAATATATCCTAAATTATTAGGTTGTCACAATAATGTTATTTTGTTTTGTTTTAGTATATTTCATGCAGTTTGAATCATCTGGAAGGTTGTTTGATGAAGCTTAAAAAGGATTAATATAATTTAAAAAAAATTATCATTCAAATGAAGTATCTTGTAATGAGAGAGAGGAGGGTTTTATAAAGTACTTAATCACCATGATAATTTTAGGATGCTCTATGTCATGATGGTCCTAGCTACACTGAGTATGAAAAATATTTCTGGTGTTTTAGTAGTTGGCATACATTCAGTGAATCCCTAATGAAAATGATTCTTGATTTATGTTGTAGAATAAGTCATTTTGAAGGAGTGAAATAGGGATACTTCATTCTAAATATCATGGTTATATTTTCATTAGATAAGTATATGATCTTGTGGATAGTTTTTTTTATGAAAAATTATGATTTTATGTTTACCATAACAAAACCCACGGCATGGTACACTGATGAAATTCTTGTATGACGTAGGATTCCCAAAATGGTTTTTTGTATATTATTGTCATCTATATATATGAGTAACCAAAATAACATATTTTAGAGTTCCTTTATTTTGTGCTAGTCATTTTGGTGATTGGGTTTCCTGGAGATCGAGTGATAGAGGGATCTTAGTATGGAGAAAAGCATTTTAAATGATATTTTTTCAAGATAACCATTATTATATGGTTATGAATTCACTATGTCATGGTAAACTAAAAGGAATTTATGGTTGTAGTTTGAAACAACCAAATATTATGGTAATATAGGGTGGTTATTCCATGAATATCATGGTAGACTATTGATATGGATGTCAAAATGGTCATTTTGAAATCATCTATGTTATAGGGGTCTAAAAAAGGAATTTTGAATTTCATAGTGATTTATGTTCTAGAAATAAAGATTAATTTGGTTATTTTTATAATTTATATGAGGTGTCTCAAATATCATGAAGATTTAATGACTTCGTTGCACATTTTTAGTCATAAAAAACATACATGGCTCCTTTAGTGATCACAAAACTTGATGAAATTAGATTTTATCATATCATTTGGACCAAGAGATGGTGATTGTAACGCCTCGACCCTAGTTACCCAGAGTCGGTGCATTATTACATAACATTGGAATGATCACAAAAGATCAAGTCTCAAAAGACTGATTAGTTTAGTAGTCTTGGAAACACTAGATATACTCATAAGTCTTATATTACATCATAAAGAAAAAAAACTACAACAACATAGTGTATTCATATACCCTCATACTATTCTTGTAGGTCATTCACAAATTACTTCTTCACATCCTGGGAAAAATAAAACATTGGAAGGGGTGAGATCAGATGCTTAGTAAGGATAACAATATAGCGGAAACTTTCATAAATAATCATAAACATTTAAGGCAATGTTTAACTAAAACAAAAGCCTTTTAAACTTGAACTTCAGCATAATATGGAAAATATAAAATGAAATAAATCCATTTACTTATTCACAGGGATATTCCACTAGTCGAATAACCACATGAAATATCAATAACCACTTCCATAATGATGGAATGCATAATGCAATACTATCATACCCACATAGTCAAGGCCTCATGCCAAAACTAAAAATAAGATTTTGTCAATGCCTCGTGCCACGACACTAGTTTGTTTCATGAGACCTACCGATGCATCGAGGAGCTATAGTGGGCTCCACCCATCACTTACAAAGTCCAATGCATTCCTCTTATGAAAAAATTGAAACATAACATAAACATTCGTATTAAAACTAGCATACGACATGTCAATACTTTATCCACAAACCATGAATGGTATAAAAATAGCATATCCATAATCAAACATAACTCATTAAATACAATATGGAATATTTTATTGTAATATATTGACCTCAATCGAGAATAATTAAGGATATTGACATAGATGAAAATTATCATCAAAACTATTTGAGAGGAATATCCCCCTTTTCTTGAAAACATTTAAAAGTCACAATACTTGTCAAGAAGTCGTTTTAAAATATATTTTTGAATAAAAGTGTCCCATACCACTTTGTAACCTTTAAAAGTATTTTTAATTTTTAAACATTAATGTTCGTATAAATAAATCCTTAAATCCATTTTTAAAACATGGACATTAATGAGAAAGATTTAGAAGAATAAATCTTTAAAACATTTAAAAATGATATTTTAGTTAGATTTTCTACCAAAAGAGAGACACTTTAATAAAATAAATGAGGTATTCAAAACTTTGTAATATCATGAGAATAAAGGTATTCATGATATACTATGTCAAAGTACATTATAT
Organism: Viscum album; assembly: GCA_963277665.1. Classification (NCBI taxonomy): domain Eukaryota; kingdom Viridiplantae; phylum Streptophyta; class Magnoliopsida; order Santalales; family Viscaceae; genus Viscum; species Viscum album. The sequence goes on from OY728147.1 coordinate 189,543,619, forward strand.
ACACTATATAAAAGTGATTTCGTGTATAACAACAAAGGAGTCTCAATGGAATGTAATTTGAGATGAAACTTCTTATAAAGACTGTATCCTTAGGTTAAGGATAAATCAATGGCATAATTATGTGTGAAAAATATAAATATGCTCAATATGATTTGATATTCAGTGTAAATCAATCAGAGTACATTCACACATATTCTTGTAAAGACAACACCAATGAATTGGATATTTAAGACAACAAATGGAGATTGAGTTAAAATTAATCTTATCAAGTTCGTATAGATGAATTGAGAAATTATAAATGGAGTGATTATGTGTATAAAAATAATATCCACAAAAAGGGGAGTGTAAATTATGACATAAGTAAATTAATAGTGATTCCACACATAATCTTGAATTAAAATAATCAATGAATTATGTGTAAATCCGAATGAATGGAAATTGAAATTTCAAATTCCCTTATCGATTTGGTAACATATGAAACATACACCGATGAAAGAAGGATCATACAATGATGATGTAGATATCCAAAAATTAAATTATATTACACAATGAATAAAATCATGGGCAGTATACACACCACATGCAATAAATAAGTGGTGAACAATGGAAATCTCACGGAATTAAAAGTGAGATAAGAAACCCCTTACTTTGTACTTTTTCCTTGGTCGAGGGTAGGTTAGCCTCCTATATAATGTTGAAAAAAAATTATTGAATTATATAAGAATTATATACATTAATATGATATCATATATTATCTTTTAACATTTCTTTGTTAATAATATCTTAGTATTATCGTCATTTCAGGTGTTAACTTACCAATTTTATTTTATATGTTTTGTTACATAAGCTGTGTTTGTTATGGATAGTTTTTATCTTATTCATATACAGAATTATATCAAGTCCTTAAAATTTATTTTTAATCATAAAATGAGAATTATACTTGAATGGATACGATGGGGAATGAATCTCATCGTGTTCATGGAGACTGTAGTCCGTACGTACGCACAAATGATACTTCCATTTCATTTTTCATTTCAAAAAGAATCAAAACCAAATGATAAATAGGTGTATTATTATTCCAGTATAATATAATATCTTATATGTGTTACTTAAGTTCATTAATACCATCATTTATACGTTCCATGTATGGTATGAACGAGTCATATCACTTTGAGGGGGCGGTAGTCCGCACTTCCTCAAATGAAATTATCGTATATATGTACAACATGAAATGAATAATGGTATGCTATAAAATGGAATTAAAGAAGATTATATATAAAATAAATATAATTAATATCATATTTAATTATAGTTAAATCATAATGTCCACCATGAGAGGCGGTAGGAGATAATTGACCAATCATCGTTTCGTGAGGCGTTTGGTTTCCATCAATAGAAACATTATGTTCTTCACCCATTAGATGGAGGTGTGTGTAAGTGTAGTTCTAATAATTCTCATAAAAATATCCTAGTATAGTTATGATACTGGTTTTTTTACAAAATAAACGAATAAGAAGAGTTTAGGGGTTGGAGAAGTAAAATAAAAGAAAAGAAGAAAAGAGAAATCGTTACCTTTAATTTGGGTAACTCTCTTTGGTTTGAACCAAAAAGGAATCTTGAAGTTCCTTCTTCCTAAGTTAAGGATTCTAGGAGGAGTATATGGATGTAGGGAGATTAAATGGGTAGAGTTTTTATGAGCCAAAAGGCTTGAGAGGTGTGAGTAATTGGTTAGAAGTGGTGTCCTTTTATAAGGGGGAGGAGGGGCTCTTTAGGAAAAACTTAAGGAATTAATTTATAATAAATTCATATTCGTTTTCTAATGGATCCAAAGTGGATTATTAAAATTATAAGGTGGGTATGGGTCTAAAACCACTCAAAAAATAGATTTTATATAGGTTTGGGTCACTATAGTAACCTTATCTTTTAGATTTAACTCTTAGTTAAATAGTTTGACATTTACCATATCTCTTTGTATTTTTATATTATATAGTTCATAAACTTACTATATACTTCCTAGAGACCCCCAAGTGGTCCATTAATGATACAACTATCATTATATAAGTCCTTTGGCCAAACCTTATATTTTTAAGAATATAATATCAATTAATAATATAATATCTGTTTAAAAAACTCTTTTATGTCAATTTTGACACTATTGGGTATTTTGTTTTTTTATAAATTCATAACAGCATTATTACTTAGAATAAAATTAATATAACCAATAATAATATGTCATATTAACCTATAAAAGTATTTTAATTCATAAAAAGTCTCAAATTACATTTATTTGGATATTTATAATATCAATTATTTTAATATTTAATTAATTTGGTAATTACTGCATCACCATTGTGTCATAAATAAATTAAATTATTTAATGTATAAAAATTATAAATAAAATACCATTATGTAGGAAATATTTATATATTTCTAATTAATATTTAAAATATAATTTATCTTATGTATAATCCTATATTAAAAATGTTTTAGTAATTAAACTTTGATTTTAACTCTTTTAACTCTTCTTTGAATTAAGTAATAATAAATGTCCTAATCTAATCCAAGTGGACCTAAATGATAATATTTTATTCCTAAGGTTGTTTTTGGACGAGATACACTTGTCTAATAGAATTAGGACATGTGTTAGGGTAATTTTAATATCATCTTTACCCTTAATTTCCCTATTTACTTTTAACCGTGGTAAATAAAAGTAAAAAGTTACTATTCACCAAAATTGTTTTTATCTTATTGAACCACATTTTACTCCTTGATATTAACCGTGTCTCTTGGATTTTTAAAATTCCACTCACAGAAGCGGTAAAATTAAGTTTTACGTGAATTTCCAAATTCTCTTAGGAGGTGGGTAAAAGACGGTTAAAAGTTCCATAAAATTTTTATATATCTAAAATTATTCTAAACTAACTATAATGAATTAAATTGAACTTATATAGTTATTATGTATCTATTTTGACCTTAATTAAATTTAATAAAATAAATAATTATCTAAATAAAAATTCATTTTTAAACTATAAATCAGTGTTTTTTTCATTATTCATCAAAAATTGAAAGTTTTCATAAAAAAACCAAAAAATAACCCTAAGCTAATTTTGATATTCTGAATCCAAAAATGAAGTCCATTTTTAAAGATAAAATTTATAAAATTTCAAAAAGATGGTATTAATATTCATAATGGCTAGTTTCATTGGTTGTGGTGTGTGTTATAACTCGAAGTTGCGTACAACACACGCTGTTGCATTATTCAAAGGGAAATGTATCGTGGAAGCTTGGGGTGTTACATTCTCCCCTCATTCAATAAATTGTGTCCTCGAAATTTTTAAAATTAGGCTTGGGAATATAATGGAAGTCCCACATCGGAAAAAGAGTCAATAAAACTATCACTTTAAAAGAAAGAAAGAGAAGTAAAAAGGTCACCCGAGATAACCTATTCTAGGATTCCATGTAAAAAACATGGATATTGATGATAAAATAAGTGTCAAGTTCTAATGGAGAGGGATAGAGAACATGATCATGAGAAAGTAAACAACAAGAAAACCACAAACTTTTGATGGGACAAATGGTCATTAGTTTCCCAGTAGGAAAATTAAACGGACAACATTTTTTTGTTTTAAGTTACATTACATAAAGATGGGGAACTAATTTCTGAGATTGACTATGAACATAAAGGGATATACAAACTTTTTTAGTAATGTTTCATTCTTTAATAACTTCCTACTACTAACTCATTTTAAAACGATGAGTATTCAAGAAGACTTGGTCACACTGGAAGAGATAGAATAAACTTCTTATAGGATCAGATGATCCATGAAAGATAAACTATATATTTAACTTGTCTATAGAGATTAATCAAAACCAAAATGGTTAGTATAAGATCTGATGATCCCCCAAAAGGATATTCCATTAGAGAAAGAAACACTAATCTTAATTTCTAAAATTAAACCAACAATACACCAAAGATAAATAAATACCATTCAATAAACAATTGTCTTTAAAATCCTTCAATATAATCCAAACTAATATTGAAAACCAAAACATAAAAAAATTTGGTTATGTAGTCTTCCACATTAAATTGTATCTCCAAATGACATCAACTACTCTTAAAGTCACATACTTAAAAGTAATTAACCTAATCACATATTATCTATTATAGGTTAATCATTTACATAAATAACCCAAATCACTATAAATTCACAATAAAAACATAGATAACAATCCACCATTACTCCTCAAATGAAATCCCATAGTATTCTATTTTCCTTGGGCATATAGTGTTCCCAACAAAGCGAACATCTTCCAAAATAACATTTATCACTTAATCACCAAATAATTTTCCTATACTCAGGGTATTTACTTGATAAGACATAAGATCCAAAATCAACTTATTATTGATCAATAAAATCATTTAACTAAAAATAATTAGTCACACTAACTAGGAACTTCAGGTAGTCCAGTAGTTGACAATAATTCCCTATCGCACTTTGGTTGTGGGTTCGATTCCCATAACTTTTTCTGACGTGGCGGGTTGTCACATGGTCTGCGTGTTGTCGTTTTTCAAAAAAATATATTTTATAACATTACCAAAATGAGATAAATTCCCAAAATAACCATAACATAATTTAACCACAAATTTTATCTCATACCTTGAATTTTCATCACAAATTATAACAACTTGTAATTACCTCAAACCCAATGATTATATAAAACCAAATGGTTATTTATAACTATATCCACAAGATAAAGGAAAAGACTTCCTCAAATATCATTCTCACATGATAAATTGCAGGGTTACACATATAAGAGAAAATTCACCCAAAGTAATCTCAACAACAAGGAGCACTAATACTTTTAAATATTTTTCCATCCATTTATTTCCACATATTTTCTTCCTTGACCAAGAGGTTATCCTATAGAATAGGGAATTGATTTGGGTGATTACAAGGTCCCTTACATTTACGACAAATTACCGTAATTGAAATCTTGGGACCATTTTTATTTTCTTCCATAGTACTCTTCATTTTTTCTCGGTAATTATTCACATTATGTCCTTCCTTCCCACATGTAAAGAATTTATTTGTTACATTGAGATACATTCCTGGTTGTCTCCTTCTATATTTCTTGCATGATGGAAATTGAGGATTCTTTTCTCCATGGTCTCCACTGCTGTAGCTCTTATCATTCATCACCTCTCTCTTCTTTGTTGAGTCTGGGAATTAGTTGATATATATATATAGTTGATCATATTTTTGGAAAATTTATTTGGGATGAAGATGATATCTTTTATTCCTATCAACAATCCATTTTGTTGTTATTTACCACCACCGTTCCCACCTTGTACATCATTCTCAAAGTCACTATGACTTCCTTGGAATCTAGCCATTGACTAAAACTAGAAAGCATTGTGTGAGTAACAGTAGTCATAAAATCATTTAGATAATATCATGTCAGCATATTCTCAATTTGAAACACATTAGTATTAACAAAGGTCATTTACTCTCATAATATTTAAAATCGGTTTGTAAATATAATGTAAATTATCCTAAGCATATCCTCTGGGAGTGTCATAACCAAGAGTGCAGCAAGGCCCATTGTCGTGCACCAGTTTCCATTCGAGTGTAGCTCAAAGTGGTGTTTTCGGGTTTTACCCCTAGGTACATCTGTGCCAGAGCCGCCTCTACCTACTCGTATCTAGACAGGGATGTATTTCTTGGAAAACTCACAAAATCTATACAATACCAAAATTCTAGGAATTTATTCTATACTAATCCTCAAAGTCTTTCTTAGGTTTATATGCTCTAATCAGAGTTTATCTAAATCTAGCTTCCAAGGTTTGTACTAAACTTCCTCTGATACCAACTGTAACACCCCAACCCTAGTTACCCAGAGTCGGTGCATTATTACAAAACATTGGCATGATCACAAAAGATCAAGTCTCTAAATACTGATTAGTTTAGTAGTCTTGGAAACACTAGATATATTCATAAGTCTTATATTACGTCATAAAGTAAAAAAACGAAAACAACATCTTGTCTTCATATCCCCTCATACTATTCCTACAGGTCATTCATAAATTACTTATTCATAACCTGGGAAAAATAAAACATTGAAAGGGGTGAGCTCAGATGATCAGTAAGGATAACAATATAGCCAAAACTTTCATAAATAATCATAAACATTTAAGGCAATGTATAACTAAAAAAATCCTTTTAAACATGAACTTCAGCATAATATGGAAAAGATAAAATTAAAAAAATGACATTTTCTAATTCACATGGATATTCTACTAGTCTAGTAACCACATGAAATATCAATAACCACTTCCATAATGATGGAATACATAATGCCAGACTATCATAACCACATAGTCAAGGCCTCATGCCAAGACTAAAAATAATATTTTTTTCAAAGCCTCATGCCAAGACACTAGTTCGTCTCATGAGACCTACCGATGCATCGAGGAGCTATAGAGGGATCCACCAGTCAATTACTAAGTCCAATTCATTCCTCATATGAAATGTTTGAAACATAACATAAACATTCGTATCAAAACTAACCTTCAAAATGTCAATAATTTATCCACAAACCATGAATGGTCTAAAAATAGCACCTCCATAGTCAAAAATAACTCATTAAATACAATATGGAAGATTGTATTGTAACATATTAACCTCAATTGAGAATAATGAAGGATATTTAAAAAGATTAAAATAATCATCAAAACTATTTGAGAATAATATCCCCCTTTTCTTGAAAACATTTAAAAGTCACACTACTTGTCAAGAAGCAGTTTTAAAATAGATTTTTGAATCAAAGTGCCCCATACCACTTTGAAACTTTTAAAAGTAATTTTAATTTTAAAACCTTAATGTCCATATAAATAAATCCTTACAACCATTTTTAAAACATGGACATTAATGATAAATATTTAGAATAATAAATCATTAAAACATTTAAAAATGATATTTTAGTTAGAGTTTCAAACCAAAATAGAGACACTTGAATACAAATAATTGAGGAAGTAAAAACTTTGTAATGTCATGATAATAAATGGATTCATGATATACTATGTCAAATTACATTATATACACCATATAAAAGTGATTTGGTGTATAACAACAAAGTAGTCTCAATGGAACGTAATTTGAGATGAAACTTATTATAAAGAATGTATCCTTAGGTTAAGGATAAATAAATGGAATAATTATGTGTGAAAAATATAAATACACTAAATATGATTGTATATTCAGTGTAAATAAATCATAGGACATTCACACATATTCTTGTAAAGACAACACCAATGAATTGGATATTTAACACAACAAATAGAGGTTGAGTTAAAATTACTCTTATCCAATTCATATAGATGACTTGAGAAATTATAAATGGAGTTATTATGTGTATCAAAATTATATCCATAGAAAGGGGAGTGGAAATTATGACATAAGAAAATGAATAGTCATTCCACACATAATCTTGGAGTAAAATAATCAATGAAGTATGCGTAAATCCAAATGAATGGAAATTAAAATTTCAAATTCCCTTATCGATTTGGTAACATACGAAACATACACCGATGAAAGAAGGATCATACAATGATAATGTAGATATCCAAAAATTAATGTATATTACATAATGAATTCAATCATGGGCAGTACACACCCCACATGCAATAAATAAGTGGTGAACAATGGAAATCTCACGGAATTAAAAGTGAGATAAGAAACCCCTTACTTTGTACCTTTTCCTTGGTTGAGGGTAGGTTATCCTCCTGTATAATGTTGAAAAAAAATTATTGGATTATAAAATAATCATATACATTAATATGATATCATATATGATCTTTTAACATTGCTTTGTTAATATTATCTTAGTATTATCGTCGATTCGGGTGTTAACTTACTCATTTTATTTTATATGTTTTATTACATAAGCCGTGTTTTTTATGGATAGGTTGTATCTTATTCATATCCAAAATTATATCAAGTCCTTAAACTTTATTTTTAATCATAAAATGAGAATTAGACTTGAATGGATACGATGGGGAATGAATCTCATCGCGTTCATGGAGACGGTAATCCGTACGTACACACGAACGCTACTTCCATTTCATTTTTCATTTCAAAAGGAATAAAAATCAAATGATACATAGGTGTATTATTATTCCAGTATAATATAATATCTTATATGTGTAGCTTAAGTTCATTGATATCATCCTTTATATGTTCCATGTGTGATATGAAAGAGTCATATCACTTTGAGGGGGTGGTAGTCCACACTTCCTCAAATGAAATTATCGTATATATGTACAACATGAAACGAATAATGGTATGATATAAAATGGAATTAAATAAGCTTATATATAAAATAAATATAATTAATATCATATTTAATTATAGTTCAATAATAATTTCCACCATGAGAGGTGGTAGGAGATAATTGAACAATCATCGTTTAGTGAGGCGTTTGGTCGCCATCCACAGAAACATTATGTTCTTCACCCATTAGATGGAGGTGTGTGTAAGTTTATTTTGAATACTTCTCATAAAGATATCCTAGTATATTTAGGATACTGTTTTTGTTACAAAATAAAATAATAAGAAGAGTTTAGGGGTTGGATAAGTAAAATAAAAGAAAAGAAGCTAAGAGAAATCATTACCTTTAATTTGGGTAACTCTCTTTGGTTTGAACCAAAAAGGACTCTTGAAGTTCTTTATACCTAAGGTAAGGCTTCTAAGAGGAGGATATGGATGTAGGGAGCCTAATTGGGCAGATTTTGGATTAGAAAAAAGCCTTGAGAGGTGTGAGGAATTGGTTAGAAGTGGTTTCCTTTTATAAGGGGGAGGAGGGGCTCTTTAGGAAAAACTTAAAGTATTAATTTATAATAAATTCATATTTAGTTTATAATGGATCAAAAGTGGATGATTCAAATTATAAGGTAGGTAAGGGTCAATAACCACTCAAAAAATAGATATTCGACAGGTTTGGGTCACTATAGTAACCTTATCTTTTAGATTTAACTCTTAGTTAAATAGTTTGACATTTACCATGTCTCTTTGTATTTTTATATTATATAGTTAATAAACATAATATATACTTCCAAGAGACCCCAAAGTGGTACATTAATGATACACCTATAATTTTATAAGTACTTTGGTCGAACCTTAGATTTTTAGAAATATAATATCAATTAATAATATAATATTTGTTTTAAAAACTCTTTTATGTCAATTTTGACACTATTGGGTATTTTGTTTTTGATAAATTTATAACAGCATTATTACTTCGAATATTATTAATATAACCAATAATAATATGTCATATTAACCTATAAAATTATTTTAATTCATAAAAAGTCTCAAATTACATTTATTTTGATATTTATAACATCAATTATTTTAATATTTCATTAATTTGGTAATTACTGCATCACCATTGTGTCATAAATAAACTAAATTATTTAATGTCTACAAATTATAAATAAAATACCATTGTGTAGGAAATATTTTTTTCTTTCTAATTAATATTTAAAATCGAATTTATCTTATGTATAATCCTGTATTGAAAAAAAAATAGTAATTAAACTTTAATTTTAACACTTTTAACTCTTCTTTGAATTAAATAATATTAAATGTCCTAATCTAATCCAAGTGGACCTAAATGATAATATTTTATTCCTAAGGTTGTTTTTGGTTGAGATACACTTGTCCAGTAGAATTAGGACATGTGTTATGGTAATATTAATATCATTTTTATCCTTAATTACCCTATTTACTTTTAACTGTGGTAAATAAAAGTAAAAAATTACTATTCACCAAAAATTGTTTTTATCTTTTTGAACCACATTTTACTCTTTGATATTAAACGTGTCTCTCGGATTTTCTAAATTCCACTCACAGAAGCGGTAAAATTATGTTTTACATGAATTTCCAAATTTTCTTAGGAGGTGGGTAAAAGACGGTGAAAAGTTCTATAAAATTTTTATATATCTAAAATTATTCTAAACTAACTCCAATTAATTAAATTGAACTTATATAGGTATTATGTATCTATTTTTATCTTAATTAAATTTAAATAAAATAAATAATTATTTAAAAAAATCGTTTTTAAACTATAACTTAGTGTTTTTTCACTATTCATCAAAAATTGAAAGTTTTCAGAAAAATACCAAAAATTCAACCTAAGCTATTTTCGATATTCCAAATCCAAAAATGAAGTCCATTTTGAAAGATAAAATTTATAAAATTTCAAAAATTGGGTATTACTATTCATAACGGGTAGTTTGATTGGTTGTGGTGTGTGTTAGAACTCGAAGTAGCTTACAACACATGCTATTGCATTATTCAAAGGGAAACGTACCGTGGAAGCTTGGGGTGTTACATTCTCTATTCCTTCCATAAATTGTGTCCTCACAATTTTTAAAATTGGGCTTAAGAATATAATGGAAAGTCCTACATCGGAAAAAGAGTCAATAAAACTATAACTTTAAAGGAAAGAAAGAGAAGTAAAAAGGTCACCCAAGATAACCTATACTAGGATTACATGTAGAAAAATATGGATATGGATGATAAACTAAGTGTCAAGTTCTAAGGGAGAGGGATAGAGAACATGATCAGGAGAAAGTTAATAACAATAAAACCACAAACTTGTGATGGTACAAATGGTCATTAGTTTCCCAGTAGGAAAAGTAAACAGACAACATTTTTTTGTTTTAAGTTACATTATATACAGATGTGGAATTCATTTCTGAGATTGACTATGAACATAAAGAGATATACATACTTTTTGAGTAAATTTTCATTCTTTAATAAATTCCTACTTCTAACTCATTTTTAAATGATGAGTATTCTACAAGACTTGGTCACACTCGAAGAGATATAATAAAATTCTTATAGAATCACATGATCCACGAAGGATAAACTATATATTTACCTTGTATTTAGAGATTAATAAAAACCAAAATGGTTAGTATAAGATCTGATGATCCCCCAAAAGGATATTCCATTAGAGGAAGAAACACTAATCTTAATTTCTAAAATTAAACCAACAATACCCAGAAGATAAATAAATACCATTCAATGAACAATTGTCTTTAAAATCCTTCAATATAAACCAAAATAATATTGAAAACCAAAACATAGAATAATTTGGTTATGTAGTCTTCCATGTTAAATTTTATCTCCAAATGACATCAACTACTCTTAAAGTCACATGCTAAAAAGTAATTAACCTAATCACATATTCTCTATTATAGGTTAATCATTTCCATAAATAACCCAAATCACTATAAATCCACAATAAAAAAATAGATAACAATCCACCATTACTCCTCAAATGAAATCCCATATTATTCTATTTTCTTTGGGCATATACTATTCCCAACAAAGAGAACATCTTCCAAAATAACTTTTATCACTTAATCACCAAATCATTTTCCTATACTAAGGTTATTCACATGATAATACATAAGATCCTAAATCAACTTATTATTGATCAATAAAATCATTTAACTAAAAATAATTAGTCACACTAACCAGGGACTACACGTAGTCCAGTTGAAGGCGATAAATCTCTATCGCACTTTGGTTGTGGGTTCAATTCCCACAGATTTGTCCGATGCGACGGGTTGTCACATGGTCTGCGTGTTATCTTTTTTCAAAAACTATATTTGATAACATTACCAAAATGAGATAAATTACACAAAATAACCAGAACATAATTTAACCACAAACTTTATCTCATACCTTGAATTTTCATCACAAAATATAAAAAATTTTAATTACATCAAACCCAATGATCATATAAAACCAAATTGTTATTTATAACTATATCTACAAGAGAAATTACAAGTCTTCCTCAAATATTATTCTCACATGACAAATTGTAGGGTTACAAATATAAGAGAAAATTCACCCAAAGTAATCACAACAACAAGGAGCACTAATACCTTTAAATATTTTGCCACCCATTTATGTTCACATAGGTTCTTTTTTGACCAATAGGTTATCCTATAGAATAGGGAATTGACCTGAGTGATGACAAGGTCACTTACATTTACAACAAATGACCGTAATTGGAATCTTGGGAACATTTTTATTTTCTTCCATAGTACTATTCATTTTTCCTCGGCAATTCTTCACTTTATGTCCTTTCTACCCACACGTAAAGCATTTATTTATTCCATTGAGACACTTTAATGGGTGTCTCCTTCCACATTTTCTACATAATGGAAATTGAGGGTTCTTTTCTCCATGGTCTCCACTGCTGGAGCTCTTATCATTCATCACCTTTCTCTTCTTTGTTGAGTCCAGGAATTTGTTGATATATATATTATTGATCATATTTTTGGAAAATTGATTTGGCATTAAGGCGATATCTTTTATGCATATCAACATTCCATTTTGTTGCTCATTACCACCATCGTTCCCACCATGTACATCATTCTCAAAGTCACTATGACTTCATTGGAATCCATCCATTGACTAAAACCATAAATCATTGTGTGAGTAACAGTACTCATAAAATAATTTAGAGAATATCATGTCACCATATTCTCAATTTTAAACACATTAGGATTAACCAAGGTCATTTACTCTCATGATACTTCAAATCAGTTTGTAAAAAAAATGTAAATTATCCTAAGCATATCCCCTAAGAGTGTCGTAACCAAGACTGCAGCAAGGCCCGTTGTCGTGCACCAGTTCCCATTTGAGTCTAGCTCAAAGTAGTGTTTTTGGGTTGTACCCCTAGGTACATCTATGCCAGAGCCGCATCTACCTACTCGTATCCAGACAGGGATGTATTTCATGGGAAACTCACAAAATCTATACAATACTAAAATTCTAGGAGGTTCTTCTATATACTAATCCTCAAAGTCTTTCTTAGGTCTATGTTCTCTAATTAGAGTTTATCTAAATCTAGCTTCCAAGGTTGGTACTAAACTTCTTCTGATACCAATTTTAACGCCCTAACCCTAGTTACCCAGAGTCAATGCTTTATTACATAACATTGTCATGATCACAAAATATCAAGTCTTGAAAGACTGATTAGTTTAGTAGTCTTGAAAACACTAGATATATTCATAAGTATTATATTACATCATAAAGTAAAAAAACTACAACAACATCTTGTCTTCATATCCCCTCATACTATTCCTGCAGGTCATTCATAAATTACTTCTTCACATCTTGGAAAAAATAAAACATTGAAAGGGGTGAGCTCAGATGCTCAGTAAGGATAAAAATATAGTGGAAAATTTCATAAATAAGCATAAACATTTAAGGCAATGTATAACTAAAACAAAATCCTTTTAAACTTTAACTTCAGCATAATATGGAAAAGATAAAATGAAATAATTCCATTTACTTATTCACATGGATATTCTACTAGTCGAATAACCACAGGTAATATCAATAACCACTTCCATAATGATGGAATGCATAATGCCAGACTATCATAACCACATAGTCAATGCCTCATGCAAAGACTACAAATAAGATTTTTTTCAAGGCCTCATGCCCAGACACTAGTTTTTCTCATGATACCTACCGATTCATCGAGGAGCTATAGTGGGCTCCACCCATCACTTACTAAGTCCAATGCATTCCTCATATGAAAAGTTTGAAACATAACATAAACATTCGTATTAAAACTAGCATATGAAATGTCAATACTTTATCAACAAACCATGAATAGTATAAAAATAGCACATCCATAGTCAAACATAACTCATTCAATACAATATGGAAGATTTTATTATAACATATTAACCTCAATCGATAATAATGAAGGATATTGATATAGATGAAAATAATCATCAAAACTATTTGAGAGCAATATCCCCCTTTTCTTGAAAACATTTAAAAGTCACACTACTGGTCAAGAAGCCATTTTAAAATAGATTTTTGAATCAAAGTTTCCCATACCACTTTGAAACTTTTAAAAGTAATTTTAATTTTAAAACTTTAATATCCATATAAATAAATCCTTAAAACCATTTTTAAAACATTGACATTAATGAGGAATATTTAGAAGAATAGATCTTTAAAACATTTAAAAATGATATTTTAGTTAGAGTTCTTAACCAAAACAGAGACACTTGAATACAAATAATTGAGGTAGTCAAAACTTTTTAATATCATGAGAATAAAGGGATTCATGATATACTATGAAAAAGTATATTATATACACCATATAAAAGTGATTTGGTGTATGACAACAAAGGAGTCTCAGTGGAATGTAATTTGAGATGAAACTTCTTATAGAGACTGTATCCTTAGGTTAAGGATAAATAAATGGCATAATTATGTGTGAAAAATATAAATACACTCAATATTATTGGATATTTAGTGTAAATCAATCATATGACATTCACACATATTCATGTAAAGACAACACCAATGAATTGGATATTTAACACAATAATTAGAGATTGAGTTAAAATTACTCTTATCAAGTTCATATAGATGACTTGAGAAATTATAAATGGATTGATTATGTGTATCAAAAGTATATCCACGGATATGGGAGTAGAAATTTTGACATAAGAAAATGAATAGTGATTCCACACATAATCTTGGAGTAAAATAATCAATGAAGTATGCGTAAAGCCGAATGAATGAAAATTGAAATTTCAAATTCTCTTGTCGATTTGGTAACATACGAAACATACACTAATGAAATAAGGATCATACAATGATGATTTAGATAACCACAAATTAAAGTATATTACACAATGAATACAATCATGGGCAGTACACACACCACATGCAATAAATAAGTGGTGAATAATGGAAATCTCACGAAATTAAAAGTGAGATAAGAAACCCCTTACATTGTACTTTTTCCTTGGTCGAGGGTAGGCTTGCCTCCTATAAAATGTTTAAAAATTGTTATTTAATTATACAATAATCATATACATTAATATGATATCATATATGATCTTTTAACATTGCTTTGTTAATAATATCATAGTATTATCGTCGTTTCAGGTGTTAACTTACTCATTTTATTTTATATGTTTTGCTACATAAGTCATGTTTGTTATGGGTAGTTTGTATATTCTTCATATCCATAATTATATAAAGTCCTTAATATTTATTTTTAATCATTAAATTATAATTACACTTGAATGGATACGATGGGGAATGAATCTCATCGCGTTAATTGAGACGGTAGTTCGTACGTACGCACGAACATTACTTCCAGTTCATTTTTCATTTCAAAAAGAATCAAAACCAAATGATACATAGGTGCATCATTATTATAGTATAATATAATATCTTATATTTTTTACTTAATTTCATTAATACCATCCTTTATACGTTCCATGTGTCGTATAAATGAGTCATATCACTTTGAGGGGGCGCTAGTCCGCACTTCCTCAAATGAAATTATCGTATATTTGTACAACATGAAACGAATAATGGTATGCTATAAAATGGAATTAAAGAAGATTATATATAAAATAAATATCATTAATATCATATTTAATTATACTTCCATCATAATTTCCACCATGATAGGCAGTAGGAGATAATTGAACAATCATCATTTAGTGAGGCGTTTGGTTGTCATCCACAGAAACATTATGTTCTTCACCCATTAGATGGTGGTGTGTGTAAGTGTAGTTAGAATACTTCTCATAAAAATATCCTAGTATATTTAAGATACTGGTTTTGTTACAAAAGAAAATAATAAGAAGATTTTAGGGGTTGGAGAAGTAAAATAAAAGAAAATAAGCTAAGAGAAATCGTTACCTTTAATTTTGATAACTTCTGTTGGTTTGAACCAAAAAGGACTCTTTAAGTGCCTTATGCCTAAATTAAGGCTTCTAGAAGGAGGATATGGATGTAGGGATCTTGATTGGTCAGACTTTGGATGAGCCAAAAGGCTTGAGAGGTGTGAGGAATTGGTTAGAAGTGGTGTCATTTTATAAGGGGGAGGAGGGGCTCTTTAGTAAAAACTTAAAGTATTAATTTATAATAAATTCATATTCAGTTTCTAATGGCTCAAAAGTCGATTATAAAAAGTCTCAGTGGTTATGGGTCTAAAAACACTCAACCAATAGATTTTATACAGGTTTGGGTCAATATAGAAACCTTATCTTTTATATTTAACTATTAGTTAAATAGTTTGACATTTACCATGTCTCTTTGTATTTTTATATTATATAGTTAATAAACATACTACATACTACCAAGCGACCCCCAAGTGGCCCATTAATGATACACCTATCGTTATATAAGTCCTTTGGCAAAACCTTAGATATTTAGGAATATAATATCAATTAATAATATAATATTTGTTTTAAAACTATTTTATGTCAATAATAATATGTCATATTAACCTATAAAATTATTTTAATTCATAAAAAGTCTCAAATTACATTTATTTGGATATTTATAATATCAACTATTTTAATATTTCATTAATTTGGTAATTACTGCATCACCATTGTGTCATAAATAAATTAGATAATTTAACGTCTAAAAATTATAAATAAAATAATATTATATAGTAAATCTTTTTAGATTTCTAATTAACATTTAAAATCGAATTTATCTTATGTATAACCCTATATTAAAAATGTTTTAGTAATTAAACTTTGATTTTAACTCTTAACTTTTCTTTGAATTAAATAATAATAAATGTACTAATCTAATCCAAGTGGACCAAAATGATAATATTTTATTCCTAAGGTTGTTTTTGGTCGAGATAAACTTGTCCAATAGAATTAGGAAATGTGTTAGGGTAATATTAATATCATTTTTACCCTTAATTACCCTATTTACTTTTAACCGTGGTAAATAAAAGTAAAAAGTTACTATTCACCAAAAATTATTTTTATCTTGTTGAACCACATTTTACTCCTTGATATTAACCGTGTCTCTTGTATTTTCTAAATTCCACTCACATAAGCGGTAAAATTAAATTTTACATAAATTTCCAAATTCTCTTAAGTGGTGGGTAAAAGACGGTAAAAAGTTCCATAAAATTTTTATATATCTAAAATTATTATAAACTAACTCTAATGAATTAAATTGAACTTATATAGGTATTATGTATCTATTTTGACCTTAATTAAATTTAAATAAAATAAATAATTATTTAAATAAAAATTCGTTTTTAAACTATAACTCAGTGTTTTTTCACTATTCATCAAAAATTGAATGTTTTCAGAAAAATACCAAAAATTCACCCTAAGCTAATTTTGATATTCCGAATCCAAAAATGAAGTCCATTTTCAAAGATAAAATTTATAAAATTTCAAAAAAGTGGGCATTACTATTCATAACGGTTAGTTTGATTGGTTGTGGTGTGTGTTAGAACTTGAAGTTGCGTACAACACACGCAATTGCATTATTCAAAGGTAAATGTACCGTGGAAGCTTGGGGTGTTACATTCTCCCATCCTTAAATAAATTGTGTCCCCGCAATTTTTAAAATTGGGCTTGGGAATATAATGTAAAGTCACACATCGGAAAAAGAGTCAATAAAACTATCACTTTAAACAAAATAAGGATAAGTAAAAAGGTCACCCGAGATAACCTATATTAGGATTCCATGTAGAAAAACATGGATATGGATGATTAACTAAATGTCAAGTTCTAATGGAGAGGGATAGAGAACATGATCAGGAGAAATTTAAAAACAATAAAACCGCAAACTTGTGATGGGACAAATGGTTATTAGTTTCCCAGTAGGAAAAGTAAACATACAACATACTTTTTGTTTTAAGTTACATTACATAAATATGAGGAATTTATTTCTGAGATTGACTAAGAACATTAAGAGATATACATACTTTTTGAGTAAAGTTTCATTCTTTAATAAATTCCTACTATGAACTCATTTTTAAACGATGAGTATTCAATAAGACTTGGTCACACTGGAAGAGATAGAATAAACTTCTTATAGAATCTCATGATCCACAAAGGATAAACTATATATTTACCTTGTCTTTAGAGATTAATCAAAACCAAAATGGTTAGTATAAGATTTGATGATCCCCCAAAAGGATATTCGATTAGAGAAAGAAACATTAATCTTAATTTCTAAAATTAAACCAACAATACCCCAAAGATAAATAAATACCATTTAATAAACAATTGTCTTTAAAATACTTCAATATAATCCAAACTAATATTGAAAGCCTAAACTTAGAAGAATTTTGTTATGTAGTCTTCCACGATAAATTGTATCTCTAAATGACATCAACTACTCTTAAAGTCACATACTTAAAAGTAATTAACCTAATCACATATTATCTATTATAGGTTAATCATTTCTATAAATAACCCAAATAACTATAAATCCACAATAAAATATAGATAACAATCCACCACTACTCTTCAAATGAAATCCCATAGTATTCTATTTTCATTGGGCATATTGTGTTCCCAACAAAGAGAACATCTTCCAAAATAACATTTATCACTTAATCACCAAATCATTTTCCTACACTAAGAGTATTCACTTGATAAGTCATAAGATCCCAAATCAACTTATTATTGATCAATAAAATAATTTAACTAAAAATAATTAATCACACTAACCAGTGACTTCACGTAGTCCAGTGGTAGGCAATAAATACCTATCTCACTTTGGTTGTGGGTTTGATTACCACAGATTTATCCGACGCGATGGGTTTTCACACGGTCTATGTGTTTTCCTTTTTCAAAAACTATATTTTATAACATTACCAAAATGAGATAAATTCCTCAAAATAACCATAACATAATTTAACCACAAATGTTATCTCATACCTTGAATTTTCATCACAAAATATAAGAACTTTTAATTACCTCAAACCCAATGATCATATAAAACAAAATGGTTATTTATAACTATATCCACAAGAGAAAGGACAAGTCTTCCTCAAATATCATTCTCACATGATAAATTATAGGGTTACACATATAAGAGAAAATTCACCCAAAGTAATCTCAACAACAATAAGCACTAATACCTTTAAATATTTTGCTATCCATTTATTTCCACATAGGTTCTTCCTTGACCAAGAGGTTATCCTATAGAATAGGTCATTGACTTGGATGATTCCAAGGTCCCTTACATTTTTTATAAATGACCATAATTAGAATCTTGGGACCATTTTTATTTTCTTCTATAGTACTCTTCATTTTTCCTCAGCAATTCTTCACTTTATTTCCTTCCTACCCACACATAAAGCATTTCTTTGTTCCATTGAGACACTTTCCTGGGTGTCTCCTTCCACATTTCATGCATGACGGAAATTGAGAATTCTTTTCTCCATGGTCTCCACTGCCTAAGCTCTTATCATTCATCACCTTTCTCTTCTTTGTTGAGTCTGATAATTGGTTGATATATATATTGTTGATCATACTTTTGGAAAATTTATTTGGCATGAAGATGATATATTTTACGCCTGTCAAAATTCCATTTTTTTGCTCATTACCACCATTGTTCCCACCTTTTACATCATTCTCAAAGTCACTATGACTTCCTTAGAATCCAGCCATTGACTAAAACCAGAAAGCATTGTGTGAGTAACAGTAGTTATAAAATCATTTAGAGAATATCATGTCACCATATTCTCAATTTGAAACACATTAGGATTAACCAAGGTCATTTACTCTCATAATACTTAAAATCAATTTGTAAATAAAATGTAAATTATCCTAATCATATCCCTCAGGAGTGTCATAACCAAGAGTACAGCAAGGCCCATTTTCGTGCACCAGTTCCCATTCGAGTCTAGCTCAAAGTGGTGTTTTCAAGTTTTACCCCAAGGTACATATGTTCCAGAGCCACCTCTACCTACTCGTATCTATACAGGGATGTATTTCTTGGAAAACTCACAAAATATATACGATACCAAAATTTGAGTAAGTTCTTCTATACTAATCTTCAAAGTATTTCTTAGGGCTATGTGCTCTAATCAGAGTTTATCTAAATCTAGCTTCTATGGATTGTAATAAACTTCCACTGATACCAACTGTAATGCCCTGACCCTAGTTACCCAGAGTCGGTGCATTATTACATAACAGTGTCATGATCACAAAAGATAATGTCTCGAAGACCGATTAATTTAGTAGTCTTGGAAACACTAGATATATTCATAAGTCTTATATTACATCATAAAGTAAAAAAAATACAACAACATCTTGTCTTCATATCCCCTCATACTATTCCTGCAGGTCATTCATAAATTACTTCTTCACATCCTGGGAAAAATAAAACATTGATAGGGGTGATCTTAGGTGCTCAGTAAGGATAACAATATTGTGGAAACTTTCATAAATAATCATAAATATTTAAATCAATGTATAACTAAAACAAAATCCTTTTAAACTTGAACTTCAGCATAATATGGAAAAGACAAAATAAAATAATTCCATTTACTTATTCACATGGATATTCGACTAGTCGAGTAACCACATGAAATATCAATAACCACTTCCATAATGATGGAATGCATAATTCTATACTATCATAACCACATAGTCAAGTCCTCGTGCCAAGACTACAAATATGATTTTTTCAAGGCCTCATGCCAAGACACTAGTTTGTCTCATGAGACCTACCGATGCATTGAGGAGCTATAGCGGGCTCCACCCGTCACTTACTAAGTCCAATACATTCATCATATGAAAATTTTGAAACATAACATAAACATTTGTATTAAAACTAGCATACGAAATTTCAATACTTTATCCACCAACCATGAATGGTATAAAAATAGCACATCCATAGTCGAAAAAAACTCATTCAATACAATATGGAAGATTGTATTGTAACATATTAACCTCAATCGAGAATAATGAAGGATATTGACATAGGTGAAAATAATCATCAAAACTATTTGAGAGGAATATCCCCCTTTTCTTGAAAACATTTAAAAGTATGCGTAAAGCCGAATGAATGGAAATTGAAATTTCAAATTCCCTTATCGATTTGGTAACATACGAAACATACACCGATAAAATAAGGATCATAAAATGTTGATCTCGATATCCCCAAATTAATTTATATTACACAATGAATACAATAGTGGGCAGTACACACACCATATGCAATAAATAAGTGGTGAACAATGGAAATCTCAAAGAATTAAAAGTGAGATAAGAAACCCCTTACATTGTACTTTTTCCTTGGTCGATGGTAGGTTAGCCTCCTGTATAATGTTGAAAAATTGTTATTGAATTATAAAATAATCATATACATTAATATCATATCATATATTATCTTTTAACATTGCTTTGTTAATAATATCTTTGTATTATCGTCGTTTCGGGTGTTAACTTACTCATTTTCTTTTATATGTTTTTTACTAAGCCGTGTTTTTTATGGATAGGTTGTATCTTATTCATATACAAAATTATATAAAGTCCTTAAACTTTATTTTTAATCATAAAATGAGATTTAGACTTGAACGGATACGACGGGGAATGAATCTTATCGTGTTCATGGAGATGGTAGTCCGTACGTACGCACGAACGCTACTTCCATTTCATTTTTCATTTCAAAAAGAAGAAAAACCAAATTATACATAGGTGTATTACTATTACAGTATAATATAATATCTTATATTTGTTACTTAATTTCATTAATACCATCCTTTATACGTTCCATGTGTGTTATGAACGAGTCATATCACTTTGAGGGGGCGGTAGTCCGCACTTCCTCAAATTAAATTATCATATATATGTACAACATGAAACGAATAATGGTATGATATAAAATGGAATTAAAGAACCTTATATATAAAATAAATATCATTAATATCATATTTAATTATAGTTCCATAATAATTTCCACCATGAGGGGCGGTAGGAAATAATTGAACTATCATCGTTTTGTGAGGCGTTTAGTTTCCATCCACTAAAACATTATGTTCTTCACCCATTAGATGGAGGTGTGTGTAAGTGTAGTTAAAATAATTCTCATAACAATATCCTAATATATTTATGATACTGGTTATGTTACAATAGAAAATAAGAAGAAGAGTTTAGGGGTTGGAGAAGTAAAATAAAAGAAAAGAAGCTAAGAGAAATTGTTGCCTTTAATTTGGGTAACTCCCTTTGGTTTTAACCAAAAAAGGACTCTTGAAGTGCCTTCTGCATAAGTTAAGGCTTCTAGTATGAGAATATGTATGTAGGGAGCTTAATTGTGTAGAATTTGGATGATCCAAAAGGCTTGAGTGGTGTGAGGAATTGGTTATAAGTGGTGTCCTTTTATAAGGGGGAGGAGGGGATCTTTAGGAAAAACTTAAACTATTAATTTATAATAAATTCATATTCGGTTTATAATGGCTCCAAAGTTGATTATTCAACATGTAAGGTGGTTATGGGTCTAAAAATACTCAACAAATAGATTTTATACAGGTTTGGGTCTCTATACTAACCTTATCTTTTAGATTTAACTCTTAGTTAAATAGTTTGACATTTACCATGTCTCTTTGTATTTTTATATTATATAGTTAATAAACTTACTATATACTTCCAATATACCACCAAGTGGTCCATTAATGATAAACCTATCGTTATATAAGTTCTTTGGCTGAACCTTAGATTTTTAGGAATATAATATCAATTAATAATATAATATTTGTTTTAAAAACTCTTTTATGTCAATTTTGACACTATTGGGTATTTTGTTTTTGATAAATTCATAACAGCATTACTACTTCGAATAAAATTCATATAACTAATAATAATATGTCATATTAATCTATAAAATTATTTTAATTCATAAAAAGTCTCAAATTACATTTATTTGGATATCTATAATATCAATTATTTTAATATTTCATTAATTCAGTAATTACTTAATCACTATTGTGTCATAAATAAATTAAATTATTTAGTGTGTAAAAATTATAAATAAAATACCATTATCTAGGAAACATTTTTATATTTGTAACTAATATTTAAAATCGAATTTATCTTATGTATAACACTATATTAAAAATGTTTTAGTAATTAAACTTTGATTTTAACTCTTTTAACTCTTCTTTGAATTAGATAATAATAAATGTCCTAATCTAATCCAAGTGGACAAAAATGATAATATTTTATTCCTAAGGTTATATTTTGTCAAGATACACTTTTCAAATAGAATTATTACATGTGTTAGGGTAATATTAATATCATTTTTACCCTTAATTTCCCTATTTACTTTTATTCGTGGTAAATAAACGTAAAAAGTTATTATTCACCAAAAATTATTTTTATCTTATTGAACCACATTTTACACCTTAATATTAACCGTGTCTATCTGATTTTCAAAATTCCACTCACATAAGTGGTAAAAATAAGTTTTACGTGATTTTCCAAATTCTCCTAGGAGGTGGGTAAAAGAAGGTGAAAAGTTCCATAAAATTTTTATATATCTAAAATCATTCTAAACTAACTCCAATGAATTACATTAAACTTATATAGGTATTATGTATCTATTTTTACCTTAATTAAATTTAAAAAAAATTATTACTTAATTAAATAAAAATTTGATTTTAAACTATAAGCTAGTGTTTTTTTCACTATTCATCAAAAATTGAATGTTTTCAGAAAAAATACCAAAAATTCACCCTAAGCTAATTTCAATATTCAGAATCCAAAAATTAAGTCCATTTTGAAAGGTAAAATTTATAAAATTTCAAAAAGTGTGTATTACTATTCATAATGTCTAGTTTGATTGGTTGTGGAGTGTGTTAGAACTCGGAGTTGCGTGCAACACACGCTATTGCATTATTCAAAGGGAAACTATCTATGGAAGCTTGGGGTGTTACAGTGATAGAAAGTTGAGAAGTGTATTATAGAAGAAAAAAAGTTGTGTATAATTGTTGGGTATAATAGAATTACATAAAAAGAGTGAGAGATATCTCAAATAAACTAATGTTAAATGATGAATAAGGATAGATCCATGAAATCCTTTGAAGACATGATATTTTCATGGTCATCATTTTTCATAATGATTTTAATAATTAACACATTTTATAAAGTTGGTTGTTGAAAGAACTAGTTGGAACTGGCATTGTTAAGGATTCAATTCCACTCCCTTGAACATGGTTTTTATTAATAATAACATATCAACCATTTAGGGGGGATAATAACCATTATACATTAGGGTAATATTCACCCTCATTGGTGATAAACCTCGATAAATAATGATTTACATTTAATTTAAATATATATAATAATTACTATATAATATATAATAATTATAATAAAATATATATCATATATTATATAATATATAATAATTATTATAACCCATTAATTTACATTTATATAATTATTATAATATAATATATAATATGTATTTCTTATTTAATATTACTGTAAATAATAATTTAAAATTATATAATAATTATTATATCATATATGTCATGTATATATATATGTTAAATTTATCCCAATTACCATCAATGTAAAGAACAATAGATCGCATTGCTTCATGCAGGTGGTAGTCGGCAAGTAGACATGTGTGGTGTTATTGTTTTCTAATAAATTGGAAGGTACAAAATAAGATATGACATTAAAATTTTGGATGCATAATTATTTCAAAAATATCATATGAATTCTTTATTTACATCTTTATAACCATCTAAATAAATAGGTGATGTGAAATGAATTACACTGCTATGTGGAGACGATAAACCATATGTATGTACGAGCAATGTTTTCTCTTTTCATATAATGAAAAATATATTTAAAATAGTAATACCATAATTAAAATAATATATAAGTATATTTATGATTCTGGATTTATTATTTTATTATAGTTACAAAATATTTAGAGGATGTATAAGAATAAATAAACTTGAAAGAGTCGATAAAGACGATTACCTCTTCTTCTATAGAGTTCCTTTAGATTCCATCAAAAGGACCCTTGTTATGGTATTTTAAGAAGACTATAACCAAAAATTAGTCGATATGGAATTGTATGAGGGAATGTTTCAGGGTTTTTTCTAGCTAAATAGAATAATATAGTGTAAATTAAAGATACAAGTGGTGTCCTTTTATAAGTGATGGGTGGGCCACTTTTCGAAATTCATGAAATATTATATTACAATATGTGTCTAACTCATGTAAAAAGGTTCCAAAATGGAATAAATTAGACTATAATGAGTATATGGTCTTAATATATTTATATAATAAAATTTAGATCAGTTTGAATAGTATTTTATACCTTATCATTTGGATTAAATACTTGGTTAACCAATTGAAACCATAACCATGGTAACAACATTTTCATTATTATTGGGTTATAATTTTACTTACAAATTAAAATTTTGATTATAAATGGACAAGGGATTATATTTTAGACCATATATTTTCCCCATTTTCCTCTTTCAATTATTTTATGATTTTTAAATAACCTAATAATAATATTTTTATAATATATCATTAACATCTGTTTTCACACTATTCATTTAATTTGACATTGGAGATACTAGAAAAATATTTAATTCTAATATAATCTTTTCATATGTACCCAATATGATATTTTCATCTTTAAAATTCTTGGAACATAATTATTCTTCCAAATTTTATAACATTTAATATTTTTTAAATAATTTATTTAATTTTTCTATTAATTAAATAAATATTGTGTCAGCATTGCATAAGTATTTAATGAAATTTTTAAACCACTAAGAAATAAAAAAAACAAGGATAAAAATTATATATATAATATTTAAAATGAACATTTAAAACCAAAAACAACATCTCTTATCATAATTGACAATTATTGCAGATATTAAAGTCAAGAGTGTGACAACTTTTTTTTATTTTCTTGAAGTAATATAAAGGTCAATATTAAAAAAAATTGTTCCATGTGGCCAAATTTTAAATAATTGGATGTATTTAGTAGAGCTACATTCATAAAATTGGATTAATTTATGTTTTAGAGATATTTTAATGCATATCCCAAATTGTTTACCCTATTTTATACATTTTACCCTTACAAAGGTGAAAAATATCCACCAAGGTAACTATTCATAATGACCAGAAATAAAAAGGGACCTACTTACCAACTTCTAACCTCATAATACCAAATATGTAATAAAATTTTCCAATTAATTTTTTATAATTGGAATAAATCAATTAAATATAAAAATGCAAAACACAATGACAAAAAATTAGAAAAATGTGTTTTAAAGCTTAAAAATGAATTTATACTAAAATTAGGTATAATGATGACTCCTATGAAATTAATTATATTATTTATAACTAATGGAAAATTATGTTAATTTGAGATTAAATGGGACTTTTTAATTACATTATTTAATAAAAATAACTGGTAGTTTTACAAAAATTGATGTTTTCCACTATTTACTAAATAATCAATATTATTAGAGAAATAATAAATATTCTCCCTAAGATTATTTTTGTTTGATGATTTCAAAAATTTTATTATTTTTATCAAAATAATTTTTAAAAGTTCCAAAAAAAATATTATAATATTTACTCACAAAAATGAAATAAAATGCATTTTTGAAAAAAAACATATTTTTGTAACATGAAATGAATTAATTGAAAAAATGAGTACTTATTTACTAAGAATTACTCAATAAATTTTCATTTATTAGTACCTTTATATATATATAAATATATTATAAAATGTTTAATAATATCCATGTTATTCAATTTTACAGTTAGGTTATAATTTTAAAACTTAAATAATTATATTTTAGTAGTATATAATGGTTCATTTAAACTCAGTGATGTGTGTAATAAAAGATTTTAAAGATTTTAAATTTATATAAAAAGAAATATATTATAAAATATTGAGGTGTTGCATTATACTCTCCTTAAATAAACTTTTCTGTCATAATTTTATCTCAACCATCAAATGATTAATATTTAAAAATACCTTTATTGAAACCTCACATCACAAAAAGATTAGATATAACTCCCTCCTAAAATAGATTAAATGGAAATGTGAAGGTCATCTAGAATAAAAAACTAGGTTTAAAAATAGTAAAAAATTAGGGAGAAGTGAAAATAAGGACATGGAGGAAAACTTTAATGTTCAAATAATGATGGAGAGTGATAGAGAACATTGATCACAAGAAGGTGAATGGTCATGGGAAAGATAATTACCACAAAACAACAAATCAATGAGGTCTAAAACCGATTTTTGATTCATCCAAAATTAATTTAGTGGGGAAAAAATTTGTTTCAAGATCCTATTTCTATTATTGAGAAACTACTTTATATATCTAGATAAATAACATAATGAAATAAATATACTTGACAAGTATAATTTCATCATTTAATAAATTTCCACCCCAATTTCATCTTTTTATCCAAACAATGAGTATTCAAGATGAATTTTTTTCTATGCTATAAGCACTAAAATCAACTTATAATGGGTCACAAAATCTAAAAATTAATAAAAAGTTTTTCCTTATATATTTAATAAAACAAAAATGGTTAGCATAATGAAAGATAATACTCAAAATTAATAAACCTTCATATTAATAAATAATACATTAATCTCCAATGTTCAACAATTAAACCAAAGGATTAATATAGATTAATAATTAACTCTACACCCCACATAACCTCAGTATTAAAGAAAGGTTCAACATCAAATGTTATCTCGTAAACTGCATCTTACACCTTCAAAAACATAATATCATTGTTCCTATAACGACCCAAAATATTTAAAATGAAATACCTTTTTTGATTAAATAACTTATATGAAAATAATCTTATAGAAAACACATTCCCTAAATTTATTTTTTTGGATTATTATATGGTCTTTCAAATTAAAAATAAAATTTATAATCATAACCATTAACATTATATCCATTTTATAGTGACTATTAATATTAGTATATTAAGGGTTATGATAAGTTATATTTGACATAGAAAAAGGAAGCGATGGCATGGACCAGTTAGATCATACCCTATGGAGCTTACTTATTGGAGATTCCATGGGAGATATAGTCATTTTTATTTTCCCTTAACCAATATAAATCTGATATTCAATAACTAAATGATGATAAAACCTATTTATAAAATAATTACAAGCTCGTCAGGATCAAAAAACAAACCACATTCACAAAACCATGATAAGAAAATCTCACCATCACACACATTAACCATAGGGAATTAATTGGTGTAATAAAGGGTTACGTATCTAGACCCTAATAGTATGAATTTTTTATTTCTTTTCAATAAAATTAAAATTATATTCATCCATTATTAATTTTACTTTTTATAATTATTAAATAATATGTTTGATAAAAATTAGATTTTGATATGATAAAACATAAATTTTACTTTTGGGAAATATATAGATTCAAGAAAGACACTATTTTTTATGAATTAAATAATTTTTTAAATAAATTATATTTCATTAAAATATTATTTAAAATAATATTTATTATATATAAATCATAATAAGTTAAATTTTCTGTCAAATGTTATTTTCATAAGGGTTAGAAAACTATTATTATTAAATCCCAGTATTTTTCTATAAATGAGGATTTTTTAATTAAATGTGTAAATTATCATATTTATAGAATTATTTTGATAAAATAAATATTATTTTGGAGATTTTTATTTCAAAATTATCTGATGGTAAACTTTTTATAATTTTCTGAAAGATTCAAATTTTTGGAAAAAAATTAAAAACAGTATAATTATATGATATGTATTATGACATCATAAAATCAAAAAAGTGATTTAATAAATAAAATAAATAGTATACATAACCAAAATTATGTTTCCCCATTAAAATTATTTTTTTATGAATTTATTTTTTTAATTATATAATACCATAATGAATCCTCTGAAACCAATATTATAATTTAATGTTTTAAAATCTATTCTTTATAAACATGACTAACTTCCAAATCACAAAGGGTATTATTTTAATATTTTATATTCTTATAATTATAAAATAATTAAAACCACTCATATTTTTTAGAAACCGCTAGAAGAAACACTGTAAATGTTTGAATTTTTTATTACTTTATTATATAGAGTTTAAAACCTATGTTTGAAAATTAATAATGAATTTTCCACTCTTTTTCTATACAAACCATCCAAACCTCCCATTCCTTTTCATTATAAACTCATGTAACATGATTTTACTCTACCCTTCCCTCTCTATATCCCTCCCTAGGTTCCCTTAGGCTCTTAATAGTCTCCTCCCAATATTTTAGAATTACCCTCTCAAGGTAAAGGATACTCTCATTATTCCCTTTATTCAAACACCTTCTTTATATAATTCCTTTTAATTTCCAATTATTCATTTTTCTATATTTTTTTAAACATCACACTGACTATAAATATAATTTTAAATTAATTATAGACCCTTTTATCTATCATTAACCACTTCTATAAACTATTATATATACCTCTTATGCTTCCAAAATTATCCTACAATTTCCATGAAAAATATTTTTGTGGTGAATAACCGTCTCCATTTCCTCTTAAAGGTATTCACCAAGTTATAATTACCCATAATTTATTTTTTATTTAAATTTATCTAACCCACAAACCTTTATATTGGGATTAAAATTTATAAAATAAATCCTTATAATATATTACCTTTATGGCGCACTTATGCATGTACATGATATGAATGTGATGAACGAGATTAGAATTCTATATCTTTCTAATTCATTGGGTGATATTTTTATCTCATGAAATTCCATGTATGGTACATGGGAGGTTATCCTAAGAACACTATGTTATGATGTCTTCAATGTTATCCTTGACTTGTATTTATGATTGCATGTTTTATGTTTTTCCCACATTCCCATGATGCATTTGTGTTATCATGTTATATCATACCTCAATGTTCATCATTATGATTCCCACTCATTTTATAATACGATGATATTACTCTTATCCCACATGTACTTATTTAACTTATTTTATCCTTTATTTATTAATTAATTAGGATATATAGGTCACCCATTTCTTTTGTTTTCCCCATGATTATCACATGAAATTTTAGAATATCCAAGGAATATAAGGGCATGTTTTAGTGTTTTTAAATAATGATGATTCACCCATGTTTTAAGTTAGTGTTATATGTACCTAATTTTTTAAAGACACTAGGCCTAAAAATATTCTATTGTTGTATTATGTGTATCTTTATGTTATAAATAATGAATTAAGGTGTAATAAAATATGGTTTTTCATACTTCCCAAAAAATCCTTTACATTAAACCTAAAGGTTATATATAAATCAACCAAAGAAAATGTACCTTGAAATATAATTAATCTCCTAAAAATATTAAATATTCAAAATGATTTTATCATATAATTTTCTTCCCAAAATAAACTTAATATTTCTATGTAAAATAATTTAATAACAATTACATACTAACCAAAACATCACATATGCTGGTGGTAATACCTACCCTATTTTCACATTTTAGTTGTGGGTCCAATCCATACATCCTTTTCATATGCAATAGGTTTTCACTAGGACAATGATTTTTAATTTTTCTAAAACTATTTTAATATAATTCATATAATACTCCCATAAATATGATGAACTTCTTCAAAAATAACATTAATCATCAAATCACTTTTTAACCAGTAATTTTTCCTATATATATTAAATTTTTCAATAAAATAAAATAAACTTAATTGACTATTATTAACATAATATTAGTGATCATATTAACCCTAAATATTATCAAAAACTTTAAACTTATTTCCATAATATATATTAGAAACATTCCTTAAATAACCTTCTCAATAAATTTTTATTCCCATAAATTCCTCAATAATATCCTTAATCATGTTAAACTCCCATCCCATAGAACCTAAAAATTGGTATCTCTACCTTTAAAATTTTGATCAACCTTAAATGTATCAAAAAAACTATTTAGGTTTATACCATTTCACTGTGGAGTATCATACATTTTTATAGGTTTTATTCTCTCATTCATATTAATAGTTTATAAGGAAAATGTGAGTTAACCCAAACATATCACCCAGAAGTGTAAAACAATGATTGTAGTAGGTGAGAAGTCATCATTCACTAGAATGATATCCAAAATATAATTGAGCAACACTTTTTGGGGTTAGTACCCCTATATGTTTTTATTCTAAAATCACATCCACTTGTAGTCTCTAGGAAGGGATGTATTGAAATGAAAACTGGATAACCTATACCTTACCAAAAAAACGTTATAATATTATTTTATAATTATACATATCATTAAAGTCTATTATAGGATTATGTTCACTAAATTTGGTTTTCCTTAATATAGTTCTTTAGGTTTTTACTAAACATACTCTAATACCAACTGTAAAGACCCCATCTCTAGAATCCCAGAGCTAGTGGAAACTTTATTTCATTGGTATAACTGATCACATCCCAAAGAAAAAAATATTTTAGCAGTATTGGTTAACTAGATACATACTAGATTCCCATATTACATTTTAAATATAAAAATATATTATTGGAAACATTCTTGCATCCTTGATATCATTTATAAGATTCATCTTTATATCCTGGGGAATGAAAATAAATAAAGGGTGTGCTCAAAGGCTCAGAGAGAGTTGCGTAGAGAAAAATATATCCTGATTAAATAAGTAATAATCAATATGGAAAGGTAAATAACTAAAATCATGTGTAATTTAATCAATAACGTGAGAGTAAAATGCATCCATAGATAATATCAATCCAGTAATCTCATGGATAATAATAACTAAATTCTCAGTGAAGGAAATAATTAATGTGAGAAATCATCATCTTATACATCATGAAATCATTACTATAAATTCTTTTTACCAAGACAGTTTAATTTTTGGGTAGTTATAGACCAAAACCCCAAATAAAATTTTCTTTCTTTCTTATTTGTCTCATAATAAATATTTTTTCATCGAGGGGTTATCTATAATCAGGCTCCACTTATAACTACATATATTATTCATTCCACATAAATTTAATGATCAATTAAATTATTAAACAATATACATTATCAAAAAATATTTTTATTGTGTAAATAATATAGAATATCAATAATTCCATAATTAATCAAATAGATTTCATACTAAAACACCTTATGTAGAAATAGTATATAGTTTAAGAAATAATAATTTACATGTTACAAAAAATATAGATATTTAAGATAAATGTAATTCTCAATGAAAATGATCATAATAAATTTAATGATTCATGATAAATCTAATGACTAAAAAATTATTAAGAGATAAAATATTATCACCAATTCATTAAAAATTGTTTTTTTACTTTAATCATGACAGTTTGAAAAGTAAATATAATGGAAGAAAAACATCAGAAAAAAATTTCATTAAATTGTTTTCTTTGTAAAACCATCTAAAACTTATATAAGAATCTAAATAGTGTGAAATAATTTTTTCAGTTGAAAAATCTATTTTCTCTATATATATTTAAAATAATTATTCCTTTTGACTTTTGTAAAGAAAGTCAAAAATGAACATTTTGGAAAAAAATTAAATATTCCATTAAAATCTTGTAAGAATTCTAAGAAACATAAAATTCAGTTAATAAATAATTTGATTAAATAAAAATTTATTTGGTAAAATAATTTTCAAAGTATGGATATGGAAGAAAAATAGATCGGGTCAAAAAGTTATATAAGATCACTTATTCTTTTAAAAAATTATTTACCTCAATCAAGTTATAAAGACATTAAAATTTGAAAGACAACATGAATAATTCTTAAATATCTTTATTATAAGAAAATATATTAATCTTATTAAGGATATTTTATAATATTACTTCAATGAAAATAAGAGCAATGTTAAATAAAATGTGATTGTAAATTAAATTCTAACCTATTTAATAAAATTTCAATTATAAAATCATTTAAATATTAAACATGAATTAAAACTTTAATCAAAATTAATAAATATAAATTATTATTAAATAAAAATATGGTCAGTATATAAATCACATAAAAAAATATGTCAATAAAACCAAATATGTCTCAATGGAGTGGAAATTGAAATGAATTCTCTTACCTCAAGTTTGACTAGCCTCATAGGTTCTCTAACCTCTTGTATAATAAATTTTTAACTTCATTATGATTCTATATTAGATTCATTTACATACTTAAAATATCATATATTATCCAATAAAAACCATTCAATACCCATTCATTAATAATTATTTATTTAAATCATCGTTTCTGGGTGTCAATAGTCTTATTTTTTATGAGAATTTCAGTTTGGCAGTTCCTGTTATTGTTCTTTTATTATGGTTCCATAATCACCATAATATTATTAATTATATAAATATAATATATATTAATTATATTCATATTTATATTCATCCATAAAATTCAAAGATAGAAAAATGACTTACAATATTCATGGAGATGGTTGGTCTCACAAACGTGTGGATGTTGTTTTCATTTTTTGACAGATAGAATAAAAGAAATGTAAATAATAATTCACCTTTAAATAATATTTATTATATCATATATATATAATTTATTCATTAAATTTACCCTTGTTACCATCCATGTAAAGTGGAAATGAAAAATTGGTTGCATCTCTTAATAGAGGTGATAGTCCACACGTACGCATGAGCAGCGTTATCATTTTCCAAAAAATTTAAAGTAAGAAATTATATATTATATTATAATTATAGTATAATAATTATGTCATAAATATTATAAATATTTATTAGTTACATATTTATAATCATCTCAATAAAGTGGGGACGAGAAATGGATTACACCGTAACATGGAGATGGTAAGTCGTATGTACGCGCGAGCGAAGTTTTCCCTTTTAATAGGATAAAAATGAGATGTAGAATGGTTTTACCATAAAAATAATTACATATTATTATATTTATGATTTTTTATTTATTATTTTATTTTATTTATAAAATATTTTGAGGAATTATAAGAAGAAATAATTTTGAAAGAATCGGTAAGATGATTACCTCGTCTTCTGTAGTCTACTTATAGATGCCTTCTTAATAACCCTTGTAATGGTATTTTATAAAGAAAATAACCAAATTTTAGTTGATTATGAAGTGGATAAGATAATTGGGATGGAATTTTTCAATCAATATGGCTCAATTTTTTGTAAAGGAAATAGAGAAAGGGGACTCCTTTTATAAGTGAGGGGAAGAAATTTTTTGAAAATTCATCAAATATTATAAAATAATATATTCCTATCCCATGTAAAATGGTTCTAAAAATGAATATGTTATAATTTAAGGAGTTTCTATTCATAATATAATAATAAAATTACATTTATATATGTTTAGATAACATTTTAAAACTTATCCTTTGGATTAACCCCTTGGTTATCCAATTTTAACATTAACTATAGTAAAAAACATTATTAAAGGGTTATAATTTTACTTATGAGGTAAAAATTGGATCATAAAATTCTATTAGATGAACTTATAGATCTTATATTATCCTCCATATACTATTTAAATATTTTTCTGATTTTTAAATAATTTAATAAAATATTATTTCCATAAAATATCATTAATGTCATTTTGGATACTATTCATTTGATTTGAAATTAAAGATAAAAAATATGTAATTCTAATATAATATATCAACAAATACCTAATATAATATATTCATTTCTAAAATGTGTGTAAAAAAATAATTTGTCTAAATTATATTGATTTTATTTTTTTTAATCATTTATTTTATATTTCTATTAACTGAATAAATACTATATTAGTGTTGCATAAGCATTTAAAGTAATTATTCAATCAATAAGAGTTAAACAATGACTTTATAAAAAATTTATATATACTTTCAAATGAACATTTAAAACTAAAAAACATATTATTATACTTATGTAAATATATTATGGATACTAAAGTCAAGAGTTTTTTTATTATTTTAATAAAGTAATATAAAGATGAATATCAAAGAAAAATTGCACAAAGTGGCCATATTTTGGATACTTACATTGAAATAAATGAAATAAATTCATAAAATAGTATTAAGTAAAGTGATATAGATATTTTAAAGCCTCATAAAAAAGTTAAACCATGTTTTACCCATTTTACCCCTACTGAGATAACAAATATCTTCCAAGGTTGCAATTATAAATGACCAAAATTTAAAAGGGGATTATTTAAAAAAATTGGACCTATGAGATACAAATATGGAATCCATATTTCAATATTAAATTTCTATAAGTGGTATAAATTAATTTAAGATAAAAAATGGGAAATAAAATGAAAAAACATTTTTAGAAAAATGTGTTTTTAAGCCTAAAAATATATTTATACCAAAATCAGGTATAATAATTACTCATGTGAAATTAATTATATTTTTTATAATTAAAGGATACTTATCCTAAATTAATATAAAATAGTAATTTTAAATTACTTTATTGAATGAAAATAAATGAAAGTTTTACAAAAATCAATTTTTTTCAATATTCACTGAAAAATCTATATTTTTAGAAAAATACCAAAAAATCACCCAAAGATAATTTTAGTATTATGATTTAAAAATTAACATTTTATTCAAATAGAATTTTTAAAATTTCTAGAAATTAATTATAATATTCACTCACAAAAATGTAATAAACCCTATTTTTGAATAAAACATATTTTAAAATCATAAAATGACTTTATGGGAAAATTTGGTGCTTATTTACTAATAATTAATCAAAAAAATTGTATTGAGTAAGAGATTTATATATATATATATATATATATCATAATGTTGTTAATCATATTAATACCAACCAATTTATTAGCAAGGTTATAATAGTAACTTTAAATAATAATATTTTTATAATATATTGTGAATTATTTAAACTTGGTGTTGTGTATAATAGAGGATATCAAAGAAATTAAATTTATTTAAAGAGAAATATATCTTAAAATATCAGGTTGTCACAATAATATTATTTAATTTTTTTTGTTACATTTCATGCAGTTTGAATCATCTGGAATGATTTTTGATGAAGCTTAAAAAGGATTAATATGCTTTAAAAAAATTATCGTTCAAATAAAGTCTCTTTGAATGAGAGAGAAGTGTGTTTTCTGAAGTATGTCATCACCATGAGAATTTTAGGTTGCTCTATGTCATGATGGTCCAAGTTGCACTGAGTATGAAAAATATTTTGGGTGTTTTAGTAGTTGGCATACATTTAGTGAATCCCTAATGAAAATAATTCTTGATTTATGTTGTAGTATAATTCATTTTGAAGGAGTGAAATAGGGATAAATCATTCTAAATATCATGGTTATATTTTCATTAGCTATGTATATGAGCTTGGGGATAGTTTGTTTTATGAAAAATTATGATTTTATGTTTACCATAACAAAACCCATGTCATGGTGGATTGATGAAATTCTTGTATGATATAGGATTCCCAAAATAATTTTTTGTATGTTATTGTCATCTATATATATGAGTAACTAAAATGACATATTTTTGATTTCCTGTATTTTGTGA
Organism: Viscum album; assembly: GCA_963277665.1. NCBI lineage: Eukaryota > Viridiplantae > Streptophyta > Magnoliopsida > Santalales > Viscaceae > Viscum > Viscum album. The sequence continues at coordinate 189,580,037 of OY728147.1, forward strand.
TAGTCATTTTGGTTATTGGGTTTCCTGGAGATCGAGTGATAAAGGGATCTCAGTATGGAGAAAAGCATCTTAACTTGTATTTTTTCTAGAGAACCATTATTCTATAGTTATGAATTCACTATGTCATGGTCAAATAATAAGAAGTTATGATTGGAGTTTGAAACAACAAAATATTATTGTAATATAGGGTGGTTATTCCATGAATATCATGGTAGACTATTGATATGGATATCAAAATGGTCATTTTAAAACCATCTATGTTATAGGGGTCTGAAAAATAAATTTTGAATGTCATGGTGATTTATGTTCTATAAATAAAGATGAATTTGTTTATTTTTAAAATTTAGATGAGTTGTCTTGAATATCATGAAGATTTAATGACTTTGTTGCACATTTTTAAACATACAAAAACATACATGACTCATTGAGTGATCACAAAACTTGTAGAAATTAGATTTTATCCTATCATTTGGACCAAGAGATGGTGATAAAAAGTTGATAAGTGTATTATGGAAGAAAACAAAAGTTGTGTATAATTGTTGGGTATAATAGAATTATATAAGAAGAGTCAGATATATCTCGAAGAAACTAATGTTAAATGGTGAATAATGGTAGATCCATGATATCCTTTGAAGAAATGATATTTTTATGGTGATCTTTTTTCATAATGATTTTAATTATTCATGCATTGTATAAAGTTGGTTTTTGAAATAACTGGTTGGAACCAGCATTGTTATGGATTCAAGTCCACTCCCTTGAACATGGTTTTTATTAATAATAACATATCATCCATTTAGGGGGGATAGTAACCACTATACATTAGGGAAATATTCACCCTCATCGGTGATAAAACATGATAAATAAGTTGTGTGAATCATTTACTTTCTACACCCTATGAGTTTGAGAGATCATTTCCAAATATAATTAAGAGTGATTTAATTTATAGAAGATAATTTTTTCAACACTAGTTAACTACCCCTTGTAACTATAGATCAATCATTCAAGTGATCCTAACATACATACCCCAACATTAATACAAATCATAGACTAAGATATCATTGGTGAATGGTAATTAAAACATTATTAAATTCTCATTGAGATGTAAAAATGTTACTTCAATTATTATGTTGTATGAAAGATGAAGTTTATCATAGTGGTAAAATGATATAAATGAAAGATATCAGAAGGTACAGAGTAATCATAGAGAAGATGTTGCAATTGAGGTATCAACCTGTATACATGTGGGTGATGTTGATTATAGAAGAAGGATACAGATCCAAGATAGAAGGAGTTGATAAAGAAGTTATAGAATTCTAAAAGCATCTAGGAGAGATAAGAATCACCATAAATTATAATGATGATGATTTATAGACAAACATAAACGTTTTTTTAGTCTTATATGATATAAAAAATCTTTGAGGTGGAAATGTTTTTTAAATTTATTGGCCACTTGTAAAGAATCTACCATAGTAGGTTTTGGAAAAGGGGCACAAAAAGAAGAAGGTGGTATGAGAAAATGAGAGACAAAAGGTATAATGACAGAGGAGGAGGCTTATATTATGATATTTTAGAATCACCAACCAAGTAATAAGATAAATAGATAGATAAGATGTGTTATATATATCTAATTAACACTTTTTGTGAGTCAGTGAAAAATAAAAATATGTGGATCAATATATATCAAAGAAGTATCAAGAGGAGATTGAACCAAAGTAGGAAGAATTATTATCCACATTATAGATCCATGTTTAGGGATACATATTTAAAAAAATCTCTTATATTTATATAATTTTGATCGCACAAAGAGTTTAACATTTAGTGTAATGGATCTAATAATTCATAGTCATTGATTTTTAAGAGTTATCCCAATATCTTGTAACTAAAATAAAGTGATAGTGATTTTTTAGAGTAGTAGTGAAATCCAAATAATGCCTTTGATGAATACCACAATGGGTAAAATAAATAGATCATGTTTTTATAATTAATATATATATTTTTTGGGTGATATGTAAATTCATGTGGTATAATGAGTAAGAGTAATCAGTAATAGAACTTAAAAGTTACACTTAACATTTATAGGTCAAGATCCAAATTGGAAATAAGGGATAAAATTTTATAATTGGTTTCAAATTTTATTCAATTTTTACACCATCATTCAACCCTCTCCAATCTTATGGTGTCCCCATATTAGCCCCATTATCAGTAGTAATTTCTATATGCACTAGTTGTTTTCTTTTCCTACTTTTAAGTTGTTTATGTATAATAAATAGTTTTAGAAATATTAGTTTAAAATATTTATTATTTTAGCTTGATTTTTCTTTTAAAATTTATTTTATCAATTTATTGTTCATGTAATATTGTATAATAGTTATCATGTTTTATAGAATGTCATATAATTATTGTATATTTGATCTTCTTTATTATTTTCAATACTATGAATATTTTATTATAACATTAGTATTATAACATTTTTATATCAGTAATGAAAAAAGATTATATATTTTGAATCATGGAAGGTGTAATGTTATACATTAATAAATTATGTATGTAGAAAATTAATGTGTTTTTTAATTTAAAATAGTATATAGAGAAATCTCCTTGAGATATATGAAGATTTGTGTTCATTAGAAGATGTGAGTTTTGAATTTCATGCATGCAGTTTTATAAAATTTAACCACTTTTATAAATGATGTTTGATATTTTCCTAAATCATATAAAGATAGATGAGGAAGATGAAATATTTCACTTGTAGAATATTAAATTGGTATTGAAAATGATTATATTATAAAGGGGAAATCTAAGGGAGTCGTGGAGTTTTAAAAAAGTCTCTACCACCTATAGAAATTGGATATAAAATTTAAAATTTAGTATAAGGATAAAGATGAGAGAAAATATATTCTAAAGAATAAATAAAGGAAGAGTATTAATGAAGATAGTAGCGAAACTATCCAACTTTTGGTATATTAATCATATACAGATTCAAGTAAAGTGGATACACAGTTGATGGTGGATTCCATGAAAAATTGGGATTCATGTAAAGAGTCTTCTCATCCATTATATAAATTGGTAAGTAATGATCTTAAAATAATAACCACATATGTAGAGCTATATGGGAGATCAAAATTTGGGTATTAAGGAAAGAAAAATGATATATGTTTTCATAAAAGGAGAGTTACATATGAGGAACTATATAAAAATCCAAATAATAAAAATGTTAAATATGTGGATATCTTAGGTATAAGGATCTATGAGAAGAGATCATGTAGTGTACAACCATGAAGATATTTTCACAATCATATTAGTTTCATTTGGTTTAAATCAACACATAAAAAGAGAATAGAAATAAATATTGGAATCTCTATTCATAGTAGATATGAAATTTGTGAAACAAAAATAAAAAATATCTTATGTAAATCATACCTTTCATCATAGAAGCTAAACAAATACCTTGGAATACCTTTTTATATGTTCTATATTGATCATTGATGTTGAAATAAATATCATACTTTCATAGGTATCCAAAAGTCAATCAAATAATTTCAACACTTAAAATGGGATTACCTACTCCACCAGGACATGTTAGCATCTCTTGACATGAAGGTTTAAAATGACGAAAGTTGATGGATTTGAGAGTAAAGATCAAGAACTATAAATCTCTATTTTCCATCATATAGAAATGGGGTTTATATAAAACCTGAGGATGCTCCTTTATCAAAATGTTTATTAACTCGGGTGAGATATCACATGATTTTGTACTTTTTTCAATGAATGCATCATATGAATTGTATCCCCTATTCATTTTATTATACAAAATGTACCATTAAATGATAACCTTTATGGGAGACTGTTTGACCACTAATAATCTATTGCATACTTAGTTCAATTAAACTGTACCAGTTTCACTCTACCACTTCATAAACTATGGATACCAAACCATAATAAATTGTAAATAATGATTTCATGAAATTTAATTTCATGTAGGGATACCTTTATAAGTTTTTACCATTGCATTTTGTATATACAATATGATTTAACCCAGATATATTTACACAATAAAAACACTTTTTCATTATATGGATCATATTAGATAATTTATATATATCATATAATATGATATACCATATATATCATGTATAGAAACAAAGGATTTAGGTCACATCACAACTGTAAGATCTTGATCTTTAATGAGGTACATTTTCATTTTAGTTTTTGTTTAATTCCCTTTGAATTGGGTAAAAGAATACCTCCCAAGAGTAGGAAAGGTCTTGGGAGTTTACTGGGGGTTGAAGACATGAAAAAGGGTGAACATGGATATCCAGTGCATGGAACAGTGTTAGAACATGGTTAGTACTAACTGGGTACCATAACCATTTACCCTAGAGAAGGGGGGTTCATGGTTTTTCAACCATGCAAATGGAGGGTTCAACCCATTCATCATTGGATAGATCCAACCACATTGTTTGGTAAACCATTTGGGACTAACAAAATACCATGTGACCTAGACCCCCTCTTGTACTGAGGGTACCTCACAATGGAAGATGATTTGGAAAACTATATGGACAAACCATTCCCCTCTTAAAATGTTGATAATTTTCCATTTTTACCTCTTAGTATTTATAAGATTTTTACCTGATTTCCTCCTCATTTATTCTCAAAAAATATTTCTGTATGAACTATGGGTTCTTCCCTATTACAAGGATCAATCTAATTTTATTCTTATGAGTTTGGAGTGCCATATAGTGTTAATAAAATCTCTAAGTGAGTCTATGATCCCAATTACTTCTATTTTCTAGAAGAAGTTTTATGTTGTTGTTGTTCTTCTTCTGAATCATCTAAACCCTATTTTTTATATAGAATAATTTTATTTGTTGTAATATTTTGTTTTACATTGAATAAAGGGCCATATTTGAGTGATTTCTTGTATAAAATATTGAGGGAGGTGGTTTACACACCCTCTCCCATAGTCTTGATTTTATAAATGTGTATTTGGTTATTCAATTTCACTTCTATGATGGACATTTGTTTATTCGAATATGAAATGTAAATTAATTCTTCCATTGAAGTGTGAATCCCTTAATTGACCTCCTTGTGTTCATTGATTATTATAAGACCGGGTCTATAGTCACCCATGGTGTGTTCCACCCCCTTGATAATGATGATATGAGTTTTAAAATGGGTAATTATAGATTTTATATTGTAAATCATTTTTTTGTTTGTTCAGTATGTTAACAAGGTACAAGGTTTTGTTGGATTAACAAGGAAAGGTTCGTAGTACATGTGATGATTGAAGTAAATGTGTTAAATGGTAAAAAGGGTATGTATATATTTTTAATTTTTTTAAATAATTTTTTTAATGGTTTTGGTTATAAATAAATGCAAAAATTGACTAATTATGTAATTGAGTTAAAAGTGTTAAATGAAGGGAACCATGGAAATTTTGAAGAATGAAATGGTATACACATGATATGTTTTTTTGATAAAGAGGTAACTAGTGATAAACCTTGGTAAATATGAAAAATGTTATGATGGATATTTGATTGAGGCTCTTCAAACTTGGGGTAGTTCAGACTGATGCTTTAGGCACCATCGATACATTGCAGGGTCTGAGTTGGATTAATTTACATGGACCCATTAATGAATGGAATGGTTTTGTGTTTAATATGGATTCTCCATTATCATATGTTTGCACATGATGTTTGTAAATATAATAATTCTCCAAGGTAAAATGAATTATATGGAATTTATTAATGGAATCCCCTGTGACTCAAAGTGATTAACCCCTAGTAATATATGTTTTAGACGTTTGGCATGGGTTGAAGTAGATTTGGGGATTCGGTTGATTTTGGAACCCAAGATACCATAGTTATATTTGAAAAATATTAAATTATTAAAAAAAATATTTGATACTTATTTATTATTTACTTATACATCTACATACATTATCTTTTGACTAGATATCTCTTTAGACACCATTGTTGATGGCCTACTAAGTTGTGCCCACACCCTAATCGGATCACCATTAGTACCTAAGTAGATTCCATGGTTGTAGATCAGGAAAATGGAAAAGGAAAAATTTTAGATGGTTGATTTGGGATTTAAGATGGATCATGGATGTGGGGATTAGGCTAATGTCAAGACACATTTTTTGAGATTTTCACTTTCATTATTTTGGATTTCCTTAGGCACTTGACATTATTATGACATTGTATTTTCACTATATTGGTTTTCATTCATATACCTAGTTTCTGTAAATAATTGAATGATTCCTAGGTATTGATTATTATTGTATCATCCCTGGCCTGATTAGACACTCAAACAGTGCTTTTGGGTTGGGAACCACTAGCCTTCAGTGTGCCTCCCTGTACACCAATGGTTGTCAACTAGCAGAAAGGGTGTAATAAGGGTGATAGTGGGGAGACTATACCCACTAATTGATACTAATATAATTCTATGAGTTTATATATATAACATGTAGTGAAAATAAAAACTCCACAAACTCAAAATAGACCTGCCAATGGTGGAAGCACGGTTAATAGAAATCCATAGCGAAATAAATAATTAACAATAACAATGAAAATAAAATAAACAACCAAGCATACCACTTGTAGCTACTAAAACCAAGCATGCATCCAATACAGGTCATATAGTATAATAAGCATAACAAAAAGTATCTCTCATGGCTAACCACAATATCTACATACATATAAGCATTTTGAAATAGAAAAAAAACTCAAAAGGAAACTCCAGCTAATGAAAGAACCTCCAGGTCCCCTACCATCCATCCATGCTAACACAAACTAGGATCCAACTACATAGCTTGAACACTTACTTGAACATAAAATCATAAAGGCTAAACGCGTCCTGAAGGTCCCGTGTAGGGTGTGAGAATGAGTCTTAGTAGGATACCACCCACGTGTGCATACCCAATATATTTTTTTAAGTATGTGTTCAATATAATAATACTTATAATAAACAACTCATGTAATTTAAATAAATAAAATGTTATTTAGTGCTAAACAACCACCAAGAATTAGTTAGAGACTTTATCCAATGCTATAATTTTTGAAATAAAGAGGTTCCTTAGACCATGGCCCAAGGCACCCCTAGATGTCAATATCCTAGGTGAACCCTCAGGTTACACCTCTAAATAATTAACTTAGAATCTCGTGCCAATCAACACCTCATGTTCCACATAAATTCACTAATGTCCCGAAGGCATAACCAAGAAAATAAAACCCCAGTCCCTTGGACCCCTACTTAAAAGAACCCGTCTATTTGAATCCCAACATCTGAAGGCACAGCGATATTTTTCCTCGTATAAAAATCAATGTGGACTCATTTCACGACATTCTATGGAAAAGAGATCTCCATCCTTCTAAAATAGTTGAGGACCAATAGCCTCAATACATCGAGCCTCATCCCCCAACCAATAGCCTCAATGCTATCATTAGAATGCTCCTAACCTTTCTCATGTATTTATACAGAAAGCACCTACAAACCAATTTCTTAAGTCATACAACTAGGGGCCTATACCCACACGATTGGTCAAAACCACCTCATCTCTAGGTAAACATGTGCGCACATGAATCCAAGTGGTTCTTTGGCTATCACAGGTGAGCATAAATCACCAAAAAAGTACTTAAGCCGCATCTAATCGGCACGTCGTGCCCATTTGACCATGTCACTCAAATCCAATGTACTATCCATCCAATATCATGGGTCGCACCCTAAACAGTTCAGCCTTTCCTCGTCAAAACAATATCCATTATTCCCAATCTTGTGATCAACATCACTCAAAAATTCCCAACCAATCCCAACCAGATGACCTATGTCGCCTCAATCCCAATGACCATGCCGCCTCAACTCTCGAGTCGAGCCTAACATGATCCCTTGGATCTCATCAGTACATCATAAGTAATTTATATATATAATCACTTGAATTTAAATAAATAATTCAATATAAATAAATAACACACACTATCCTAACTACCCAGGGGTTTGAGGACTTCTAACTCATCCTCTCACATACAAATACTTCTAGGGAATTTCCAACAGCATCCCATAATGACCAATTTAATTATTTAAAGGAAAGTATATAATTTATGGGGTCTCACTAATTCAACACAATGTAATAATAAAATACATGCCCCAAAACACTCATGAAAACTCAAATAAAGGTATGCACATCCAACTTTGGAGTCATAGACATCGGCACATCCGATATTAGCCTCTAAATCGATGTGATTTGGAAGAAATCGACATTTTTGTCGAACACACTAAAAATATCTCAAAAAAATAAAACGGATTTAGTTCTCTATAAAAAAGAGAAAAGGAATAGATAATAGGGGATGGGTAAAGACTTGCATACACGGTTCCAATTCACATGATGGTGGATGAAACAGAGCTCGGACAAAGGAGGGGGAGAAATCCATAGTGGAAGAAGAAAATGGAGGAGCTCCTTCTGCAACATGAAACCAAGAATGAGGAAAATAGCTAGAAATAAAGATTTAAGGAGGGAGGGTATTTTAGTAATTTCATACCTATAATAGGCTTCATGGTTATCTCACATGGATTTTCAAACTATGTGTAGACCGTGCGGGATATAGTGTTGAGGTACTGCTGAAGTGGAACTACTTGTGCGGATTGCACAAGGTTTACCCTAACTGTGTAAAATATTTATGAAAAAACTATGAAAAAACTATATAGATTCACACATTGAAATACCCCCAAACCCACATGGTTTTCCAAAATGTGAAGCAGTTCAAAATTAGGCTACACGGTTTTCTAGGAGAGGCCGCACGGTTTACCTAAACTGTGTGCCTTGACCTACAACTTCCAAAATAGGCCTTCTGGCCTCCGATGTAGCCAAACCCCATTAAAACACTTGAGTAACTATCCAAGCCTCTAAAACCATCCAAAAATAAGATATATGATTTATAGAAAACTTGGAATTATATTCTGATGATTGAAAAATAAATTGGCATACACACCAATTCCAATAATTCAAAATGTGTAAGGATTTCAACCTACACCAAAAAAATGAGATGTTGCAATCTCCCCACCTTAAAATTTCTCATACTAAATCTATAAAAAACCTATAGATGGTACCGAATATACCCATATTTTTTAAATTAACTCAGACTACCCCATGTCTCAAGGGAACAGGTCAACTACCTCAAGGGGGCTCTCTACCTTATGAGTGACCTACCCCAGTCGCATTCTCACCCCAATATCAAATCAAAAAAATGTTCCATCGACCATTCCAGGACTCAAACATACTATCATGATGAATCATTACTCTTGCACCTCATTAGTTTATCCCATGGAATATCTAAAACCCATCATGATCCTGCACTGCATGGATGCCCACTTTTTCCCCATGGCTCACATGGAACCCATGAGGCCTTGTATCTTAATAGATTCTCAAAATTAATATAGGTTCCTCACACCTCAATCAAGTAAAATATCGTAATGATTCCCAAATTCCAATGAACCTCAATCATCATGCATCAAACAATTCTCACATAAAATTCATGGTTCCACGAACCTCATATATATATATAACACATTCGAGAGTGTTTCAACCTACTAACCAGTGTCTATTCAGTCCATACATATAGCTCATTCACCTGTTGCACCAAAAACGGACATGCCTAAAAAGGCAATTCCAAAATAAATTAGAAAACACAACTACACCATTAACATACCTCTGACCATTATTAGCTCACCATCCTACCTTGACCCTGGCATCTCTACAGCATTCACATGGAATGAATATCGACTATCTGAATGCTAACCTCCCTACATTGTTTCACTATCCAATGGCCACTGAACCCACTATTGGGTCCCACTATATCTGCCACAACCTCCACATGTAGCTGAATCTTGAGTACCATCACCTGGTACCGCTCCCATTCCGACCATAAAACCCTGAGTTTACCTCGATCCCTAACTTTTAGCTATCTAAAAAGGCCACCTTTAGAACCTCATAAGATTCCCAACTGTACGACATGCCTGACACTCTTTTAGAGGCCGCTCGTACTAATTCATTACATTTTCTATCTAGACACACTGAAAGCATATCATTAAAGACCCACTCTAAGGTGGTATGCTCAAGTCCTTGGCTTGACTGCCCAACTAGAACTCATCCCAGCCTCGCTTTTAGCTATCTAAAGTTTCACCACTGAAATCACCTGAATTCATCACCCAGCTCGAGTAATACCTTTCTGTCAATTTTCCCTGAACTACAAGTTCCTAGTTCACAACCTCTAAGAATATTTACAACCTAAAGATGTTTACCATCACCCTAATGGAATTCCATAAACCATACATGAAACACATAACCATTGAGGTTTCTTACCTCACCATGTTGGGTGTGAAGAGAGACAATTTGTTGAATGTCTTTGTATAGTCCATGATGGAAATGTCATCCTTTTGAAGGCTCTAGAACACCCAATCTCTTTCCACCCTCAACGTCTCTAGTAAAAAGTTCTCTAAGAACCTGGACTCAAAGTCCTTCTAGGATAGTATCTTAGGTCTTCCTACCTACACCTGTATGTCCCACCAGTGCCTCGCCAGTCCTCTAAGTATGTATATTTCTAGCTTCACTCTCATCCATGGAGGTGTCTCTAAATGCACAAAAATCATCTGCATGGACTTCATCCAATTCTCAGCCACATGTATACCACCATAAAACTAAAAAATAAGTGGGTTCTATGACTGAAACTCTCGATCTAGATACACCATAGATGTCTTTGCATCATGTGCTCCCCTTTCAATACCTTGGATAACCCGTACGGGGCTCACTCGGAGCTGCTAATCAAGCCACGACCCAAATGAAGTCATTTCTAGAGGCCGCCCTACCTGAACTAGAATATGATCCTAAGACTACACATACGGATCATGATTTAACAAACCCTAAAGAGTCTCAACCTAATCATTCTTGTGCGACAATAAACCATCATCTTCATGATGCTCCATTTGATCCGTCTTAGAGGAACCTGCTGAACACCATCACATGGTCAGACAATCCAGATAACATATAAATATAATGCAGATAGAGAAAGTAGTAATAGGAAGTGTCAAATCACTACCATTAATATCCCACATTGCAACCATTTCACTAGGCATCCCGAACTCATGGCCTCGTTACTCTCTCTCAATAGATCCAAGTTTCAAAAATTCCCCGAGCCAATCCCATCCTGATGAACCATGTCACCTCAAACTGATGACCACATCACCTAACCTAGTGATCAACATCACCATATTTCATACTTGCCTACTCATACAAGATCCAGACCCTTACCACAAATCATAAGAATTTTTATTTCATAGGAACATTAATATTTAATTTAATCCATCCTATCTTTTTCCTAATAAAGAACAATAACTAGCATAAAACTCACACCTTACCTTAACGATCCAATAGTCAAAATATCTTTCCTCTATATACTATTCCAAGAGACAAAAAGGCATAACAATAAAAATTCAACTTCCAAGAATACCACTTAAGGTGTAAATCATATAAATTGTAAAATGAGAAAAATATAACATCATTCTCACCCCTGGTAACTTGGTCTTTCCGCCATTCATGGGGCTGCAGGCACCCAATAATGAGCTATAAACCCAATTCTAACAATATCATAATCTCTATTTGAGCATAGACTAAATAGTAATACAAAGAAAATGGTAACTTAAACTTATTTGATACCATTTGTATCATCCCTGACCTAATTAGCCACTCGAACAGTGCTTTTAGGCTGAGTTCTACTGGCCTTACGTGCGCTTCCACATATGCCAAAGTATATCAACTAGAAATGAGGGTGTAATAAGGGTGATAGTGGGGATAATATACTATCAGGTTATGATAATATAATGGTCTGAGTATATATATATAACATGAAATGGAAATAAGGACTCATAAGATAGGAACTAGACCAACCAATTACGGAAACACAATCAGTAGTAAGAATCAGTAGAAGCAATAATAAAAAAAGAAGTGAAAATAAAATAAAAAGCCAAGAGTACCACTTACAGCTACTAAAATAGATAATTCATCCAATATAGGTCATATAGTACAATAAGTAGAAAACAAATGGTCACACATGGATGACCACAGTAGAAAAATACATATAATAACTTTAAAATAGAAAATAAAACTCAAAAGGAAACTATATATATGGCAAGGACCTCCAAGTCCCATGTCATCCATCCATGCCAACTCAACCTAGGATCTATCTCTAAATCCTGAAACCTTACCTGAACATAAAATCATAAAGTCTACATTCACCCCAAAGGGCTCGTATAGGGTGTGAGAACGAGTCTCAGTAAGATTCCACTCACGTGTACATACTAAACATATGTGTAAAAGAATTTATTAAATGTTATAATAATTAAATGCAACAACTCATTCAATTTAAAAAAATAGAACCTTCTATGGTTCTCAATAGCCACCAAGATGTAGTCACCTGCTTTGGCCAATGTCGGAATATCTGAAATGGAGAGGATCCTTAGCCCATGGCCCATGTAATCCCTTGATGTCAATATCCCAGGTTATCCCTCAAGTTCCACCTCCAAATAAGTAACTTAGAACCTTTTCAACCGACACTTCATGTCCCACATCAAGTCACTGACATCCCGAAGGCATGCCCATGAAAATAGAACCCTAGTCCCTTCGACCCCTACTGAAAAGCACACATCGGCTCAAAGGTCGACATCCATAGGAATAAAAATATCCACCATCAAATAAAAAACATAATCATATCATATCACTATGTCCTATGGAATGGTGAATGTCATCCTCCCAAAGTATTTCAAGCTTAATGGCATGATTAGCCTTAGCCCCCAGCTGATATCCTCAACTCTATCATCTGAAGGCTCCTCACTTTCCACATGACTTTCTATGGCAAGAACCCCCAAACAATTTTTCTAATCCACACTATCAGGGTCCTATACCCACATGAGTTGTCAAAACCATATTATCGCTGAGTAAACTTATCTTCACCTGACTCTAGGCGGTGCTTCGTCCATCATGGGTGAGCGTATATCATCAAAAATGTACATAGCCCACATCCAACCAGCACCTCATTCCCCTGAAATCATTTCCCTCAAATATTATGGCCTTTTCATCCAATATCATGGTCCATGACCTCACCCTGGCAGCCATTCCAACACAGAACGATGTCCAAAACACCCTATCTTGTGATCAACACCACTCAAAAAGTCAAATACAAGCCCAACCAGATGAAAAATGTCACCTTAATCCCAATAGTCATTCTATATCAACTCTCAATCTGATCCCATCATGATCCCTTTGATCTCAGTAGTACATCATAGTAAATTTATACTTATAAATCCCTTCAATTTAAATAAAAATTATAATTAAATAAAGAACACACCATAGCCAAACTACCCAGGTGGTCGATGGCCTCTAACCCATCCTCACACATAAAAATATGGCTAGGGAATGTCCAACAGCATCCCATAATGATCAATTTAATTATTTAAATGAAATAATATATATTTTGGGGTCTCACTAGATCAACGCAATGGCACAATAAAATTCATACCCCCAAACACATGTGAAAACTAAAAGAAAGGTATACATCACCTACCTAGGATTCAAAGATGTAGGAATTTTTTATACTAGCATCTAACTAGTAAGTGATTTGGAAGAAATTTACATTTTTATCAAATGCTATAAAAATTGGGAAGAATGAGTCAAATGGATTTATCTCTCTATAAGGAAATAGAAAAAGAAAATGGGAGAAAGGATGGGGAGGGACTTATTGATATGGTTCCAATGCACCTAATGGCAGATGAAACATAGCTTGGATAAAAGAGGGGAGAAATCCCTAGTTGAAGAAGAAAAGGGAGGAGCTCATTGTGAAGTGCATGACCAAGTAGGAAAACAGGATGAAAGAAAGATTTAAGGAGGGAGGGTTATTTTGGTAAATTCAGCCCTTTAATAATATTCATGGTAATATCACATAGTTTTCCAAACTATGAGCAGATTGTGTAGGCTACAGTGTTGAGGTACTTCCTAAGTGGGACTACTAGTGTGGATTTCTCACAGTTTACCCTAACTGTGCATAAGCCATGTGAAATCCCTCTGAAAAAACTGTAGAGCTTCACACATAGATGTGTAACCCAACCAGAATGGTTTTCCACACCATGTGGAATTCAAAATTGGTCTTTATGGTTTTCTATTAGAAGCCACATGGTTTACCTAAACCGTGTGCCTTGACCTGCAACTTCCAAAATAAGAGTTTGGGCCTCTGACACACCCAAACCCCATTTGAGTACCCAAGGCACTCTCCAAGACTCTAAACCCATCCAAAAACAAGATATATGATTGATTTAAAAGTTAAAATTATGTTTTGATGATTGAAAAATAAATTTTCATACACACCAATTCCAAAAATTTAAAGCAGAGCAGGATTTCTACCCGCTCCAAAAAACTGGGACATTTCAATTATAGATTTATTTAATGCTTAATTTTATTTTTTCTATTGTTCTATTATGGTAAAGAGGGTATATTATCCCCATTTTTTTCCTTATAACCTCTCTTATATTCAACAACCTTTGGTATATAGGGAGGTGCACTTGAGTTCATATGGAGAACTGGCTCGAGGCACCGGTTTAGTGGAACATGGGTTGGGATGTCAAAAAGTGGTATCCGAGCCTTTTTCTTTTAATTTTATTTACTATTTGGGTAAAACTATATTTGGTATTATGATGTTTAAATACTTGAAAATGATATCATTCATGGTATTATCTAACCCATGTGTATGGGAAACCCCATGTTCTCAGGGTGGGATTGTTGTGCTTGATGTTCACCTGTTATTGTAGGATGTTATTTAAACTTGGGTGATGTACTTGTTGTGTGATGTTACTATTTATGATATTTTACACATGGGATGGTATGGAACAAGGTTTTTTTATTCATATATCATGTTATACACTTAGTTATTTGTTTTAAATGCATCACATTAGGAAAAAACAGGGAAAGCATGAAATGGTTGGTCTATGGGAAATGAAAATGGTTTTATGTTTCCTTGAGGTTTTAAATAAAAGTGCCTAATAAATAAGTTACAATTGTTTAAATTGAAATGCATTGAATTGAAATGGTTAAAATGGTGTCAAATGGGAGGTTCTTAATTTGAAAATATAGTTTACCCTAAGTTAACAATGGCCTTGGATATAGATATTTGAGGGTAATGATAATGTTTTGGTTGTATTTCTCGGTATATTTTTGTGGAGTGGTTTGTTTCTTGGATAATTGTGATCCTTATTTTGTTTAATTGTGGAATATATCTATTATATTTCTAGATAAGTGTGTATGGGATTTTTGGGAGATTCCCCCATGATATTGGTTTCTAGTAGGGTGATAGGATCACATTGCTAAAAATGTACCTCCAGTAGTGGGACCAAAGCCCCTGTTGGGTCCCGTTGGTAGGGAAGAAGGTATGTTATGTGAGAATTTATATCACTTTATTCATTTTATGGATAGGTACCCGGGTTATTTTGTTCCATGTGTGTTTGATATAACTATGTAGTTTTAGAACTATCGTCCTCTAACATTTACTTGAGAGGGTAGACATGGCATAGATGAGTTCTAGATTGAGTCTATCAAGATGATTCTGGACTACTTGGAGACTCCCCGTGATAAGAGGTTCAAGTATAAAGACAATATATTATGAGGACAAGTGATGTGCTGGACATATATTTAGGCTCAGAATGATTTGATTAATGGCATGGTATGGAATAACATTTAGGATAATTTCATGGAGTACTTTTACCTTGAGACCCAAAGGTAAAATAAAGTTGTGGAGTTTATGTATCTTCCCTAAAAGATTATCTCAGTGATGGAATATTCTTTTATCTTTGTGGATTTATAGAATTTTGATTCACTATTTTCCAGTGAAGAGGTAGTAATTGAAATATGTTTTTAGGATGGACTTAGATGTAAAATCAAGTCCCAGGTGAATATATTTATTTTTGAAGAAGTTTTACAATGGTAGTGGATTAGGCTCTCATTTTTTAGGGGAACCAAAAAGAGGATTCCGGTAGTGGAGATATAGTTTCAATTGGATGATCTTGTGGTGTGTCATACGATGTTAGTAAGCACCATTATAAATTTTTTCACTAGGATGGTGGCAGATAGAGTAACTAGGGGAGGATCAGCCTCACAGGACAGTGATTGAGTGTTCTACTATTAGTGTGGCAGGCCAGGTCACCTATGTGGTGAATTTCCTCAACCACCAGTGGAGTGCCGAACTTATGGAAGGATGTTTAATGTACATATTTTGTGTAAGAACCCTTGATAGATGAGTGGTGATGGAGGACCTAGTCTGATACGTAGCACTAGAAGGGGTTCCTCTACCCTATATCAGTTGGGAAGTTGGAGTTTTGACATCTATATTAGTCCAGGAAGAGGGAATGGTTCTTTAGTACATGAGTATCTATATCAGCAAGGTTGCAAATCATAGGGACAGAAACTCAAGATCAAGGTTGGGAAGTAGGATAGATGCATACAGTTCATCCTTAACTAGTTGGTACCAAGCCTGGTTGTGAACTATATGAGGTATGATTATTACATCTTCTATTTTTTCTATTTCCATGTCAGATGTGGCTACCACTTATTATTTTATATCTTCAAGATTGGAGATTTTTTTGTTATGGTAATGGAATTAATGTGTGCAGTTATTTCGAGTGACACATCATTGGGGGTGCGATCGAAGGGCATCCATCTTAATAAGGAGTGTTCCCTCGAGGTTGGTGGGTATCATATCCTTTGGGACTTTTACATGATTTAGATTTCAGGTTTTTACCTGATACTATGTATGGACTGGTTTTTAATGTTTCAATATCACATCAATTATTAAAATTGAATAGTAACATTCACATATTCGGAGGGTGGCACTTATGTTCTCTGAGGGAAATTGGATATCCAGAAAAGCCATGTGAGGATAGTTCTTCCTTAGCATGGTGATATTATAACCCAAGTTTCGTGTATTATACTTGATGATGAGGGATTTAGCATGATTCCTTCCATTCAGTGGTGTATCCTTTTCAAGACATGTTTCCTGAGAACTTTTATGGGCTACCACCTGATAGAGTTTTTGACTTTATGATTAACCGTTTTTTATTTTAACTTATAATATGGCACCAATGTTGGTTCATGAGATCAAGAATAGAAGGGAGGTATTGGAGAATAAAGGATTCATTCATCTGAGTATGTCACCTTGTGGATCTGAATCCTGATGGTATGATTCATTTATGTATCAATTACCATAAGTTGAACTAGATGAAGATGAAGAACTAATAACCCTTCCACATATTAATGATCTTTTTTACCGATTGATGTGTTCTTGTACATTTTCTATGATTAGTCTCATATCATAGTATAATCAATTGGTGGTGAAAACTTTTGATATACCAAGGACTAATTTTAGAATTAGGTATGGCTTGTATGAGTTCTTCATGATGTAATTCATGTTCATGAAAACGTTTTTTGTTGTTATGACCTTGATAAACTGAATATTTCACCCATATTTGGATATGTTAGTTGTTATATTCATTTATAATATCTTGTTGTACTCCTTCACTCATGACGATCATCTCAAAAACCATGATTTCATCCTGAGTATACTAAGAGATCATATGTTATATGTAAAGAATCTAAGTGTCACTTCAATATTTATAAGTTACACTTTCAAGGCCTAATCTTCTTAGAGGAAGGTGTTTCAGTGGACCCACATAAGGTTTAATCAGTTGATAATTGGGGGAACCCAAGAATGTTTTTTATATGTGACGATTTTTGGGTTTGGTGGGATATTATCAAAGGTTCATCAAATACTTTCCTAATTTGGAAGCACCACTCACAGAACTAAACAATAAGGTCATAAAGATTGAGTGATCAGAGTAATGTAAAAATGCCTTCTAAAAAATATGGAGGCATTTTACCACTGCACTGATTCTGATCTTACTCGAGTTAGGTAAGGAGAATACCTTATTTTATGTGGTCATGATTGGAATTGGGGTAGTATTGATATAGGGAGATAAATTTGTGGCATACAGATCATGAAAGTTGATTCCACATGAATGTATTTATCCCACGCATGATCTGAAGTTCTATGTAATGGTTTATTCCTTAAAATTTTGGTTGCATTATCTTTTAGGTCAGAGGTTTATAGTTTATACTAATCATAAGTGCCTAAAATATATATTTGACCATTGTTATTTAAATCTATGGTTATTAATGTTGGTTGAGTATATGAAATCCTTTGATTTTGATCAATATTATATTCCAGGTAAGGGAAACAATGTTGCTAATGTGTTGATTCAGAAGGAACAGACTCAAACGGTTTAAGAGTCTGTTTCCGAGTGGAATATAATGTACATGTTCACTAAGATGAACATAGGTGTTAAAGATGATCTTGTAACTATGGAATTCATGTCCTTATCCATATCTCCCTCTCTTATGAGTCATATCAAGATGAGATAATATGATGATCTAGAGTTCCTAGGTTTAAGGGATAGTTTTAGAGGTTAGGGGATACCATCTAATTGGACTACCAATGAGGATGAGATCATCCATTTTTGTAGTATTTTTATTGTTCCTACATGTATGAGGGATGATCTAATACATGAGTTTCATGCCTCTAAGTGGAAAGTGCACCCTTGGTTCACCAAGATGTACCATGATCTTAATAGACTGTTTTGGTGGCTATGGTTAAAGAAATAGATCATGGTTTTGTGGTGTGATGATACACTTATTATCCTGGGAAGGACGAGAATTAGTGGTCTACTAGTCTATTTTAATCATTTTCTATTCTGAAGTGGAAGTGGGTTTATTTTACTATGAATTTTTTAGTAGGACTTTCAAGGATTACTTTAAAGAATAATTTGATAAGGATAATTATGGATGGGTTGAAAAAGGTGGCATATTTATTATCTATTTGGTAAAATTTTACCATCAGCTAGTTAGGTGAGTTATATGCTTAGTATATAGTACATTTTCATGGTTTTACTTGAAGTATCATTTTGGATTGTAATTCTCATTTAACTTTGTGTATTTATAAAGGCTTGAAAAAGGCACTGGGTACTTAGTTACTTTTGAGTATATATTTTCACCAAAAAATATAAGGGAAATAAAAGTGTGTTATTTAGGTGTTAGAGTAAATGCTAAAAGCATGTATCTTGGATTTTTAGTGGGGCATGGGAGAATCACATAGTTCTTGTTGAGTTCTCTTATAACAACACTTATTAAGAAACTATCTACAAAGATTTGTATGATGAAATATATGGTAGGTTATGTCAATAACCATTATGTTGGATGGAAGTGGTAGAGTTATAGTTTTTGGGATTGAGTCTTCTGTAATAGACATCGAAGAATGTTTAGTGGATCTAAAATCATATTTCTACAGCACATAGTAGAGAGAAGCCATACACTAATCGATGTCATTGACTTCTTGAGTTTATAGTGTGTGACTATGTATCCATTTAGGTTTTTATGTTATTGGGTTACTATTGGATTTAAAAATAGGGAATTTTGGCACCTAGGTGTGTGGGGTCATTTTATATTCTGGAGAGGATCAGGTCGGTGTCATACTGATTCACTCTTCCATACTATTATAGTTCAATACATGGCATTTTTCATGTGTTATAGCTTCAGAAATAAATCAACTTGAGCCTTCTCATGTGATTTAGGTTGATGATGTTAAGCTTGATGATGATGCCTCCTTTGATGAGCATTTGATTCATATTGTTGATCACAGTGAGAAACTTTTAAGGGTAATACCATGCCATTGGTTCGAGTGTTGTGGCAGCATTGCTAAGTTTAAGATGATACCTGGGAGAGGGAAGATAATATGTGGACCCAATTCCCTGAACATTTTACCTTGGAATCTTAATGATTCTTTGAAGGGATACTTAAGGATTATATGTCATAAGGTTTGAAGGTTGTATGATCTCAGTGCTTTAATGGCATATGTTTTCATTTTAGTTTTGGTTTAACTCACTTTGAATTTGTTAATGGAATGCCTCCCAAGAGTATGAAAGGTATCAGAAGTATCTTAGGGTTTGTGACTTGAGAAGGTGATAAATTGTTCATCATTTTCATGGTTCACTAGTGGCTCATGGCTAGTACTAACCATGCATTAGAAACCTACACCCTGGAGAAGGTAGGTACATGGATTGTGAACTGAGCAAGGGGGTAAATACTATGCGCCCTTAGATAGATCCAACCAAATGGCCTCTACATGGTTATGAAAATTGTCTCGTCTCCCTAGAAAACCATTCAACTTATCCCCCCTCTTGGATAAAGGTTATTTCAAAGTTGGTTCAAAATTTGGAAAATCGTGTAGCCAAACCATGAACCTCTTAAAAATTGGAGAATTTCTTATTTTACCCTCCAGCTCATTATATGATTTTCACCCGATTGCCTCCTCATTTATTTCCAAATAGACTTTTTTCCAATACAAGAGTTCTTGTCTATTAAAATGATCAATATCCTTCAATTATAAGTTTTTTTTAGTGTCGTATATTGTGAAACAAATATCCATGTGAGTCTATGAGTGTATTTTCTTCTATTTTATTGAAGAATCTTTATGTGGTTGTTCCTCTACATTTGGATCTCCTAAACCCGACTTTTTCACTGTTAATATTTAGATTTGGTGTAAGTGGTTGTTCTAATTCTAATATAGGGCCATGCTTGGGTGATTTCTTATCTAGAATCTTGAGGTAGGTTCTTTATAAGACTTCTCACATAGTCTTGATGTTATATATGTGTATGTGGCCATGCCATTGCACTTCCATGTTGAATATTTATTTCTTTGACTATGAAAAGTAAATTGTACCTTCAGATGAAGTGTTAAACCCTTCATAGACCCCATTAGGTTTGTTGTTGATTATTATACCAAATATATGCTCACACATGGGGTGTGTCACCCCATTGAGAATGACAATATGAGTTGTGAATGGGGAATTAGAGGATTTATGTGGTTAAATAATTTTAATTTTAATTTTAAATTTTAGCATGGTATAATGTTTGTTTGACTTAACATGGAAAGGTTAATGGGTTATGTGATGATTAGGGGAAATTTTATTAAATGGTAAAAAGGATATGATCATCATTATAGGCCACCCTAACTCTTTGGTTTCCCTAATTTTTTGAATAAATAGTAATTTTTGAGTGAATAAATGATGAAATAGACTAGTTTTGGAATTGTGTTATAAGTGTTAAGTAGGAATAACTATTGAAATGTTGATGAATTAAATTGTGGAATCATGTTGTGTTTTTTTGATAAAGATGTGACTGATGATGAAACTTGGTAAATATGAATAATGTTATTGTGGATGTTGTACTAAGGATCCTCATCCTAGGTGTGGTCCATATTGATGCACTAGGCACCAATGATACACTACATGGTTTGGGCCAGACTGGTACTCTTGGGCCCACCAATGCATTTCATGGTTTTGGGTGTTGGACCAATACATTATTATCTTATGGTTAGATGTGGTATGGGTACCTAAACTGAGGATCCAAGGTTTAATTAATTATATGTAATTTATTAATATATTCCCTTATGACTCAAAGTGATTAACCTATCTTAGTATATTTTTCAGCCTTTTAGAATTGGTTGAAGAAGGTTTGGTGGTTAAGATGATTGTGGAACCATAGAGCCCTTAGGGATATTTCAAAACTGTTAAATTATGAAACCTAACTACAAATCTATTATTTATTTGGAATTTTTCATACACTATATTTTGATCAGATATTTCCTTAGACACCATTTTTGGTGTCCTAATGAGTTTTACTCAAACCATTTTCATGCCACCATTAGTACCCGAGTAAATTCCATGGTTGTGAGTCATGAAAAATTAAAAGACCCTATGTTAGATAGTTATGTTGGGATTCTATGTAGATCATGGATGATAGGACCAGGCTGATTTTGGGACCTATTTTTAGGGATTGGCACCATGTATTTATCTTGGGTTTCCTTGAGCACATAACAGTACTATGAAATGACATTTTTACTATATTGTTTTCTGGGAATTTACCTAATTTTGGAAAGTGATTACATGATGCATGGTTATTGATTATTACTACTTTGGTGTCTATTATTTTTATACTATGTTAAAGAGGGTATACTCTCACCACATGTTTCATTAAACCCTTATTAAAATTTAGAAACCTCTAGTATATGGGGAGCCATTATTTGAGCTCAGATGGTGAATCAGATTGAGGTACTCATTTAGTGATAATGGTTCTGGGACGTTACACTAAAACTATCCCCATTTTACTAAATACAAAATTGTTTTCCCTCATTTATCCTTATATAATATCATATATTATATCTTGTGAAATCATATCCAAAACCCTTTTGGATATCTTCCAAATAACCTTTTTTAAAATTATCATTAACTCCAACATGTATTTAATCATAAGTAAAACCATAGGAAATCTCATCCAAAACTCTTTTGAATTAACTCTAAAAACTTTTAAACAAGATATTTGACTCAAAATGAACCCCCATTTTGTTAAAAACAAAGTGTGAACCAAAGGTACTTTTTACCATTGAAAACATGTATGAATCTCTATATCCATAAATTAAAGCAAATAACAGCCTCTAAAAAAGAATCAATGCTACTAAATATACAAATGGATCCAGAGTGATATTCATCAAACACAGGTATCATTATACTTATGTCCATTAGTGACATCACATGCTAGAATGCACTCACATATGTTCCCTTTTGTTAAGGCATCTATTGACCATGGGGCATAGATTATTCCAATCCCCTCTAGCTAACTCATACATTCTTGATCCTCCAAGTATATACTAGATTGGTTGATGAATACACTACTTGTCATTAAATTTCATGGATGAGTACATCACATATACCTCGTCTAAATTGATAAGAACATCATATGTACAATCTATGTTTGTTCGCACACTCCCAATCTATCCTAATTAATAGACTATATTTCATACTCATAATATGAGAGGACAAATCTAATCCCAGTTGACCATCAACTGAAAACAAATGATCAAAAACATACCCAACAACCACTTGATTAACTACGTTATAATGAACTACATAAGAAATGTATCAATTTTTTAAGGTTCTCATGCTAGGTATATCTATATCCTTAGGTATTAGGGACCAAATATGATACATGCACCCCTAGTATACTATAGATATTCTGTATGACACTCCATGTCGTATACTTAGTGGGTCATCCAGTTCACATAAAATAACCATTATTTTTTTGTGCCTTATGAGTATATTTTGTTTCTCTATATGAGTATAATACTCACTCTAACCTTAATATTTTTTTTCATAACCTATAATAATCCAAGATGAACATCATCCAATATTTAAATAAAAGTATCACTTCGAGAGGTCAATTGTCAATGTATTTCATGAAATGTATATCTATATAAAAATTTATATAACCAATTTGAATGTATGATAAAATGTATATTTCCTTTTATATTATACATTTTATATTCTTAAAAATAATTTTAAGAATACTTAACCAAACCCTATACACACACTTTTCTATCATATAATGTATGAAATACAGACAAATCAGTCTTATGTTTGATTCTCATTTTGGGGTAATGTTAAATTATTATATCTATGTAAAATTTCTACCACATATCTGTATGATCATATAAAAAAATCCCCCACTAAATTTTTTAATGAGTAACATATATGATTTAATAAAGTGTGAATAATGGTGAGATTTTGGAATCATATCCCTAATTTTCAACTCATTGAGCATATTCAGAAACCTTACCTTCACAACATCTAATGTTATGATGTTAACTTTTTATGGGATACTTAGAACTCTTTAAAATACTAACATCATCATCCTTGGAACTATTCCATCAAAAATATCCTGGAATAATAATTTAACTTGTTATATTATTATTCACCAGCACATCGAAAACTCCTTTAAGATAAAGTGAGATTCGCCTTTTTTGTTTGGAATAATCTTCTATAAAATAGTGATAATATTTATTTCATGGTAACTAAATATAACTTTTATATTTCTTTTTATCATCACATATCCTAAACTATTCAATATATTAATTGAGAATCACTTATTTTAGACTCGTATAATTATTTATTTGTTAATTTTGAGATTTTCTACATTCAAACATACTACCACTAGCCTCTTAGATATTATATTCTCATTAAAATATCATTTTAAGAAACAAAAACTCATGTTTTTATGGAATAACTCTTATTTACTATTAGTTGGAATATTTAAAAAAGCAAATTATTGTCTCCATATTATATAAAGTATTTAATTTGTTTAAATAATTTTCATACCATAATCAATAACTTAAAACTACCACAGATGGGTGGTGGGAACATATTCATTTATATTTTCATAAATTTTTTTATCCTAGATAAAACTTAATTAAACTTATGTCATTATTAATAATAATATATAATATAAATTAATCTTACGTGTATCAAAAACGCTATTATATTTATTAAAACAATGGTTGTTAAAAAAACTACTCAAGAGATATAAAATGAGGAAAATAAATAAATATCTAAAAATATCTCATCATGAAGTGTTATTTTTTATCCAATTATTTAATCCATAAACCACTTTCTCCATTAATTCAAGCTACAACCATTTATTCTTCATTTACTTCTAAGATCATGTTTATTTATAATTTTTTTTAAAAATATAGTTGGTATCATATACCATTAAAAATATTTTAATTTATTTATTTTAAATTTATAACTGGAGTGGAATATCCATATGAATTCTTAAAAATCTTTAGGTGATCTTGAAAATTACATCTCCAATTTATCATTGAGCCATAATAATAGTCTTTCCCATGTTTCTAGTTTTTTGATTTAACTACCTATGTAGACTCTTCATGACCTATTTTCTTTTATTTCTTTCCAAAACCATTACCTTTATCCTTTTATACCATAAACATGGAACTTGATCATTGACCACAAATTTCCTTCTCAAATTTCCCCAACATATTTAAAATATTGGGTAAGGGTTTATAGAATTCATTTATGTTATAATTAACAAAAAAAACTATGAGGATATTTTAAGTAGTGATTATATAATGAAAACTATGGAAAGTTCAAATTTAAGAGGTGAACATAACCTCTCTAAGTCATAAATTTACATCAAGTATATTGATTACATGAGTTGATTTTTCAGTTTTTTCTTTAATTTTACATCAAAAAATATCCTTTTGAATCTCATAACTATTATTCCTAGTTTTATCCTGATAGAACCTTTTTGGATTATCTATCCTATTATTTTAATCCATATTCAGTTATTGATTATGAAACTAAGAATACATAGTAAATATTATGATCATGGATACCTATAGATAATCTTTAGATTATTATTATATGAATCTAACTCTATATATGGAATAACTTCACCAGTTGGTTTCTTTAGAATTAGTTGTTCCAACGCATAAAATTTTCCTTCGTGATTGAGAACTATTTTCATCTTCTAGTTATATTCAATATATTTATTCAATTAAGTTTTTCTTTATTCATGATTGTTGTTAAGGTCAAGTTATTTTATGAATCTATTTTCATACAATAGAATATTTTTAACAGATGAGTATCATATTATTTTTCAATTTGATAAGGACTGTAATTGAATGGAATCCCACAAAAATGATTACCCATTTTTAATAAATCCATAATATCCATTAGGGGGACTAGATCTATATTTTTCTAATATTTGGGTCACTTTTTCATTTCTCCCATTACTTAAATATTTAGGTAGGGAACTAGAATAATCATCTAATATATGAATATTTGATAATAAATAATATAACTCATTTTCCAATCCATAATATGGATAAACCCAACTCTATTCCTCTAGTTTTATATTCATTAAGGTTTCCTAGCTAAGTTTAATCTAAAAAACAACAAGAACATGATGATAAAAGACAATACAAGGGCACCTAGCTTTGGAATGACCTGCCCAAGGATGATTCAATATTACCAATAACTATCACTCCTTACACAAGATAATCCATGGGCACTATCTTTAGAATGAACTTCATAGTTTGATGATTCAGGTTTTGATAATTTTCACATTAGAAGGAATCTAACACTTAGTATTTTAAGGGGATTTAATATTAGCATCTTATATCATGTTATATCCCTATATATTGATAGTTCTAATGTTCTTTGTTTTGGAATAATATTTCATCCTCCAAATCTATATCTTCAATCTATATTGATGTGTGACATTTGGAAACCCCAAAAGTTTGTGTTACTCACTCAAATAGATAATATATACATAATCATGGACATCCAAATTCATACAATATATAAAGTAGATGAAAACTTCATGTAACATATTTATATTACATGATATTAATAATATCCACATGAGTAATCCTGGAATAAAAATATCCAACCCCTCACCTTTCTAGAATATAGAATAAGACTTCAGGCTGGTTGGAAATATGACCTTCATTCCCTCCCTTGAGGGAGTCTTTACTCAAGAAATAATTCAACTAATTCTAATTATAAATCCTAATATGCACAAAATATACTTCATAACTAAATTCAAAATAATAATTGAAATAAAAAACTAAATTCATTATAAATGAAAACTAAAACTTATATTGATTTTCTTAGAATATAACGCATGGCTTGACAATTTCACATGAAGTAGATTAACATCTTAAACTATTTTATACACATAGTCATAATAAAAAAATTATCTATGAATATAGGAGGGAATAAAAATTTAAATAAATGAACATTTAAAATATTTAAACATGATAAAGTTAATTATGAACAATTCATAAATGAAATCAAATTGTAAATATTTTATTGTGAAGGTTTAGTAATTATGGACATTTCATAATAATGGATATAATCATTCTATATTAAATACTTAATATTATGTCTTAAAATTATTCATTATATTTCATTTGAATTTAAATATATTATACTTTTATGAAGTATAAACATTTTATATTTGAACTTACTATTATTTAATCATTTTACATAATCAAAATATTATATATTAAAATTAATCAAGACCATTGATCATATCAATTTCTCAAAACACTTTTTAATGGGGTTTAAATGATATTATAAATAAATCCCACTTTTAATTTGTATAATCCAAATTAATTATGAAAAATTAATAATTTGAATATAAATAATATATATTTTACTTTATTTTTCTATTTATAAACTCTTTATAAATAACCAATTATGAATACTAAATAAACTCTTTATTTTAAAATTATAAATCATGGCATATAATATTGAAAAGGTATTTAATATTAACTATTAATATTGGTTAATATTTATTAAATTATTAAACAATTATAATTTTTTAATTTCCATAACACATTTTATAATTTATAAAAATTTAATTTTCATTTATAATGAATTTATAAGTTATGGATAAAAAAAGTAAACAATTACACCTTTCATCAAACCTAAAATTAGACTGGAAATCCATGAGTAACATAAGAATCCAGAGAGAATGTGTGAGTTATAATAAGAAGTGTGAGGTGTGATACTAGGTAAGAGGCGTGATGTGGAGTGGCATGAGGTAAGTATTCATGCATTTTGATGGCTACATAAGAATTAATTGAGATCACTACAATGTGTTGATCTTAATAAAGGAGTTCCCCCACCCCGATCAAAGTCGGATGTGAGACTAATAAAAGTATGTATAATTTATCTTTTAATTTGAATGTCGCATGTCACTCTTAACATTATATTGATACTCAATGTAATTTCAATAAAATAGAAAATAGATCTCTATTTTTTTATATCAAAAAGGCTTCATTAATCTGAATGCATGGAGGCTCAGATGCCACTATCAGTCTCGTTTGGGTCAAATAAACATAGGTAAAGATAATATAGAATGATCACGATATCTTCCTGAATAAAATATATGAAATTTTTGTGAAAAAAATATAATTAATAACTTCCATATATCATACTTTTCAAATTATAATCAACTAAAACACCTTCAAATAACATTTTGTATACACAATCTTTATCACTGAAGTAGAATAAACAAATCCCACACCTATTTATGTATCTATGGTCCAGTTGAGTTTTTTCAGAACTAGAAACAATATTACATATTCCCCCATGATTTTCTAGTGTCTCTTGATAAAAAAATAGGAAGGAAATGAGAGTTTCGGGATTAGAGTGTATCGACCAGGGACTACAGAACTCTATTTATAATCGTATGGTAGTAGGGTTTATATAAGGCTTAGGGACACCCCTATTTATTTATGTGTATTAAATTATGAGATTTATTGCATGATTTTATACCTTATCCTATGTATTTATCACATAGATTTTTCCCCTTAAACGTTTTGTCATATAAAATTCACTATTAAATGATATCATTTATGGGAGAGTGTTCAACCACTCATAATTAGTGGTATACTCGATACTATACAACTCAATCAGTTATACTCTATGAATGCATGAATTATGGATTCCAAACTATAATAAATAAAAATTGATAATTGAATGATATCTCATTTCATGCATGGGATGAGTTTATATGTTTTTATAAATTACATTCATTCGTATAATATGACTTGATCCATATACATACATTAAAAAAAAAATTGAAATATACTGATCAAATTATAATATTCATTTATATAATATAACATGATATAAAATATAAATCTTATAAATTTATATAGGATTTAAGGCATATAATAGTAGATTAAACCCATTGGGACCTCAAATGGTCTGGCACTAGTCTATGTGTATCACCCCAGGCCCACCTTTAATGGGTTAGGGGTTGGAGACAAGCACTAAGAAGATATGTTATAGATATGGGAGGCCTTATTCTAATAAATCTATATGATACCATATATCTCTAAAATAGAATATAATAAAAAAACTGAACATAACCATAAGATATAAAATAGAATGAGTGTGGAACATGATAAACATAAACAATGTATGGAAAATACCTCACTAGAAAGTAGGGGAAATACAAGGTCCTAAAAACTCAAAATAAAGATTGACTTAAAAATGAATAGGGATAAATCTATATCATAGAAAATACCCACATTAACACAATCAGCAACCATCACCATCGAGTACTGATAAGATTTAGAACCACTATTACCATGATCATTAAAAAAACTTTGAATTATGTTTTATACTCACTAACAGAAAACATGTGGGTACGAAGGTCCTTGCTAGGATAAGTATAAATATACCCAATTAGAAGATTTAGAAACAAAAAGGATAATAACAAGACTAATAATCACAAATAAATCATGTGAAACATAAAAATTAGTCTAGATTTTATCAAAGGGTTCAGACAACCAAAACTATAACAGAAACCCAAGTCTACAATAAATTATTAGGTCACATCCAAAAGAACACCATGAATAAATGATATTTCATAAGACCCATAACTCCTAAAATAATAATATTTAGAAACTATTATTCCACCTCTCTATAATTAAAGTAGGTAATTATGCCACATTGATGGATTTTTATGTTTATCAAGGGAGTACTCGACCCTGACAGAGGACCGGACCCTGATACATGGGGGTAATGGATCTATAAATATTTAATAACGGACTGAAAATTATGGGTTCCTAAAATATATATATCATATAGTGGATTATTCCATGTTATAATTATGTTTTTAGGGGAGTTACTTAACCATAATTGAGTACCATTCCCAACGGCATGTAAAAAACTAACTCCATGTATGCTCTAAGTGCCTTGCCCCAACCCTATCATCATTTCTATGGAGATAAGATCCTTCAACTACCCTTGATGCTTTAGGAAACATCATCTAATTTTGAAGGGATATGAACCATTTCAATATATATTGAAAAAAACTCATCATGTATACCTTGAGATATGTATGTCGTTGATCATGTGAAAGAAATATTATTTATAACTTCTGTAGACTATCGTATAGTAATTAGTAGGGTGTCAAACTCGTGGGGAATGGAAATTTTTTTAAAATAATGATAGATTAAAAAAATTATAATAATAAAACAAAAAAAATTAACTATCATGGATAATGAACAAAAAAACAAGATAGATGATATGGAATTAGTTTCATAAAAATAATGATAATTAAAAACAAAAATGATAAAAATATATGGGAAATTTCAACTATTTGGTATAAAACAATTCGTTCTTTCATAGAAGATTAATTGTAATCCAAGTCACAAGAATTTACCCAATCATTTTTAATTAAAATATTATATATTAATTAAATTAAAATATAAATTGTATTGAAATAATTTATAAGAGATAGGGAGAGATAGATCCTCCCTTTCAAATTCCAACTTGAAAATAGCATTTCTCAAGCTTCATCCCTAATCCTAGTAGAAACTCCTTCATCCAAGGACTATATATAGTTTTCTCTAAATGAAATTATTTGATTCCTCATAATGTTCTACCACGTTCTTGTATTTATTTTTATTTTTTCATATTAGTGGCAGACCTTGTGTACTGAATTAGCTCATTCTACAAAAAATCATTGAACATGTGCCTCAAGTCATATTTCACTATTACCTACTTGTGACATAAGAATTCCACCTCAAACTAAATTTAATAATTCACATTAAATTGGATTTTTTTAGTAATTAAAATTAATCTATATGTAACTTTGGATTGATTCACTATTTTAATATCTCTAATCACTTAAATAAGCATCCAAATAGCTTCAAATATCTATATAACATTTAGTAAAATCATGATACAAAAACTATTGTGTCACTAAACAAATCCTTAGGCACAAAATGTAGGAAATTTTGAAAAACGGAAACCCATTCATGGCTTTATAAATACCTTTATGTAATTAAGACTCGCAAAACTATCCATATGTGGCACCAGCTAGCAGCAAACTCAACTCTTAGTGAATTTAGGTTCTACAGAGCATAAGAACAATGATCTTTCAAAAATCAAAGCACAATTCTAAAAAAATCACTCAAGTATTACTAAAAACTGATTTTAGTTACTCATCTCAAACTCTATGTCTTTACTAACAACCCCACTTTAAATATCCTTCAAAACTTTCCTTAGAAAGATTAACTATCTTTACTGAAAAATTTAATATAACACTTTTTGTGTATAATTCTTCATCCATGCTAATGAAACATTGTAGAACATAAATTCCCACTCAATTATCTTCAACATGAAACAAAAATTGAAAAACAATATAACAAGCTTCATTTAATTTGGATGATTCCCAATAAAACACACCATTCTCCTCTTTGATTTTAATCTAATAATTTTAGATCTTTATCGGTCTTACCTCTTCCTTGATTGTTCGATTACATAACTTAGGAGACAAACCAAATCTTTAAAAACCTAATATAACTTGTTTATTTGTAAAAATTAATCTTGGCACATCAAATTCTTCATACAACTTAGATTCAAAGAATCTCTATGTGTAATTGGATAAATGAAGCTTGGATCTTCTTTAAGAAAGATTGGGATCCCTAGATTCCCTTCAGTATTGGTTCTACCCATAATTTTTCAATTGATCTCTCTAATAAGACCTCAAATTATTAATTTTAATTTATTTATATTTTTAGGTGTAATTACTTGTGGTGAAATCATTATAGTTTGTTTATGGTAGTCTTTTCTCTTACATATTTGCGGTCATTTTGGATTCATTTAAGGGAGATTGAATCATCAAGTGTGGTAACTTTGTAATTATATGTGTAGAAACTTGTATTTAATCATGGGTAAGTTTTTTCTTCTCAATACTCAAGATCACTTGAGTTACCATGACTTATCCATACAATCATGTCATGATAATTTGATTCATAGTCTTATGTCTAGTATTTTTGGGTGAGGTCAGTTGAAAAAATTTCCTTGTGGTAAATCTTGTGGTAAATTTCTTTGGTCAATTGATTTTGAAAACTTCATATGTTAAGTCTAACCTTCATATGGTAACTTCACAAGGCCACTGCTATCTTTTCCAAAATATATAAAACATTTTAAAATTTCTGTATTAAAATAGTGAAATAAAATTTAAAAGAAATTAACCAAGTAATTACAAGAATTTTTATACAATAATGAATCCATGAAAATGATATATAAATCAATAACATGGAATTAAAATAATATTTAGTAATTAGATTCAAAACATTTTTTTCCAAAAATCCAATTGGAATGTATTATCAATTAAAGATCAGTAAAGTAAACAAAAATTTGTCCTAGTTACTAAATGTTTAAAAAATAAAAATAAGGGATTTAAAACATTTATCATCCAACTTTCTCAAATTCCTATAATGGTTGAATTTTAATGAATATTTCACCCCAAAAAAATTAATATTTTCACAAAAATAAATATGGAAATTCACTATAAAGGAAAATTAATCGTTTTAACACCAAAATCATATAATTTCTATAAAAATTTAAAAGATCTATTATTTCAACTATTGGATAATAAAAATTAAATATTTGACTATTAAAAAAAATTAGGCATTAAATCACATTATAAACAACAAATATATATTTAGAATCATGTAATGAAATAGAGACACAAAAAATTACCCAAATCATAAGATATTTCCTTTATTTAAGAAAATAATTTCACAAATTTAGTAGAGTAAAATAATTATTAGGGGTGAAAAAGTTAGTTTCCACTAAGAATCAATTTTCAAAAATATTATTCCTGGTGTAATCTATAAAAAATAAAAGATGATTTCTCTCTTAATAATGTTTTTTTGTCAAAATTTAGTTATGATTTTACAAAAATGAATGAAATTGGAAATTTTGAAAGAGATTAAATAAGCATCAATTTAAATTTCACTGGCACTCCCAAACTACTCTTTACCTCTAGGATAAGAAACACAAAATTATAAGGAATAGTAATTAGACAATTGATTTGTATGAGAAAACATAATAATTAAAAAGCATCATAAATATCTTATCCAATGGTTTAAATAATTAAAGATTGAAATAGTAAAGTAAAATTGGTTTAACTTGGATTAGTATTTTCATTTCATAACCCATATAAATGCATATCTTAAATGTTTAAAACCCATTCAAAAGGATCAAAATCAATGTTTATTGTAAATACAAATCCCCTTGTCTAACCAATAAAATCAAGAGATTATGAAATTTATAGAACTAATTAAATCTATGGGAAAAAAGAAAAATATGACCTCATCATGGTGGGATTTAAAATCTATAACTTTAAGAAAAAATTAATCCACTGAATAAAAAATTTAAATCCGGGAAACCAACCAATTTGGAAAAATAATTGGGGATTTTTTGTTTTCAATAATTAGAAGTGTTGTTAATAAAGAATTAATTCCCCTTAGCCAAACTTAAAATCCAACAATGTCCCCATTTTTGAACAACAAATTGGAAGAAAGAAATCATTTAGTTAAATATAAAAATGATTTTATATGAGAAGTTAAAGAGTACACCTGTGGGTGATAATATATTCTGAAGAAACTATTTTACACAACCCATATTTCAAAAACAAATTAAAAATACACATTCATTATATTTAAGTCGTAAAAAATATTTAAAATAAATTTCAATATAATAACATGATAATTATTGAGTATAATAGAAACAATGGGTAAATTCCCACACTTATATATAAGAATTTGTAGATATAGAAACATTAAATCTCACTTTTTAATAAACAATAAACAATGAAACACCACCGGTGGAAAAAAATGTATACTTAGAATAAAAATGAAGAAATTAAAATAAGAACTCATCTGATTTAATAATATTTTACTTTTGTGTTTATCCAAAAATACATATTCCCTCATATTATTGATTGAAATCTCCTATTTTATTTATCTTTTATCTCCTATAAATTGAAATATATTAATATAATACTTTAATAGATTAAGCTCACAAATAATGATAATCTAGAGGTTGAGTGAAAAGAAGGTGTAATTTAAATTTCTCTAAAATGTATCCCTTTATTGACTTGAAATCAAGTAGTATTATGATATAGGGAATTTAATATCCAGCTTATCATTAAATAAAAGGGATAAAAATACAAGGCCAAATACGAGAAGCATGATAGGGAATTAGATAGAACACAACATCATTTTATTCAAAAAAAAGTAAAAAAACATAAGAAAGATTGTGTGTTGAGTCCCATAAAGCACTAAATTTAATGTCATTAGTTAGACTTCAGTTAAAACTCAATTTTCAAGCATAGGGATTAAATTAAATCCCTTTCCATTCCCATAAAAATAATTTTTTATCATCTGAACATTGACTATAATTGGTTTATTTTCTCCTCCAACAATTTCAATAACTCCATTTTAAAGTACTCTAAGAATTTTGAAATGTCTAGGCCAATTGGATTTTAGTTTTCCAATAAAGTTATAATGTATATAATTAAAGAGAATAAGCATATGAACAACCTTTATTTCTCTATTTTGAATGATATAATCATGAAAATCCTTATCCCACTATTTATAAATCCTTTTATTGTCATAGGAATCTCTCCTAATCTCATCCATCTCCCTCAGATCAAGTAGTATTCTCTCCCTAATAGTATTAAAATGAAATTTCATACCATTAACAACCCAATATAACATGTGTTTAATCTCTGTAAGAAAATGAAAATATTTTCCAAACAACAACCTGTATAGAGATATATAAATTAGGGTTTTGAATGCAGTTATATAGGCCTATAATGATTCATCCAGTTTCAAGGATCAAACTTTCCTAAAATTAGAGATAGTTTAATCTGAAATATGTTCAAGCTATCTATTTGAAATTTCTACCTTTACACTATATTTTGGATGGTAAGTGGTTCATGATCTAAGAGCACAACCATATTTTTATATCAAATATTTGAAATTTAAATTTAACAAATCGATTCTGTTATCAGTGATAAAGGATTTGGTCACCCAAAATCATTAAAATTTGTTCATTTTGATGAATTTGATCACATTATTATCTTTATTTGTGAGAAATATCACATCCTAAAACCACTTTTAAAGATAATAAAACCCCACCAAGATGTACTCATTTCTATGATAAGATGTAATTGGTCTCCTGGACATCAAAAATATCAACTTCTAGAGTACCTTTCTATGTAATATTCTTCTTCCTTCCAATATTTCATATACTTTCAAAATTATCATAGGAAAAAAAACAAAACTCCTATATTCCTTTAACAAAGCAGTCCAATAAAATCCATCCTAATGAAATTTTTTAGTAGTCCTTTCTCCTCTAAGATTTCCTCCCCAAGGTGAGGATTGATAACTCTATAAAATAGTAAATATATATTCCTATGGAACACATATCATAATTATTTCCTCATCACATCTCAAAAATTGTAAAGGATCATCCCAAAGATAATATTTCATATCCTAAATGAATTTTTTTCCTTTAATTTTGTGAGAAATATTTTGGGATAACACTTTTTATAAGAAAATTTGAATAATCTTCAAACCAAGAATATTGTTTAATTGAAATAGAGTGTAAATTTTAATCAAGAAATATATAATCAATCTCCCTAGGATTTTCATACTGATTACTAGGCAACATAGATTTCTAATCTATAACTATATTATTAGCACCATATTTTTCTCTAATTCCAAATCAAAATACTGTAGCTGAAGTACCCACCTGGGGAGTCTAGGTTTAGCCTATTTATTAGATACAATATACTTTAACATAGTGTACTCTATAAATATTTTTACTTTAGAACCTAGTAGGTACTGCCTAAACTCCTCTAGATAAAACACAAGATTCAAAAACTCCTTTTTAATAGTGGTATTATTCCTTTGAACATTATATAGCAGTCTACTAGAATAATACACCACATGTAATCTCATATCTTTCCTTGACTAAAACAGCTCCAATAGCCACATCACTAGTATCATAAAAAATTTCAAAAGGTAATTTCCAATCATGTGTAGTCATGATGGGGGATGAATTGTGTTTTACCTAATGAAAATTAAAAACTTTCAATAAAAAACATCGATAACAAAGGGTGTATCATTAACCAACATTGAACAGAAGGGTTATGTGACTTTTAAAAGTTCGTTAATAAACCTCTAGTAAAAAATAACATGTCCTAGAAACTCCTAACACCTTTTACATTAATATGATGGAATGTTTTTTATTTCTTCTATTTTGGAATTTCTAACTCCATTACCCCTCCAGAAGACCTTATAGCCAAGAAAAATTCCTTTTATGACAATAAATTGAAATTTGTCCCAATTAATACTATGTTTTTCTCAGGAAATCTCTTTAAAAATAGTTCTATATTCCCTATAAAGTTATAAAAAGTTCTCCAAATAATGGAAAAATTATCCATAAACACCTTAATAGTCTAGTCTTTCATGTCTTAAAATATAGCCATCATACACCTTTGAAAGGTGGTTAGGAAATCACAAAATCCAAATAGAATTTAATGGTAGTAAAATGTTTCAAATAGACATGTGAAAGTAGTTTTTTCTTGATAGTATAGGGATACAAGTATCTAGTAGTAACAAGAACAACCATCTAGAGAAAAAAACTTTCTTTGATATCCTCTCTAGAATTTAATAATGAAATAGGAAGATAATCCTTATAATTGGATGAATTATGTTTTCTATAATCTATATAAGATCTCTATTTAGTTTATTTCATAACTTGAATTTTCTCATTCTTTTCATTGGTGAAAACTATAAAACCTCTGTTATTTTGGTCTACTTAAATAGGACTCACCTGAGTACTATTTGAAATGGGATAAATGATTCTATAATCTTACAACTTTAAAACCATTTCTCTCATGACCTCTATTAAGTTTTTATTTAAACTTCATTGACCCTAAACTCATTATTTTTTGTTTCCTTCAATAGGAATCTTATACTTACATAATTAAGTGATAATATATTTGATATCTTCTATAGACTAACCTATTTCCGTTTTGTATTTTTTTACCACCCATCAATTGTTTCTGTTAATATTTATTTGGTTAAGTGGATATAATAATAATCAATGACGAATTATCACCTAAAATGATTATTTTATGTGTGTTGGGAGTGCTTTTAGCTCCAAAATAAGTTCTTGTTCATTGTAAGGAAGACTCTTATTCCAAGGTGGTCTATGTTCATTAATATGTTTGTTAAATGATTTAGAAAACTATATAGATTTTTAATTTCAAAGCTACTTTTATATTTTTAATCATCGTTTTCCAAATTAGACAGCTCACTCTCATGAGATTCTATATTAGATTTTAAGATGATTTTTACATCAAAATCATTATATTTTACAAACAAATATCCCTTGACCTTATCAAATTATTCAACATTTTATATAGAAAGGAAGTAAGACTCAATATCTCTTAAAAATTATTTAAGATCATATATATATAATTCATCTTCAACACCACACTTCGAAGAAGGAAAATATTTTTTCCCAAATCTATAAAGTTAACTAGAATCTCATTTTGAGTTGACACGACAGTGTGAGAAAAATTATTTTTAACTTCCAATGGAATATATTGAACCAAGTATTGTTTTCAAATTCTTCTTGATGATTGAATGAGTTCTTATATTCAAAAAAATCCACTTTTTAATATTTCTCACCCAATTAATGTTACTTTTCATTTTTTAAAACATTGAATTCCACTTTTTTCTCCAAAATTAAAAATATTTTGACCCTTAGATGTATCTATAGAGTCTCATGTAGTGGTATTAAAGGACTAACTAAGAATATTGGGACTTCTTTGTCTCATTCCATGCCTAAAATGTGAAATTTGGTAGGTAAAAATCGATCTCCAGCTCTAACTAATAGGTATTCAATTGTTCATATGTGATGAGTAGGAGATCATTATATCAACTATAGAATTATATTGGTGGCTTGAAACTCTTCTAAATTCAACTATCTAAATAGTAAAGAATGAATCAAGTTTACACTAGTTCCATGACCAAATATTGTTAAGTTTGTCATTATTCCCTAAAGTGAAGGGAATGAAAAAACTACTAGGACCCTTATGTTTTAGAGGGATTTTTTTTAAATGATAGTATTACACTCTTTAGTGAGGATGTATGTATTATATTTTTCTAGATTTTTTTTATTTGAAATAATTTTACTATGTGATTTAAAATATGAATAAATCTAAATCAAAGCTTGGATGAAACAAATATTTATATAGATCTTGTTAAAATTAAATGGAACTCGAGTAGTTCGGTTTTTTTATTTTTGGGATTTGGTTTCTTAGGGAAAGGTATGGGTGGGGCATAGCTCATAATACTAAAAGTAATGTCCCAAACATTTTCAACAATTTTATTCTTCCCTTTTTTCTTCTTATTTTTAAAAGAATTTCACACTCTCTATTCAAATTAAACAATGATATTTTATTCATTTTCAAGGTTGTTTTCTTCAGTTCCAAATTCATTTTTTCTGTAGATTTTGGTTTCAAGATCCACCCAATTTTCAAGTCTAAGTCGTCTTGGGTTTATTTATAGCTTCTTTATAAATATTATAACCACTTCTTATAACAACATACATTAAATTTTCCCTATGGTTAAATTATATTGTGCCTGTATGTTTCACTTTTACCTACAAACTACCTCTCTACCCATTTGAATGAAATGAGTTTGAAGATTGGTACTGTTAGTATTATGTTTATCCTACTTATAATCAATCATACTCACCATTGGATCCATATGAGAGATAATTTTTATCTCAAAAATCCCTTGGAAATTATAGGAATCATCCATTTTTTGGTTTTGAAATTACAATTTGGGATTTTGAGAAAAAAAAGGTGGAGGTTGTCATATCAGCCCGTATTCTTTCCATAAAAGTTTCTACAATTTCTATAATAATATTTTTTATTATTTGAAAATTACCATCCCTATCTTGAAACCTAGAACCATATCACCCAAAATTAAATTTTACTTGATGTTGAGATGGCGTATCACAATTTAGGAAAAAATCTCTTAGTGGCCAAACATTTCACACTGAACACACTTCTCTCTAAGTGAATCATTCAGATCTTCATAACCCACTATATTGACACCTTTTGAAAATTTTCATTCATTAATGATTGAATCTATTACTTTATTTCATTTAATTAATCATTCATTTCAATTCCTAAATCAGTGTTATCCCCCCCTATAGTCACTCTTATTTTCCTAGAATTATTAATTTGTAAATTGAGTGATTATTTTTTGTAAATTTGTCACTACTTTTTTTCATTTATATCATTTTAATTCCCACCATCTGATTGATTCAATAAATTATAACTAGAAGAGGACAATACTTTATAGAAAGTGTTAATGAGGGTGTGGGAGGAGAGGTGGTGATGAGAGAAATTTCAAATAATTTCTCTAAAACTAACTCAATCCACATGAATGGCATATCTATCCTCTTGATAAGAACTAGTTATCTGATTATAAATTTCTCTTTTTTATCACCTTGGGAAATATTTTTGTGACAAAGGAATTAGAAATCTATTCCCAAGTTCTGAACATGTTCTCATCTAGACATAAAAACCAATCTCTATCATTCCATTTAAGTAAAAAAGGGAAACACTCTAATCCTATGTTCATCCTTAGTGAGCCCTTGTAAATTTAATTTTTCAACTATGTTGTAGAATTCTCTAATTAATTCTTGAGAATCCTCATTATACAACCCATTAAATGTGGGAATCAACAAGATATAGAACTATTTTATCTTATAGTTTCATGATCTAGGATACAATTTAATTGAATATAGTTTTATTGAGACTTTAGTAAGTTGATACTCCCTATACTAGGTCACCATATGTTTTATTGAATTATCTTTGGAAAAATATGGTTTTAATTTCGAGCAGGATTCCCCTCTCTCATATTTTACATCTCTAATTTTTTATTCAATTTCAAGGAACTGAAATATTTATTTATTTCTATAATGTATGGATCTATCCTAATATAAGATAACTATTTGGTTATATAACATGTAATTTACAATAATTTTTACTAAAAAACTAGTAATTCTCATAAAAATAGTATAGACCACACATGTTCCTAAAAACTGATTTTCAACATCAATTTTCAGAATTTTTATACTTTTTTTAAATTTTATGATGTTTTAAAACTTGGTTTCATGATTAATTCATCATAAATGAATCGAAAAACATGACTTTTTTGCCATTAAAAACATGAAAATTTAATTATTTATAACTTCTATGAATTACTTTATTGTAATGAGTAGGATGTCATCCCCATAGGGGAGGTAAAATGGTTTTTCAAACCAATAGTTTGAAAAACTCAAAAAAACACAAAAAAATATCAAAAAGAAAGAAAAATACAATCAAACATATGATCTCGAAGCATGTTTAAAAATTAAAATGATAACTAAAAACAACATTGATAAAATTCAAGGGTAATTTTAACTATTTGGTTTTAAATAATTTATTCTTTTTTGAAATGTTTTTTAAAACATACCCACAAAATAAATTAGGTCAATCTCCTCCACCAATATAGAAGCCTTCTGAGGGATGATTCTGGAAGATTTACACTTTAATAATCATCCAACAGAAAAGTAATAAAATAAAATGTAATCAAAATCAATCTTTCTTAAATATTCTTACATTTTGAAAATAATTTCTTAAAGATCCATCCAATGTTTAGAAAAAATGTCAGGAAGAAGTAAAAGTTTGAAACTAGCAGTTTAATTCCCCAAAAAAATATCCAATTAATTACAATTCAAGAATCATAAAATAATTCAATCATTATATCACATGTATTGAAATAATTTAGAAGATATGGGGAAATAGGGATCTTCCCTCTAAATGTATAACTTAATAACAAAACTACACAAGCTCTATCCCTAGTCCTAGCTAAAACTCATTCTTCCAAGGCCTTGCTATGGTCTCCTCCCCAGTAAAATATCACATACCCCCTAAATTTATACCACCTTCCAAAAATTAGTTTTACTTTTTTTAGATTTTTGACATACCACATTCACCAACTTAACTCGTTCTATAAAAAAGATATTTAACATGTGTTGTTGAACTTATTTTTATATTACCTATATGTGACTTATCTATTCCTCTTCAAAATAAATTTAATGATTCATATCAAAATGGACTCCATGGTAATCGAAATAAATATATATGTAATGGGACTTGACTCACTCTTCAAACATATCCAAAAACTTTTAGAATCTTAAAATGAGATCCATAGCTCAACATAACACTTGGTTATAGCATCTTGATAAAACCCTTATGTCGGTAAACAAAGTCCTAGGCACGAAACATAGCCAATTGTTAAAAATGGTGATACTGACATAGCTAAATAAATACCTTTATATAATTAAGACCTATGACACTATCCTTACATGGAACTTTCTAGAATAAAACTCAACTATCAATGAATTCAGGTACTACATGGAACAAGAACAATTATCCATTGATAATCAAAAAACAATTCTGAATGAAATTCACTCAATATTTCTAAAAACCTATTTCAACCACCCATCTTGAAACCCTATTTACATATTAACAACCCTGATTTAAAGCTACATTACAATTTTCAATGTAAAAAATATAAACTAAATTAACTTAGAAATTTAATAGAACACCTACTATGCATAATTATTTTTCCACACTTCCACAGTAATAGAATGAATAAATGACCACTCCAATATTTTTAACTTTAAACAAAAATAAAATATGAATCTAAAAACATTTTTTCAATCTAAAAGATCCTAAATCAGTCACACCATGCTCAAATTCAATATAAATTCTATAGTTTCATATCTACATCATCCTTACTTCTTCCTCACTAGGTTGATTAAGGAACTAAATTAATACAACAAAGATTGAATATCTCAATCTCACGAGTTTTTTAGGAAGAATCAATCTTACAACATGGACTGATTTATCAAAATTTTGTTTTTTGAATCTCTTAGTGTAATTGGATAAATAAATATTGGATCATATTCAAGAGAGATTGGGATACCTCTATTTCCTTTAGTATTAGTTCTCCCCATAATTTTTCAATAGATCTTAGCTCTTAAGACATAAACTTTTTCACTTGTGGTTGGTTATATTTTTAGTTGAGGTACCATGAGATATAAGTATTACAGGTTATGTATCGTAGGTTCCTTCCTTACACATTTGTAGTTATTCCGGATTCCTGTAGGGTAGATTGAATCTTTATGTGTGGTAACTTTGTAATACAATATTTGGAAACTTGTATTTCATCATGTGGTGAGTTTTCTATCCTCAAAAATCACGGTAACTTAAGTGTATATGACTGATCCATTCGGTCACTTAAATCTAGATCATGGTAATTTTATTTTTGGGCTTATAATAAGTATTTTTGGGTGGAGTCACTTGAAATATTTTCCATATGGTCACTACTATAGTAACTTGGTAGAGTCACCTAAGTGACCCAGGATGCTTAATATGGTATGTCTAAACTTCATGTGGTAACTTCTCATGGACTCCTTTTCTTTTCCAAAATACAGAAAAAAATGTAAAAATTTTGATATTAAAATTGTGAAATAAAATTGAAAACAAATGTAACCAATAAATTATTATATTTTTATGGAAATAATAAATTCCAAAAAAAAATATATTTAAATAAATAACATGGAATTATGAAAATATTGACTCATTATATTCAACTTTTTTTAAGAAATGCAATTTAAAAGTATTCTTAATTAAATACTAATAAAGTAAATCAAAAAAATTCCCAAATTATTAAATGTTAAAAAAATAGGGTACTTAAATTATTTTTCATATGAATTTCTCAAATTCCAATAAATTTTGTATTTCATTGAATATTTCACCAAAAACCATCAAATTTTATTCCTAAAATAAATGTGGAAATTCACTATAAGGAAAATTTAATTTGTTTAACACAAATATTATATACTTTCCATAAAAGTTTTCAAAGAACTCTTTTTTTAAACTACAGATTAACTAAAATTCAATATTTTACCATTAAAAACATATTTTGGTATTTAATTAATTTTTAAAATCCCAAAATATATGTGGAATCATGTAATTAAATAGAAACACATCACCTTACATGACTGAACTAGAAACATGAGCAAGAAGATATGAAAAACACTAAAGAATGTCTATTACAAAGCATGTACTTATCTAGAAGATGGTGTGTGGTCCTTGGGTAGTATTCGGGTGTCTACTATTATTTTCTTACCAAGTATGTTTAAACCAAAATACATGTTATGAATGTTTAAATAATGAGTGGTAATCATGGGTTTCTTAGGTGTGTACTCTAATAGTATAGGCCATGTCACCTCTAAATACACAGTGTATCCATTTCCCCACAAAGCATGTAGGTCCATGTTTTATTCTGGTGTGTTCCCCAATACACACATATATATGTGGTCCACTAAACAAGGAATTTCAACCATACATACCTAAAATGTGAAGCTAGAGTAATATACAATGTATACATTTGAGTCCCAAGGTCATGTGATCCCAAACAACATGGAATGTTCACATAAACACACAGTGTGTGGAGATAAAGTGATACCCTAAGTGCGAACCATAGCCCATTCCATTTTATTAAAGATAACATGGAATGTGATTCCAAAAAAATCCATGTATATCAAATGGGATATCTGGTCATATACCCTTTCACTCCCTATTTTATGATCCTGATGGTCAAACCTGTCATGTATTAGAGAACTACACACTATGTGAAATTTGACTCCACTACATACACCATATCTACAATGATGAAATAAATAGTGTGTTTTTTAAAGACCACCTATTAGGTGATCATGAAACTAGATCCAACACGCCTATGAAACATCTCGAAGTGCCAGTATCATCATAAATCCGGCCACCATTGATCAAAAATTAGCCAACAGCCTCCAAAAATTAAAGATTGAGAATCACAAGTGACTAAAAATGTATATTGGAGAAATAAAAATAATAAATTCAGTCTTTTAAGAAAAAATCACTAAATTTTCAATAATTTTTACTCAACTTAAGAATGTTATCAAATCTAAATGTGTTCCTTACTCCAAATTTGACTTCTCTCCCTAAAAATCATGCATTAAATTATTTCTCCCTCCCTAATGGGTTTATTTTATTATTATCACACCCCAAACATAAATTTAAGGTTGGTTTTAAATGGAGGGGAATAAAAATAATGTTTTCCCGTTAAAAAATATTTAAATACTAGGAATGACCCCATCCCAGACCCAAAATGGGAATAACAATTATACGTATCCTAAGGTAAAACATTCATTATTGAAACAATCACAGTGTCATAATTTCAATTTAGGGGTCTGTTTATGATATAATAATTTCTTGTACATGCATTAATTGATATATTATTTTTTGAAATATTATATGTCTTTTAAAATCCCACAATGCTTTTAATAACAAACCAACTATGAAACCACCTAAATAAATAGTATTAAAAATATTTAAAGGGGTTAATTGAAAAATAGGGGTTTCTCCTTTAAGTCCTTTCATCCCAACCAGTGGAACTCACTCAAAGAGGATAGGGTGTGGAAATTTCATCTGACTCTTATACTCCCATAAATTATCCTAAAGATTCTCATTCTTACTAGTACGTGCACCAATGGGATTGATCTCCCACAATGGATATTATCTTTTCGATCCTCGATCACTACCTGGTACTCAAAAAAGTTAGTGTCAATTGTGATGTCCATCTCTCCACAATCGATAATGTGTGATGAATCATTCATATAATGCCTCGTATAGGATATTTTTAAATAAATGTCAACCCAGTATAGTTATGGCGTAATGTTAAGAAATAAGTAACCTCGCCCACCACATGCATGATTAGGAATGTCCCAATGTACCTCACGGATAACTTACCTCCCAAACTAAATCTTCTCAAGATATATCATGGTGATACATTCAAGAACACATGATCTCACTCATGAAAATCTAAAGGTCTCTATCTTTATTTCATGTAAAACATATGAAATATATTACCAGTCTTCATCTTCTCTGGGATCACCCACACTA
The DNA here is from genome assembly GCA_963277665.1 of Viscum album. Taxonomy (NCBI): domain Eukaryota; kingdom Viridiplantae; phylum Streptophyta; class Magnoliopsida; order Santalales; family Viscaceae; genus Viscum; species Viscum album. The sequence continues at coordinate 189,625,002 of OY728147.1, forward strand.
ATTCTATCATTAACCACACCCAAAAAAGTCACATAAGTGATTGCATAATAATATTTTTTTGAGAAAATAGGATACCTACAAGATCTCACATACATGGACTCAAAAGGTGACATGAAAAAATAGGATTGGTAGATGCATTTATGTGAAAATACACCAATGGTAGGTGTTCATCCCAACTCCTACGAAAATAAATCATAAAAACTCATAAAATTTCCACAAAAAAAAAAGTGGTCCTCTCAATATATACATCTATTCAATCATGGAATGTAATACTAAATCCTAATTAAGTCCCAAAATCGTCTTGTAAAACCCTCTAAAAAAGGATGTTAACTAAGAATCAGGGTCAAATGTGATCATTGATGGAACCCTATGAAACTTCAAAACATCCTCAACATATAGAAATCTCAAACTCTTTACTACACTCTACTCCCAGATAGGGGGAAATTGAGATGACTTTCTCAATTATTAAATGATAACATAAACTACATCAAGATATTTCATTAAAAATGTAATTATTATAATAAAATTTATCAATATATTATCCCACTTTAACTCTATAACCATGAGGTTTTTTCTCAAACCAATGACAACTTGGTGATCAAACTTTATGTACTAACAGGAAGGGAACTGAGATAAAAACATATAATCACTCTTCTTTATTCTTGGACATTAAAATTGGCACTTTATATCTTATTACATATTCATCACACTAGAATATAGTTTCAAAGGGGAATATTGAATCTCCCTCACACCTCATCTGACAACTCATCCAGAACCACTACCCTACATTAGAAGAGGATAACATGCTCTCCGCTTTCAGAGAAACACATGGGCATAGATTTGAAGAATATCTAGTAAAACAGTACCTTGTAATCTATGTATTCCAGCTAGGACTCTCTCACTTAATGAATAACTATGAAGGACATGACCATAAATCTAAGGTAATCTATATTTCCCCCTTTTAACAAAACCAACCATAGTGAAGAAAGCTTCTCAAAAACCTCCTCTAAAAGCTAAGTATGAGATTTCTTACTAAGGGAATCAAGTACTACATTTCCTTTGTAAAAAGTATAGACTATCTCAAAATCATAATCCTATATGAATTCTATATATCACCTCTCCATTAGGTTGATATACCTCTATGAGAATATATACATGATAATCTTATAAACCTTGAAGACTAAAAATCTCTCTCCAAGAAGATAGTGTCTCAAAAACTATTGGTAAAATACCACTATTGTGGGATCTAATTAATGGGTTTCATAGTTATACTCATGATGTAATAGCCTCCTAGAACCAAAATCAATCACTTACCATCATTGTATTAGTAAAAAAGCAATATCATACCTCAAATCAGCATAGAATACCTCATACTAAAAACCTTCCTCTAGTCACCAAAAAACTAGAACACGGGTCAAAATCAAATTTCTCTCCTCGTATTACCTCTAATGATTATTAAACAAGATAATAGGCTAACCCTTCTTGGTAAGTATAGTTATATAGGATGAAATCCAATATATTTATTCCATGAATATAAAATAATAATATGTCATACCAAGGAAACTATGCATTTAAATCATCGTATTTGGTGGAACCCAATCCACCAAAAACTCTACCTTCATTGATTTAAATTTTATTCCACACTATAAGATGTTATATAATATAATATAAACATTTAAAATCTAAAAAATTCACTTTGATATATTTAAAAATTGTTGGTGCTCATGTAGTAAGTCTAAAATAGTTCTTAAATACTCGACATGCTCATCCTCAGTCTGATAATAAATGAGAATATCATTGATGAAGACTAACACAATTGATCCAAGAATAACTAAAAAATCTAGTTCATTAATTCTAAATAAACGAAAAGGTTGTTCACTACTTCAAACAGTATCATGAGTAATTAATTGTGACTGTAGAAACACCAGAACACCATTATCAATATTTCTTTCTCATAAAGCCAAATCTAATGATATCCTGGCCTGATATTGATCGTTGAGAACCACTTTTATCATTTCACCTAGTCAAAAAACATTTCTACTCATAAATGGTATTTTTTCTTGATTTTCACATGATTGATACAGAAATAGTCGAAAAATATTTGCAACCACTTGTCTGCCTTCTTAGTGAATTGAACATGAGTTCGCCAAAGCTCACACTGGATCTGATGAAACATTTCTATATAAATACCTCCTACTACACCTTTAATTCCCTGATCACATTAATGTTCATAAGATAATATATAGAAGAAATATAGTTGGTCCCAAGGTGAAAATAAATACTGAAATTGACCTCATTGAGGGGGTAACCTTTGAATATCCTCATGATAAAAAATTCAAGTATTCCTCCACCATTGGATGAATCTGATCCTTTATAGCATTCATAACATATAAATATTTTCTATCTAGTTAATGAGTAATCATATAAATATTCTTGAGGGTTATCCCCACCCATCCCACCTAAGTGTCCCACTCACTAGTGAAGATGAATCTTGACCCATCTTCTCAATAATAAATCATCCAATAATGAAATAAATCTACCCAACCCTAGACTATAAACAACCATTTCATACCAAGGATAACATCATAGGGTCTCATCTACTCTAATAAAAGATCACAAAAAATCTATTTGTTAAGATTAACCATACATTAATGGAAGATATAAATGAGAGAATGGTCAACTCCAGTATGAGTCTCTAGTTGAAAGGGTCTGACTAGGGGAATTACTAGGATCCTTAACTACAGAATAAGTGATGCAACATAAAAAGAGTGTCTCACTCTAGTGTTGACATATATTTATTCCAATGTATAGGAGAAATAAATTTTATATAAATTTATGTTGGGTACCACCTCATAAAATCCTTTCATAATTTTCATCAAACATGGTCCTAACTTCCCACATCCTATACTTGTCAGGGATCTCCTAGAGGTAGTGGTGTTAGAAGTGGATGAAATAAGCATCCACCACTATCTACACCAATTACAATTATTACTTTATCATAACTAATTCTATGAGTGACTCCTTTCCTACCTTGATAAGGACTATAATATTTATGTTTTCTATGAGGAGTTTCATCCATAGTGACACCCTATATTCCCGCAATTGTCCATATGAATGAAAAATATTAATATATATTCCCTCTACCTCCATGATCAAATAAAATATTTCTTAATTATTTGTTGGAAACCCAATGTAATACCTATAATTCCTATACCATATTTTGGAATCATGATTCTAATACCTTATATGATAATATCTTTATAACTGATGTCGATTATCCATTATTGATGACTCTTCCTTAGGAATAACAGAAACTAATTTAGGTAATACTCCTCTCAGAATAATGAATGAAACTAAAAATAGGGAAGAGTATCCTCGTCCTATGTTTGAGTCAATAACATTTTCCAATATCCATCACCTCCTTGGATAAGACATGAATAAAGAACCACCATTATTTTTTAAGGTGTACAAACTAGGTAGAATATTCAAGTCACCAACTCTATCCAATTATCCAGTGCTTAAGGATTTGGTTTTTCATGGAAATTATGATCCCTCTAACACTAAAACTCATAAATAAAACCAAATATATGGGTAGTATCATCCTACTCAATAAGGAAATCTATTTTCTCTATCACTGGATCTTCCCTCTACATAACTAGTAGGGAATCATTCCTTTGATCATGGGGTGGAGATACCACCTGATTAGGTCTCTCTAATGATGAATCAGCACTCAATTTATGAGTGATAGGAAGATAAATTATTGGAACAACCTTGTCATAACCCTTCCTTTCTATATAAGTAGGATATCTCCAAGGAGGAATATAATATTTTGATAAGATAAACCCATTATTAGTAATGAATATTTAGTTATATAACTCTAGATATATATGATAAAAAATCATAACTAACGCACTACATGAGGCATGTATCATCCAATTTTTTCCTATAAAAAAATTCTTAGAGTTGTGAGTCAATTAATAAATTCCCAAATTCTTGGAGAAATTATATATCATCCACCCACACTAATTTTTGGTTATCTATTATATTAATTGATTTCAAACCCCCTCGAAACCTTTTCCCTAAGTGTCACCAATAAAACCTCTCAATAACACTAAATCAAAACTTCACCCCTATGTTTCATACTACTCTCATACCAATCTTACATGACTCGACCAATCAGGGCCCCACTCATGTTGGTATTTGGTTGAGTGTTTCACCCCAAGACTGATTCCAAACCAAGAAATCATATCATGCACATGGGAGTTCTTAGTCTACTAAAATTATACATACCCACATATATCTATAATAGAATATAATAATGGAAAACTAGACATTGAAATATTTAAAATAAAATGAATGTGATACATTCTAAACATCCATATTGTACAAAAAATGCATCACTAGTAAGTAAGAGAAAAATACAAGGGCCTCATAACTCAAAATAAATTTAGAACTCAAAATGAAAATAGGGAACTCTGTATTACACTAAATATTAACATGATCACCATAAAAACCATCTCTATTAAGTACCACTAAGAACTGTCTCCACCACACCCACCAAATATACCTGCAAATTATTCATCCTCTACACAAACACAAAACATGTGAGAATGAAGTCCTATGTATGGATGTGTATAAATATTCCCACTAGGACACTTTGGAAACAAATAGGATATAAAAACCAATCAAATCAAAAAAATCATGTGGAACACAATAATAAGTTTAAATATGCTCAAAGGGTCATGATAAACAAAACTAGAATGAAAAACCAAGTTGACAGTCTAGATATATGTCACATCCTATAGGTAACCATAAATTTATGATATATCATAAGACCCATAACACCATAACCTCTAAGATTGATTAACTCAAATTATTCCTCTCGGTAATTTTAGTTGGGGCCATGCCTCATTAAGGGATTTTTGTGTCAATCAAGGGAGTACTTGACCCCTATGGGGGGTCATGCTCTGACACGTGAGGGATAAATGACTCCACGGATAGAGGACCACACACTAACACATAGAGGAGTTCCTAAATTATATATATGTTGATGCTCTTTTCCATCACAGATTCAAAACAAATGGAAAAGGGGAATACCTTAAGCACAAAGAGGGTCACTCTTTTAACAACATCAAAAATATTGACGAAGGCATGGACGAAGAGCTCATTTAGAGTGAGGTGTGCAAGTCACTTGCGCACCACTTTTGGGTCGCTTAGCTCACTTGTGCACCCTATTTGATTTTTTCACCCAAGGTACATTGTGGCTTATAAATTGCCCCTGCGGGGCCCCATTTAAGAGAGGCTTTTTTTTCTAGAAGTCAAATTCAAGCTCTGGTCACCCAAGTCTTCAACTCAACACTTCTGAAAGCTTCTAATGTAACTTTTTACCTAGAATGGAAGACTTAAAGGAGTGGAATAAGGCCTAAGTGTTTAGAATTCATCAACAATTGTGCACCTAAGTGTTCATACCTCCTTAAAAATGGAAACACTTGCACACCGCCCTACCCTTTTGATGAAACTTCTGTGCCGCCCTTTTGGAAACATCTTAGGATAATACTAATGGCTTGAGTTAAGTCTCACCCAAGTATTACCCTACAGATACTTCATCACCAAGGTGAACCCATGTCGTGCAAGTACACTTGCGTGACCAAGACTTGCGTGCCAACTTCATTTGTGTGCCTCTCTCCTGTCCACCTCTCCTCTTCAAGATATTAGCACTCGAACCCCTTTTCAAAGCCATTTATGGCATGGTTCCTCTGTTGGATTCTTTATCTGAAAGGAATTCTATGATAACCTCTCTCAAAAACCTTGTGACTTACAATCTTTATGTCACTACGGTTAGAGGTTTCCTCTATATAACCTCATCCTTTAAGATGAGAAGATCCTTTAATTTTGGAATCCTCTTCAAGAGTAAGCCCCAAGTTCCCTTAACCTGGGCCTCCTTCTCAGGAGTAAGCCCCAGTCCTAATTTCCTTTAACATTGGGCCTCCTTCTCAGGAGTAAGCCCCAAGTTATAAGTCCCCTTTTCATTTGGGCCTCCTTCTTAGGAGTAAGACCCAATATTAATTTCATTTTATTTGGGCCTCTTTCTCAGGAATAAGCCCTAATAATAAGTCCCTTTTAATTTGGGCCTCCTTCTCAGGAGTAAGCACTGGGTTAAAAGTCCAAATCTCCATAAAGTACAAATACCTTTATGGACCCTGTTCCTGGGCTTATTTCTTGAAGTAAGTCCTGGTCTTCATCTACTTGGGCAGTCATACATACGTAATCCCCACATCATTTCTTGTGCCTGCATCTTTCGTGGAACAATCATCAGGTTTACTAATACCTCTTTTTTCTCACACCGACCATGACTCACGTGATCTTGGAGTTTAAAAGTAATCACGACATCTCTTTTTGGTTTGTTAGCCATGCATAAGTCCCATATTTCTTCACCTGAACTACATGGACTTTGATATCTGCCTTAAAAGTAGAGTACGTAGGAAGCCTTTACGAGGTTAAACCCCATCATTCATTAATTCTTTTCCGCATCATATGACATTAAACTATATCCTTCTTATCGAACTACATGGGTTCTGATTCTTTTCTAACGAGGATACATAGGTATCCCATCTTCGGGTATGATCCCAACTCCGAAATAACCATTGTCCTTCTGAATGACAATAAACTTCAAGTGCCCCATGGAGTGGCTTTAAAACAAGTATGGTCATCATAATGACCAAGAGATTTCTATATAATGTATTGAAGGATACCATTGACTAAGAATCTCTAATACATACAGATGATTCTCCATCGATGGAGAACCTCAAATACATATAAAGGATTCTCTAAATCCGATACATATTAATCATAGATTTCAAAATCTAAAGGAAAACTCATTTTCATTCTTGGTGAATTAATAAGGATTCATGAACATAACTTAAATCTATAAGAGTGTCCCGAAGTAGGCAATAATTCCCCCCCAAAAATGTGTGATGAGCCTGACTTTCCATCCTCTCGACCAATGCAAATTCTTAAGCCTCATAGGTCTATAACTATTGAGCACCTACTTTTGTAAAGTAGGTCCAAATGGATATAGAATCATTGGGTGTTTCTGGTTCTATGAATAAACCTGTTAGGAACTGATTGGGAATTTTGACCCTTAATCAAAAAAGGTCATCCCCATTTCTAGATGAAACAAAAAATAGTGAACCCAACGTGAATCATTAACCAAGTTAAATGATGTTTTACTTATTTGTTAGGCAACTATTAAACTCAATATGAGGGCCAACAAAGCAATGAATAACATATGTGCTCATCCAAAAGATGTAGTCTTGCCAAACTTATCTTGATTATGTCTGATATGTCAAAAAGGAACTCCTTTCCATGATCTCTCTACAACAAAAAATGGCTTCTTTAAGGTTCACACCTGTGAATGCCTCGGCCGCTACTCCTACCGGATCCTTTTCTACTCTGAGGACAACATCACCTACTCAGCATCTTCAACGTGAGGTATCAAATATATTAGTGAGGGAATACCATCAACATGGTACCATCCCGACTCTGGAGGCTGCTCGAAAAGCCCCCCAATTTAATAACTCACCCTGGTTGTCCGGACAGTGATGACCAGTGGTCAAGAAGCAGGTGGTGCCAACCACCATATCCAACTGTTTCGGGTATTTATCCTCAAAACACAACAACCAGTCCCTCCCATATTACAGGGAGGTGAATCAAGAGGTCATTTAAGGCCTTAGTTCAATAATAGAGGAGTCCTTTCTAAGGACTCCCACCAACAATCGCCGACATACTCATGTGGTAGTGAACCCTTAACATGATGGGGGTATCGCCTCTAGGAATTTGGCTCAGGTTCCTCAGACCCAAGCACGCAAGATGAACTGTCAGAGGCAAAATTCATCCAACATGGAGTAGGTTCTTACCTCTACCACATCTGAAGAATTCCATTAACCTAACTTGATGGAAAACAAAAAACAGGTAGATACACTCATCCGTCCTAATTTCACTGCCCGACAGACTTGACTGGTAGTAACACACTAATCCTTCCTGAAAATTCTGGCGGAGTACTAAAGGTAGGGACATACACCTAGTTATAAATCATCAGCCAGTCAGCAGGCTCGTCTGACTGCATCCAAAGAATCCCACAAACCAAATGTGGTGACCACCTGTAAACAGGCACATACAACTGCTTACACTCATCAATTATTCCAGCAGTCTTTTCTGTCAGTATCGAAGGATGTTCATCAATCATATTTAGTATAGAACAAAAATTAGGCACATAAACCTACAATTCATCAAGCTAACCAACAGTCTCGTTTGGTAGCATCCAAAGATGTCAATTAGAAGGTTCCAATGACAAACAAGAGGTAGACACAACTTTCTGTCCCCACACATGAGTACTGTCATAATTTACAGACAGGAAAAGGAGGACAGGAGTAGGAACACACACCTACTCCAAACATGGAATGGACATATATTCCTATTCCGGCAGCTGAAGTCACCAAGCACACCCTGAAAATGGTGAAAGAGCAGAAGCAAATCCCTGCCCATATTCTCAATACCTATCAGAATATTATAAAAACTTCATTGACATCATAGGGAAAGAAACATAAATCTATCCCTATCAGTGGAGTGACTCATCAACATGTCACCCCAGAGCAGATAGACACCTCTGTTCTAGTCTAGGAGGGTCATGGGGATACTCCCCCATGTCATATGGACAATCAAGTTGGGCACATACACCTAATTTAAATGGAGATAGTCATCCTAACATGACCATTTCTCCTGATCAGGCACATACACTTTCCCATAATAACCACTTTCTTCAACAAGTGGTTTACAAAGTGAGTGAGAAGTCATCCAAGAAAAAGACCCATCCAGCATAGTTAAAAAATCAAGAGTCAATCTTCAATAAGACTTTTCTCAATGCTAGAGTTCTTGAAGCCCTCAGACAATTATCTATTGCAGCTCAAGATTCTACTCATTTATTTCCAAATTCGGGAAATAAAAATAATAATTCCAATGGTCTTAATCAAACACTTCCTCATGAAAGCTTGCTTCATGTAAATTCAGTCAATCTAGAAGAATCATCTTTATATGAGAGCCATGATAACCCTCTATGTGGCCAGAAGACCAAGGAGAAAAAGGTTTTATCTTTTTCTATAACCCACCATGTTGGTCCTCCCCACAATGATAAATTTAGCTGCGAAAGTCCTCTCTGCAGTAGTAATTCACATTTCTTGGAAAATTCTTCAATGGACAATGTAGTAACGAGAAATCCCTCTTATCTTGAGGCACTTGGAAATGCGAAGCCAGTCATGTCTGATGCCTTACCGCTAGCAGGTGAAATACTTTCTCATCAAAAGATAGCCTGGGGTGTTGGTCATTCTCCAAACCACCCCTGGGACATTCATATTTTAATTTAAAAAATTAATTCTCTACCAATCTTGTTGAATCTGATGAAGCAACAAAGAAGCACCAGCTTTGGTCTAATCAGGTAGAAGAATCTTCATAAAATGACAAAGAGGAAGTGTTAAATATGAGAAAATAATTGGTGAAAGGTGAAGTACCAATCATGTTTTGGCCTTTATATGAATCTTAGTATGATATTCTAGAAACGATGATAGAAGATTGTATTCACGATATTCGTCTCAACATATGGAAAACTCTTTGTCACTTAAAAGAGAAAATATTATCTTATGATGAATATCAAAATCATGTTTAGGTAATAGAAGGGTTGCAATGCCAAATTGACTTGGCATCTCTCTCAATTTCCCGAAATCCAAAGGTTGAAAAGAAGTAGAGAGCCCTTCAGTGAACATACCTTGGCGCATTAAAAAGGTTGGGTCAGTTAATTACCAATGCCCCATATAGTATTCATATCAGGGGATGGGTTGTTCATGGAGAATTGAATTTCACTGGGCTCTCCAGTCAACAAATCCTGCCAAAAGTGGTCTCATGCAATGTTATTGCCCATGGATGGCCACATCTAACTGATTTTGTGTGTAATCAAAGGCTTTCCCAAGAACAGGCCCCAACTAGTTCTTCCCAAAGTCAGGAATATAAAGAACAAGTTTTTGAATTACTCTTGCATCAAGCAAATCAAAATATTGAACAGGCTTTTCTTTTAGAGAATGTGCATCAACAGGTGACATAGGTGTCAGAAATAATCCAATGGTCATCTGATCCAGGTGATTTGAGTGGATGTTAGATGATGCATCCGGCCAATTTCTGAACAAAAATCCGCAAAATCAGGAGAGATTTTAAGAAATTTTTAGATGTAGCAGCTCAAGAGCCACCTCATCTTGCTAGGCTGGGGACTCTTTTAATCCAACCCTCGGGATCAACATACAGGATTCAAGGAGATGACCAGAAAAAATAGGAACAGCCCCAGTCCACTGGACTGAGGACATTTTCGAATTCTCAATCTCTTCCTCATCGAAAGTCATTCTCCTATCGATTAGGGAATAATCCACAAGAGGAACGCAGATCCAAATTATTAGGAAATTCCCTCCAAATTACGGTTCATCAAGAAGTTCCTAAGGGATCAACCAAAAAAAAGGCAACGTCTCATAAAGGACATGGAAGAAGATAGTATCGTAGAAACACTGACAGTAGGACTGCAATGCATTATGCATCGATAAATGTCATCAATTCCATTGTCACTGATCCCCCAGAACATGAGGTTCACCCAGAGGAATCGGATGAAGAAGTTCATGTTCAAGAGTTTGTATACATAGAAACAAATGAAGAAGGTTTGCGTACCTGAAATAAAAGTCTTACCCAGAATCTAGGTATGCCTTCAAATATCCAAATACCCCCTCTCCGAAAGGCGTCCAACAAGGGGAAAGGAAAAAAGTCAGGTTACATTCCACCCTACTTTTGGAGAAGGCCAATCAATCACATTAGAGGAAAGGTCCACACATCAAAAAGAATAAATGAAGGAGTTAAAGAGGTTAAATTCAGAACTACTTCAAGGTAGTCTTCCTCCTAAGCATGTTGTAGTTAATCAATCAAGGGAATTTTTTCAGCTATTAGGATGGATCAAGAATATCCCCCTTTATAAGTACACCCTCATGGGTCCAATCCTATGGGTCATATGTGAAAACAACTGGCAATACTACCATCAGTGGCAGTACTGGTCACCACACCCATCCAAACTCTAGTTATTGCATATGCTCAGGTCCAAGCTCAACCAGATATGTCTCAAACATTAATGACTACCATTGAGTCATTTAAAGCTTAGTTGGAATCTATGGAAGGACAAAGTGCACCAGTTCAACCAGGAAAGAGAACTTACCCTGAATGGGTGGATGCAACTCCTCCCCCATCAAATTTTTCAAATACCACATTCTTGATTTTTAATGGTTCAGGTGATCCAGAACAACACTTAGCACATTTTTTTATCTTTGTGATCCTATGATGGAAACTCCTCATCAACAAAAATCAGTTAAGCTCAAGTGTTTTGTGCATTCATTACATGGACCTGCTTTTGTCTGGTATACAAGTTTGCAATCTCATTCAATTACTGGGTGGGAAGATCTCTGTGAAAAATTTCTTCTTCAATTTAGCTCAAAATTACCAAAGATGACAATTTTTTATCTTACCGATTATAAAAAAATGTAAAATGAAAGAGTTTTGGATTTTATTACTCGGTGGAAGGGATTAACATATTCTGTAAGTTTATCACTCCCTCAAGAAGATTTGCTGCCAATCTATGTGGAAAATATGCATGATGAATTACGCACACCATTGATCCCTGTGAATTACACAAGAGGGTTTCGAGACCTTGCTTCAATCGTTCAGTAGATAGAAGACTGCCTTATATAGACTAAGGCTAAAACTCATGTAATTCCATCAGTTCCAAGAAGGAGAGTAGGAAAGGTAGAAGCTGCTATAGTTACACTTAAACAAGCACATGTACCTACTTCCACTTCAAAACCTTCATCATATCGAAGGGCTCCACCTCCTGAGTGTCAACAAAAATGTCTTCCTTGTCAAGATGATCAAATAGATCAAAGGCGGAAATAGTTTGAAGATTTAAAGAACAAATTTTATTCTTTCTGGAATGAATAAGTTCCTGGTTACTTTATCTCGGCTTGAGAAAACGATCTGGTTCAGTTTCCAAGGCTCAAAAGGCTGAACAAGGAAGGATATAAAGACCTCCCCAGCTATTTCCCATTTCGTCAGATGTTTGGGCATCCCATTCAAGAGTGTTTTGTCTTCAAATACCTCATGCAAAAGATGGTGGACTCTGGACAAGTAAAACTAAAAGGTTCTTCAGTGCAGGTAGCATGTGTTACTGTTACTGATCTAGAGTAAGAAGGTGAGTGGCATGAAGTCAAAAGTAAAAATGTCCAAAAATATGATGATTGTATGGTCAGGAAAATGATCAACTGAACTCATTCCATTTTACGAACACAATTGAATCAACCAATTGTGTCTTTTATTATTTCTGCCATAGCAAATCCCCCTTCATCAGAAGGAAAATCCTCAAAGAAGCGGCATAATTTGAAGAAAGAAGAGCAGTTTGAAGAAGATGAGCTCATGTTAAAGCCTAAGTTTTCTTTGACTCTGTAAGATATTATGCCATCTGCTTCAAAACCATAAGCACTGCCCCATCAAACAGCACAGACTGGACTAGTTTATCAGGAAAAATCTTCATCAGATGAAGATTTGATCTTTGGTTCTGTTAACATGATTCATTTAACTGATCCCTTTTCCAATGATAGTTTCGATCATGATGAGCCTAAGTTACCTGTATCTAATAGAGGAATTAGAGGAAGAGATAGAGTTCTAGGATACAAGGGAAGACGTGGATATTCCTGAAGCCATTATTTCAATCCTACACCTGTTAGAACTGTATATGCAGCAGAAACTCATGGAAAATCCCTTCTACGGGCTTAAAAATAATAAGAAAGTTCTTACACACATGGAAGATTCAGTCCTGACACAATTATTTTGGAGGAACGGTTAAAGGTTACACCTTCTTCCTCTTAGCAAATAGATAGACCTAGTCAGTCTAATCTACCGATGCCAGGAGTGTTTCCCATTCCTACCCTGATACGGGATGCATCTACTACCAAAGCATTAACTTCCAAGGCACCTGCAAAACCACATTTTCATGTTGGAAAATGCAGACCTTTAGACCAAAAGTATGATGTCTTGAAACATCTGTCCCAAGTACCATCCAAGTTATCAATTCTGGATGCCTTTAATCTATCAAAAGATCTTTGGGAGCCGCTTATTAAGGCTTTGTCAAGTCCTCAAGAATTCAAAACTAAAATTTTTGCGGCTAAGGTATACCGTATAGAGAACGATCCTGCATAATGCCATGCAGTGATATCTTTTATAGATGAAGATGAAGATGATGTTTTACATGGACATATCAGACTGCTATATCTATCTGGAATAGTCAATGACATAGATATCCGATGAGCTTTCATTGATAATGGATCATGAGTCAACCTCATTCCTATTCATACACTTTGTCGATTGGGCCTCACCGAATCTGATTTATCTCTTTCTACTTTGATATTACAAGGATATGATAAGAATGAACAAGAACCTCTAGGTGAAATAACACTCAGAATTCATTTTGGAGACCCTATGTCTAATTCATATTTCATGGTTGTTCATCAGTACACCGCCTTCAACATTTTACTTGGGAGACCTTGGTTACATCAACATGTGGTCGTACCTTCGTCATACCATCAATGTCTCAAATATTGTTTCAGTGGTCAAATTGGGACATTGTATAGTGACAAGGCCCCATTCAAAATGTGTGAATCTCATTACATTTAGACAGATTTTTATCACATGGAGGGAAAGGAAAAAATCTTTGGCAAAGGAGGTCTCCAAAATTAATGCTCCAAATGGTTTGGAAATGATTCCAGTAAACCCATTCATACATGTGAGTATAGATTATGTGTTGCATATCAGTAAAATTGATAGGATAGACCTAAATCCAAACACTCTTATGAAAAATTCCATAATGTCAATTACGAAATTCAAGCATGACAACATGGAAGAAATTATTGATTTGTCAAATAGTGATGAAAGCTTAAAGGGAGATGTCTTCATTTCATCCACTGAAATCCATAAATTATATGCTTCATCAACCAGGACTGAAGAAGTTATAGAAATACTAGAGGAAAAAAATGATGTTGATTCTCAATCCATCATCTCCTCTCTATCACCCCAGGAAGACCCTTTATTATCAATAGGGTCATAAATGGTAGCCTCTTCTTCAAGATGTTCAAATTTTAACTTCTCCCCTAACCATGGAAATTTTGTTTCTTCATCTACTGTGCAAGTAGAAATAGAATAACTAACACATATTGAAGAAGAAGAGGAATATATCAGGGATGCTCCTCCAGCATTTGAAAAGGGTATCTCTGCCACTATGGATGAACTCAGAGAAATAAATCTGGTTACAAAAGAAGATTCACATCCCACTTTAATTAGTGCAGCTATGACTCTTGAAGAGAAAGAAATATATACCTCATTTATAAAGAAAAATCAAGATTTATTTTGTTGAAATTATACAGAAATGCCAGGTCTTGATCCTGATGTTTCCACTCATCATTTGGGTTTTCCAGAAGAACATCAAGGATTCAAGCAATCAGCAAGAAGAACACACCCAACTTTTGCCTCCAAAATTGAAGTTGAAGTTGATAATCTTATCAAGGATAACTTCATTAGAGAAGTTCAATATCCCAAATGGATGGCTAATATTGTCCATGTGAAGAATAAGAATGGAAAAATTAGAGTTTGAATTGACTTCAGAGATTTTAATCGGCATTGTCCCAAGGATGATTTTCCAGTTCTGATCATAGAACTCTTAATTGATGCAATAGCTGGCTATGAGGATCTTTCCTTCATGGATGGTAACTATGGGTACAATCAAATACAAATGTCCCCAGAAGATGAAGATTTTATAGCCTTGAAATCTCTTCAAGGTGTGTTTTGCTATCGGGTAATACCCTTTGGCCTAAAGAATGCAGGTGCAACGTATCAACATGCCATACATCATATCTTCAAACCCTTTTTAGGGAAATATTTTGAATGGTATGTGGATGATTTGGTGGTTAAATCCAGACAACGTTCTAATCACTTTTCCAGTCTAAAAATCATATTCAACAAACTTCGACAACACAATTTGAAGATGAACCCCTTGAAATGTACTTTCAGGGTAACCTCAGGAAAATTTCTTGTATTTTTTGTATGCCATAATGGTATCAAGGTTGACCCTTAGAATACAAAATCAATCCTTAACATGTCACCTCTCAGAAATTTGAAGGAATTAATAGGACTTCAAGGAAAATTGCCTATATTCAGCGTTTCATTGCCAATTTGGCAGGCAAGTGTTTACCCTTCACCAGATTAATGAAGAAGGGAGTCACCTACCAGTGGACTGAAGAATATCAATAAGAATTTGATATCCTCAAGAAATATCTCTTGAGTCCACCGGTATTAATTCTACATGTTGAAGGAATACCACTTATTCTCTATGTGACAGCTTTAGAGTGATCATTGGGTGCCTTTCTTGCCCAAAAGAATTATGTTGGGAATGAAAATAGCCTTTACTATCTTAGTCAGACTATGATTGAGGCAGAAATTTGATATTCAAGTATTGAAAAGTGCTACCTAGCATTAATATTTGCAGTTCATAAATTGAGACACTACCTGCAACATCATGAGGTCTAATTAGTATCCCACAATAACCTGCTCAAATTTATCCTTAGTCATCCAATGCTTACAGGACATCTGGAAAGGTGATCAGTTATTTTGTAGCAGTTTGATATCCAGTATCTGTCTCAAAAGGAAATAAAGGGCCAAGATTTGGCCTATTTCCTTTCTGAACACCCATCTCTAGAAGATACATCTTTAAATATTGAACTTCTTGATGAGAGAGTCTTCTCTATTCAAGATAATCCTCAAACATGGGGAATGTACTTTGATGGTGCCTCCTGAAGTCCAACAGGGAAGAAAATGGAAGATCCTAAATTCAACAAAGTTGGGTTAGGAATCATGCTTATTTCCCTAGAAAAGGCAGTACTACCCTATTCCTTCTTATTGTTGTAAGGCGGTACAAACAATGAAGTAGAATATCAAGCCCTCGTCGCAGGCTTGGAATTGGAACTTTAGGCACAGGTGAATCACTTGAAGGTAAAAGGTGATTTAGATTTGGTAATTAAACAAATCAATGGGGATTATGCCATCAGGAAAGAAGAGTTAATCCCTTTGTGTGATTATGTCAGAGAGTTAATGGAGGAATTTCCCTCGAAACTGAAATTTTATTATTTCTCGCGATCACAAAATGACCAAGCTGATGCACTGGCTAATGTATCCACAACCCTGGCAGATCCAAATCGGGAAGAAACAATCATCAGTATTGCCCATCGTCGTATAGTTTCACCTTATGTTCAAATTAGAACATATAAAATCAATGAAATTAGTCTCATTTCTGAACTATATGGTCATACTACATTATGTATGACACATATTAGGGAATACCTTCAAATGGAACACTCCCACCTTATAGAGTTGGGAAAGAACAAGTTTGGAAACGCATGGTCAATTTTACTCTTTATGATAGCCCAGATCACCAAACAATTCTCTACATGCGAGGTTTTGATGGAATTCTCTTCAGATGTATTGATGGTGAAGAGACAATGGCTGTCTTGAATGTAGTACATGCAGGAGTTTTTGGTTCCTACTAGTCTGGACATTGACTTTCTGGTCAAATTCAAAAGCTTGGATACTTCTGCCCTTCAATGATGCAAGATTGTGTTGATTTCACTAATAAGTTTCATTCTTACCAAGTATGTGCCAACTTCATTCATCAACCCCTGGAGTTGCTTCATATGGCTAAATACTCCTAGCCATTTGCTACATGGGGAATGGATGTAGTAGGACCTTATCCTCCAGCTACAGCTAAGTAGTTTAAGTATATTCTTACTGCTACTGACTTCTTTTCTAAATAGGCAGAGACAATACCTCTCAAAGAAGTCGATGCTAAAATCATTGTTATCTTTTTCAAGTCCAACATCATTACCAGATTTGGTGTTCCTCATACTATATTGATGGATAATGGCACCAACTTTTGTTCATCATAAGTGAAAAAATTGTACCAAGAATACAATATCAAATCGAACCATTCATCTCGGTATCATGCAGCGGACAATGGTCAAGTAGAGGCTTTCAATAAGACTCATTCAAACATACTTCAAAAGATTTTGGATAAAGATAAGAAGTCATGACCTGATAATCTTTTTTATACTCTATGGTCTTATCAGACTACCACTCGCACTGCTACATGATCAACTCCATATTCATTGGTGTATGGAACGAAAGAAGTCTTTCCTATTGAAGTCCAATTACCATCTCTTAAAGTCCCCATTTGTGATCATTTATCTACAGATGAACAGTCTCAAAAATTATTAGATGAATTGGAATGACTAGATGAAAAAATATTGTGCACAAAGAACCATTTAGAAGTCTATCAGAATCGAATATCATGAGATTTCAACAAAAAAGTTTGTCTTCATTCTTTCATTCAAGGAGAATTGGTATTGGTCCTCAGAACCCCAATGATACTAGGAAAGAAGCCTCCAAAGCTTGTGACAAAGTGGGAAGGACCTTACTCAATACATAAGGTCTATTCTAATAGAGCTTATTCTTTAATATCAATGGATGGAGAACTCATTACAACTCCAACCAATGCAAGATTCTTGAAGAAGTATTTTTTGTAACACAAATAAAACAAATTTCCTTGCTACAGGACATTAAACTGCATATCCCCCTCTATCGTCCAATATGACGTTAAATTGTCCCCTCTATCATCCAACATAACGTTAAATTGTGCCCCTCTATCGTCCAACATGACATTAATCTGTGTCCCCCTATCATCCAACATGACGTTAAATTGTGCATCATTCAAGCTATATGACGTTAAACTACCAAGAACCCCATGTCTGTGACACATGACATTAAACTGTGATCTCCTCATGCGCAATTGTATTTTAAACTCCGTTTCCATGCTTGCCCTAGGCTGCTAACCACGCTTAAGTCCCAACATCATCTTCGGGTTGTTGTCCTCAAGTACAGCCCGATCTCTGAATCCCTCTCAATTAAACTACGCGGACTTTGATCCTTGCCTCCTAGGCTAGGTATATAGGCAACCTCTTGAGGTTCAATCCCAAAAACACTTTCTTCACATTGATTCACCTCCATCTCATATGATGTTGATCTGTGAATCCCCCATCAACCATCTTATTCATATCAGTTCACTTTCATCCTACATGACGTTAAACTATGTACATCCCATCATCCTTCCTATATGACTTTAAACTATACAGTCCGCCATTTTCCTTGCTACAAGACATTAAACTACATAGTACTGGTCCATGCATATGACCTTAAACTATTTTCACTTTTTTCCTGTATGATAAATACACTACAACAATCCCTGATACCCTCACTCGAGAGGAATCATCATTGACTTGGTATCCATCCATGTTATATTTCAAGAACTATGTATGGCTTGATTCTCATCCTTATAAGATATGTAGTGACACCCAAGTCTTTAATCTTGGATCTATCCATAATTGAAATAATTTCCTCTTTACCCCTCATATGTATGAACCAAATCTGTACAAAAGGTATTTCAAGAAATATGTGCAGATTGATTCCAATCTTCATGGGATACATAGGAACGCTCGAGCATTCCTCAAGTCCAGCCATGAGCCTTTGGGCCTAACCCCAAACTCCACTTTCAATCCCTTGGCTGAAAAGTCCCCCTGGGAGCACATGGTGTGATATAGAACACCCTATTCTTTATTCACATCAGGTTTATAACAAATGCACGATGTGTCTCCCTCACTATGATCAGATCTCTACGACCCTAAACTAAGATCTTCCATGCTCTCTCCTACATGAAGTTAAAATATATTTCAAGAACTACGTGTGGATTAATTCTCATTCTAATGAGATATGTAGTGACATCCAAAATCTTAATTCAGGACCCGTCCACAACATTATACAAATAATATTCATGATTAGCATTGTTCTATTTATTTCCTTTATACATTTTACAATTCCCATTTTTGTTCATATTCCTAACCTTAAATACATTCAGGTCTCCATAACCCTTTTCTTGACTTCTGGATGCAAAATTTCTGATACCTGAGGGTTCTTTTTCCTGACTATGTAGCATGTTCCCTTAGGTGGCCTTGCATAAGTTTTCTACATAACAGACCTCTCAGCCAAAAGATGCTACTATTTGACTATGCAGCTTATGCCCCAGTTGGCCCTACAAAATTCAACCTCCATAATGGTTTTGTCAAATTCTGGTAACATCATTCATAGGAGAAGCCTCTTTTGTCCATATTGGTCTTAACGACGATATGTAGGGATCTGCATAAAAACTGTCATCCTAAACATATTTGTTCCATACTATTTTTCATGATCTGAAAGTATTCAAGTCTATGGTTTACATTTTCCTCCTTCTCCATATATTCATAGAAATATTAAATAACCATGGACCACTTGACTATATGTCTTATAATGATTCTATCTCCAGTTGTGGTCATATAATTTGAAACCACTGATACCTTTTTTTCCTACGTTTGGGGCAAGACCTTCATAGAAGTCACATTCCTTTAATTCTTTGACAATTCTGATTGGAAATATCTTCTCCATATTCAAGTACCTTTCTCCATAAAGCAAACTATATGATTTGGAAAATTTGAATCCCCATAAAACTTTCTTCGGATTTTAGCAATAAAAAGTCAAATTTATGAGAGTTCTTTTGTCCGAATATGCAGCACGTACCCTTAGGTGGCCTTGCATAAGTTGTCTACATAACAGACTTTTCATCCAAAAGATACTACTATTTGACTATGTAGCTTATGCCCCAGTTGGCCCTACATGATTCATCCCGCATAACAGGTTTTTCAAGTAGTGGTAACTTAATTCTTAGAAAAGACTTCCTCTAATGCCTTTTAGCTCTTTTACCATATCATTCCTCAGATTCAAAATTTCTCAAGTCACATTTTACAATTGTCCCCCTCCATACTTGAATATGGTGATATGTTTCTAAAAAAATTATCACGAATTGAGTCAATATCATCCATTCGGTCAAAGCTATTCGACCTTAAATATTATCCTTTTTATAGTCCAACATGCATGACTTTAAACTGCCAATAACAAAAGACATGGTACTCATTAAATTGGGAACCAATAAAGGGTACTCTGAACAAAAGTCGTGTCCTAGCTCACTAAACATACATTTTGTATGATTTAAGCAACATTTAACAACTAAAAGATGCAATGTTTTTGGGTTTGTTTATATAACCCTAGTAAAAATCAAACTATGTTTACTCAGACGATTGGATTAGGTAAAAATAAGAGTAATTATCAAGAAAATGAATGTACAGATGATTGAAGATGAACTATTTTTCATTGATGAACAAAATTAGAAGAACATCCATAGATTAGAGTCTCTTCTCTTTTTTCAGAAATTACATAAGACTTTCAACATGACTTCTCATCTGTTTCACAGAATCCTGAGCTTCATCAGCAGCCACTTGAATTTCATTTACTTGACTAGTTTCACTCTCTTCATCTTGATCAAGTTCTTATTTGGCATCTTTGATGGCTTTTATACCATTCTCTTAGACTTCTTCCAACAAATTATGAAGTTTGTCAAGCTCCCCAGTAATAGAATCTAGCTCTTGATGAAGGCACAACTACTGGACAATATTTTCCTTGATATTTTGCTTCAACTCCTTTAGCTTTACAATATGATCAGCCTCAGCTCAGGACACTGTAGTCTGAAATTCACTGATATTGGTCAGCAATCTATCTTTGATTAGGTCTTGATGACACCTTTTCTCTTTCTCCCTCCTTTGAATGACTTTTTTCACTACGACATGGATCTCTTGATATCCAAAACCGCAAAGTCCCAGCATGATAAATAGGGATGAAAGTCTTGGAATTTTTAAAGTAAGCTCTTCAAGAGGCACCTCAGATATTATCTTCAATATATTTTTCCATGACTTACGACATTAGAATTGGAGTTCCTTTTACACCTCTGGGACTAATTCAGCATCTTTATTATAGGGAGGAACATAGTCTGGGATTAATGAACTTAAGAAAGTGTCTTGTTCTGCTCCTTCCATAACCCTAGTTGCTTCACCTTATGCTATTTTTTGGGCTGAGGCTGAGGCTTCACCTCTAGATTTAGCCATTGAAGTTGACACCCTATTTGGATAATTGAAAATATGGTTAGTTTCAAAGGATGGTAAAAGTTTATTGATTGTATTGCAGGTTAAGTAAGATACCAATATCATCATCTTTTACCTAATAGTAGATCAACAACTTGTGAAGACTCCTCCCCATATTTCCTAGATTCAACAGGATTTTCAGGATGGGTTTCTGGAGGGTCTTCCATGTTAAGTTCCACCTAAGCCAGTGTTTCTACAATAATAGGGTTGACATCAATATCTACACCCCTTTCAAGAATTGTTGGTTCAGCAGCTTCTTTAGATGGAACTGTACATTTTTTAACCAAACATGGTTAGAAGTGTAATCATGAAAATATTAACAGGACAAATGATGAAACTCATGTCTAGTTGATTCTATAACTAGATCTTCAAAATATTATAAATCACATGGTAATTTAACATGTTCTAAAATTTCTTCAAAGTACATGCCAAGTTTCATAATTTTATCCATTGATGTCCCAGACCCCAGGTTAGTCTCACCAGTGGGAGCACTCAGCATGTCTTCTTCATGAATTTCATCTGGAAATCTCTGACCCTGAATAGCTTCTTTAGAGACAGTTTTGGGGTTAGATTCATTGGCTTCAAAATGATCTGGTGCATGTGTTTAACCTAAAAAAATCACATAATGGAAGTCATTTGCTATCTCATTTGAGGTTCTATGAATTATTGTTAATTTTACCAGAATTATTTTCTCTCCTGGAATCAGAAATAGGAGCAGTTCTAGGAACAGACGCTGGCTCATTTGCTCTCAGTATTTCTTTAGGAACAACCATTTCATGAGGAACTTGTGGCCATTCTGTAGCACCCTCTTTTGTACTCTGAGGATGGTCAGTCCTTTCCCTTAAAGGTCAAATTGAAGAATCCCCTGCAATCTTGAGAAGTTTGAGCACTTTTTTATAAGTTAAGATTCAGGACTACTAGAAATACTTACCACTGCTAATGAAACGTTTGGATGTGGTCTTCTTTCTTCGATTACTTTGCTTCTTGTCCTTTTTTGGTGGACCGGTGTTATCATCTCCAAAAATGGGTATCAGATACAATAACGCCCTTTATAACTCCTCAACCATGGCTTGTTGTCCTGGAGATACTTCTCCTGTCTCACAAGGAGATTCAGTGGATCCAAGAGTGGTGCCACCAGGGCTATACCGCGGAGAAGGGATATTAGTGGTTCTTTCCTTTGCAAGCTGCAGGATGAAGAAGATTATTTCCTTGAATAATAAATCTTTGGCTAAATTCAAATTGTAAAGCAAATAGAAATATGAGATAAAGGAAACTTACATCTTCAGGAGCCACGTAATCATGCCACTCTTCATCTAATGAAGGATCAATCCCCTCAGCGGTACCACAGTCCATCATTTCCTTCACCTGATTGGTGATAGGAACTGACTCATCAGGGGCATATATGAGCATTTCTAGATCTTTTATGTAATCCCTCACTTCATTGGGGTTTTCCTCAAAGCATATGTAAGAGGAAGCCTGAAGATTCCCTACTCCAGGGATACACAGCCCTTCGCATAAGTCCATCTAGGCAGTTTCAGCATCACAATATAAACTCTGCCATTTCTGGACAACCTCTGGTTGTAAATATTCAGAATGTGCACCAGAAGGCCGCGAAGAGGGTCTTGCAATCTGGGACTTCAACTTCATCCCAACTTCTGCAATCACAGATAAAGGATAAGAAAATAAAACTTGTTGCTCTTTAAAATAATGGCAACTAAATTTCCTCAATGATGTAACTCACTAGGAGTCGATGGAGTTGGTCTCTTGACTCTGGAAGGTGGATTATATATGGCACAAGGCTGCTTTGACACATTTCAAGCCTCATCATCCCCATCCAGGGAATCTGATGAATCATCTCTGGGTGAGGAAGAGTCGCCTTCCAAATAAAGAGCTTCCTTCCTAACGGTTCTCTTCTTTATCCCCACCCAAGAGACCGGCTGATTCAGTACCTCTTTATGGTATGATTCTACCCAGCTCTCGGCATACCATATAGTCAATCGACTTTCAACTTCAACAGCTGGTAGATCAGATACCACCCCAGTCATCTCCATAGATTTCAGCAACCATAGTTGACGAGAAACCATCGGATGCTGCTCTTACCTGACACGCACTAGAGGGGATACGTTAATTTGCTGCAAACATTTGAATTTATGTGCAAATCTTTATGGAGCATAGGCCTCGCATATAATCTCTCCGTTAATCCTTGTGGCCAATGTACCATCTCTACATGCCAGCATATATGCACTTAACTTTAGATTGGTTGTTCCATCATCAAAAAATCTCCTTGTTGGTGGTTTTCCATAAGGAAAGAAGTGAAAATCCTTGAACATGCTCAGCCTTAATTTGATATCATAAGCATTGAGGTATAAGGGAGAAATTTGAGAAAAGGCCTGAACAGACGGCCGGAAAGAACTTCCAAAAACATGTACCCCACTTTGTATAGCATATGTCCTGAAGTGGGTGGCGATCCATCCCCATACAGCTCGGAATGGTCCCACTATTCTTATAGGGGACTTACCCATATAAACATGAAGTATGATCCTATAAATCTTTGCCAAAACTCGGGTGGCCAAACCAATCATCTTGTTTTCAGCCATCTTGGCTACAGTGACAAAGGTCCTCGGTCTCACACCTCCTTTCGAATCTCAAACTGGTAAAAGGTAAACACTGAGACACAAGTCCAAGAATCCTTCTAGATGGGTCTTCATTGGAATTTTCTGGTTCACTCCATACCCCCACTTATCAAACTCTCCTACTTATAGAGTTGGACAAAATGTGCCCGGAGCACCCCTCTTTTCTGCTCTAGAGAAACTAGTAGGATGAGTGTAGGAAGGTCCCTTCTCTCTCTTCTTAATCAGAAACATGTCCATCCACTCGTCTGGATGAATATCCTTTCTGGAGTGGGTTTTCATGGTGGTGGTATTCTTAATCTTGTAGAAAATTTTCATTAACTCTTGAGAAAAATTTGGAGTCTTCTCCAAATCATTCCAGGTCACCTTGGGGGGATGAATTCATCATACATATCTCCCAAAATTGGAGCAGCTAAAATATTGTAGACGTCCCACAAACTGATTCCTACTTTTCCATGAGTGAGATGGAATGAATTTGTTTCCAGGATCTAGCGGCTGATTAACTTCGGTACAAAATCGTCATTCCTATAGACATATGTATGCCCAACCCAGATAGCTTCATATATTGCAGATCCCTTCAGATCATCGACAAACTCTACATAGGTTTATCACACCCAATATGTCTACATCCAAGTTGGCTTCACACCTCCTCTAGGACAGAAATCCCAACTCTTCTTCCATCCCTTAGATTGGTCCATCTGAGAATTTTGAAAAATAGAGGGATAGAAATGCGGCTGCAGCTCAGGAGTTCGAGGCTTTAGATCTGGAGCACAAGGGATATGATGCATTATGCATGCCTTCTCCACTATCATAGCATTAACAAATGATCATGAAAATGAGACATTTTTCGAATAAAATTTTTTGTAAGTTTGAAACTAGGAATGAGGGATATAATTCTTTGCCTCTGGAATGTTGACTCCTCGCAGATGACCATGGGAAAACAAGGGCAAGTAGATGCTCTATGGGAAATTGAGATGGTATTTCTTCAATTACTTAGCCAAATCCAGGAGAGTGTTGTCACAGATAACATAATAATCATGGCCGATGATGTTCGTCGTGTCATATATTCTCTTGTTGGCCAACTAATCACCTGATCCAATTCTTTTGGGAGCCATTGAATCTGCACAAAGATCAAAAAATCAACTTTTAAGTAAGTTTTCTTTGTGAAATTTTGATTAAGTAAATCAAAAAAAATGGAAAAGGTATTAAGGTGTGCAAGTCCAAAACATGGTGTGCAAGTCAAACAGGTCACGCAAGTTTTTCCACCCTAGTCTTGGTGCGCAATTCAAATACCTTCTGCAGAAGTGTGATACAATCTTCAAGGGCGATTCGCCAAAGACAGAAGCACCTTGCACAATGAGAGATCAAGTTGTTGAAAGACGAATGAGTTTACGTGGGAGTGAGATTGTATATATAGACGATCCATACCACCCGCGCACCATACTTGCGCACCCCAAAATCTATGCACCAAACTTGCGTGCCAAAGACCCTTGATTTCTCCGGGTTTAACTCAGTGCCAGATCCTCTTTCCTTTTTAGATCCAACTCTGAGGGGGGACTTTTGTTGATTCTCCTTTCCATCACAGAGTCCAAATGAATGGAAAAGTGGAATACCTTAAGCACAAAGAGGGCCACTCTTTGAGGAACATCAAAAAAATTGATGAAGGCATGGACTAGGAGCTCATTGAGAGAGAGGTGCGCAAGTCACTTTCATGCCACTTTTAGGTCGCACAGCTCACTTGCGTGCCCTATTTGATTTTTTTGCCCAAGGTACATGGTGGCCTATAAATAACCCATGTGGGCCCCCATTTAAGAGAGATTTTTTTTCCATAAGTCAAATTCAAATTTTGGTCGCCCAAGTCTTCAACTCAACTCTTCTGAAAGCTTCTAAGGTAACTTTTTACCTAGAATGGAAGACTTGAAGGAGTGGAATAAGGCCTAAGTGTTTAGAATTCATCAAAACTTGCATGCCTAAGTGTCCAGACCTCCTTAAAAATTAAAACACTTGCATGCCGCCCTACCCTTTCGATGAAACTTGCATGCCTCCCTTTTGGAAACATCTTAGGATAATACTAAAGGCTTGTGTTAAGTCTCACCCAAGTATTACCCTAAAGATACATTGTCACCTAGGTGAACCCATGTTGTGCAAGTACACTTGCGCATCCAAGACTTGCGCACCAACTTCATTTGTGTGCCTCTCTCCTGTTCACCTCTCCTCTTCAAGATATTAGCCCTCAAACCCCTTTTCAAAGCCATTTATGGCATGGTTCCTTTGTTGGCTTCCTTATTTGAAAGGAATTCTATGAGAACCTCTCTGAAAAACCTCTTGAATTATAATAAAATAGTTTTAGGTGTCATAAGACAAAATATAAGTAATATGATTAGTGTAATTGATATCAAAAAGGCAATACCAGACTTCAAAATTCCCATTATTGTTATCTAAGAATGACTTGGTATTGCTGAAAGTAAAAATATATATTAAAATCTATAAAATTAATCATGTATAATAAAATGGTTATATCATTTTCTACAATATAAAAGAGTATGGGAGGTTTTCATTAAAGTGAGATATATCACACTTGGATATTAATCCAAATCAGTTAGTATGATTTGATGCTCTATTTTATCCACACTATGTGTTTCAAAAGGATTGAATAAGGATCATAAATAGAGATTTATTTATCATGGGACTTATTTGATGACATCTATTTAATTAAATGGAATGATAAAATAATAAATAAACCTTGGAATTATTCTCCCAATAGTGATTAAATACAGTGGAATTGAAGAGGGTTTGTCATGGAAGAATATGGAGGATGATGAAAAGGATAATATGTGAGATGAATAACATGAAAGGATATGATAAGAATATATCACATGACATGATTAATTTAAAGAAAATGAAATAGGTTTGTCATAGGCTAATAACTACTCATGGTTCATATTGTAAATGGAAACAAGTTCAATAATTGGTCATGATAGAAGAAAAATCTAAATATTCTATTTGGTGAATAATTATTATGGAAAAATTTGATATATTATCATAGAAATCATTATAATGATCTATTTCATGTGAATATTACCATGGAATATATTGAAAACAATTATAGAATATTCTATAGATATTGATATAAAATAAAACATCAATTTTTAAAAAGAGAAGAAAGTTACCACAGGTTATGAGATGAGGTGTCATAGGTGGTCATTGGGAAATAAAGGCTATGAAAAAAATTTAATGTTATCCCAATTCATATCCTGGAAAATAGTAAGGTAATATAACTATATAATATAGAGATGAAAGTTTATCCAAATTGAAAATTTATATATCATAGGTTGAATTATATTTATATCATAATAATAAATAAAAAATATAACATGGATGGGATAAATTAATGTATAAGGTCTTGTATTAATTATATTCACTAAAATATTATCAAATATCATTGAATGAATCTTGGATAAATCTAAGAACCAATTGAGACTTTCACATACAATAAAGGTGTGGAAAATGGTTCACATGGAGATTTAAGTAAAGTAGAGATTGTGGGTAAAAATTTAGTATGATTTACAAGAAATATATCATTGTTTTCATATCCTACAATTAATATAGATCTTAGAGTATGATTTTTTTTCATATAAGTTAATTCATCATTAAATTATTTTAGTGTATTATGGTAGTTACTTGATTTTTTATACTATATAAAATATAATATAATTCTTAATAAATACATCAAACATATGCAATAAATAAGAAGATCACGGAAACATAATGGATAAGATATTTTGATCAAGGTATAACCTAGTATACACTTGATTTATTTTAATGAAAGAATAAATGTGTGGATCAATTATTGATGTGGTTTAGGAAGAAGTTGGAGAAATATTGAAGCATCTAGAAGATAGAAGGTTCATCATATATAATAATGATAATATATGGGGATATGATAAAAAGTGGATTTAATATATACAGGTTTTGGGTTGAGTTAAAAGGTGTAAACAATAAATTAAATATATTGGACATGTATGAAAATACTATAATAATAATTTTTCAATAAAGTTGATAAAATGAAAAAAAAAATCCGGAGAAGATGAAAGGGGTTGGTTTAAAAGATTTGAGAGGAGGATTACATTATGATATCTAAGAAAATTCCACAAAGGAAGAATAAAAATAAATACATATTATACACTACATAAATAAGTAACAACATATGTAACTGAGTTAATGAGTTCATCACAAATGCATAAAAAAGTTTAGAAATTTATGATTCATTTTTGAGATGTTCAGGATTCACATTCCACTCAGTGTTTTAATTTTTGTATATTAGAGTAATTTTTTATTCTCATTAGGTAATTCCCAATTAAATATATATATATATAAGGGGTTGATTCCAATTATATTTAATATTTATGACCACTAAAACCATATTTCACTATATTGATTAAGTGATGGAATTTATGATTAATAAGAACTAAGATAATTAAGAAAAATTCAAAAAAATATTTATATTATTATAAATGATATTATATAATTAATACAACTTTGGGGGGAAATAGTTTAATAATGAGAATATTTTATTCATACACCTTTATAAATAACAAATCTATCTTAGCCTCAACATAGAATATATCATCTAGAAATCAATGAATCTATAATATATTAAATACAAAAGGTGTTATATAGAAAAAACATTCTTACCATTATATCGATCCCTTTATGAATAATATTCCTTTCCTTGGTGTATCCCTTCCTTTTTGGCGTAACTTTACTTTAATCCAATTTCCTTTATCTTTATTTATTGAAATCCATGACTAATCTTCAACATTACTATTTTTTAAGAAACTTTTCATAATGATGTGCTAATGTGGTATGGACCCATCCTAAATTCCATATCATAGGTCAAAATGAATCTTCTATTAATTCTATGATTAATGATAAATTTATGCATTTTTACATGGCTCGTTTAATAATGGCATATACCCCATGTGTCTTTTTTATATTATTTAAGATTAATCCTCCTTTTTTAGGTCTAAATTGTAAAATTATACTTAGTCACTTTAACATGTTTCCATGAGAATAATTTTGATCAATTTCACTTCTACATAATAACTATCAACAAAATATATCAAAATAAACGAAAAACACACAAGTTTGTATCTCTAATGATAATAAATAATCTATAAAACTTAAAAAATAGAAAAAAAAATATAAAAATATCGAGTGAAGAAGAATAAGAGGTTAATTACATATATCTAAGTAGTATAAAGAAAATATTGACCCAGATGAGGTGGTATGTTGATTCATAATGTAGAACTATATTAATAGTGATGATTATCATATAATCCTTTATATATTTTTATATTATTAATAGTAAAAAAATTGCACATTTTAGTAGAAATGATATATATATATATAAATTCATAGGTAGTGATCCTTGATAAGTTTCCATAAAACTTGTAAAAAATATCAAGTGATGGTAATTTTTGAGAGGAGTGGAGATCTCACACTCACACCATGAAAATATCCCACATTGGGTGAACTGAGTAAATTTTATGTATCTAATTTATATATATGTAATGTGGGTGAATTCTAAATTCATATGATATAATTATCATAAGAAAAAAATTAAATAGCATAAAAGTGACCTTTAACACTAAAAGGTAAATATTTTAATGTGAAGTGAGTGTTATGTTTCCAAAAGTGTATTATAATTAAGTTGGTTGTCAATCCCTAATCCACCCCTAGGTTATGTGCCTAGGAAAGTAAGTAGGATGTGAGAATCACTAAGAGGAGGGTGAATTAGTGAGACCAATATATTTTCTCACAAAACACATGATATTCTCATGAAATTTATTACATCTAATCTATAAACAATTTCAAGGTACATTGATCTTTATCAAGTGTATATAACCTTTGGGCTTAGTAAAAAATGATCCCATGTCATGTGTATTCATTTTATTATATAAAATGATCAAATTATGGTGTGTAATTGTAACACCCGAGACTTTTATGTTATATAAATCATCAACGGAATCTTTTTCTACACACAACACTTGCTTGGCTTGCTTTACACGAAATCGCGACCTTCCTCGATAGCTTGCGTCGTACGCAATACCGAGTTTCACTAAACAATGATATGCTGTTAAAATATTATTAAAACTAGCCGTTATGAATAGTAATAACCTCTTTTTGAAATTTTATAAATTTTATTTTTCAAAATGGACTTCATTTTTGGTTTCGGAATATCGAAATTAGCCTAGGGTCAAATTTTGGTATTTTTCTGAAAACTTTCAATTTTTGATGAATAGTGAAACCACTAAGTGGTCGTTAAAAAAACTGAATTTTTCATAAAACTTAATTTTACCGCTTCTGTGAGTGAAATTTCAAAAATCAGAGAGACACGGTTGATGTTAGTAAGTAAAATGTGGTTCAATGAGATGAAAATAATTTTTTTGGTGAATACTAACTTTTTACTTTTTTTTACCACGGTTAAAAGTAAATAGGGTAATTAAGGGTAAAAATGATATTATTATTACCCTAACACATGTCCTAATTCTATTGGACAAGTGTAATTCTACCAAAAACAAACTTAGTAATAAAATATGACCATTTAGGCCCACTTGGATTAGATTAGGAAATTTATTATTAATTTATTTAAAGAAGGGTTAAAATAGTTAAAATCAATGTTTAATAATTAAATCATTTTTAATATGGGGTTATACATAAGATAAATTCCACTATAAATATTCACTAGAAAGATAAAAAGATTTCCTACATAATGGTAGTTTATTTGTAATTTTTATAAATTAAATAATTTATTTTATTTATGACACAACGATGATGCAGTAATTATCTTATTAATGAAATATTGACATAATTGATGTTATAAATACCCAAATAAATATAATTTGAGACTTTTTATGAATTAAATTAATTTTCTAGGTTAATATGACATGTTATTATTGATTTAATTAACTTTTTTCTAACTTATCATTCTGTTATGATTTTCACAAAAATCAATTACTAAATAGTGTCAAAATTGACATAAAATAGTTATTAAAACATATATTATATTATTAATTGTTATTTTATTCTTAAAAATCTAAGGTTCAGACAAATGACTTAGATAAAGTTATATATATTAATAATAAACAACTTGGGGTTCTTTTGGCTTGATATAGTAAGTTTATTAACCTTATAGTATAAGAACACAAGAAGACACGGTAAAAGTAAAATTATTTAACTTAATGTTAAATCTAAATGATAAGGTTAAAATAGGAACCTAAACTTGTCTAAATTCTATTGGATGAGATTATTTCGACTCATCCCCACATTATCTTCTAAATAAATCAATTTGGATCTATTTAAAACCGAACTTGACTTTATAATAAAATAATATTTTTGGTTATTCCAAAGGTGCCCCTCTCCTCCCTTATAAAAGGGAACCTCCTCCCTCTCTTCCTCACACCACTTTGAGCCTTCAAGCTCGGCCAACCCCTGCAATTTTCTCCTCTCCACATCCCTAGAGACATCCTAGAGGTTCTGGTCTTCTTCAAAGACCAATTTTAGTGCCCTAAAAGGAGGTCTCAAAGAATCACTTCAAAGAAGAGGTAATATCCATTACCGATCCTTTCCAATTTCTTTCTTCTTCAAATTATTCTTATTTAGTTTTTTCATTATGAAGTAATAACATAAGTATCACTCATATACTGATATGTTATTATAAGTATGAAACAACCCTATTTAACCATCTATCCATCCTACGGAAAATGAAATCACTGCGCGTGCGTACGTACAGAATACCGTCTCCACGTCGTGGTGTAATCTATTTTCCACCACCACCTTACTTGGATGGGTATAATGGTGTAAATAATGACTATATATGACTATTATAAAGTGATATTGATTCTTAAATAGTATACATACACTCCAATACAATTCCACAATCATAGGAATGATATCATCACTTGTGCGTATGTACGGAATACCGTCTCCACGATGTGATGCGACTCGTTCTACATGATCTTCATTTCATAATGATTATATAAATGAATTGAATGAATTAATATGATATATATTACACTAATACCATTCTGTAAATGAGGTATCTATAACCTAAAGAGAAGAATAAGAATTTATTCGACAAAACACGCATAAGAACAAAAAGTTATAAACACCCGAATAACAAGTAGCAATGAAATATTACTACTAAGAAGCTAAGAATATGACCATATATGATATCATAAAAATAATTATGATTCTGGAATAAGTGAATAAAATTATTTAAATCATTATACAGGAGGTTCGGACACTTACAAAGCAAGTCGTACCTAAGGTAAGTGAAATATCACAATCTCATTTTTATCTGAGATTGTTTATACTTTGGTATTTACTGGGGTGTATTTTATCATCCATATCCATGTTTCCTAAATATGTAATATTATTTCCATCCACCTACAATTGTTTAAATCCAATTTTACCCTTCGGTGAGTTTTAGTAAATGATATGAAAGGAATCTTTTGTCGTTTTTCGTACGAGGTACTTTTTGACTTTTCCGACAAAAGTACGAAAATTTTTTTTTTAACTTATACGGCATGAATGGATTTTTAAAATCATTATTTCCAAGAATATTCCTTTATAAGTTTTCAAGTTTATTTTTAATCAACTTCTTTTAGTTATAATTTTATGACATGTTAAGAAATGAAAAGTGTTTTTGAAGTAGAAAGGATATTTTCCTCAAGAATGGAGTTCAAGTGTTTTATCAAAATTATTTTCCATCTAAGATAATATAGGGTTCTGTTTCTATCCCTATTATTACATGGATTTGATTATGTTGTGATGGAAATATTTTTATGAATTCCTTTATCTTATATGAATTGTTTTATGATGTCATGTTGTTTAAGAATCCCATTTTTACTACATGGGTTATGCAATGATGTATGATTTATGATTTTGTGGCACACATAAGAATGGTATCATTATGAGATGGGTGGGACCTATATATCCCTCCAATTCATTGGGTAAAGATTATATATCTCATGAGATAGACATGACTATAATGGTAGGTTATACCGGTTCAGGGAAACAGGATTGAAACGAGGAGTGAACTCGGTTCAGAAATGGACTTTTTCCACTAAGATAGTCTTGGCCATGAGTCTTGACTAATAAGAAATGATTATCTATGATTATGTGTGTATTCCACAAAGTTTCAGGTTATATGTTATGATTATTGGGATTACATTTCACTTCTATGATTTATCCCATGTTATGATATTATGATCTCTTTTGCAGGATAAGATTTCCAAAAGTTATGTTCTTATGTATATGATGTGA
Source organism: Viscum album (assembly GCA_963277665.1). Classification (NCBI taxonomy): domain Eukaryota; kingdom Viridiplantae; phylum Streptophyta; class Magnoliopsida; order Santalales; family Viscaceae; genus Viscum; species Viscum album. Next base: position 189,658,246 of record OY728147.1, read on the forward strand.
TTGATATTTCTTTTGTTTACCCTTACTAAGCATTTGAGCTCACCCTTTTGTATGTTTTATTTCCCCAGGTCAGGAAGAAGGTTATTAAGTAGAATATACCAAAAAAGGGACTCTAGATATGATGAAATAAATGGGAGGCAAAGTAGATGCTTTATGAACCAGTTGTTTATGTTTCCTAGTTTCTAAAGACACTATACCTATACGGTCCTTTCTTGGTTTTGTTATATGTTGTAATAAGTGTGCTTCAATTCTGAAGTAATAACAATGTATGTAAAGTATGGGTCATTATAGTTGGTATCAGAGGAAAGGTATAGTCATCCTTTGGAAACTAGGATGTGAAAGCATTAGTAAGAACCCTAAGGATAAGTCTAAGCATAGAACACAATCTTAGTGTTTTAGAAATGTCCATGAATAACCTAGGATAAGACCTTAAGTGTGAAATTTTATTCTTGATTATGTGGTTTTCCTATTATAATTAGTGTTTCTCACACTATTCTTCTTAGTTTTAGTCAATGGCTAGATCCCGAAGGAACCGTGTTAATGTGAAATGCGACGGGCAATGCAATGATTGTCCCCCTAAGCAACCAAACGTTATGGGAGATGGAATGAAAAATCTTTTATCCATGCTCACACAACTTTCTCAAGCTATGAATCTTGCAGGACTTCCAAACGAGCAAAAGAAGGAGCAACATTCTGTTGAATCCTTCATGAGACAGCATCCACCTTCATTCAGCGGGTCTACTGATCCATTAGTTGCTGAACAATGGATTAGTACTACTGAAAAGATATTTTTAGTTCTTCAATGTTCTGATCATGATAAATTCATCCTAGCAGTGTATCGTTTGGAGGGTGATGCTGATCAATGGTGGAATCTTATTAAGAATACAAGGCAAAGGGATGAAATTGAGTCCATGGAATGGGACGAGTTCAAGAACTTATTTTTCAATAAGTACTTCCCTCGTATTCTCCGAACAAAGATGGAGAAAGAGTTTCTTGAACTGAAGCAAAAGGATGATGAATCTGTTGGTACCTATGAAGAAAATTTTACAAGACTTGCAAGGTACTCTTCTGGTATTATTATCCAACCTGAGAGTAAGATCGATCGATTCTTTAGTGGCTTAAAACCAAGTCTTCAAAGGGCCTTAGCCATAAGGGACTTCAATAGCTACGAGGAAATCGTTCGATGTGCTCTCAAAGTTGAGATGGAGATTGGAGTAACCCATCAGTCATATGGGTTTGATAAGAAGAGGAAAATGGAATTCAAAGGAAAATCTAAAGATCACACTGAAAAGAAGATGAGCTTTCCCTTATGCACAAAGTGTGGAAAGAAACATGGAGGGAGTTGTATTAAAGGGACAAGTAAATGTTTCAAATGTGGAAAGGAAGGTCATCAGGCATTTGAATGCCGCGATGATGGGAAGAAGATGTCTAATGATGCAAACAAAGGAAGGGATACACAGAATGAACCTACTACATTTCAATGTTTCAAGTGCAAGGAGATGGGGCATTATGCCAATCAATGCCCAAATCCAAGGGTTGATGATGATGGTCGACGTCAACAAACTCTTAAGGCTAAAGAAAAAGGAAAGTCACAAGCAATTTCTATCATAGATGTGGAGTACGATAACTATGTGGTGAAAGGTACACTTACCATCCACTCTAAAGTAGAAAATTTTTTATTTGATTCTGGATCCACCCACTCCTTTATTTCTGAAGAATTTTCCAAGGGTATCACCGTATTACCTCAACAATTAGATGTTGAGTTAGCTATGACAACACCTAATGGCACAACAGTCGAATCAAAAGTTTATAATTCTTCTCTGATTGAAGTTTTTGGTAAAGTGCTTCCTGCAAATCTTGTGATCCTTCTTATAGTGGAATTTGATGTGATTCTTGACATGGATTGGCTTTCTCTACATGGAGCTCATATCAAATGCCAAAGAAGGGAAGTCACATTTCATATTCCAGATCAATCTATGATCATATATCGATGCAAGGATGAACATAACCTTCCCGTGGAAATTCATTCCATCTTATGGGTCCTGATTCCACTAAATGAAGGTTATTTATCTCAAATGGTTGGTGAGAAACTCACAATTAAGAATATGCCCATTTTACAGGAGTTTGATGATGTCTTTCCGGAGGAATTACCGGGTCTTCCACTGAATCGTGAAGTTGAGTTTTCAATAGAACTCGTACTGGGTGCTTTGCCTATTTCAAAGACACCTTATAGAATGGCCCCAATTGAGTTGTAAGAATTGAAGAAGTAACTCCAAGAGAATCTTGATAAGGGGTTCATAAGCCCTAGTGCGTCACCTTGGAGAGCACCTGTTCTGTTTGTTAAGAAGAAATATGGATCAATGAGACTCTGTATTGATTATCGAGAACTTAACAAGATCACTATCAAGAACAAATATCCTCTCCCACGCATTGATGACCTATTTGACCAACTACGCGGAGCTCAATACTTTTCCAAGATTGATCTTCATTCAGGGTGTCATCAATTAAGGGTCAAAAGGGAGGATATACCAAAGACGGCTTTCCGTACAAGGTATGGACACTATGAATTTATAGTGATGCCATTTGGTCTTACTAATTCCCCTGCTATCTTCATGGATCTGATGAATAGAGTCTTTAGAGACTATCTTGATCGGTTTGTGGTAGTCTTTATAGACAATATTCTTGTATATTCAAATAGCAAGGAAAAACATGATGATCACTTGAGAATTATATTGAAGACCCTGAGAAAAGAGAATCTTTATGCCAAATTTACCAAGTGTGAATTTTGGCTTCAAAAAGTTTCATCTTTGGGTCACATAATCTCAAAAGAGGGGATATCTGTGGATCCATCAAAAACAGAGGTTATCAAAAGATGGTCGAGAACAACAACAGTAACTGAGATCCGAAGTTTTCTTGGTTTGGCTGGATATTATCGACGTTTTGTGAAAGATTTTTCACGATTATCTAATCCACTCACCAAGTTGACTCGGAAAGGAGTTAAGTTTGTTTGGACGGAGGAATGTGAAGAGAATTTCAAGGAGTTGAAAAGAAGGTTATCCAGTGCACCTGTGCTCACACTGCCTTGTAGTGGAGAAAGGTTTGTGATCTATAGTGATGCATCCAAGAAGGGATTGGGGTGTGTTCTTATGCAAAATGATATGGTGATAGCTTATGCCTCACGACAGTTGAAAATACATGAGCAAAATTACCCAACTCATGATTTGGAGTTAGTTGCGGTAATCTTTGCATTAAATATTTGGAGGTATTACCTTTATGGTGAAAGGTGTGATATTTATACTGATCATAATAGTTTAAAGTATATTTTCACACAAAAGGAGATGAATATGCGCCAAAGAAGATGGTTGGAGCTGATTAAGGATTATGACTTCTCAATCCATTACCACCCTGGGAAAGCAAACAAGGTGGTAGATGCATTAAGTCGACAAGACCATGCTAGTTTATCCATGATGAGGATCAAAAAAGATCCAGTATTTATGGATTTACAAAGGATGGATCTTGGAATTATAATGGAAGGGGAAAAATCTTATCTTTCTCAATTGAATGTTCAACCATCTATACATGTGAAGATTAAAGAGGCACAGAAAGAAGATGTCGAGTTACAAAAGAAGGTGAGAAATGTTCGTGAATTCAACCTTGATTGTGATGGGATAATAAAGTTCAGGGATTGGGTTTGTGTTCCTCCCATACCCAAATTAAAGAAGGAGCTGCTGGATGAGGCTCATAGTTCTTCATTCTCTGTTCATCCTGGAAGCACGAAGATGTATAGGGACCTGAAAGAGTACTTCTGGTGGGATGGCATGAAAAGAGATGTTGCTGAATATGTCTCTCGATGCTTGGTTTGTCAGCAAGTTAAAGCTGAGAGACAGAAGTCTATGGGGATGTTACAACCATTACCCATACCTGAATGGAAATGGGAAAACATCACTATGGACTTTGTCACAGGACTTCCTAAAACATCCAAAGGCAATAATGCTATCTGGGTCATAGTTCATCATCTTAAAAATTCTGCACACTTCATTGCTATTAGAGAGGATTTCTCTCTGGATCAACTTGCCAGGATATATGTAAAGGAAGTGGTAAGATTTCATGGAATACCACTTTCTATTATATCTGATCAGGATCCAAGATTTACCTCAAAGTTATGGTGAAGTCTTCAGCATACTCTGGATACAGAGTTGAGTTTCAGCACTGCTTATCATCCTCAGACAGACGGTCAGTCTGAGAGAACAATTCAAACTCTAGAAGATATGTTGAGAGCTTGCTCTATGGATTTCAAAGGTTATTGGGATCAAAACCTACCTTTGGTGGAATTTTCTTATAATAATAGCTTTCACTCCAGTATTCAGATGGCTCCTTATGAAGCTCTCTATGGAAAGAAATGCAGGACTCCAACTTTCTCGGATGAAGTTGGGGAAAGAAAGCTATTAGGACTGGATCTCGTTGATGAAATGGTAGAAAAGGTCAGATATATTCAACAACACATAAGAGCAGCTCAGAGTCAACAGAAAAGTTATGCCGACAACGGAAGAAAAGACCTAGAGTTTGAAGTGGGCGATAAAGTGTTCTTACGGATATCTCCCTGGAAGAGAGTCATGAGATTTGGAAAGAAGGGGAAGTTGATCCCTAGATATATCGGTCCTTTCGAAATATTGGATCGTGTTGGGAAGGTAGCTTACCGATTGGCGCTTCCACCGAATCTCTCTCAAGTTCATGATGTGTTCCATGTATCTCTCCTGAGAAAGTACATACCTGATCCTTCACATGTACTTAGCTCAGAAGTTGTACCGCTGGAGCAAGATCTTTCTTATGAAGAACAACCGATAGAGATTCTGGATCGTAGCTAAAAAGTCCTATGAAACAAGACCACTCGATTAGTGAAAGTTTTATGGAAGAACCACCAATTATAAGAAGCTACATGGGAGCTTGAGGATATGATAAGGGAGAGGTATCCTCATCTGTTTGTTACAAAGTGACGAATTTCGAGGGCGAAATTCATTTTAAGGGGGTAGAATGTAACACCCGAGACTTTTATGTTATATAAATTATCAATGGAATCTTTTTCTACACACAACACTTGCTTGGTTTGCTTTACACGAAATCGCGACCTTCCTCGATAGCTTGCGTCGTACGCAATACCGAGTTTCACTAAACAATGATATGGTGTTAAAATATTATTAAAACAAGCCGTTATGAATAGTAATAACCACTTTTTGAAATTTTATAAATTTTATTTTTCAAAATGGACTTCATTTTTGGTTTCAGAATATCGAAATTAGCCTAGGGTGAAATTTTGGTATTTTTCTGAAAACTTTTAATTTTTGATGAATAGTGAAACCACTAAGTGGTCGTTAAAAAAACTGAATTTTTCATAAAACTTAATTTTACCGCTTCTGTGAGTGGAATTTCAAAAATCCGAGAGACACAGTTGATGTCAGTAAGTAAAATGTGGTTCAATGAGATGAAAATAATTTTTTGGTGAATAGTAACTTTTTACTTTTTTTACCACGGTTAAAAGTAAATAGGGTAATTAAGGGTAAAAATGATATTATTATTACCCTAACACATGTCCTAATTCTATTAGACAAGTGTAATTCGACCAAAAACAAACTTAGGAATAAAATATGACCATTTAGGCCCACATGGATTAGATTAGGACATTTATTATTAATTTATTTAAAGAAGGGTTAAAATAGTTAAAATCAAAGTTTAATAACTAAATAATTTTTAATATGGGGTTATACATAATATAAATTAGACTATAAATATTCATTAGAAATCTAAAATAATTTACTACATAATGGTATTTTATTTGTAATTTTTAAAAATTAAATAATTTAATTTATTTATGACACAACGATGATGAAGTAATTATCTTATTAATGAAATATTGACATAATTGATGTTATAAATACCCAAATAAATATAATTTGAGACTTTTTATGAATTAAAATAATTTTCTAGGTTACTATGACATGTTATTATTGATTTAGTTATCTTTTTTAGAAATTATCATTATTTTATGATTTTCACAAAAATCAATTACTAAATAGTGTCAAAATTGACATAAAATAGTTTTTAAAAAAAATATTATATTATTAATTGTTATTTTATTCCTAAAAATATAAGGTTCGGCCAAATGACTTAGATAAGGTTATATATATTAATAATAAAAAACTTGGGGTTCGTTTGTCTTGATATAGTAAGTTTATTAACCTTATAGTATAAGAACACAAGAAGACACGGTAAAAGTAAAATTATTTAACTTAATGTTAAATCTAAATGATAAGGTTAAAATAGGAACCTAAACTTGTATAAATTATATTGGATGAGAGGATTTAGACCCATCCCCACTTTAGCCTCTAAATAAATCAATTTGGAGCTATTTAAAACCAAACTTGACTTTATAATAAAATAATAGTTTTAGTTATTCCAAAGGTGCCCCTCTCCTCCCTTATAAAAGGGAACCTACTTCCTCTCTTCCTCACACCACTTTGAGCCTTCAAGCTCGACCAACCCCTGACATTTCCTCCTATCCACTTCCCTAGAGACATTCTAGAGGCCCTGGTCTTCTTCAAAGACAAATTTTAGTGCCCTAAAAGGAGGTCTCAAAGAAGCACTTCAAAGAAGAGGTAATATCCATTACCGATCCTTTCCAATTTCTTTCTTCTTCAACTTCTTCTTCTTTAGTTGTTTCATTATGAAGTAATAACATCAGTATCACTCATATACTTATATGTTATTATAAGTATGAAACAACCCTATTCAACCATCTATCCATCCTATGGAAAATGAAATCACCGCGCGTGCGTACGTACGGAATACCGTCTCCACGCCGTGGTGTAATCTATTTTCCACCACCACCTTACTTGGATGGGTATAATGGTGAAAATAATGACTATATATGACTATTATAAAGTGATATTGATTCTGAAATAGTATACATACACTCCAATACAATTCCACGATCATAGGAACGATATCATCACTCATGCATACGTACGGAATACCGTCTCCACAATGTGATGCGACTCGTTCTACATGATCTTCATTTCATAATGATTATATAAATGAATTGAATTAATTAATATGATATATATTACACTAATACCATTCTGTAAATGAGGTATCTATAACCTAAAGATAAGAATAATAATTTATTCGACAAAACGCGCATAAGAACAAAAAGTTATAAACACCCGAATGACAAGTAGCAATGAAATATTACTACTAAGAAGCTAAGAATATGACCATATATGATATCATAAAAATAATTATGATTCTGGAATAAGTCAATAACATTATTTAAATCATTATACAGGAGGTTCAGACACTTACAAAGCAAGTCGGACCTAAGGAAAGGGAAATATCACAATCTCATTTTTATCTGAGATTGTTTATACTTCGGTATTTACTGGGGTGTATTTTGTCGTCCACATCCATGTTTCCTCAATATGTAATATTATATCCATCCACATACAATTGTTTAAATCCAATTTTACCCTTCGGTGAGTTTTTAGTAAAGGATATGAAAGGAATCTTTTGTCGTTTTTTGTACGAGGTACTTTTTGACTTTTCCGACAAAAGTACGAAGAATGTTTTTTTAACTTATACAGCATGAATGGATTTTTAAAAACATTATTTCCAAGAAGATTCCTTTATAATTTTTCAAGTTTATTTTTAATCGACTTCTTTTAGTTATAATTTTATGACATGTTAAGAAATGAAAAGTGTTTTTGAAGTAGAAAGGATATTTTCCTCAAGAATAGAGTTCAAGTGTTTTATCAAAATTATTTTCCATCTAAGATAATATAGGGTTTTGTTTCTATCCCTATTATTACATGGATTTGATTATGTTGTGATGGAAATATTTTTATGAATTCAATTATCTTATATGAATTGTTTTATGATGTCATGTTGTTTAAGAATCCCATTTTTACTACATGGGTTATGCAATGATGTATGATTTATGATTTTGTGGCACACATAAGAATGGTATCATTATGAGATGGGTGGGACCTATATATCCCTCCAATTCATTGGGTAAAGATTTTATATCTCATGAGATAGACATGGCTATAACTATAGGTTATACCGGTTCAGTGAAACAGGACTGAAATGAGGAGTGAACTCGGTTCAGAAATGGACTTTGTCCACTAAGATAGTCTTGGCCATGAATCTTGACTAATAAGAAATGATTCTCTATGATTATGTGTGTATTCCACAAAGTTTCAGGTTTTATGTTATGATTATTGGGATTACATTTCACTTATATGATTTATCCCATGTTATGATATTATGATCTCTTTTGCAGGATAAGATTTCCAAAAGTTATGTTCTTATGTATATGATGTGATTGATATTTCTTTTGTTTACCCTTACTGAGCATTTGAGCTCACCCTTTTGTATGTTTTATTTCCCCAGGTCAGGAAGAAGGTTATTAAGTAGAATATGCCAAAAAGGGACTCTATATATGATGAAATAAATGGGAGGCAAATTAGATTCTTTATGAACTAGTTGTTTATGTTTCCCAGTTTCTAAAGACACTATACCTATACGGTTCTTTCTTGGTTTTGTTATATGTTGTAATAAGTGTGCTTCAATTCTGAAGTAATAACAATGTATGTAAAGTATGGGTCGTTATAGTAATATTTTGATGAACTCCATAAAATTATTAAATAATCGAAATAAGTGAAGAATGATCAAGATGAGTATTAGAAACAACCAAATTATCTTTTTGTGTCTTTTAAGGTGACTCCAATAAATGAAAGTTCTTTATACTTTTTTTTCCTCAAATACATCCATTTACTCTCTAGAATAATGTTATGAATGTTTCGATGTATATCTCAAAGTTTTGTCTCTCTGTCACCTAGAAAATTCCATATATATATATATAGTCTCCCAAACAATGTTATGGTGATGTGTATCATGGTATGGTTTTATTTAACCAATATTATATCCAAAAACAATAACCAAAAAACTCTATATCCAATGAATTTTATTTTTTTCCATATTTTAAAAATAACTTTGACTGAAACCATAATGTAGTGTCTTTTATTCCATGATATGGTTTGATTCTCCAACTCCATAATAACTAAACCGTGAATGTTTTTCCTCCATCCCATGAAATTTTCACCTAAACCATAACATATTGTTGAGCATGGAAACTGATGAATCTAGAAAATTACTTTAATAAGATTCTTAAGACATTATTATAAAAATAACTATTTTTTGAACTATTTCATAGTTTATAAACCATGATATTTTTTTATCCTCATGGTAGATATTAAATTAAACTTTGAATATTCAATAACAACAATATGGATAATGAAAATTTTCTTCGTGAACCATGAAAAATAGGTAAAACCATGAAATGGTTTGCTTTCACAAGGTATCCATTGATTCCTAAAATATATATATAAACCATGGATAACAAAATTACTATTTTGATAAACTTATTCACCTATTTTTATCTTCTAATACTAATCACGATTTGTTTTTTTAAACACCACAACATGATTAGTGATTTCATGGAAATTCATCATTACTTTCTATTCACAGCCTCGCCAATTGATCTATAGTCAATACATGAGTACATTAAAAATAAATACAACATGAAAAGAACTTCATAATCTATAAATCAATAACTTAAGAAAATTATCATAGTATACTCCCTATGTGAGAGTTATCTCATTATCATATAACTTAATATTTAATAGAGTAATCTAAACCTTAATGTATAAAAAAATACAATATGAACCAAGTCTCATTAAGATATTTTTAACTCCCCCTTTGTCAACTCACTTCATGGGGTCTCTTAAATCTCCTCATTTGTATTTATTTTCACCATTATTTGAGCTCCCAATAAAAAAAATTATCCAGAAACAAATCATCATGTCTCTTACTGGAAGGAGACTCCCCATAAACCTTTTCTTCCCCTTTTTCAACACTCTGGGTGTAACATCCAAAGACCCACACTTCTAGATTCAGTGTTAAAAATATAAACATTACATTTCTGGATTTGATACTAATAAATGTGACCCAATATTTTCCATCAAAAAATACAATGTAAAAAAGTAAATATTGGATGACTTATATACCGAATGACCTTTTAGTTTTAGAGTTTTATATAATTAGGAAAAACTCTTACATATCATAGAAAAATAAACAACTTTCAATCAAATATATATCATCTCCCAAAATTTTCTTTACGTCTATCAGCATTCTTAGTCATGTCTTACTTAAAATATTTCTTTAAAACCTAGGGAAAAAGAAACATAAGAAAGGTGAGCTTAAATTATCAGTATGCATAACCATATGACATATCAAACATTAATAATCATAACATGATAATAAAGTTATATGAACATAAAATTTGAAAATTATACCTTGTGTGTCAAAGATCATAATCTTGAATGATGTAATAAATCTTGGTAGCTCAAAATAAATGAATCATAAGGAAATCAAAGAACATGAGACTTGAGAGCACAATATTAGCATAAGCTATGAAATATTGTGCATACACATAAGCATAGAAAATCCATAAGAGGCTACACATAATGGGCGGGACATGCCACCATATCCAATGGAATACCTTTCCTCAGAGTGGAATGGTTTCACTCCCCAAATCATCATAGTAATCAAGGTTTACACCAAAGACCATCATAGTGAAAAAAATCCTTTATAGAACTGAGTTCAATCCCCATTCCAATCCTATATATCTCATGAGATATAAATCATTACGCAATTAATTAGAGGTAAATATAGGTACCACCCATCACATATTGAAAACCAGTCATATGTTTTCCTCATGAACATAAATCATTCAACATACTAGAACCCATGAAAAGAAATGGGTTTTATAAACATTTCAACATTACATAACCCATAGAAAAGTAATAGGATTCATAAAAATCATGAAATAATAAACATAAAACATAAAAATAAAGAATAATGATGATTTCCTTGGATCATATCCCCAATAAATAATAAATAATAAATAATAATGTTTTATTATATTAAGAATTATTTTAAAATATCATTCAAAATAATTCTTAAGAAAAATATCCTTTTGATTTTAAAAAAAAAATGTTAATCTATGAAATTTCAAAGAAAAACATTTAATTTTAAAATAACCTTATAAGATAGTATAATAATCTTCCAAGCATTAAGGCATCATGATATCAGTAATATCAAATCATTCCATATAAGTTAAAAACATTCCTTCCGTATTTTTCTCATAAAATCACAAAGTACCTAGTTTATAAAATGAATAAATATTCCTTTCAAACTATTTTTTTAAAAGTTAAAACGTTAGTAATAATGATATAAAACAATATAAAAACCTTTTTAAAAAAATATAAAACATGGACATGTAGGAAAATTGTCCCAAGTGGAGACTTAAATAGAACTAATCCCGAATAATGATGAGATTTTGAAATAAATCCTTACCACTTGTAATCAGTTGAATTGTATGCCCTGTGAAAGAATAAATTTTAATAAAACATTAAATATCATGAAAATAAATAAATCCATGATGTAAAATTTAAAATGAGAATTATATACAACTTAGAAAATAATATAGGTGTATAACATCAAAATATGCCTCAATAAAGGAAAATTGATATGAAATACCTTACAAAGATCATATCAATAAATTAAATAAAATGAAAAAATTATATGCATACACTATAAATTCACATAAAAATTGGAAATATAACATAAAATAATCAATATTAATTTCACACTTAATTTTATCATGACATAGTCAATGAGGTATAAGTTTTAACCAATGAATAGAAATTGAGTTAAGAAATATCTTGCCTTAAGTACAAATCGTGATGTAAATTATTTATCTCCCTAAATAATAAAATTAGGTTAATTATTTACTTTATTTATAAAAATTTTAAAATTTATTATTCCTTTTATGTCACTTATTACCATGTTATAAAAGTTACTTAATTATTTAAGTTAATGTTGGACATTTTGATGATATTTGGTACATGAGTAAAAAATGACTTTGGTATGATTTCTATAGTAAAAGTGGTATTTATTCCATCATATTTAGAATAATAATCATGAGATATTTATCATTTTTATAAATAAATTATACTTTTAAATCCATCCATAAAATATGGATATGAAAAATTAACTATGTTACAATCATAGAGACGGTAGGTGGTACGTACTCATGAGTAACATTTCCATTTTTCATCTATCATTATGGAAAGAAGGTAAAAGTTATTTTATCTTTTAATAATTATCATAATATAATATTACTTCTTAAATATACTTATATATATATATATCATTCATGTTATGTGGTGATGAAAAATGAATCACGCCGCTTCATAGAGATGGTAGTCCACACGTACGAACAAATGACATTATCATTTTTGTGTGCATGAAAAGGTAAAAATTTAAATGATAAATTATATTTTAATATTTATAAATATGTCATTAATATCATATTTAAACCTTAGTTTCATCATTATAACCAATATTTATAGATGGTGATTGAAAACGAATTACATCGGTTCATGTGGCGGTAGTCTGCCATACTCACGGACAATGAATTATTTTCCCATTTGATGGAAGTGGAGAATTATATAATAACATATAACTATATTTATTGAACTAGAGTTATTATTTTATCATGTTTGAAGAAGGATTTATGGATGTTTAAGAATAAACAAAATAGAAATGCTCAATTAAAATGATACCTCTTATTTGGAAAATCTCATTTGTTTAACACCTTAAGACCACAAAAGTGGTGTTCAACCTAAATGAGGACCTATATAATGTGGGTAGGGAATCTAGGAAGATATTTGGGTAGTAATTGGATGATACAAAATGGTTTTCAATTTTTTATAAATGACAATAAGAGGTTCCCTTTAATAAGTGAGGAGAGGGGCACTCTTTGAATTTTGAAAAATATTAAATTAATATAGATTAATTTTAATTTAAAAATGGATCGAAAGTGATTTATTTAAAATATAAGATAATTATGGGTCTAAATAATCTAATAAAGTATAAGTTATATAAGTTTTGACTATATTTATACCCTTATCTTTTGGAATTAACCCTTATTTAACCCCTTTAACTCTTACTATGACAACATGGATTTTTACTCTTTGAGGGTTAATATATTCACTATAAAATGATAAAAGTCACATAAATGGATCGTGAATGAAATTTTTAACCTTATACAAATAATTTTTCTGAATTAAATAAAAAATATTCAAAATGCCAATTTTAAGGACTATAAATCACTTTGACATTAATAATATCAAGATAATGCTTAAAATTAGAAAAAAAACTATTTTATTATATCTCTAACATTTCATGGTAATATATAAAAAATTAAAACTTTAATAAACACAAATTATATTTATTTTAATATTTTAATAACATTTATTTAATATTTCCATTAGCAAAATAATTACTACATCAATGTTGTGTAGGAATTTAAGGTAATTATTTATTCAATAAAAATTAAAAATAAATCACCATCAATACAATAATATTTTATATTTAAAATTAATATTTATAGTTTAATATATCTTCTTAATAACCCCATATTAAAAATTATATATTTATTAAAAATATGAGTGTGGTAACTTTGACTTTTCATTAAATAAAATATTATAAATTTCATAATCACTTATAAATAAAAAAAAGTCTGTATATTTGAACATATAATGATTATGGATCATAATCACCAGTAAAATAAAAAAATAAAGTGTAAGGGTTTTTTATAGTCCTTATCATATTATTTATATGCTTAATTACCCGATTTACCCTTTTACTCTGGTAATAAAATTTACCAGGGTTAATATTCATATTTTTTAAAAATAAAACGGACCTATTTAAAAAATTTAGACCCTATAATTCCAAATTTTAAATCAATTATTAAAATTTTCAAAAAACATAAATTTCAAATTTTAATTTAAAATTAAATAGGAAAAACACAACAAAAAATAGCTTTTCAGAAAAATTCCCTTTTAAAATATAAAATGTTTTTATATTAAATTAAATAGTGAGATCTATTTAAAAACCCATAATTGGAATATTTTAAATCAAATTTAACTAATTAAAATTTAAAACTGATCCAAAACATGATTTTACCTAGTAAATACATGAAAAAATATAATTTTTAATAAAAACCAATATTCTTCACTATTAATTGAAAAAACTATCATTTTAGATAATTTTAAAATTTTCACCATAGGAAAATTTTGATTTTCTGATTTCACAAAAATGAAGTTCATTTTCTCAAGTAAATATTTTAAAATATTCATAAATTAATTAAAAAAAGTAATAAAAATGATTTTTGGAGAAAATTTATTTGTTTTAGGATAAAATGACTTTTTAAAAAATTATGTGATTATTTTATAATCATTTACCAATATAGTTAAATTCATTTGGAATTTTATATTAATTTAATAAATAATTTATTTCTATTCATACTTGTAAATTTAATTTCTAGGTTATAATGGTCACATAGTAATATTTAATTGTTCATTTAAACTCGGTGTTTTGTATATTTTACACTATCAAACAAAGTATTTCCTTCTAAAATCTTAGTATATTACATTGGGTGATTATGAATTCTCTCTATTTACTAAAATATCTCTCAATGTATTCTCCCAATTTACAATAAATTCAAATTAATTATAACAACCTAGGATATTCATATATAGATATTACATCATTTTTTGATGAACATTAATTACATTACAAAAACACATGCCTCGGGATCATAATGGTATAGTTTCTTTGGAAACATGGAAACAAAAAAAATGGTTCATAGGTGAACTACATCATATCTCACTATGTTCTGTATAACTATCACTCTTTTTATAAAAATTACACATAACACATTTCTTCATTACCTAGGGAAATGAAATATAATAATGGGGGAGCTAAAAACTCAGTATGGGTAAACAAGGGAGATAGGTTAAAATAAAATGATCCAAAGGGTATGAGAATATGAGAATAATATTTTTAAAACCATACGTTTTATTTCATAGATAATAATATTTTTTCATGTCATAAATAGTTGTAGTTCATAAGATATGAATCATAAAGGAATCAAATAAAGTGATCCATGAGACCATAATAATAGCATAAGACATGGAATTATGGTATGAAATAAGTATAGAAAATAATTTCCCTAATAGTTCAAGGGTTATTTATGAGACTATCATAGTGTAATGGATTCACTCCTCAAACTATTGTAGTAGTCAAGGTTCACTCCCAACACTATCATAGTGTACAGAGTTCCTTACTGAAATGGGTTCACTCTCCATTCTATCCTTATTTACATCATGTGATGTCAATCTTTAACTAATTCATTGGAGGGATATATAGGTCCCACCGATCATATAATGAAAATCATAAATATATGTGTCACAACATCATAAAACATTCATCATATAAGAAACCATGAAAACAAATGGGATCCATAAAACATACATAATATTAGAACACATGAAAATAAATGTGTTTTAGGAAACATTTCATCATAGAATAACTCATGGAACAGAAATGAGTTTCATAAACTGTTTGTCATCATAAATATAAACAATATATAGAAATAATTATGATTGTAGAATTTTATCATATCCGTAAAAAATATAAAGTTACATAAAAGGATGTTATTTTAGATGGAAAATAATTTTGAAAGATCACTCATAACATTTGTGAGTAAAATATCCTTTTAACTTTGAAAAATAATATGTAAAATATAAAACATTTTTAAAATAATTTTCTTTGAAAATAACCATGGAAAATTATAAAGAAAGATTTAAATATCATTTTAAACATTTCTTGAGAAAAATATCAATCCACTTTTAAAATGATATTTTTTTAACTAAAAATTATCAAACATTATCAAAATACTTTTCTATTAAAATAACATTTTTAATCTTATAAAGTATTCTTTAATATATTTTGTTTTCATGATGGTGGTAAATTCTATTCATGTCATACATGTTAAAACAAATACTTTTTTTACATTTTTTTGTAAAATAAAAATTGTCCTTGTTTAGAAAATAAAATTAAGATTCCTTTTAAAAAAATAGTAAAAATAAAACAAGTAAAATATTCCTTTAAAAATAATTAGTTAGTGTAAAAAACTTTCTTTAAAAGATTTTATTTTTAAATTATAGATATGTAAGAAAAATGGTTTTTGACCAAAGAGAGAAATGAATATGGTTTTTCTTTAATATTTTAAGAGAGTAAAATGAAAATAAAATAGGTATTATTCATAAATATCCATAGGAGAAAAAAATAAATAATTTTATTAACATATATATATCATATTATTACATCATTGGAATCTTAATCATAAATAATTCTGATAAACTATGACATTGTGACATAAAACCCTTACCACTTTAGTAACTTCGAATAATAATACCCATGAAAGAATAACATTAAATTAACTTAAAATATCATAGAATAAAAAAATTCATGATATTACATTTAAATGGGTCTATATATAAACCTTATAAAATGATATAGGTTCATAACATAACATATGACCCAAAGAAGACAAATTGTGGAAAAAATCACATATCACTTCAGTGATCTTTTAAATCGTAAGCCACAATAATAATTACATCAAATGAAAATTTAAATTTCATTAAAATAAGTATATTAATGATATAAAATTTCAAAGAGGAATTATATATACCACATAAAATAAACAAGTAGTGAATATGGAATAAGTCTCTTAGAAATAAAATAAAGACTATAAATCCCTTACCTTAAGTCTTGAATTCCTTTGTACACATTAAAAACTCATGTATAATAAATATAATTTTATTATAATTATAGTAAAGAACCATAATTATATACACCATACCATATATTATTTACTTATTACCTTTTATTACCTATTTATTAATAATTTCATGTTAAAGTCATGTTTCAAGCAATAATTGCTTTGTTTTTCATGTATATTTTAATTTTTTATTTTTGTTCCTATTAGTTTTATCATGGTTACGTAATATAAATAAGTTTTAAAATTGTATTAATATCATATATATTCAGTATATATGTATATATATTAATCCATAAATGTTAGTGATGGGAAATGAAATGCACAATTCATGGAGATGGTAGGCAGTAAGTACGTATGAACGCTGTTTCCATTTCCTCAATGGATGAAGAAAAAGAAAGGTAAATAATATATTACCTTTATAAACTATTATATATTTCATATATATAACATATATTAATTAAATTTATCCATTATTACCTCTCATGTAAAATTTAAGTTAAAAATAGATCACATCGCTTCATGAGGTGGTAGTTTGGCGTACACATGGACAACATTGTCGTATTCTCTATAAAATGAATAGTAAAAAAATTATATATAAGAATATATTCATATAAGTTTATTTATGCTAAAAATATTATATATATATATATATATATATATATATTATATCCATCATCAAACCCAACTGTGAGAGGTTTTGATGGAAAACGTGTCACACCGGTTCGTGAGGCTGTAGTTTGTCGTACACATGAGCCACGTTATCGTTTCCAATTTGAGGAAAGAAGAGATAGATGTAGTTAATGAAATTAAAATAACAATATATAAGTATATTTAAGATACTTTGGTTATTATATGATCATATTTTGATAATAATATAAGGAGTTTGAGAAATAAATAAAATAAAAATGCTCGTTGAAGAACGTTACCTCTTTTCTTGGTAATATCATTTGATTTTCACCAAAAACCTTCCTAGGAAGGATATATGATGAAAATAAGGATTATAAAACTATATTATGAAATTAAGGAATTTATTTTTCTATATATTATCTGAACCAAAAAAATTTACAAGTTTGAAGATGAGAAGAGTGGGGGTGGACTTTTATAAGTGAGGTGAGTGGAACACTCGTAATTTTTTAAAAGAAAAAGGTATAACCATATTTTTCTCATGCCAAAAGGCTCGAAAATGAACCATTATAGATCCTATAAGATATAAAGTCTAAATATTTCCATAAAATGGGTTTTTTTCAAGCTTTGGGTCATTTTTAATCCTTATATTTTTAGTTTAACCCCCCCCCCCCCCCAAGTAAACTGATTTTCACCTTAATCACAGTAAATACGTTGTACTATTTTTACTATTAATTATAGTAGAAAAATTAAGTTGATCTTAATATATAATATATATTATTATAATTCCAAAAATAGTATTAATTTTTCTAAATTTCATTCAAATAAGTGAAAATTTTTAATTGGATATTAAACCTACAGTCGTAATGAGAATGCGGTTTTCTAATGAGAAAATGTTAAAAAGCTTAAAAGTTTTTATGTAAACATTCAAAATAAAAATAATAAAAATGAAATAAATTGAATTAATAAATATATAATTGAAATAAAATTACTCTTAAACACATTTTTTAACAAAAATTAACTCTATAAATTCTTTAAATGAAAGGGAATGTTTGAATAAAAACTAGTATTTTTCACTACTCATCAAAAAATTATTATTTTTAGAAAAATATCAAAACTTCACCCTAGTGTAATTTTGATATGATGAATTCATAAATAAATTAAATTTTTTAAAATTAATTTTAACATTTTAAAATATTAATTTATTGTTTTTCATAAAAATAAATATATAAACTTTTTTGAGAAAATTGTATTTTCAAAACATATAAAGACTGCCAAAAATTAGATACTTTTTTATCAATATATTTTCTTTTTATAAAAACATTATACTTTATATTTGAATTTTTTTTATTCCTATTCATGATTTTATCTTAATAACTAGGTAATAAAGATCATGGTTAAATAATAATTTTAATAGTTTTTCATGGTTCATTAAAACTCAGTGTTATGTATAACGCAAGCTATTAATAAAATTTAATTTATTCAAAAAAATAAATTCATAAAAACTAAGGGTGTAACATTATACCCACATTAAAATTAATTTCAAACTCAAATTTATTTCACTTTGGTACAAACAATTAAGGATACTTATACCTCATTACATCCTTAGTTTCCCATGTAGCTTCCTCAATCTGGTTGTTTTCCATAAAACATTGACTATGTGAGTGGTATTATTTCATAGAACATTATATGTATGATCCAGAATCTCCATTGGTCATTCTTCATAAGAAATATCATTCTGTAGTGATACTAACATTCAGTTTCGTACATGTGAATGGTTAGGTATGTACTTCCTTAGGAGAGATACAGGGAACTCATCATGGACTAGAGAGAGTTTTGGTGGAAGCTCCAATTGATAGGCTTCCGTCCCAATGTGACCAAGAATTTAGAAGTTACAAATATACATAGGGATCAGTTTCCCTTTATTCCTAAATCTCATAACCTTCTTCCATGGATAAATTCTTAAAAATACCTTTTCACCTACTTCAAATTCCATATCACATTGGTGATTATCAGCATAACATTTCTATCAGCATTGTGTTTACCTTATGTGTTATTGAATAGATCTAACTTTATTGTCCATTTCTTCATCTATATCAGGTACCAATAGCTTTCTTTATCCAAATTTATTCTAACACATTAGATCTCTATACTTATTTCTATATAGGGATTCATAAGGATCCATCTGAATACTCATGTAAAAACTATTATAGTATGAAAATTCAACTAGAGGAAGCTGTTGATCCCATCCTCATTTAAAATCCATAAAATGGGATCTCAAAATTTCCTATATTGTTTGAATTTTTCTCTAAGAATAAAAATATTTATGAGGATGATATATACTACTGAAATGCAACTCTATATCAAGATCCTATTAAATACTTTTTTATAACTTTGAAGTAAACCTATGATCCTGATCAGATACAATTGAATGTGGTAATCCATGAAACATTTCCACTTCCTCAGCGTATATCTAGGAAAGATAATCTAGAGATAAATATTCTTAGATCATGAATAATTGTATTAATTTTTTAAAATTACTAACTGAAACCCATATATAATTTTTCTCTTTATACATTTTGGGGAGTCCTATGAAAAAATTAATGGAGTTGATTTCCTATTTCCATTCTAATATGAGTGATGGATATAACATCCCCATATAATTTTGTCCCTCAGCCTTAACTTACTGACATACCAAGCATCGAGATAAAAACTATTTTATATCTCTATTCATTCCATTCCACCATAAATACTCTTTCAATTCCCTATACATTTTCATATTTCCAAGATGAATAAGAAATGAAGAAATATGAGATTCCTCTAATAACTCCTTCTTAAAATATGGTATGGATGGAACACATAAATGGTTCATGAAACTCATCATTCCATCATGATCAAGATTAAACTTATGAATATTTATAACCTTCTTTTTCATCTCTATATCATCTTTTTATTCCTCTTTAATCTTCAATTAGATAGATGGTTAAACATTCAATTGAACAAGATAAGATTTCTCCCCTTCCTTCAGGATTTCTAGATCCAACCTTTTAAAATCCCTAAATATTTGATTGTATGTAATCCACATCATGGATAAGATAACATTATCATATAAACTCAAAGCATTTCCCACCTTGTTCACATTCCCATCGTGTTAATGTACTTTGAATTCCTAAAATTTAATCATCTCTAACCATCTTCTATAGTGCATATTCAAATCATTCATTGTGAATGTGTACTTTAAAATTATGTGATTAGTATATATATCAAAATTTTCTCCATAAATATAATTTATCTATATATTTAATGCAAAAAATATTAATGTTAACTCCAGATCATGATTTGGATAATTTTTCTCAGGAAATTTCAATTTTCATGAGGTATAAGTTATAGCCATGTCATTTTTCATAATAACACATCACAAACCCTTCTTGGATGAATCACTATAGATTATAAACTCTTCTCTATTATAGGGTAATGTAATAATAGGTGTGTTGGCCAATATTTTCTTCAACTCCTTGAAATTTTTCTCACACTCATTTTTCCATTATAACTTGGCTCCCATCTGAGTTAACTTAGTGAGTGGATTAAATAGTTGTGAGAAACATTTTACAAACTGTCAATAATATATAGACAAACCAAGAAAATTTTGGATATCATTCAATATAGTTGGTCTTTTATAATTCTTAATAGTGTCTGTCTATGATGGATACACATATATACCCTCTCTTGAGATTATATGACACAAAAATGAAAAAATTTCATCCAAAATTCACACTTGGTGAATTTATCATAAAACGTATATTTTATAAAAGTCTTTAGTATAATCCTCAAGTGATATTCATGTTCTTATCTATAATTTGAATATATACAAATTTCATCTATAAATACTTCCAAAAATTGATCAAGGTAATCTCTAAAGTCTAT
The DNA here is from genome assembly GCA_963277665.1 of Viscum album. NCBI lineage: Eukaryota > Viridiplantae > Streptophyta > Magnoliopsida > Santalales > Viscaceae > Viscum > Viscum album. The sequence goes on from OY728147.1 coordinate 189,679,601, forward strand.
ATTCATTAAATCTATTAAGAAAGCAGGGGAATTAGTAAAACCAAATGGAATCACTATATATTCAGTGTCCATACCTTGTATGAAAATATACCCTAGGTATATTCTCCTTCTTCAACCCCAAATGATGATGTACAAAACAAAAGTTAATCTTATAAAATTATTGATCTTTATGAAGTTGATCAAACAAGTCATTAATATGGGAAATAAGATATTGGTTCTGGATTGTGATAGTGTCTAACTCTCAGTAATCAATGAAAAGTTGCATCGAGGCATAATTATTTTTGAAAAATAGAATGGGTGAAATCCATGGTGACACACTTTTCCCAATGAATCCCCTATCAATATTCTCCTAGATTTTCTTCTTCAATTCATGTAACTTAATTAGGGCCATTATATTGGGAGTATTTGAAATAGGAATGGAAGTAGGTATAGTTTTATTGAGAAATCAGCATCACATTTTGGTTAAAGGCTAAGAAACGCTTCTGGATAGGCATAAATAAACCCCCAAATCCTAGGCTTAATATCAATTTCATGTTTCTCCCAAACCATCTGAGATAAAATCCCCTCTTGAGTGGGAATAAAAACCCATACAATGGATTTTATTTCCATTAAAATTTTATATTTATTATTGCACTGATTAACGATCATAGGTTGGTTTGGAATATAAAATTTGACTTCCATTACTTGGAAATTAATGTCTAATTTATGTAATGAAATCCAATCTGGGTATAAGATAACATCAAATTCAACCAAAGGAAGAATGAAAAGATTTTTTGGAAGCGCATTCCCAAAAATATCAAATGAAGAGGAATCATCTACTTAAGATGTGATCATCATACCATTAGTAGTTTTCAATCATAATTCTGGATCTAATAATTTGGGTGGAATCTTGATGCCACTATTAAATTATTTAAAAATGAAATAATTAGTAGATTTAGAGTCAAATAATATATTAGCAGTTTTAGAGGGGGTGGTAAGTGTACCTTTCACCACATCATTACCGCACCCCTCTTCAAAAATAGTAATCGCATGATATTTTCCCTTTTCCCTCGACTTTATAGGTTACTGGCATTGATCATAATCATCAACCTTCTGATTTTGGCATTCGTTGGCATGCTACCCATACTCATTATATTTGAAACACTGGAGTGAGGGTGGAGCATTCTGTAGAGATTTCTCTCTAATCGAATCATTAACTAATTTTTTCTCATCACTTCATAATTTTATTGCCTAATTACCTTCTTTACCACACTTACAACATTTACTATCCACCTTAAGAAAATTTCATCCATGATTATTCCCATGGTTTGAGTATAAAATAAATCGCATCTTCTTCTCTCTATGTTTTTTATATTTTCCTTTAAATTTCATCTTTCACTTCTTATCAAAACCATGAGATTGATATGTATATCCAATCTCTATTTCCTCCACAAAAACACTTCAAACATTCTCTTCATGAATATTGAAGTCTCTTATTATTAATTCTATTTAGATACTTAGTTTTAAGACACTGAATAATTGATCAACCTTACATTCAGGTTGGATGATAATATCAGATGTGTACCTTGAAAGTCTTGTAAAAATTTCCTCATAGGTACCAATAGATTCATCATCCTTTTTTTATCTCAAGGAAATCCTTTTCCATCCTCATATAAATAATATTAGGAAATTACTTATTGAAAATTAATTTCTTCAACTCATCCCAATCCATGGAATTAATTTCATCATGTTGTGTAACATTATTTATAAGAGCCCACCATTGATCTTCTTCACCTTCCAAACAGTAGACAACCAAAATGAATTTCTCATGATCCAAAAACTAGAGGATGGAAGATATATTTTTAGTGATGTTGATCAATTAATCAGAAACTAGTGGATCATAAAACCCATATAAAGAAGGTGTAAATTACCTCATGAAGGAATCAACATAATTTTGTTCCCTCCTTTTCTCATTTAGAAGTCCGTCATGATTCATAGCTTGAGATAAATGTGTGAGTATAGAAATTATATTTTTTATTCTATATCCCATAGTATTTAGTTTCTCATGTGGACAGTCATTTCATTTTCTATCACATTCACTATTGACATGATTTATTCATTTTCCATCCATCAACTAAAACAAAAAAACATAGTTTGAGAAACACTAATCTTAGTAGAAAATCACATATTCATGAAAAATAATTTAGGATATCTAAATCAGGATGAGTTCTATCATTTTGTTTTTGGATCCTGGGGTTTACAAGATCGTGCAGTGGTGGGGATTCTTGACAGAAATCATTTTATGATCAGATTTGCGTCGATGGAGGATCTGATTACCAAATGGTCTAAGACTCCTCAAAAATGCAATGGTAGTTTCTCCTATCTTCTCCGGTGGATGTTTAATTTCCATATGAAGCGAGATGCTCCAACTATTGTGATATGGGTAAGCTTCCCTAATCTCCCGCTTCCCTTCCAAAATGCTTCTATTTTACGGTTACTTGGAATCCTTGTTGGTCACTACTTATGCTCTGAAAGTAGAACTGAGGCCATGAGCCATCCTATTTGCCCCTGAATTTCCATAGAGGTAGATGTCTCCAAGGTACTGGTGGACTGGGTGTGGTTTATAGTTGGAGAAGAGTTTCGGTTGAAACAATCCATTGTCTTCGAGTCATGGACTGACCACTGTGGGTCCTGCAGGCGGCTTGGACATCTTGATGTTGTCTATCGTAATGGGCATCGGATCAAGCAGGTGCTTCTTCATGGTAAATATCAGATGACAGATGAGGTAATACCAGAAACACAAGGGACTACAATTGATCAGGAGGGTATGGGTCTTCCCTTGTCCAATAATCCTATGTCCGATAGTGACCCCGTTCTGGCCAAGCCTTCTCATAACGGATTGGATAAACCAAGGGTCATTGATATATTTATGTGTCTGAGGAATGATCCGGCTAGTCCACAGCCCCGGGGGCATTCCCCTTCGGTCTATACGGTGGTGGGGAGTCATATCTCTTGTGCAGGGGTTCTGCGGTCTGACAGTGTTAATCGACCTGCAGCGGTGATTCAAACTCTTTCTGAGGGTGTGTCGAATGGTGGTAAGGGGCGTGAGTCCACAAAGTCACGCTTGATGGAGGAAGATCTTAGGAGGAGGCCCAAGCAGAGTAATCCATCTCTAATGTTATGTAATCTTTTTGATGGGTTGGATGACGAAGGGTCTGAACATGAGCTATGGTCAATCCCGGGGCAGGAGATGCAAGAGGAAGTGGAAGTGCATTCCACTATTTTATATAAGGCTAATTATGAGGAAGATCTCTCTAGTAAACACTCGGTGGATTGTGAGGAGGGTACTCAAGTCATATGGATTCATAGTCCGAGGAAGAAGAAGTGGCGTAAGGGGACTAGCAATGCAGGGGGATTGATTGTGGTTGAGGGGAATAAATCAAAAGGCCGGAAGGACTACTATCAGCTGCCGAAGCCGATGGAGACAAGGTCGGCCAGTAAGGCCAAGGTGAAGGTCGATGCAACTGCAGACCAGGTTCAGGGTAGTAAGAAGAGAATGGTTCTTCAAAAAGGAAAACAACAAACCGAGAGTTGAGATCCTAAAAAACAAAAGCAGGGGGATGAGTTGGGAACTGTGGGCGAGACAAATGGGAAGGAACTACTAGAGCTACTTATATCTTCAAATGAATAAATGCAGGAAGATTCCATTAAGCTCATGGCCTCAAAGGAGGAGGAGAATAAGATATTAGAGAGGGATCTTTGAGGTGATTTCAGTAAAGATCAAAGGGACTGGATCTACAAACAAGATCTTATTTTAGCACACGGCTTTAATGAAAGAAAAATCAATGCAGAGGAGTACATCCAAACATGGTACAATATTTTCAACTACTTTGAAGACCTTTTCAAAGATGATCCAGATACAAAGGCACACGCCCTTCATTGGGGGATTTATCGAGTAAGCAATTCCAATATCTTTAGTCTCACTATTAACGACTTTGTGATTTCTTACTGTACCTAAAGCTCTCGACTTGTATGGTTTCCAACTTTTCCTCAAAAGTGCTTTTGGAAATAAAAATTTAATCTTATTAGTAGGGATATATTGATTGTTAAACCATATAATAACTTCCTTAACAAAACTTTATGATGTTACCCCATACTTAAGATTATCCTAAGGGTTCTCGAAAACGTTTTATCATCCTAATTTCTAGAGGTTAACTAAACCTATCCTCTATTTACAAAAATAAAAACCCAAGATTTTCATACATAGATACTATATAATTTTTTAATGAACATGTAATATATTATAAAAACACATGCCTAAGGATTATAAAGATATAGTTTTTTTGGAAACTTGAAAACAAAAATACGGGTTCATAGGTGAACTACGTCATATCCCACTAAGTTCTACATAATTATCACCCTTCTTAGATGAATCATACATAATAAATTTCTTCATAACCTAAGGAAATTAAACATAATTAAGGGTGGGATGAAATGATCAGTAAGGGTAAAAAAGGGAGATACATAAACATAATATGAGAAAAATGGTATGATAACATGAGCATAATATTTGAAAACCATGACTTGCATATTAAAGATCATAATATTGGGTCATGGCATAAAGTTTTATAGTTCATAAGACATGAATCATAAGGGAATAAAATATCATGATCCATGAGATCATAATAATGTAATAAGACATGGAATTGTGTCATACACATAAACATATAAAATAATTTCCTGAGTAGTTAAAGGATCATTGTTGAAACTATCATAGTGGAATCGGTTCACTCCCCAAACCATCATAGTATTCAAAGTTCACTCCTAATACTATCATAGTGGATATATTCCCTTACTAAAATAGGTTCACTCTCCATTACACTCTTATTTATCTCATGGGATAACAATTTTTACCTAATGCATTGAAGGGAGATATATGTCCCACCCATCACATAATGAAAATCATACATATGTGTTCCATAATATTATAATTAATTCATCATATCAGAACCCAGGAAAATAAAATTTCTTTATAAAACATTCATAATATCAGAACCCATAAAATAAAATGGGTTTCAGAAAAAATCATATTATATCATAACCTATGGAAAAGAAAGGGTTTTCATAAAAAATGTGTCATCATAAATATAGACAATCCATAGAAAGAATAAAAATGGTATTTTTGGATCATATCCCCAATAAATGTTAAGTTACATCAAAGGAAGTCTTCTTAGACAGAAAATTATTTTTGAAAGATAACTTGGAACATTTATTGAAGAAAATATACTTTCCATTTTGAAAAAAAAATTATTAAATAAAATGTTATCAAAATAGTTTTATTTTAAAATATCATTGGAAACTTATGAATGGATCTTAAAATATCATTTAAAACATTTCTTCAGGGTAATATCATTTTAACTTTGAGAATTAATTTTTTTAAAACTAAAAATTAAAAAACCTTTTCAAAAACCTTTTCTTTGAAAGTAAACTTTTAAACTTATAAAGTAATCTTGAAAACATTTTGTGGTCATAATGGTTAGAAATTCTGCTTATATCCCACATGTTAAAACAAATATTCCTTTTACATTTTTGGTAAAATAAAAACATTCTTCATTTGGAAAATGAAATAAATATTCCTTTTTAAAAAATTTGTTAAAAGTAAGAAAAAAATATTAAATTTTATTTAAAAAAATATTTTATATTATCAAAAACTTTATTTTAAACATTTTTTTGAAAACATGGATATGAAATAAAAAGGGGTTTTGACCGAAGAGAGAAATAAATATGATTTTTCTTAAAAATAATATTTTGGTTTCTTTAATCCTTTAAGAGAGGATGGTAAAAAAAAGAATGTATTATCTATAAATAAATATATAAGAATAAAATAAATTATTTTCTTGATATATAGATCATAATATTTTATCATTTAAAGCATAATCATAAACAATCCCGATAAACGATGAGATTGTAACAAAAAACCCTTACCACTTTGGTAACTTTGAATCATAAACCCCATCAAAGGAGAACATTAAATGAAACTTAAAATATCATTATAATAAATAAATTCATTATATTAGATTTCAAATTGTCTATATATACACCACATAAAATAATATTGCTGCATAACATAACATATGACACAAAGAAGACAAATTGAGATAAAAATCTCATACCGCATTGGTAATATTTTGAATCATAATCCCAAATAAATAATAACATTAAATAAAACATTAAATTTAAGAAAATAAGTATATTAATTATATAACATGTCAAAGGGGAATTATATACTCCATAAAAAATAAATAAGTGGTGAATATGGCATACGTCTCCCATAAATAAAACAGAGACTAGAAATCCCTTACCTTAAGCCTCAACTTCCTTCATATACATTCAAACATATTTTATAACAAATATAATTTTATCATAAATATATTATATAACCATAATTATATATATCATTCCATATATGATTTACTTATAACCATTTATTACCCATTTAATCCAAATTCCATCTTAAAGTCGTGTTTTAGGTAATAATTGTTTTGTTTTTCGTGTATGTTTTTATTTGTTATTTTTTATCATCATAATTTTGTCATGGTCCCATAAGATAAATAATTTAAAACATTATAAAAATATAATATATATCAAATTTATAAGTACTTATAGTAATCCATAAAATTTGGAGAAATAAAATGAAATACACTGCTCATGGAGATAGTAGGTCATACGTATATATGAACGTTGTTTCCATTTCCTTAAGGGATGAAAAAAAAAGAAATTTCAATAATATATTAACATTTTATAATCATATATATTTCATATATATCACATATTTTCATTTAATATATCTCCTATTAGATTCCATGTAAAATGTAAGTGAAAAATGGATCATGTCACTTCGTGAGCTGGTAGTATGTCGTGCACACGAATGACGTTATTGTATTCTTTATGGAATGGAAAGTAAAAATGGGTGTATATAATGATATATTTAAATAATTATATTATATATATATCATGTATATATATAATTTATATCCATCATCATACCCAACCGTGAGAGGTGTTGATAGAGAACGTGTCGCATCGGTTCACGAGGTGGAATTTTGTAATACACATGAGCGACATAATCATTTCCCATTTTAGGGAATAGAATATGGATGTAGGTAATTACTTTAACATAAAAAAATATTGTAATATGTTAGATATTGGTTTTATTATATCATCATGTTTTAAAATTAAATTATTGATGTGGAGGAAGAAATAAAATTAAAATGCTCGTTGAAAAACATTACCTATTCTTTGGGTAACCTCTTTGGTTTGCACTAAAAAAATCATAGGATGTATTTATGAGAAAAATAATGATTCTATAATTTTATGAGGAAATAAATAAGGTAATTTTGTAGTTATTTTCTGAAAAAAAAAAGGTTTTGTAAGTGTTAAGAGGAGATGAGAGGGGATGGCTGTTTATAAGTGAGGTGAGTGGCACATTTGTCATTTAAAAAAAGGTATCCCAAATTTGTAACATTACCCAAGGCTCAAAAATGTTCCATTATCTATAATAAAATAATTTTGTTTTAAATATGGTCATCCAGTGGTTTTTGGACTAGTTTGGAGTCATTTTCAACACTTATCTTTTTAGTTTAACCACTAGTAAACCCATTTTAACCTTAATCGCAGTAAATAATATTTACTATTTTTACTATTCATTGTGGTAAAAAATTAGGTTTATATAATTAGATAACATAAATTATGATGATTATAAATATTTAATATATTATTCTAAATTAAATTCAAATAATTGAAAAAAAAATTAAAATAAAATTAAACCCGTAATCGAGATGAGAAAGTTGTTTTCTAAAGAGAAAATACTCAAAATTTTAAAAAGATTTTATATAAAATTTAGATATGAAAATGATTCTAATAAAATAAATTAGATTAATATATATATATATAATTGAAATAATTTTACTTCTAAATCCATTCTTTTAAAAAAATATACTTATAAATTTTTTAAAAGAAAAGTCAGTTTTCAATAAAAACTAGTATTTTCATTGTTTATCGAAAAGTTAATCTTTTCTGAAAAATAAAAACAAATCACACTAAGATAATTTTGATATGATAAATTAAAAAATTATTTTTTTTTTTCAAATTATTTTTCTAAATTTTTTACAATTTAATTTAATGTTTTTTACAAAAACAAATAAAAAACATTTGTTGAGAAAATGGAATTTTCAAAAAAAAATAAAGACTACCAAAAATTAAGTTTTTTTATCGATATGTTTTCTTTATATAAAACCATTATAATTAATATTTAAAAAAATTATTCATATTAATTTTTCCATTTTTAATGTATTTTTAAAAATTGTGGTGTTAAAATAATATTGTTAATATTTTTTCATGATTCATTAAAACTCGATGTTGTGTGTAGAAAATATATATTAAATAAATTTAATTTATTCAAAAAAAATTATAAATACTTGGGCTATTATAGTAATGAATGAGGAAAAATTGACAAAAATTTACTCATAGGTATTGTTAGATAGAATGCACTCCCAAAAAGTATGTTAAGTTTTGGAAGTCATCATTTCTCAATCTCTTTTTCAATACCTTTGAATTTGAATCCTTTCCAAAAAACATTTCAAAAGGTTTTGTTACCAAAAAAAGTAAAGAAAATGAAAATTGAAAAATTTTATAGTCGCTTTTGTGGATTGTACCTAAAATATTTTGAGGTGTCCTGATCCAATAACATTATTCTTCCCATGTCAGTCAAACTCGTATTATTCCAATATAATACTATATTTTATTGATTCATGTATGGAATGTTAAGTTCATTAATTATTCAATACTTATCAGGATATACTTAAAGGTATCCATTAGTGTGATCTGATCCATTATCATATCAAAATATTTTGATATCATACTCGGTTTTATTTTTTATAAACTCGCTAATAAGTTTTAAACCTCTTAATATCCAAGGACTTACTCTCCATAAAATTAACTTAATTCATATGAGTGAAATAATCAATAAATTAAATAAATTAATTATCTACATTAGTTAATTTTAGACACATCAAGATAGAATCATCTGAATGAACAATTTAATTATACTTCTCATTTTTATCTATGTTAGATTATAACTTCTCTTTACTATATTCAATTTGTGAAAAATATCACCATGTTTGATTCTTTCTAGTTTGAGTTTAGGAATTGTTATCATAAAATCATACTTGAAAAATATACTCATGTTATATTGGAAATAGTGACTAAGTCTTGTTTGTCATTTCTCATTCTATTACTCCATACTCAAATAAAAGGGATTTATTTATCTTTATATTGAATATATATTACCACATGTTCACCATAAATTCATAATTATTTATAAATTATTATAAAAAATAACCTCATTCGTATTATCACAAAATTAATATTCACTCAAAATAATATGTATTAGCCCACTAATAATAAGAACATTATTTAAAGTGACCTTTTTCAACCTAATTTGTGTAATTGTAATTCCTTTAACATTTAACAAAATATAATTCCCAAATGTAATAGTATCTCCATTGTATTTTTGAATATAATTAAAATAATATTTAAGGTAAATCATGTGTGATGAGAATATTTTATCTAAGATGAATGGTTTATCACATTTTAAGGTTTTTTGTGAAACCCAAACCACCATTGAATGTTCTTGAGCAATCATACACTTGTAATATTAATAGATATATATTTGTTTTAGTTGGACTAAAATAGTAGTAAAACACACATTGGTTTAATGTTATTGTTGATCATTCCTACCACAAGTTTTCTCAAAATCATAAAAGCTATTTTCACTTTTGACTTTTCTTTGGATAGTTTCATGTTTTTGATATTTTCAAATTGTCTAAAAATAAAATAATTGTCTTTAATTGATTAAAATAAATAAATATTGTATAAAAATAATATTCATATCACTAATATCTTCCTTCAAATATAAATATCCATTTAGGTTATAAATTATTTTATTTTTAAAAATTATTTCACATTTTTATCGCTTATAGAAATCAATGTTTTTATTCAAAATTATCAAAAAACAATTATCACTAATTTATATAGAATTATACTTTATCGTTGGTATCTAACTCCTCTTTCTTCCACACATTATTTTTTTCTGATTTTCAACATAAAAATTTGAAATTACAATGGGTGTATTACCTTTTATTGGAAAAGATGAAACCTTGTTTCCATTCTTATCATCACTACCTTTTATTTCTTTATAAAATTGTGTTTATAAAGTTATTATGTGTTTTTTATTAAGAAAATAAATATTTTAATTTCTTACATTGACAAATTTTTATAATGTCTTCAAAGATTCTCTATTTCTAAAATAGAATTTTTGAATTAAACCTGAAATTTATTCAATAAATTTTTAGCTTCATTCAACTTCACTTTAAGAGATTTAACCTCCTCTTTCATAAAAAGTATATTAACTATTATAGTATCAATGATATTTACCCATTAATAATAATAGTATAAATATTTCCAATATTTCTCAATAACTCATCTTTATATTTAATATCCACTTTGAAATTAGATATTTCAATTTTTTCATTAATTATTCAATCAACTATTAATGATTTCTGTTTTCTTTTAGACACACCAAGATCTCCATTATTAATAAGAAATATTTTTTGTTTCCTCCTTTTCATCATTATAATTTTTCTTCCTTCTTCACTATATCATTTCTTAGTATGCTAGAAGCATACCAAAAAAACCTAAATACACTCATCTATATATTCATATTATTCCTATTCAAATTTTTAATCAAAATATTTAACTTCATGATAAGATAAAAAATTCATATTCTTCAATGAATTAAATTATCCCTTATGATTAGAAAATTTATTTATTTTACAACTGATTTCAACACTGTTACTTATTCTTTGTGATTTTTTATTTTCATAATACTCCTCATCAATAAGATTATTCTTAAGGAAATTTTCAAGAAAAAGTTTAATCTTTCTATGATGGAAACATTTAAATATTTTTTTCATTTTTTACATTTTCAATATTTTGAAAAAAAAACTCATAAACTCATTAAATTTCATGATATCATCTTCAAATTCATGTTATTATTTCTGAGACCTCTTGTATTCTGTTATATTTAATACTTTGAAATATTTAAAGTATTCACTTTACTAATTTCCCTTTCTTATTTAATTTGGTACCTATTATTATCTCATGATATATTAAGATATTTTCTATTTTTTCTATTTTGAACTCATCTAATTTATTATATTTAATCGAATAAATTTTGGAATTGAATTTTTTCAACAGTATTGTCATTAATTTATTCACTATGGATGAATATTCAAGAATTTTACCAAATATTTGAATGGATATATACATTTTTCTCACCCTTATAAAGAACTTATCCACTGATTCATATTCAATAATATATGTTTTATAATATAGAGTATGAAAACATTGAATTTGTGACTCTATAAACTTTTTTCTCCTTCATAAATTTCATTAAGATTCCTTTATTTTTTTTTCATTGATTTGTAACTAATAACTAATGTATATTTATTCTTAAAAAGAATTGAGAGAAACATATTGTGAGATATTTCATCAGCATCCATTTTCTCTCAATATTTTAAAGTAAAACTTGGTAATACTTTAGGAATATTAATACCATATTTTTTTATTTCAATAAAATCTAACCCTAATAGTATAAGGTATGAAACCATACTCTATTTACATAAGTGAAATAGTATTTCAATCAAAAATATAAACACCCTTATTTTTTATGGAATTTTTAATCTACATTAAAATCATTAAATTGAAAATATATAATCAGTAGAGAACAAACTAAGAACTTATGGAATAAAATATATTTTCTTCTATATTTCTAACTTATGTAGAATACTAAAAAGTGGATCATTCTCTAATATCAATTGATATGTCTGGGAAAGTAAGTGATATGTGAGAAGAACTAAGATGGGGTAAATTAGCATGACCAAAATATTTTCTCAAATAACCCAAAATATTCTCATACTTATTATATTATAGGATCTATGAATGTTAAAGAAAACTATGATGATGATATATATTGATAGAGATAGTGACACATAAACACAAGAGTTTTTTATAGGTCTCGCAAACTCTTTTTATCGATTAGTTATGTCCTTTTTGATTGTTGGTTGTGATACCACATCACACATTCTTGTTTCATTATAAATAAATAATATATTAAAGAGAAAGAATATGGCCTGAAACTTTTTATAAGAATTTAGTGAGAAATAAAAGTGAAGAAAGATCAATTTGAGCTCAATTAAACATGAATGATCTTCATCAATCAGTCTCAAGTGCCTCCAATCATAGTATATTATGTAAATCTTTTACTTATCCTTAAACAAAATCCTTTAATATATTTAATACTCCCTAGAATGTATGGGATTCTATCAAAAAAAATTATATATCCTTAACTAAGAAAAACTTCATGCATATATATAGATTCTTCAAAACTAATACATGGTTATGTGTTCCACAACATGGTTTCATTCAGTTATGGTGGATCAAAAAACCATAACTACAATCCCAATATCCATTGAATTTTTATGTTTTTTTATCTTTGAAAAATTTTATTTGACTGAAACCATGACATGGTGTCTTTTAGACCATGATGTGGTTTAATTAATCGACTCTATGATTACAAAAACACAAATATTTTTACTCTATTCTACAACATATTCACAAAAATCTTTATGTGGTATTACTAATATTGGTAACCAATGAATCCAAAAAATTCCTCTATTAATCCATGATGACTAATAATGCCTATTTTTATAAAATAATAGTGTTCTATAAAAACCATGATGTATTTTTCTCTTCATGGTAAATATTAAATTCTGTCATTTAATCTTCAAGAAAAAAAACATGGATTAAAATCATTTATTTCAAGAACTACGATGTAATAGATAAAATCATGATTATATTTTCTTAACCTTGGTGTTCAGATATTGCTATAAAAATCTCTTCAGACCATATTAAATACAATAATTATTTTATTAAACTTCTTCAAAATATATTTTCTTAGACAACCAACCATGGAGCTTTTTTTCTAAACACCATTATGTGGTTTATTTTTCCCCTAAATTTATTCATTATTTTATAACTAATTAATATATAATTTATCTCTAATCAATCTATATATATGTTGATAATAAATATTTCATGAAAAAATATTTACATATCTTTAATTATGAACTCAAAAAACCAATCATCATATGATCCCAATGTAAGATTTATCTAAAACCACATTACTAGGTAGCCCTTTATGTAAATGACAATTATAAGTTTACTAAGTCTCATTGATATCTTTATAACTAATTTTTATATAAATCACTTCGTAATGGATATTCACCAAGGTTCCTCAATTATATCCTCATTACCAATAACACAATTGTTCATCACTTCCAAATAAACTATTAATTTCCATTAAAAAATATATCAATTGAGTAATATTAAATCATATAAATTATTTATAGTCACCTTGATTATAATCATCATACGTTTCATAACTTGGTATCGTCCAGTGTAATTTTTCCACTCACCATAACACCTCACACTTCCTAAATTTGGGAAAGTTTTCCCCTCAAAAATATGGTTTATCTTATTCGATTTTATTATTTTAGAATAAAAAAATTTATATAATGTCTAGTCAAATATACAACAACTTGAACAACTGAGTTATAACAATAATTTTTTAAAAGAACATTTTGTTATGTCTACTTTATATATGTTACTATGATAATTCATTTTGAGTCCTCCAATTATCTCTAATTTGTGAAGAAAGATTAATGGGACCTATTCTATATTCTCTCTTCCATTAAAAAAATACTGATAATTTTATTATCCCACATGAGCATAGAAATTTCATAAATGGATTCATGTTATTAAAAATAGATTTTTTTAATTTCTATAATTTTCATGTGGTATGTTTATTTTAGGATATTAATTATAAATAAAATAAGATAAAAGAGTTTACTCTTCCTTTAGGCATATTTGAGACTCTTTTTATATATTGTGTGAATCTCCTCTAGACTTTTGTATCTTATTATTTTGTGAGATTGTATTATTTTCACTTTTTTCTCAACCCACGTCATATTGGTTATTTCAATATAAATGATTTTGGAGTTCTTATAATCATGACCATTCATAAATTTTATTTTAATCTATGGATATCATGTATTTATTATAGTATTCTCAATATAACTAAGTCATTCTTTATACATGGATTGATTCATTTGAGATTTCTGGTACACATCCAATTTTTTTGACAACCCGAACCATTTATCATGGAATTTTTAAAACATTCCTTGACATTATTCAACTTTTATTATAGTTATTTGATAATTTATTCTTGTGTTGTTATATTTTGTTTATAAATTTTATTTATCTCAACCTATGTTTATCTAGTTTTTGTGGTTTTCAAATCAAGAACCTTCATCTTCTCTCGATCTTGGAAAAATAAATTTTAAGTAATGAAATTATAAATATAATTATTTAACAATTTTATTCAAGATTCATAATAGACTAAAATTACTCTATTACCAATACTAAGAACTCAAAAGTATTCAATAATATTCACTCCTTCTCAGCTGAAAACTCATATGGAAAATTGATTTTATAAATAATTAACTATTATTTTGAAAAATAATTTTGAAGCATGTTTTTTTAGAATTATTCCGCCATATAATTTTCTTGTGATAAATAAAATATCCTTTTATCATCTCAAAATATGTCATGATGTGTGGAGATTATTTATTTATAAAAAAATTATAAAAGTATCACAATTTCAACACATGAATCATGCTCAAATTCCATCAATAAACTCACTCTATAACTTTGGATCATCTATTTTTATAGTAAATATCTATATGAGATATTAATCACCTAATATTATTATATTATCAAATAAATTTTAGTTTTACTTATTCTTCACAGGTCAGATTCACTCAATTTTATATCTATTAATTAAATATTTTCAACTTTGATGAAAATTGCTTTTATTTTAAAGAATGTATTTGAGGTCTATTTTTCTAATTTGTTATATAAGAGACTCTTATTCAAATTGGAAATTTTTTTTGTTAGCATCTAATTAAGGATTAGAGTTTGTGTTCATTTTCTTTCAAACCATTATGATTTTTAGTTTTGGATTTATTTTCAATACTTGTTGTTCTAGTGTTGGGTTTGTTGAAAGAAATATAAAGAATGTTTGAAAGATTTTTCTAAAATGGTGGTGTTTTAAAAGTTATTAAGATTTTATATTATATAATTTAATCTAGATAGGATATTTTTATGTCATGAAGTTATATGTGAGATTCTCGATGGAGAGGTACAAACACACCTGATAGGGGTTGAATCAAGTGTTTTCAAATTCTTTTACAAAATTCCAATAATTATTTAAACCTTTGAACCCATTTTGAATTTGATCCTATGATGTTGGTTAATACTATAGAACTATTTATTATTTAACCTATCATACACTATATGAAATTTAATGTTGACTGTAATTTTTAGAATATGTGTATGCACTAGGTTTGACTAAGGGTGTAATTTCGGCCTGACCTGGCCCGGCCCTGATCGGGCCGGGCTTGGCTTGCAAAAAATTGGGCCACTGACCACTATTTGGTATGGGCCAGGCTGGTCCGAAAAACCTAATAAGGCGGATCGAGCCCGACCTTAGGTCGGCCCAATCCATCGGGTCGGGCTGGGCTTTTTCGGGCCGAGCCGGGCTTTTTCAAGTCGGGCCATGGTGGGCTTTTATTATTTTCAAAATAATTGTTTGTTTTAAAACTTGTTAACATTTACTTAAAACTTTTTTTACATTTAACTTTAAAAACATGTTTTTAACATTTATTTTTTTAAAATTCTTAACATGTTTTTTGTACTAACATTTATTTTATTTTTTTTAACATTTTACAGTGGGTGAATATGTTATTTTTTGTCCAAATAGATTTATATATGTGAATCTATATATATTATGTGCAAATTGTAAAAAAAATAATTAGGGGTTAGGGGATGCGCAGTAGTGGGTGAGTTTAAAACATTTTTATTTAAATGTTTTTTTAAAATTTATTTAAAACATTTTTTTACATTTTTTTAACTTATTTATAATTTTTTAAAGCGTCTGTTTTATTTATTTAAACCTTTTTATTTAAACCATTTTTAACATCTATTTAAAATATTTTTTTACATTTATCTTTAAAGGATTAATTTAAAATGTTTTTTAATTTTTTTGAAACGCATGCTTTTTTCAACTATTTTTTTTAAAATATTTAACTTTTTTAAAAAAAATTAATGGAAAAAGTTTTTTAAGTGTTTGTTTAAAAAAATAATAAAATAAATGTTTGTTATAAGAAATTTTTATAAACATTTTTATTTCAACTGTTTTTTAACATTTGTTTAAAATAATTTTTACATTTATTATTAGATGTTTAATTTAAAACATTTTTTTGAATGCAAGTTTTTTACATATATTTTGTTTAAACATTTAAAATGTTTTATGTAAAAACATTTTTTTATTAACATTTTACAGTGGGTGGATCTGTTATTTTTTCAAAATAGATTTATATATTTTATGTGCAAATTGAAAAGAAAAATGAGAAATTAGGGGGTGCGCAGCAGTGGGTTTGTTTAAAGCGTTGTTATTTAAACATTTTTTATCATTTATTTAAAAAAATTATATTTATTTTTTCTAACATGTTTATGAAAAGTATTTTTAAGCGTTTGATTAATTTAAATTATTTTTTAAATGTTTTTAATTTTTTTAAATGCATGTTTTTCAATGTATTTTTATTAAACGTTAAATAGTTTTTTGTAAGAACATTTATTTTATATTTTATTTATATTTTATAGTGAGAGGATATGTTATTTTGTTTCTAAAAAAATTTATATATGTGGATCTATATATATTATGTGCAAATAAATAATGAGAGGTTGAGGGGTGCGCAAAAGTAGGTGAGTTAATTTTTTTAAAGATATATATATATATAATATGCAAGATTCATCAAATTTAAAAAAAATAATGACGTTGGGGGGTGTGCGAACATCATTGGGTGAGTAGTTATTTTATTGTTAATATATAATAAGTTATTATATATATATATATAATTTGAGAAAATTGTAAAAAAAATAGGGTTTGTGAGGTGCATCCCTGTGGGCGGGTTAATTTTTTTTAAATAGATTTATATATAATATATACAAGTTGCAACATACTTAAAAAAAATAATGAGGTGGGGGTGTGCACCAACATCATTAGGCGAGTGTGTTATTTTTTATTAATATAAAATAAGTTATTATATATACAATATTAAATAATTGATATATATATATATATATATTATTAATATGTTTGTTTATATATATTATATTAAATAATATATATATATATATATATTAATGGAATTTTAAAATCCAAACTCAATTGATATATATTATTAATAGCTTTATATATATATATTATTAATGGCTTTGTTTATATATATATATATATTGTATCAAATCATTGTTATATATATTATTAATATATTTGTTTATATGTATATACATATATATAATATGCTAGTTTTATCATATTTAATAAAATTAATGAGGTTGGGGGTGTATGGGAACATCATTGGGTGAGTGTAATATTTTCTTGTTAATATATAATAAGTTATTATATATATAATGTTAAATGATTGATATATATAAATATATATAATATGAGAAAATTGTAAAAATAATAATTAGGGGTTGAGGGGTGTGCCGCAGTGGGCGGGGTAATTGTTTTCTAAATAGATTTATATGTGTATAGTATTAATAATATATGTAAGCTGCAACATACTTAAAAAATTAATGAGGTTGAGGGACGTGCACGAACATCCTTAGGTGTGTGTTATTTTTTTATTAATATACAACTAGTTATTATATATATATTTATAGCTTTGTTTGTATATATATATATATATTATTAATGGTGTTTTAAAAGTCACACTTAATTAATATATATTATTAATGGATTTGTTTATATATATACAATATTATATATATATATATATATATATTGTTGTATATATATATACACAGACACACATTATAATTATATATAATAATAGTTATATGTATATATATACATTATTATATATATATATGTATTATTTTTTGTTAATATATAATGATATATATACACACATATATCGTGTATATATATATATATATACTGTCTGGTGAGAATATAATAGGTGTAGTGCCTGGGCTAGTTGGTCCAGGCATAGCCTTGGAAGCTTGAGGTACTGGGATCGAATCTCCCTACCAGCAGCTTCCCATTATATTTTTTTACAGCTGGTCGGGCTTCGTATGGGCCAGCAAGGTGGGATTTTCGGGCCAGCTCGGTCCGGCCTGCAGGCCTTCTTGGACAGGCCCAGGCCCGGCCTGATGAACCTATGGCCCGAGCCTGGCCTGGCCCGACGCAGGTTTTGTCGGTCCGGGCTGCTCGGGCCGAGCCTCTAGGGATTTCGAGCCACCGGGCCAAAATTACACCCCTTAGGTTTGACCCATCCTATGTCATGCATCAACACAGGTTGACCCCGAATCGGTCTCTCAAGTCAGCCTGTGATAAGGCCTGAGAGGTGTTCCCAATACTCTCGAGCTGGCTAAAAGTGCCAAGGGAATCAATAGAGTGACGATGGGAATGATTTATTCCAATATAAAAATACAAAGGCAGCGGAATAATAAAAGAAAATCCCAAAATAAAAAACCAAATTGAACAGCTAAACAAGAACTTAAAAATAAAAATAATTGAACCTAAAGACCACTAATACTCCATGTGATCCCACGGGTCAACCTTTGATCCCATAACTCAACATCTACCATAGTGATCAAGATCAATCTAAAACTTTCACCTGAGACTAAAAACAATAACAAAGTATAGGCATGAGTATTAAAAATCAATAGGCGTTCCCAAGTAATCTATTCTAAAATTCATTTCATTTCAATAAACAAACATTTATTTTAAGTTTGAATTACTATATATAAAATAATTTTTTCACATGTTTTCCCTCTAAATAAAATCACAGTCCATTTCACTTTTTATTTTAAACTAATTTCTTTTTTAAGAATGAAGATTTAACATTTTTAAAGATTGAGGGATAGAGAAGTGTAAAAAAATTCAAAAACCTTTTTCCACAAACTTTTGAAAATTAGTTTATCCCATTAAGCAAATATATTCACCATACATAAAGGAAAAAATGCAATGATCGCACAAGGTAAATGGAAAATAACAATAAAGAGAGCCCAGCTAAACAATTCACCACAATTATCCTCCATATATAAATAAGTGTTGAAATACATGGGAAAACCTAGTAGATCGTGAATAATATAGAACATACTATACATGTGACTCATCCAAAAGGCATGCCTTACCCGATGAAATCATACACCCAAACACCCGATCGTCATCCTACATGGTCTGATTGAGGGTCACAATCCCATAATAATAATAACAAAATACACCTGCTATGGGCCACTATCCAGTGCGTAATCTAAACTAGTACAGTGATTATTCACAAAAAAATCACTCACTATGCCAGGTTTTCACGTTCAGACTAATAAGGAGAGTGAGAAAAAAATATCAAACAAGAAATCCATCACATATACATGCATCACACATAAGAAGCACACACTACAACCACCCCCAAATCACTCCAAGGAACAAGTCCCTCACCTTTCAACTTTTTGATCACAAGTGAGTCCTAAATGATGGAACTCCCACAACATAAAACATAACCAAGGAAAGAGGACCCTCCAAGGAGAGTTTTTAATATAAACAGTTTTAAAAAATCTAATCGGACCTCACATGATTTTTAAATTCCAAACCATTTCTTAAAGAGTCCCACACACACCACTTTGAAAACTAGAAACACACTTGGAAACATATTTAAGAAAGTAAAATCACCATTTTAATTCTGAAATACATTTATAAAGTCCAAAGGGTTATTTCATCAAACACTTATTATTCATATTTAATAAAACAGTTTCATGCAATAGAACATAAATATTAATTAACTTTATTTTAATAAAATAGTTTCATGTAATCAAACACAAGGAGGAATTAACTTTATATCACATCAGAAATTTATTCTAAAAATTATATACCACTAGATAGCATTTAATAAGGGTATGAAAAGCATGAAATCAATAATTATTTAATTTAAAGGCCAATTCATAAGGAAACCTACCTCAAATAGAGGGAACCAATATGAACAATTCGGTGCCCAGTGCCTTTAACGAATATTTATCAACAATTACACACAAATACACTTCTATATATACACCCCACAATCCAATGCTCATATTCCCCGATACCATGAGGTAATATATGTATAGAAGATTTAGATATATAGATATATATATATCTATGTATGTGTGTTCAACCCTTTGAGGAGCCACCGAATGAACTAATTAACCTATAGGGACCCAAAGAATCCCCAAAGACTCTAAATAAATTAAAAAAACAAAGGAGGGTAAGAGAAATCAACCTCAAACAGTAGCGGATAAACCGGAATAGACTGAAGCACTTCACCTTTAGCAGAAGACACTGAAATACACACAATGAAGTCCTAATAGTCCACCGCACTCCCTAAAAACAAGAGGAGTTTCAAAAATCACTACATACAAACCCCAAGGATTCATACGGACTAAATGGAGTGACAGGTAGAGTAGAAATGGACCACAAATGCAAGAGAGGGGGAGTAGAGACCTTACCCGGGTGAGCTGAGGGAGAGTTCGTGGAGAGGGGGTTCACCAGAAGGAGGGAGTGAGGTCGGAGGTCCAGGATGGGAGGTTTGTGTCATGAAACGAGAGGAAGGGGTGACACGAAAAGTTGGTGGAGGGGGAACATATTAGGTTTTTTAATTTCATTTTGATTTTAATTTAATTTATTTTATTTTATTTTAACTTTAATTTAATTATTTTAAAAAGGACTCAAGAATAAATAATATAATGGGAAAGTGTCCAGTAAGAGTGTGACAATTCTCCCTACCATGACACTTTCTACCCCCCCCCCCCCCCTCTCCCTAAAGTCCTAAGAGATTCAGTTGATCAAGACCAAAGCAAGGATGGAATACAACCCACAGAGACACATAAAAACCAAAACAATTAAGAACCAATACTCGCTTTCATTAAGAACCCATAACTATGAAATCCCAAAAGAAACTATGAGACCATTCTTAAGAGAGGCCACACATCCAAGGAAAACATTACACAAGACCAAAGAGTTCAAACAAAAATTAAGATATTGCAAATAAGATACTCACTTTTTTCTTAGTACTACCCAATATAAAACACCCCATCCCCTAAAATAGAAACCAATAAAGAAACTCAATGTGGTTTTTTCGGGATCTCCACAAGCATCTGTTACACGACTTGCTATCCAAGTCAACCAACTATTATGATTAGGGTCAGGTGGAGCGAAAATAAGAAGGTGATCTATCAAGAACACATGGAAGTTGGGTTCATCACAAGATCATCCCATGGTGGCCTCCCCACCATATTAGTCTATTAGAAAAAAAATTGATTTCTCAAGCTAGAATAACTCTTGAAACCTAATGAAAACTATGAAAAATCCAAATAAATGATGCATGGGACAAAAAACACCACCATTATACATCAACAATATTTAGAACACTACAAATACATCCCCATTAAAACAGAGGTCCAGAAAATACATACATAATCATTCCCCATACCCAAAAGAATATAGCACCAAAGGTTACATTAATTATAATAAAAAGGGAATTTATGACAAAAGAATATTATGATTGAGCTTGAATTAGTGCTATGTTAATCCAATTGAGATGGAAGGTTCTCCAATGGAGTGAATATGGCTCTATTTCACTTCTTGGTTCCACCCTAGAAAAACCTTTGAGAATGAACTAAACAACCACAGGTATGACAGATCTTAGGTGCTTCACAACATGAAAAATTACTAGGCCCCGACTTCCCACACTAAAAACACAACCAAAACTTACTCTTGGATAAATCTGGTGAGGTAGAAAACAATAGACTTTTATACCTCTTCTCAACTAGACAAACACATCTAAATTGTCTTTAAACTGAACATCCTTCCTCACTACTTATTTGTAATCATCAGGGAAAGAAGTAAATTCTTGAAGGAATTATGATCGGAGACCCCTTTCAAATAATTGAGCTTTCAAAAATTTATCCCCATCAAGGATTGGGAGATACAGGACCAACTTGGTGAATTGATTAGCATACTCCAACACCACTAAATCACCCTACTTGAGACCATACAACCTTAAACCCATCAGTATCTTCACATCATCGAGGAATTACTACTGGATGAACAAAGATTTAAAACATTCCCATGAATAATTATTCTGTGGTTCGTCCTGAATAACGAATTTCCACCATTCCTAACATATACCTTCTAACCTGGAGGTTCTAATGTCATACTAGTGAGGTTTAAGAGATTCAATCTTAACAAATATCACCCAAATATTTTATATCCATTCCTCATCTTATTCTGGTTTCAACTACCTAAAGAAATTAGGAGGGTTCGACTCTTGGAACCTTTGGACAAACTCCAGATATTGAGGACCACCAGGATTGATATCCAAAATGGATAAATCTAACATCTAAAGTACAACTTGATAAATTAAAAGAAATTTGATGAAATAACCACCCGTTGATGCTTCTCAAAATCCCTTAGAACTCAGTGGGGACGTAATCTGAAAATTGGGAGCATGAAACCAAATCAAAACCTATCATGAATCAAAATTCCATATCTCATTTTCAAATCAAAAACCCAAAATCAAAAAATCATTTCAATCACACATCCAACACATAAAAATAAAGGACTAAAAAGGGAAACTCTAAACACAAAAAGGTAGTATCACACACTCCCATTTTTTAAAAATTGAAATCCCCCTTTTTTAAAGAACATTTTTAGAAAATGTAACAAACCTTATAAACCAAACACCCTCCATTGGTATTCCATTTATCCTCACATATATATATATTCCCATGCTAGTTTAAGCACCCATCCACTTACCACATACATTCATACATACACATATATGTGATCACTTATAGAAATACCAAGAGTCGTATAAAAGAAACATTATCACTTTCAAAACCACTTTAAAAATACTCCCAACCAATTTTAAAACCACATATCATCATCAAAGAAAAACATTATCAAATTACACATTCATTTTTTTAAAATTAAACATATTTAAAAATCTTTCAAAAAATCCCCAAAAAAATCTATAATTACTCCCATTTTTAAAACAACCCATTTAACTTTCAAACAGATTCAAATTTTTGGTCTTGGAAATCTCATTTTTGATAAACCAGTCTCTATTTTTTCAAAAAAACATCATTTTGAAATATAAATAAAAACAACCCAAAACCATCCTAGTAAACCTTAGTTACAAATGGAAGCAACCTACCAATCGACGAGTCAAAAATCCCAAAATCTCAAAAGGACCCAAAAACAATTCACTAGGGGAATCTAGTGTCGATGGGTGACTTTTCCATATGGTTGGCGGCCATATTACAATCAAACCACTATCATAGAAAGTCTTTTAGGACCATTCCCCTTGCTCCACATGGATTACTAGACCATGCGATCCCACTGAGATAATTTTCCTAACTATCATTTCATTTCCCCAAATACCAAGCAACCCATAAGAACCAAATAAACCAAGAAAAACTAAACTTACCATGAAAACTCAAGGTTTGGTCTAGAAAGTGTTGGCCATACACTCCCCCAGACCTACAACCAAAGCTCTGACAATCCTACTCCCTCTACCTTGACATCCCAAATAACAAAGGGTGATCTGAAATCTAGATCCTCTAATAAACCTATGCTCTCATACCATTTTTTCATGAACCAACATGGGTAGACCCCGAATCGGTCAACTAAGCCGGCCTACGACAAGGCCCAAGAGGAGTTCACGATCCTCTTGGACAATCGATAAGCACCAAGGGAATAAATAGAGTGATGATGAGAATGATTTTTCCCAACATAAATAAACAAAGGTAGTAAAAAAATAAAAGAGGATCCCAAAATAAAGAAACCAAACAGAACGACTAAACAAGAACTGAAAAATAAAACTAAATAGACCTAAATACCACAAAAACTCCATGTGACCCCACATATCACTCTTTGATCCCAAGACTCAACATCACCCATGGTGATTGAGATCAATCTGAAACCTGCACCTGAGACTAAAAATAAAAATGAAGTATAGGTATGAGTATTAAAACTCATTAGGCATGCCCATGTAATCTATTCCCAAATGAATTTAATTAAAATAATGAAACATTAATTTTAGGTTTGAACTACAATATGTAAAATCAGTTTTTCACTAATTTTCCCATAAAATAAAATCCTGGTCCATTTCTCTTTTTATTTTAAACTAATTTATTTTCCAAGAATGAAGTTTTAACCTTTTTAAAGAAAGAAGGATATAGAGGTGTAAAACATTTTAAAAAAAATTCTAAAAACATTTGAAAATAATTTTATCCCCTTTAGTAATGGAATACACCATACAAAAAGGCAAAATCAATGATCACACATGGGAAATGGAAAATAACAAGCAAGAGAGACCAACCAAACAATTCACCTCAATCATCCACCGTAGATAACTAAGTGCTGAAAGACATGATAAAACCTTGGAGCTCGTGAATAATCTAGAACATAATATACATGTGAGTCATCCAGAAAGAATTCCTTACCCAATGACATCATACGCCCAAATTCCCAATCGTCTCCCTACCTGGCCTGACTGAGGGGCCCAATCCCATAGTAATAATAACAAAATATCCCCCTACTATGAGCCACTAGCCAGTGAATAATCTAAACTAGTGCAGTAATTATTCACTAAAAATTCACTTCTTATGCCAGGTTCCCATGTCCATACTAAAAAGGGGATGATCCAACAATGTCAAACAAGCAATCCATCATATATACATGCATCACACACAAGAAACACACACACAACAGTCACCCCCAAATCACTCCAAGGAACAAGTCCCTCGCCTTTCAAATTTTTTATCATAAGGGAGTCCTACACGGAAGACCTCCCACAACATAAAATATAAACAAGGAAAGAGGACCCTAAAATGAGAGTTTTATGATAACCAATTTTAAAAAAAATACCAACTAGGCCTCACGTGATTTTTTCATGCCAAACCATTTCATAAAGAGTCACACGCACACCACATTGAAAACCAGAAACATGCATGGAAACTGATTTAAGAAACCCAAATCACTATTTTAAATTCAAAATAAATTTATAAAGGCCAAAGGGGAATTTATTCAAACACTTAGTACAAACATTTAATAAAACTGTTTCAAGAAATCGAACACAAAGAGGAATTAAAATTATTTTAATAAAACAATTTCATCCAATTGAACACAAAGAGGAATTAACTTTATTTTGCATCATACATTTATTATAAAAACCATATACCACTAGATATAATTTAATAAGGGTGGGAAAAGCATGAAATCAATTTTTCTTTAATTTAAAGGCTAGTGCAGAGAGAAGCCTACATCAATGGGAGAGAACTAAGCAGAAACATTCGGCACCCGATGCATTTGATGAAGATTGCTCCATAATTTCACACACATACACTCCTATATATATATATATATATATATTCACACACACCTTAATCCAATGAACATATTCCCCACTCTATGAGGGAATATGTGCAAAGAGGATTTATGTATGTGTGTGTGTGTACCTATGTATGTTACTGCAACCCTTCAAGGATCCATCGAACAAAATAATTAACCTATAGGGACCCAAATAATCACCAAATACTCTAAATGAATTGAAAAAAGAAAAGGAGGGTAAGAGAAATTAACCTAAAATTGTGGCTGATGAATTGTAATGGACCTAATCACTTCTCCTTTAGTGGAAGATTCTAAAGCATGCATGAGGAAGACCTGAGAGACCCACGATATTTCCTAAAAACAAGAGGAGCATAAAAATTCATTGTATCTAAAACCCTAAGATTCGGCTAGAACAAATGAGGTAATGGGAAGAGGGGAAATCATCTATAAATGTAGGATAGGGGAAGCAGTGACCTTGTTTGGGTGATCTGAGGGGGAGTTCATGGAGAGGGGAGGTTTTCCAGAAGAAGGGAGTGCGGCCGGAGGTCCGAGAGGGGGGTTGCGTCGCACGACTAGAGGAAGGGGGAGGGTGACACACAAGGTAGGGAGAATATATTAGGTTTCTTTTTTAATTTCATTTTTATTATATTTTATATTACATTATTTTATTTTAACATTAATTTATTTTTAAAAAAATCAAAAATAAATAAAATAATGGGAAAGTGTCGATTCGGGGTGTGATATCCTAGGAATCCTAATATTTATCATGCTTGGGGTGTCCAATTCATGGATTCTATAATAAAATATTTTTTTAATGAAACTAGAGTGTCGAAAGTTTCAATCCTACCACACTCACACCATATTACATAGGTGTGGGTTTACTATGTTACCCAATTAAACAATTGTTGTATCCCACAACACCTCTTCAAGTTGGTATCCCACTAGTTTTTCTTGTTAGTTTTCATCAACCTCTTGAATTATTTTGATAATTCTATCTAGGGATGCCAATGCACCTCAAAATATTGATCTACTTTATCAAACATAGATATAATTTGACTTCCAAAAACTCTTCACACAAATTTTTTATGACTCATCCATTGTTCAATGACTATCTTGCAGGTTCTTATTATGAAATTGAATGCTAGAAATAATCAAATCATTACTCAAGAAACTAAAATTCCTATTGATATTATATACACTTCATTTCATGTTGTAATTTCTCAATGGTCTTCAATAACACAACTCCAAAGTAAACTTACCTGGTGAATCACCTAGAAAATGGAAATTGCAATCTCAGTTCCTCTCCTACTCATTGTCTTCTTCTTATTTTTATCTTATTTCTCAAATATCTTCAACTCGGTAGTTCCAATAAAAACTGGTTGTATTATGCTACTCTTTCTCTTATCTTTTGAATCCTAGATGATTTTTAGTTTATCACTATTTATATATCCCTTCCTCCTCTTCCTTGAGTGAGCTTATTATTTCTACCATATTACTCACTTCTATATCCTTTTCACATATCACTTATCTCAATATCATGTATTTATTTATACATAAATTGGAATATTTTATTTTCCCCACACATCCAATATTCAATATCCTCAATTCCTTAAAAAGAACATTATTTAATAGTATTAAATTACTCCCATTAAATTAGTATCCTAAAATGAAAAATAATAAAACTTTTTTTTTCTTTCCAACCATAGGAGTGATTATAAAGGGATTAATTTAGGAAAACTCTCTTTACATTTCACTTTTATAAAAATTATGTATAGTGTGGATTGTATCTCTACATTGAGTTTCTGGTGTGGCCTTATGAACTTTATATTCTAAAAAAAGCATCTTTGATCTTCTAAAACTCATTTACACTCTACAAATCACAACATAATCACTTATTACTTCTTCACATATAGGAATTCCAAAAACCTATACTCATGTGACTCAAATTCTTTTTCAAACTCAAATTCAAATAATGTAGACTATAAAAACAAACTCAACTAGATTCAATATAATATTTTCCAATGATTTTGGAATAAAATAAAATCAAAGAATTGTAAAATTATTTCATATGCATTATTAATGAAAACTAGAATAAAAATATGTAGGTTCTTACTCATCTAGTTGATCTTATAATATCATATTCATTTAGATGTGTGCATTAGGGAATATTCAGATATCTTGAATCACAAATGATCTCTAAATATTGTGTATTTTTTTATATAGCAATAGGAATATTTTATTTTTACCACACATCAAGTATTCAAGGTTCTCAATTCCTTAAAATTTATTTTATCTAATATTATTAAATTACTCTCATTAAAATCAGTATCCTCAAATGGAAAATAATGAAACATTTTTATCTTACTAACCAAATGAGTGAATATAAAAGGATTACTTTGTTAAACCTCGCTTTAATTTTCACTTTTTGAAAGAAAAAATGTACATTGTGGATGGTATCTCTACATTGAGTTGCTGATGTATCCTTATTTACTATATCTTCTCAAACAAGAATCTTTGAACTTCTGTAACTTATTCACACTCCACAAATTTCAACAGAAATCACTTATTACTTATACATGAATAAGAACTTAGAAAAAATGAACTTTTGCGATTCAACTTCCTTTTCAAACTCAAATTCCAATGACTAAGACTTTCAAAAAAAACTCAACTAAAATCACTAGAATGTTTTCCAATGATTTTGGAAATAAAGTCTAGCAATGCATCGCCCCATTAAAACGTATTAATTATTATCAAAAACTAAAATAAATATATGTTAGTTCTTCCTCATTGATTTGATATTATAATATCATATTCTTTATGATGAGGTTATCATAGAATCTTCAAATATATTTAATAAAAATTTATTTCTAGTTCTTGTATCACTATAGAGAATCATTAAAATTTCCTAGTTCAATTTTCTTGAAATACTTCATCCAAAAAAATCATATTTTTTACAAAGTGTGGACATGTACACACTGATCTGATGACACATGAACATTTTAGAAAGATATATACACAAGTTTCTAAAAACACACAATTATTTAATTCATATGTATGTGGTGCATGCCTTTTATGAATTTCAATATTTTTTTAGCATCACACAGATATATATATTCAAAATACTAATAAGATAAGTGTAGTGGCTCATATATAACTGAGTTTTCCTCTAATATGACACATACATAAAGTAAAAAAACTTATATACGCATTTATACACTTAGAGATATTATAAACTTCCAACACTAAAATTACATAATTCTCAGAGTAATTAAGAGTCCCTCCAAACACAATTTAACATGTTCATCAGGTCTTAGCCCACCATGAACCACCAGTTGCTCCACAGACATGTGGTCCCCTACATGGTGCTCACCCACATGCCCAAACAGGTCATAAAACTAATGACTATCCCCATAGGACAACACATGTTCTTTCGGTGTGATTTTTCCTCACTCACACACACCCTGGGAAAATTTCTAGGAGGTCACCCATCATAACCACTACTCCTATACAAGCATGCTTAACTGTGGATTTCAAATCAGGTAGGATCTTGAAAAGAAAATTTCACCTTGTTTTCATGGTTCATGTCGTGTATCCTTTTAAACCTTTAACAATAACGAGTGTTACATCCCCCCCTTTAGAGCTAAATATCCTTATTGTGGACCCTACATCTCAACCCAAGAAATGTCATCTCACTTGCAGTTGGGTAGCTGCTCAGATACTAGTGTAATAACCAAGCCCCACTGACTACACAAAAAACCCTGCTAAAACATGTTTGTTGGGTCCTAACCCTCTAGTAACCACCATTTTCTTCACAGACACATGGTCCCTTACCCAAGGACCACCCACATGCTCGAACTGGTCATCAGACTAATGATGGTCCCCATATGTTAACACATGATTTTTCAGTGTAAATTTTCCTCACTCACACACACCCTGGGAAACTTCCCAAGAGGTCACCCATCTTAACCACTATTCTGGTCCAAGGATTCTTAAATTTAGAGTTCTAATTATGTAGGATCCCAAAAAGAAAGGTTCACCTTATTGACATGGGTCATATCATTTAGGGATCAGGTGCTAAAAACATGTTGTGTATTTATTAATTTTTTGTATAAAGTTACTACAGAATATATATACTTCCTTACATAACTGATGATCTTTTTTATCTAGTTTTTGGAAGACTAAGAAAACCCATAAAATATATTAGTTTTTTAAAAAAAAATATACAAACAACTATCCAACTTCACTCAATCTATATTCTTAAAATGAAATCAAACACCTTTGGAACTTCAAAAGATCCTATGAAAAAATATTTTAAAACGTAGGGTGAGCATAAAATTTCCCAATAATGGGTTTTAAAACAAAGGTTCAAATCCTTTTATAAATACCATTTAGAAACTCTTTTGAAATAATTTCCTTTTATATAAAATATAAAATATTTGATATAATAAATATATTTTCCCAATATAATAATATAGGGTTTTCATGAAAAAACTATAAGAACGTAATTTTAAAAAACATTTAAAAGATATATCATTTTAAAAACCCATTTAATTTCAAAATAATAAGCTTTAAAATAATTTTTTTTATTTTTATTTGAAACTTTAAAATTTTCGTTGAAAATAATAACTTTTTATGAACTAAAATGATACTGAGAGGACATTAAAAAAACATAAGGCCACTTATAGTATCAATTCTAAGATAGAATCACCTTGAGTTCATTGGTTCTCTCCCCATTACTAATTATGTCATTTTATATGAAAATGTAGATTTTTATTTTATGAAAACATTATTTTTAGACTTGACTTTCTAATTTGTAATCCATTAATGACCTTTCAAAAACTACATAAATTATTTTCAAATAATAAAATATTTTTTTAACTTTTGATATTTAGTAAAAACTATTTTTCTGAGAAAACCATAAGGATTATGAGAAATCCCTATTTTAGAAGAAATAAATACATTCAAAGACAACATTTATATACACCTTGAAAAATAAACTTAAATTAAATTATTTTATTACAATGCATGGAATTTTAATGAAAAATTATAATATATAGTCATTCTTATAATCATAAATAACATTCATAAATTCATGAAATGGTAATTTTAAAAATCCACTTGAAACTTGTTGTTTCAACACAATTCGCATCATACCAGGGTAGAAAAAATGGACCGATGGATAATAACCAATTGTATATTATTATTAAGGGTTTAATTTTGAGTATGATGTCCTTTTATGGTCTCAAACAGTTTTATTCATGGAGCTAAGAACACCCAACGACCCTTGTATCCATGATTCATGGACCATATTTCCAAAGGTAGGAACTCATTGGATAACGATCTGACCGACGACACTTAATAACTCCATTGATCAAGAGGATGGGAGGTCAATCACATCACATCCTTTTGGGAGGAATTATTTCCTACTATGGGACTCTCCTATAGATTTAACCAATATACATATGTTCATGAATCCTTGGTTCTTTCTGAAGCATGTGTCTACGGGTTACCCGGGGATTATAAGATTAACTATAAATACGCATGTGTCAGGAATTACCGAGACAGTGATAGTTTAAGCCACATTATGGGGTACTCTAGAGTTTATCATCATCCAAGGGGAAGGAAGTTGTTTTGTTGCTAGAATCAAACCCATAAGATGGGATTCCTATATATCCTCATGAGAGGAATCAAAACCCAAGTAGTTATATGCGGATTAACTGGATGTATCACCTTTTAAGGTCATACGATGAGGACACATCCATGTAGTTTAACGTCATACGGTAAGGACATCTAGGTGAATGATGAATAGTCAATATTTCATGTGGGACTTACACTGAAGTGTCCCAAGATGTTCAGTAGAGGCATGGTCTTTTGGGTGGATATGGCCCTACTAGGGATATGGCCCGGTGAACACTAAGGTTGTTTGGGTGTTGGGTTTGGACCTTAGGTAGGCTTCCTACATATCATATTTAGTTGGGAATCAAATCCATCATAGTTAGATTTAATTTGGGGATTATATCGTAGATGAGGCCTTATTTTTTGGGAGAATGATTGGGGTTTAACCTATGAAAAGGATCCCCTTTGAGCTTAGGCCTTTAGATAGGAATCCTACGTATCCTGTTTGGGGCAAGAATCAGAGTTCTTGTAGTTCATTTTAAGTTAGGGATTATATCATAGAGGAGGCCCATTTGAGATCAGTCATTCAGAAAGGAGTCCTACGTATCCTGGTTAGAGTGGGAATAAGAGTTATCATAGTTCATTTAGATATGGTATATGATTGTTATGATCATCATGAACCTATAAGCCCATGTGAGTCATGATCGGTGTGAGAAACAAAGGGAACTGGTAGATCCATCAAACTACACACCTTTCCTTATCTGTTTATGGAAAATTAGGATGAATATGGAACAGGATGAGGTGATGGATCAATGAGAGAGAGAGGGGCTTTGAATGAAATAATTTCCTCACCTGTGTTGATATCTAGGATAGTCACATTTGGAAATATATCCAGACATGTCCCGGGATGAGCCTGATAGAAGCAAGAGCACCACCTCCCATGGAATGGTTAGGGGATTAACTTAGTGGGAGTGTCCTAAACTGGGGTTTTGGAATGGAGAGGAGTAGTTTTCCTAATCAAAGGGGGGAGGAAAGTGTGATCCCTTTAACTTATCATTGTACAACATCAAAAGGAAGCACAAGTGATTACCCTTAATCCCTAGAACGGGGAGGTACATGTGAGAATCCCAAGGTTGGACCCCAGGTTACCATGAGAATGTAGACTTAGGAACACTCTGGGGGGCGTACCATTGTGAGGATTACCCACATGTCTCTACTTACCATGGGTATATAGACTCAAAAGGTCACGTTGATGCGCCCAATGTTCTGTTCATATGGGTTTGGTGGGTTTGGAAGAGGATTTGGTTTGATTCCTTTGGAATGGTTTATGGAGGATCAATAGAGGATGTGACGAGTATAGAAGGGCATGATTGGAACCAGAAGTTCGAATTCCCAAAGAAACCCCATTCCATGTACTTTTTCTTCATGTGGGATGGGGATCCCTCTATATAGCATAGTACTATGCAGGGAGAGGGGTCGTCTGCGTATCAAAGTGGTACGTGGACCAAGGTGCGGTCTACATACTGTAGAGGTACACAGTCTGAGGTTATGTTTGCATACCATGGTTTTATGTAATGATGGAGTCCATTCGTGTGGTGGAATGCTACCTGGGGAAGGGTTTTGTTCGCATAGCGATGTGATATGTGGTATGCTGGATTGAAGAAGGGGCATTAGACCTGTAGTTCATGGGAAGTTCATCCACAAAGGGAGTATGGTTCATAGTTTTCCAATTAGGTTCATAGTTTTTCCATATTATTATTCTTCCTTCTTTTTATGTTTTGTGGTGTGTTTATACCTTCTGGAAACCGTCCATAGTTTCATACTTCATCAATCATTTACCTTTGAATTCTTCTATCTGTAAACTCCAACCTCTCTAAAAATCTGATCCCTCTTCAGTTCCCCTTGTGGTCCCTATTATAGAGTGTAGGGGAAGCTGTATCTTTGGGTCACACTATACCATTTAAGGAGGCCCATAAAGAAATCACCTGACCCACAGATGACTCAATCAAACGAGATTTGTGGATTTGTGGTTTGCATCGGCAGAAATCACTACCTCGATCCTGTGAAAAATGTAGTTCATGGGACGCTGCTAGACTCACCTCATCTGTGAAATAAGTTTGCAGGGATGGTGTGAGGGGTGTACCACTCTGTCAAGTTTTTTCTGATGACATGGTTTGCGGGAGAAATTTCTCCACCTCCATTCTTCCAACGACTTGGTTCATGGGGTACTGGAATCATTCTTCATTTATTCCGCAAACTTCCTGGTTCACCATACAACACCTCACGGGATAGAATTTCTCAGGCTATCCATGTACAATTTAGTTTTCGAGAAATATCATTAATGTACCATTCCCAGAAATCAGTATGCGGACCTATTTGGTCCTTTTCCAAATTATATTTCTTCAATATTCTTCACAAATTTTCAATCGAACCTACATATTATTCCTACATCAAATTTGTGGGAGTATTTTCCTTTCATTTTCCAAGTTTTCAAAACCTTAAAAGTGCCCCCCATCAGAATGGGCTCTAATCAGGACGAAGAGGAGGCTATTTCGATGTAGAAATTGGACCCTAACTAAACTGTTTTTTGGTAGAAAGGTGGGCCCAATGGGGGACCACACTTATATATAGGGTAGATAGGTCATTTTCCATTTACTAGATTTCTTAGCGAAAAGAACTCTACATTTTCTATTGGATTTCCTTGCTTCTATATACCGTATCCATTGTAGACTCTGTAGAGACCCAAAGCTTGACGTACATGGACATTAAATTACTTTTGCGTAATATCTATTACATAACAAAAATAGACACCAAAAGACCGTAATAGTTTATTGTCTTTGGAAACTCAGAATATAATCTTCTAATCTTGCTGAAATATCTTCAACATCTCCCATAAAGATCTTCCTTTTTTCTTACCTAAAACCTTTCTTTATATCCTAGGTAAAAGAAAACATATAAAGGGGAGCTCAAATGCTCTGTAAGGGTAAGCATGGAGAAAATAAAAGAAACCAAATACATTTGAACTTAAAAACATGAACATAATGTTTAAACATCAAAATCTTGAGCAAAGACATAAATCTTGGAAGTACATAAGGAATGTATCATAATGGAACATAAATCTTGATAAAATAGTATGGTAATAAATCATGTAATTGTGGAAACCATTCAGCACTTGTTATTATTTCTATATTATCCAAGGCATTGCTGCCAAGACTATCTTAGTGGACAAAGTCCCATTCTGAATCGAGTTCACTCCTTGTTCTAGTCATGTATCACTGAACCGGATTAAATTACCATTCTAACCATGTCTATATCATGAGATATAAATCTTTACCCAATGCATTGGAGGGAGATATAGGTCCCACCCATCTCATAATGAAATCATTCTTACTTGTGCCACAACATAAACATAAATCATTCATCATAACCCAAAGAATAAAAATGGGTTTCATAAACATCATCCCATCATAACATAATTCATATAAAACAGATAGATATCATTTCATCATAAGAAAAATGAAACCATGTAAATTATAGAGACATTATACTTTAAACATACACATATGAAATAATGTCATCTTAGATGGAAAATGGTTTTGATAAAACACTTGAAATGAATTCTTGAGGAAAATATCATTTCTTTTTAAAAATCATTTTCTTTTCACAAAATGCCACACAATTTTAAAAGAAAAGTATTTTATTGAAAATAACCATGAAATATTGTAGAGTAATCTTCATGAAAATAAGGCTTTATAAAACCGTAAAAATCCGTTCATGCCGTATAAGTTAAAAAAACATTCTTCTCATACCTTTGCCGAAAAAGTCAAAAAAGTACCTTGTAAATGAAATATTCCTTACATACCATGTAGTAAAATTAAAAAATGGGTAAAAAGGACTTGAAACATACATGAAACCATTTTTAGAAAGTAGGGACATGGATGATAAATATAACCCCAATAAATACTTACGTATAAAAAATCTCAGATAAAAAAAATGAGATTGAAAAAGTTATCTCTTACCTTATGTCTGATATGCTTCGTATGTCTCCGAACCTCTTGTATAATGATTTAAATAATGTCATTGACTTATTACAGAATCATATTCATTGTTATGATATCATATATGGTTCACTTATGACTTTATATTACCAATTCTTTTGTAAATTCCATGTTAAAGCACCGTTTTGGGTAAAATCGTTTCATTTATCGTACGAGTTTCGACTTGTTGTTCTTGATATTATTACTTATATCCTGATTTACTTAATTCCAGAATGTAAAACATGATTTATATATAATATATATTCAGAATATATATATATATGATAGATCGATAAATGGAATGAAATACACCGTTCATGGAGACGGTAGGCCGTACGTATGCATGAACACTGTTTTTGTTTCCTTATTGAATTGAATGGAATTAAGTATATGCAATACATATATATATATATACATAAGTCCAGTATCATTATTTTCATATATTTCATTATTATTCATTATATATACTTTATAATCATTCATGATTGGTTAACATGAAGAATGAATCTCATCGCGTCGTGGAGACGGTAGTCCATACGTACGCACGAGTGATGATACCATTCCCATGATCATGGAATTATATTGAAGTGTATGTATAATATTTCAGAATCAATATCACTTTACAATAATCAAATATGTATATTTATTTACACCATTATACCCATCCATTTAAGGTGGTGGTCGAAAACAGATTACACCACAGCGTGGAGACGGTATTTTGTACGTACGCATGCGCGGTGGATTCGTTTTCCGTAGGATGGATAGAAGGTGAAATAGGGTTGTTTCATATTTATAATAACATATCAGTATATAAAAAATATCAATGTTATTACTTTATAATGAGAAAAGTAAAGAATAATAAGTATAAGAAGAAAGAAACTTGAGAGAATCGGAAGAAGAGATTACCTCTTCTTCGACGCACCTCCTTTAAGCTTCCTCTTATGGAAGTAGAGTTGGTCTTTTGAGAAGCCCAAAACCTCAAGAATGTTTCTAGGGAAGTGGAGAAGATAAATGAGCAGGGTTTGGCCAATATTAAAGGCTCAAAAGGGTGTGAAGATAAGAGAGAATGGGTGCCCTTTTTATAAGGGAGGAGAGGGGCACCTTTGGAAAAACTTAAAATATTATTTTATAATAAAGTTATATTCGGTTTATAATAGCTCCAAATTAATTTATTTCAAAGATAAAGTGGGTATGGGTCAAAATAACCTCAACCAATAGATTTTAGACAAGTTTAGGTCACAATTTTAACCTTATCTTTTAGTTTTAACTCTTAGTTAATTAGATTGACATTTACCATGTCACTTTGTATTTTTATATTATATAGTTAATAAATTTACCATATACATTCAAGATACCCCCAAGTGGTCCATTAATGATACACCTATCATGATATAAGTATCTTGTCCGAACCTTATATTTTTAGGAATATAATAACACTTAATAATATAATATTTTTTTAAAAAACTATTTTATGTCAATTTTGACACTATTTGGTAATTGATTTTTGTGAAAATCATAAAAACATTATTAGTTCAAAAATAGTTAATTAAATCAAAAATAACATGTCATATTAACCTATAAAATTATTTTAATTCATAAAAAGGATCATATTACATTTATTTGGGTATTTATAACATCAATTATGTTAATATTTCATTAATAAGATAATTACATCATCATCATTGTGTCATAAATAAATTTAATTATTTAATGTATAAAAATTATATATATAATACCATTATGTAGGAAATCATTTTATATTTCTAATTAATATTTATAGTCAAATTTATCTTATGTATAACCCTATATTAAAAATGGTTTAGTTATTAAACATTGATTTTAACTATTTTAACCCTTCTTTAAAAAAATTAATAATAAATATCTTAATCTAATCCAAGTGGACCTAAATGGTCATATTTTATTACTAAGGTTGTTTTTAGTCGAATTAAACTTATCCAATAGAATTATTACATGTTTTAGGGTAACAATAATATCATTTTTACCCTTAATTACCCTTTTTACTTTTAACCGTGGTAAATAAAAGTAAAAAAGTTAATATTCACCAAAAATTATTTTCATCTCATTGAACCACATTTTAGTCCTTGATATTAACCATGTCTCTTGGATTTTTGAAATTCCACTCACATAAGCAGTAAAATTATGTTTTATGTGAATTTCCAAATTCTCCTAGGAGGTGGGTAAAAGACGGTGAAAAGTTCGATAAACTTTTTATATATCTAAAATTATTATAAAATGACTCCAATGAATTACATTGAACTTATATAGGTATTATGTATCAATTTTGACCTAAAATAAATTTAAATAAAATAAATAATTATTTAAATAAAAATTCGGTTTTTAAATAGCAACCCAATTTTTTCACTATTAATCAAAAATTAAAAGTTTTCAGAAAAATACCAAAAATTCACCCTAGGCTAATTTCGATATTCCAAATCCAAAAATGAAGTCCATTTTGAAAAATAAAATTTATAAAATTTCAAAAATTGAGTATTACTATTCATAACGGCTAGTTCATAAGAATATTATAATAGCATATCTTTGTTTACTGAAACTCTGTATTACATACAACACTTGATATTGTGGAAGGTCGTGATTGCGTGTAAAGAAAGACAAGTTAAGGATGTGTGTATTGTAAGCTCCTTTTGGTGTAGCATACAACACAAGACATCAATAAAATTAAATAGAATATTTTTCATAAAATCTCGGGGTGTTACATTCTACCCCCCTTGAAATGAATTTCCCCCTCGAAATTCATCAGGGTTATAAATGGTTTACTACTTGTGAGTTTCTTTAATAGAAACCCACATCGTAAAAAGGAATACCAAAACCAATCTTTAAAAAGTAAATTATGAAACGTAACGGTTACCCAAATTAACTAATCACTGGGTTTCCACATAGGAGAACATAGGTGAAAATATGGATATGGAAGAGAAATCTAACCATCATGTTCTGATGGAGAGTGGTAGAGAACATGGCTATGAAAAATCCAACAATCAAAAATCCATAGATTTGTGATGATCTAAGGTACCATCTAATTCATCAGATATAAGGGCACTAGGACAACATTTTTGGTTTTCAAGATCATTTCCCTAAAGTTGAAGAAATTGAAATTAGAAGAAACACTTTCGTGATTTTGGTACAGTCTCACCGTTGTTCATTCCTTGGACAATTTACACTTCATCTCTTAAAGAAATGAAGTTGAATTTGTCATTTGTGAAGTGTTATCAGATCATGTGATATAATGATGGGTAATTCCATCTGTCTCAAACAAAAGGTTAGATAAAGTTATCAAAAATACTTAAGTCTATCTATAGTGAGATTAATCATATATGGTTCCTAAAATGGACTTATACTTCATATATCATACTGCTTAATATAATAAAACCGGTTTCTACTAAACAGGGACTTCTTGTAGGGTAGTGGTAGGCGATAAAGGCATGTAGCACTTCAGTTGGGGGTTCGATTCCCACAGCCTTATCCAACGCAACGGGTTGTCGCCCGTCCTACAGGTTGTCCTTTTTCTAAAACTACATTATTATAACATTCCATAAATAATATCGGAAAAAAATTCTAGCCTTAAACAATTCTATCTGATGTCCAACTTAATCCATTCCAACATTTAAGCTTATCGAAAATACTTATGTCCAATCTCATAGTGTAAACAAAATGATTACTTGAGAGGTCACATAACAAGTACGTGAATACCATCATTTATCCCCCATATAATATATATCTTGTTGGTCACATTCCAAACATGTGAATACCTTAATCATTTATTCTATTGAAAAATAAATACGCATTGAATCTTAGTAAAAACATGAATGCTGTCAAAAGTTAACTCTTTCCACATACAAAAATCCAAAAATTCTATATACTCAAACCATGATATAACTTTTTCCTTATATCAGTCAAGAGCTCATGAATACTGTCAAATATTTCATTTTCTCCTTATCCCTTCATTATTCGCATATCATCTTCTTTCCAAAAAATATCTCAATCACTTTCCATGGTTACCGGTACCATAAAATTATTTAAAACCAAAATAGACCAATACATAAATATTCCAAAATTCCATGATACTATATAAAACATTATTTTGTAATACCATTACATAAACACTTAATCATTCCACCACATCGTTTTCATATTAAAAATCGCCAATAGTGATTGCATGTGACTTCCCTTTGTCCTTTTCCTTAAGTGGTTTCTCATGTCGGTCATCATTAACCCTTGGATTAGGGCATTTATTATCATAATTCCCCATTTCATTGCACATGAAGCATTGAAGTGTTGGTGGTGCATTCTCTATAGTCTTTTCCTTATTCACAACATTAGCAACCCTTTTTCCATTACTTCGACACTAAACTTCTCTATGAACTTATTTTCCACACTTAAAACATTTTATAGTCCCTTTAAGACAATCTCCACCATGCTTCTTTCCACACTTTGAGCATAAATAAACATTCATCTTCTTTTCACCATTTTTCTGAGATTTCTCCTTGAACTCCATCTTTTGTTTCTTGTCATAACCATGAGATGGATATGTAACACCAACTTCCATTTCTACCTTGATAGCACAACACACAATTTCATCATAGTTACTGAAGTCCCTTATAGCTAATTCCCTTCGAAGACTTGGTTTTAAGCCACTGAATAATCGATCAACTTTAATTTCAGGTTGGATGATAAATCCATATGCATACCTTGTAAGCCTTGTAAAATTCGCTTCGTATATACCAATAGATTCATTATCTTTCTGCTTAAGCTCAAAGAACTCCTTTTCCATCTTTGTTCGAAGAATACGCGGGAATTATTTACTGAAAAACAAGTTCTTTAACTCGTCCCATTCCATGGATTCAATTTCATCTTGGGCCATTGTATTCTTAATTAGAGTCCACTACTGGTCTCCTTCACCTTCTAAATGGTAAACAGCTAGAATGACTTTATCATGTTCCGAACAGTGAACTATGGAAAATATTTTTTCAATGGTATTGATCCATTGTTCAGCAACAAGTGGATCAGAAGACCCATTGAAAGAAGGTGGGTGTTGCCTCATGAAGGACTCAATAGAATATTGTTCCCTTCCCTGATCATTTGGAAATCCAGAATGATTCATAGCTTGTGTAAGTATAGTAATAAGATTTTTCACTCCATCTCTCATCACATTTGGTTGTTCAGGAGGAAAATGATTGCATTGTCCATTACATTGATCAACATGGTTCTTTCGGGTTCCATCCATCGTCTAAAACCCGAAAAGAATTGTGTGAGAGGAAAAAATCAAGCTAGAGAAAACAACAAAATAAAGGGGGAGTACCTTCAATATATAACAACTTAGGTTTAATTCTAATATTGTTACCATAATTCTAGGACTATAACCTATACTTATACCTAATCTTAGGGACATCCCTATACATACCTTAGAAATATCTCTAGGGATCTCACTAAAGTTATCACATCCTAGTTTCCAAAGGTTGACTAAACCATTCCTCTGATACCAACTATAGAGACCCAAAGCTTGATGTACATAGACATTACATTACTTTTGCAGAATATCTAATACATAACAAAAACAGACACCAAAGGACCGTAATAGTTTAGTGTCTTTGGAAACTCGTAATATAATCTTCTAATCTTGGTGAAAGATCTTCAACATCTCCCATAAAGATCTTCCTTTTTTTTCTTACCTAAAACCTTTCTTTATATCCTGGGGAAAGGAAAACATATAAAGGGTGAGCTTAAATGCTCATTAAGGGTAAGCATAGAGAAAATAAAACAAACCATATACATTTGAACTTAAAAACATGAACATAATGTTTAAACATCAAAATCTTGAGCAAAGACATAAATCTTGGAAGTATGTAAGGAATGTATCATAATGGAACATCAATATTGATAAAATAGCATGGTAATAAATCATGTAATTGTGGAAACAATTCAGTACTTGTTATGATTTCCATAGTAGCCAAGGCATTGTTTCCAAGACCATCTTAGTGGACAAAGTCCCTTTCTGAATCGAGTTCACTCCTCGTTCCAGTCCGGTATCACTGAACCAGATTAACTTACTGTTCCAGCCATGTCTATATCATGAGATATAAATCTTTACCCAATGCATTGGAGGGAGATATAGGTCCCACCCATCTCACAATGAAATCATTCTTACTTGTGCCACAATATAATCATAAATCATTCATCAAAACCCAAAGAATAAAAATGGGTTTCATAAACATCATCCCATCATAACATAATTCATATAAAACAAATGGATATCATTTAATCATAAGAAAAATTAAACCATG
Organism: Viscum album; assembly: GCA_963277665.1. Classification (NCBI taxonomy): domain Eukaryota; kingdom Viridiplantae; phylum Streptophyta; class Magnoliopsida; order Santalales; family Viscaceae; genus Viscum; species Viscum album. The sequence goes on from OY728147.1 coordinate 189,721,225, forward strand.
TAAATCATAGAGACGTTATACTTTAAACATACACATATGAAATAATGTCATCTTAGATGGAAAATGGTTTTGATAAAACACTTGAAAAGAATTCTTGAGGAAAATATCCTTTCTTTTTAAAAAACATGTTTTCTTCACAAAATGCCACCCAATTTTAAAAGAAAAGGAATTTATCAAAAATAACCAATAAATATTGTAGAGTAAGCTTCATGAAAATAAGGTGTTATAAAACTTTAAAAATTCGTTCATGCCGTATAAGTTAAAAAAACATTCTTCTCGTACTTTTTCCGAAAAAGTCAAAAAGTGCCTCGTAAAAGAAATATTCCTTACATACCATGTAGTAAAAGTAAAAAATGGGTAAAAAGGACTTTAAACATACATGAAACCATTTTTAGAAAGCAGAGACATGGATGATAAATATAACCCCAATAAATACTTACGTATAAGAAATCTCAGATAAAAAAACGAGACTGGAAAAGTTATCCCTTACCTTATGTCTGATATGATTCGTATGTTTCCGAACCTCCTATATAATGATTTAAAAAATTTCATTGAATTATTACAGAATTATATTCATTTTTATGATATCATATATGGTTCACTTATGACTTTATATTTCCCGTTCTTTTGTAAATTCTATGTTAAAGCACCGTTTTTGGTAAAATCGTTTCATTTATCGTACGAGTTTCGACTTGTTGTTCTTGATATTATTACTTATATCCTGATTTAATTAATTCCAGAATGTAAAACATGATTTATATATAATATATATTCAGAATATACATATATATATGACAGATTGATATATGGAATGAAATACACCGTTCATGGAGACGGTAGGTCGTACGTACGCATGAACGTTGTTTTTGTTTCCTTATTAAATTGAATGGAATTAAGTAGATGAAATACATAAATATATACATAAATCCAGTATCATTATTATGTAATATATTTCATTATTATTCATTATATATACTTTATAATCATTCATGAATGGTTAACATGGAGAATGAATCTCATCGCGTCGTGGAGACGGTAGTCTGTACGTACGCACGAGCGATGATACCATTCCCATGATCATGGAATTGTATTGAAGTGTATGTATAATATTTCAGAATCAATATCACTTTACAAACATCATATATATATGTATATATATATATATATATTTACACCATTATACCCATCCATGTAAGGTGGTGGTCGAAAACAGATTACACCACAACGTGGAGACGGTATTCCGTACGTACGCATGCGCGATGGTTTCATTTTCCATAGGCTGGATAGAATGTGAAATAGGGTTGTTTCATATTTATAATAACATATCAGTATATAATTAATACTGATGTTATTACTTTATAATTATACAACTAAATAATAAGAAGTAGAAGAAGAAAGAAACGTGAGAGAATCGGAAGAAGAGATTACCTCTTCTTCGACGCACCTCCTTTAAGCTTCCTCTTATGGAAGTAGAGTTGGTCTTTTGAGAAGACCAAAACCTCAAGAATGTTTCTAGGTAAGTGGATAATAGAAATGGGCAGGGGTTGGCCGAGCTTCAAGGCTCAAAAGGGTGTGAAGAGAAGAGGGAAGGGGTTCCCTTTTTGTAAGGGAGGCGAGGGGCACCTTTGGAAAAACTTAAAATATTATTTTATAATAAAGTCGTATTCGGTTTATAATAGCTCAAAATTGATTTATTTCGAATATAAAGTGTGGATGGGTCTAAATCCCCTCATACAATATATTTTAGACAAGTTTAGGTTACAATGTTAACCTTATCTTTTAGTTTTAACTCTTAGTTAATTAGATTGACATTTACCATGTCACTTTGTATTTTTATATTATATAGTTAATAAACATACCATATATATCAAAGAGACCCCCAACTGGTCCATTAATGAAACACCTATCATGATATAAGTATCTTGGCCGAACCTTATATTTTTAGTAATATAATAACAATTAATAATATAATATCTGTTTTAAAAACTATTTTATGTCAATTTTGACACTATTTGGTAATTAATTTTTGTGAAAATCATAACAGCATGATTAGTTCAAAAACGTTAATTACATAAATACTGACATGTCATATTAACCTATAAAATTAGTGTAATTCATAAAAAGTCTCAAATTACATTTATTTGTGTATTTATAACATCAATTATGTTAATATTTCATTAATAAGATAATTACTTCATCATCATTGTGTCGTAAATAAATTAAATTATTTAATGTATAAAAATTATAAATAAAATACAATTATGTAGGAAATCTGTTTATATTTATAATTAATATTTATAGTCTAATTTATCTTATATATAACCTTATATTATGAATGGTTTAGTTATTAAACTTTGATTTTAACTATTTTAACCCTTCTTTAAATAAATTAATAATAAATGTCCTAATCTAATACAAGTGGACCTAAATGGTCATATTTTATTCATAAGGTTGTTTTTTGTCTAATTACACTTATCAAATAGAGTTAGTACATGTTTTAGGGTAACAATAATATCATTTTTACCCTTAATTACCCTATTTACTTTTAACTGTGGTAAATAAAAGTAAAAAGTTACTATTCATCAAAAATTATTTTCATCTCATTGAACCACATTTTAGTACTTGATATTAACCATGTTTCTCGGATTTTCAAAATTCCACTCACAGAAGCGGTAAAATTAAGTTTTATGTGAATTTCGAAATTCTCCTAGGAGGTGGGTAAAAGACGGTGAAAAGTTAAATAAAATTTTTATATATCTAAAATTATTATAAAATGACTCCAATGAATTAAATTAAACTTATATAGGTATTATGTATCAATTTTGACATAAAATAAAATTAAATAAGATAAATAATTATTTAAATAAAAAGTCGGTTTTTAAATAGTAACCGAGTGTTTTCACTATTCATCAAAAATTGAAAGTTTTCAGAAAAATACCAAAAATTTACCCTAGGCTAATTTTGATATTCCAAATCCAAAAATGAAGTCCATTTTGAAAAATAAAATTTCAAAAATTGGGTATTGCTATTCATAACGACTAGTTCATAAGAATACTATAATGGCATATCTTTGTTTAGTGAAACTCTATATTGCGTACAACACACGCTATCGTGGAAGATCGAGATTTCATGTAAAGAAATCCAAGTCAGGGATGCATGTAGTGGAAGCTTCTTTTGGTGTAGCATACAACACAAGACATCAATAAAATTAAAAAGAATATTTTTCATAAAATCTCGGGGTGTTACAGACTCCTTCGACTGTGAATCGTGTTTCACCTTCTGTGAACCAAAAACTCTTCACGATCACCTTCATCTACAAACTATGCTTTCAAATCCATGAACTAAACTTCAATTTTTGAACTTAAACTTTTAATTATTCTCTTAGGATGACCACATAGAAAGGCTTGGTATACGGCTCACCCAGTCCATGAACCGTTCGGTTCACTATACATCGCTTCGTAGGCCAGCGTCTTGTGGAGTATTCTGTGAACAGTCAGTTTGTAGGGAATGCATTCTGCGAACCATTTCTGGTGTTTGGTATGTAGACTACTTACTTCATGCGTAATTTTTTTTCCTTTTTCAATTTTTGGTCTTTTTCCAAATATTTTATTGAACTTACCTTTTGTATGGTCTTTTGATGTAGATAAGACATGGTACTTCCACTTATCTCAATAGAAGCGACTAGGTGGAGGGTAGCTATGGTTGAGAGTTCTGAAGACAACCTTTGTTCCTACATCATTCCTCAAGAGGGTATCCTTAGATATTTACTCTAACCAGATTTTATGGATAATCCACTATTTTTTCCAATTGTCGCTTTATAACTTTGGATTTCAAGATGATTTTCCCTTACCACTCGTTGACTGGAGCGGCTTCACCATTCACCTTAAAACATCTCGAGAGTATGACCGGACAAATATTATTTCCATGGGGGAAATAATGACTGCCTCAAGATAGGATGACATATTTTTTTTAATGGATCTACGTGGATGCATATCACTCAATGTCCCCACACTACACCGTTTGAATCAATAATTTAGGATTACTTGACTATTGTTAACTTGTCATGAATCAACCCTAATAAAGGGTGGATCTTCAAATGGGATCTTCGATAAGGATGTTGACTTTCCAATGAGTTGACACAGGCCTTCTGGGTGTACCAAAACTTCCTGGTGTTCTCGAATCAGTTTGAAGCTATCAGTTTGTTTCAAGTAGTATGGGTCTCCTAGTTTTCCATCTATTCACCAGGAGAAATGCTTCTTGAGATACTCAGTCACTAGTGTTTGAGGACTAACACCTTTCACTTCTTCCACAGTGAGGTGGGGATCAGTTTATGGGATGTCTACCCATTTGGGGTACCTCCCATCCTTGGTGACATGTATGATGAGTTTCTTCCTTCTTCAAATACTTGGGAGAATTCTAAACAAGTATCTCCATTAGAAAGGGATTTACTAGTCCTAGTATTGGGATTTCTTGGTAATCCTCTTCATGTTCACTCATTAATTTCATTTGAAGATTGGATAGGATTGTTCCTGCATGTGAGAAGGCCAAATCTGAAATTCCAATGCAACTGAACTCATCCAACTCAACAGTCTCAGAAAATTATCGGCTCATATTGTGCTACCCTTGACGCAGGTTGGTACACCACCTGGGGATACGAGATCAGGTCAGACGTATCACTCGAGCTCAGATTAGTGGGTTTCTTTTCCATGTTCTTGAGTGGATGGATCTTCCCCTCTCACGATGTATACACCAATGTTAGAGATTTTAATTTGATGATGGAGGCCACATTGGCGGAGGGGGAGCATATCAAATTATTCATCCCTACCATTGACTAAATTTATGTGCTATTGGGGCCAATATAGGAAGGGAGGCCTCTGTATCATCTTATCAGGCCATTTCAATTTTTATATGGTTGGATAGAAGATCATTTTTTCTTCTATGATTCGTCATACCGCAATGGTTCCTCATTCTAACATCCACCCAACCCTTCTCAGTATTTCCACTGTTCTCACCCAATCTCTGAGTATTGATGGAGAGATCTAAATTCTATAGGATGACTACCCACTATGGCAGGCATCCATTCAACATTGGACAGCTGAAAATATATTTTAGTGAGTTTCTAAGAGATATTTGGTGGACCTCATGGTGCTGCAGATCATGCCTCAACTTTTGAACTGCAACGATCAAGGCTAGGCAGCTCTTCTCAATATTTGAATACTGAGTCTTAGCATCAATCATGGTTTGGCTAAGATAATAGAGACTATTCTCGCTACCATCATCATTCTTATGTGTGAGGAAGGTTCTTAGGGATTGCTCTAAGGTGATTACTTACAGAATGAGTGGTCTTCCTTTGATAGGCAACATTAACACCAGTTGACTTAAGAGATATTTCTTAAGATTGTTGAGCGTTTCTTGAAAATCATCAGTCCATTGATATTTAACCCCTTTCTTCATTAACCTAGTGAAGGGAAACCATTTTCTTGTAAGGTTGGCTATGAAGTGTTGAATGTATGTCAAGTGTCTTTGGAGTCCTCTCATCTTAGTAAGGTGGGGAGGATGTGAAATTACAAGGATATCCTTTGCCTTCTTGGGGTTGACTTTGATTCCATGATGGTGGATAATGAATCAAAATAATTTACCTGAGGTGGCACTGAAAGAACATTTCAGGGGGTTCATTTTAGAACTTTGTTTTCATAATTTGATGAAAACAGTTTCAAGATCTGACAATTGGTCCGAGAATTGTCTTGACTTGACCACCAGATCATTAATATAACATTTGACGAACTTTACCAGAAAGGGTTTGAAAATGTGATACATGGCACATTGATATGTAGCACTGGTATTTTTTAAACTGAAATACATTACCTTGTAACAAAAAACTTGTTGGGGCACTGAATGGGATGGATTGTTCATATTCTTGGTTTATTCAGATCTGGTTATACCCTGAATAATCATCCATAAATGAGATATCCTTATATCTAGTAGTTTCATCAATTAACAATTCTGTGATTAGGACTGTGAAATCATCTTTCAAGAAGTGTCGGTTGAGGTCCATGAAATCTATGCAGACCCTGATCTACCCATTCTTCTCTTTAACAGGGACTATATTTTCCATCCATATGGGATATTAGACCTCCCAAATGAATTTATCTATGATTATCTTGTAAACTTCATCCTATATGTTGGCAGAATGCATTAGGTGAGTCCTTTTGGCGGATTTCTTGTAACCAGGAAGGTCCTCTGGTATGCCCAGGTGGGGAGTGGCCACCTCGATATCAAGGCCTGGAATTTTTGTATAGTTCCAGGTGAAAACATATCAATTCTATTTTAGGAAGGAGGTTTATATATATTGCTCCTCAAAAGATGTGGTCACACTAATCAGAGTGGGTCATGGGTCCTCTTCAGTACCCAGGTTTATTTCAACACTATCATGCTCAGTATCCATGACTGATATCATGAAGATGGATGAATCCATGTCTGAGTTTGGACTCATTCACTCCACTTGATTGATAGGGATTATGTATTCTTCTCTGAGCTGATTTAGAGGGTAGGTAGGGGCTATTTTTCTGTCTGTTTGGGGCAGTGACCCAATCAATGTTGTCAGTTGAAGACTACTTCCCATCCTTATCATAGAATCCTACGTTAATGTAGTGTTGTTTTCAAGATTCAAATAAGGATTTATCGGCATAAAACATCCCATTTTTCCATCAACACTATATTTGATGCATTGATGGTATCACAAGGGAATTATCATATGTTGATGTAGTTAGGGACTTCCTAGCAGGACATTGAAGGTCATATTTTTTCAGACCACCATAATTTATGTGTCGGCTTAGAGGTCATCTAGGTTTTGAGCTTTATTTGACCAAAAGGATTATACTCACTTTTATCATACCCTAACAAGGTTCTGGTTTATGTTTTTAGACTGTCTTCATCGCAACCCAGTCAGTGAAGTTTCCATAGTGGGATGAGATTAAATTCAGATCCATTATCGATGAGGATTTTTTGAATATCAACACCATTTATCATTCTAGACACATATAAAGTCTTGATGTTCCCTTGCATAATGAATTTTTCATCTTGATCCATGAAGAAAATGACTGTATGGAATTATGTGGGACCATTCTCTTCCCAATAGATTTCATAAGTGGCTATTTTGGCTTCAAATTCTTAGGGACTTGACAAAGCTTCTGTGAGTTCCTCCCTAAGATCAACTGACAGGTTCAGTGTATCTAGGATTGAAATATTGGTTGGTACTAAGGATAGATTTTTTATGATATCATATTTCTATTATAAAGTTTGGAACTTACCTTCTTTGGGGTGATCTTTCACAAGTACATTAGGTACTTGATCCTTGGATGTAGATAGTCCAGCCCTTGAAATAGGATCTGGTGGTGCTTTTTCACTTTGTAGACTTGGTCGAGCATATCTATCGACGTGCTGTGGGAGCTTAGAAATCTATTCCTCTTATGATGTGTAATCCAGGATGATCAAGCCAGAGTTTCTTTAAACAGTGGGATATAATCTTTCATGTTCCCTTTGGGCCGGCTAAAGATCTCCTTCATGAGTCTCTGCAACATTGATGATTTGAACGGGAGTGTAGCCATAGATTTGTTTTCTATCGCAACTATAACTTCTTGGGTAATCTTAGATTTTATGGAATATTACTGTAGTTCCCTAAATGGTTGGGGGGAAATCGGGTTCAAAACCATATTCTTCATCAGAGAAGGGATCCACTAAGTGGATCGTATTAATAGATCTAAAACCCAATTCTTCATCTGATAGCAACTCTTTCTGATTGACTTCTTCCAATGGTGCTATTTGGTGGGGTTGTGCCTACTGTACTATTTGGAAGGGTGGTTATCATTATGATTTTTGGAAGGGTGATTCCTATCACTTTAGATCCATTGGAATGAAATCTGAGAGTGTCAAATCTAGATTCATCCTTGGTGTAGGCTCATCTTCATTCAATTATTCCCAACCTTCTCAGCCCTTAGTGTATTGTCGGGCTGAGGATGTTGGTCGTGTTACATCCAGAGCTGTTGGAGGAATAGTCATTTTCTTTAATTATTCTTGGAGTATTCCATGATATCAGTTTATTATCTTCTGATTCATCTAACTATCGAACTTATTCTCCTTGTTAACGAACTATTCCCACTCCCCTCCTTTGTGTGGGTTAGTGGTGTAAATATACGCCATATGTCCTAGAGATGATCCCAACATAACTTGTCTTGAATATATCATTATTTTTATGAGATATTTGAAGATTAAACACTCTAAGATGTTGTTTCCTAGTATCTGGTGATAGGGACAATAATTTGGTCAGTCGTCGAGACCTACTTCACAGGCCCTCTTTGGTGCTGGAAGCCGAAGCATGTTACAATTCATGGAAGCTATGAATTAAACATATAATTGATCATCTCATAAGGAGTTAACATTATTTATTCATTCCTAAAATTTATTCCCCCCCCTTCGATTGTATTTTCGATAAAGGGGTGGGTTCTAGGATCCAAAGGGCCCAGCATGGTTTAGTGCGGGTCTTGGAGCTTGATCCGGTAGAGGTGGTGGCTTAAGTTTAATGAAATCTAGATCTCCCTATCATTTTTCCTAGGGTTTATGGGGATGCATGAGACTTAAGATTAATCTATTATAATAAATATTCTATCCTCTGAGAAATGGAGGATAAATCTCGGAATCCACTTGTATATTTCATAGGAATTTAGTGGCGTTTGCAGCTCATCTAAGAGATTATCGATGCACATGAAAAACATCTCATCATGGGGGAGTGGCCAGTTCATAGAGTAAGTTAGACCATTCTATATTGAAATGAATTTTGAGACTCTGTCATTCTTAAATTGTTTTCTGTTCATGAGATCACTGATTGTTGTCTTTGGAAATTTCAAACTGAACTGGAAGAGAAACTACTATCGTAGGTCTTCCTAGCCTATGATTTAATTAGCCAATAGATTGGTATACCACACAAACACTGAGCCTTGCAGAGTCCACATGAAGCATCTGAGTTTTACTTCTTCTTGTTGCTCTGGGGTGACCATCATGGGGTCATAATAAGAAGATTAGTGCATTAGATATTGCTTCAGGTCCCCTGACCCATTAAACCCTGAGAATACGAGATTCCTAAAGATTGGTGGAGGTGGGATATTGCTCACCTAGTTGGGGTAAGGTTTCTATTTTGGTTGTATCGAAGCACGCTACCCCTCTATTGCTTCCATTTGAGTTGTTAATAACTCGATGGTATTTAGGATTCCTTGATGCATGTCTTGTTGGACCTTAGTATGAGTGGGTGCAGTATGGGGGAATATTGGATGTGTTGGCACTATTGGGACTTGAGGAAGATATCCAGCTGGGGGCATCCTTTATGAATTTTCTTGAATTTATTCTAGTTTATTCCCTAATGAAGGGAAATCTTGATATCTTGCGGGGATTGGGTTCAGGTAGACTGATGGTTCTAGTGTGGCCTTGAATGATATTTCTATCCTTACTTTGTCTATCGGGATGAGCTCATGAGTCAGAGGTATATTTGATATAAGTGTGTGTTGATGATCCACCTGAGGAACATACCCAATAAGATGGTTTTCTCATTGCATCTCAGCATTTATTCGCCTTATCTCTTTTATTTCTTCCTCCTATCGAGAAAATCACTCCTCGAGCATGGGATAATCATCTTCACGGGGAGGAGTTTGTGGGTCGTATACCTTACTCTTATTCTTCTCTTTATTGGGGATTCGAGCTGGAGGTAATTGTGTATTAACTAAGTGGGAGCCCAAATTTTGGACAACTCTTTGGTGTTGGGTGTGTACACCTCCAGGCTCGATGTGGACCATCTCTAGGAGCAAACCCTCTTCTCATGTTTCCTCATTATTTGTATCATTTTAAACAAAGTATGTGGGGACGATGTCCACAACGTTCATCAATTCATACCATATTGGGGGTGGCATACTAAGTGTTGAATGGTAGGATATCATTTTGCATACTTTGTTAGATCTTCTCCGGCCATTCTATGACACTCTTTGGATTTCTTAGAAAAGATTGGTTTTAGAGATCCCTTATAGGACCTTGCAGTACACCTCCATTCCAAGTGATGTGAATCATGGGATAGGATGGAATGGGTGACCCCTCTATCCATTTTTCGCCCCATACAAGAGAAAATAAACGTCTGTTGGGAAAGAATTTGAGGTAAAAATTCCCCTAGCTTTATGGGATGGGGTATCTACCGTTCTTCTATTGATGTGACTCAGCCCTGATTTTCTAGTCTTATGGGGGAATTTTATGTTAAAAAATCCCCAACCTTGTGGGTTGGAACTTATCCCATATTGCTGTGGTTGTTGCTACTATTACCACCTTCTTGATCTCATGCATTCCCATGAAGGTGTGAGTTGTATATGGTGTAGGGTCTGCATGTGAATTACTTTCTTTTGAGGACATGATCAAAACTCTTTGATTGGATTTCTTTAGACAAGTGGTCTTCTAGATGTTTTCAGTATCCTGGTTTAGGATCTTCTCAATGGCCTCCTCTCATCAGGCCTGATGCTTCTAAGGCTTACTCAAGGTTGGTTCTTATCGAGCATTCTACCTTTCTTGGTCAGGGACTTCGTTTGAATATCATCTAGGGATGATAAAATTGTAGGATGTCACTTCCAGTGGGTTTTTCTGGAGAGAAATGGGGTGAAGTGTAGAGCTCTATGTTCTCCCCATCCCCGAATATGAACACCAAATGGGGCATTGATGATAAGGCAGCACAACTTGTGAAGCACATAGAGGTAGGCTAACTCATGGTTTTTTTACTTTATTATTATGGAATTCATTTATATAGAAAGGATTATAGGTCTATTTGATGGTGAAGCTCTACCAAGACATTTACATGGTATTCATAGCCATCATATGGAAAAAAAATTCTTTTAACTTGTAGAGAGTTGCCTATATATTAAGGCAAATGTTATGAATACATTCTTCTAAAAAATATCTTGTCATGTTGAACTGAGAAGTGGTCATGGTCCAATACATCACTATTATTTCATCCCTATCCAGTCATATTCTCACAAGAAACATATCTTTTTGTTGTTCTTCCAGGGACTCTCTTCCTCTATATGCTCGATTTGATTGCTCCTTGATGATTTTGTTCCAAGTAGCGGGGATGGTGGGAGTCTCGTTACCATGATAATGGTATGGGGGTGGATCAGAAGATGAGCATTTCCTTGGTCCACCCTCTAGTTAAGAAAGGATATCTCTTGTCATAGAGAGAGTATCTAGCATTTTGTACTCCATTTTTTCAACCACCTCGGCATATGAGGGCTTTCTCGCATTTGACCCAGTGATGAGAGTACCTTCTCAGTGACGTGAATTTTGAATATGAGGAGGACCTTCCTAGTTGGTTTCTTGATGGTGAGTACTACCATTGCACCTAAGTTTCTGGTCCTAGATATGACTTCTATAGAATATACCATGTGGAGTACCTTCAGGGCGAACTGCATCTAGGGGATAACCTTCCTGCTACTTGGAATCATTGAGGAGAGGGCCTTCATAATGATTGTTATCATAGAGATGAATACCATCATAAATCTGGTTATAGGGAGAGTATTTGTAGTGTAAATTCTGGTGAGGGAATTCAGGATATACTAAAATGAGGGGAGTACCTTCTCTTTGGTTGATGTCACTGTGGGGAGAGGCTTCATATCCACTTCTTCCATGACAAGTATTTCCATCATAGATTCACGTCTGACTATAGGGAGAAAAATATATGTAGCATATACCCTAGGGAGGACCATCAGGGTGGATGAAAACAAGGGGAGGATCTTCTTGTTGTTTGATATTTTGGTCAAAGGGAGGGTTACCCCGACACTCATCAAGAGATAAGCTCTCATGATCGACTGTTTCTGGCCCATAGAGTAAGCCCCCATGGGTGATCTGGGGAGGACCATCAGAGCTGTTGGTAGAAACATTGCAAGGAGACCTTCACAATTATTACTATCACTTCCATAATTTGTTAATGTATCGGAAGGATCTTGATTCTCTATTGATAGATATCTTATGGCATTAAGAACTCCAGCTTCCAGCAGAGTAGAATCATGAGTATGCTCATCATTTTCTGGTTGTCTTTGGTGCATTTAATTTTTGTGCACTCTCTTACAGTAAACAGGGGCTGCCTACTATTGGTAACAACCTTCGTATATGGATCCCTATTCGATTGGTTCCTGTGATTCCATTGGGATATGCCGACGGATATCTCAAATTCTGGTAGGGATATATGTCTGACCTAGAGCAGTCACCACATTGGACTGGTGTCCCCTAGTGGGGACAGGTATTTTTTTCCCAATCTAATTTTCCTTGTATCACAGAATATGGTCATTGACCCTCCTATATTGGAGAAAGGATGTTGGTATGCTCCATGGTGACTACATGATTTTGTGGATGAATCACCCCACCCAAGGATACTAGTTCATGGGCTTGACTCCTCACTTTTTCTACTGATGCAATGACATCTTGACATATTGGGAGGATATAGTATGGGATTGACATCTGATCCAACATCATGTTCAATATGTGTTGAGATATGTCTTTGGATGGAATGGATATTAATGCCCATTCTGATGTCAGAGTGGGATTTTGTGCCTGCTCTGATCCTCCATGGGTTTTCATTGGGTACTGGTGGTTATCCTATGTCGGGATAGAGGAACGAGTCCTCCATCAGTTGTCTTCTCCAGTTTTCATTGTATTTGTCTTGTGAGATTTGTATGCATCCGTAGGAATTTGACTTTGCTCGTATTTTCTTTCCATTATATTTGACTGGTGGTCTTTATATGTATCGGCAGTGTTATATGACTGCCCATGGTTTTCCAGCTTATTTGGATGGCGGTCTTGGTTTGCATCAACCAGGATTTTTGTCTTCTTATTCTAGGTGTTTTCCTATTTGGATGAAGGGTTTCTTGCACATTGGTAAAGATTTTCATATTCCTATAATTTGTCGCTCTGTCTGCGCAGCGGGAGTGGTGAGTGTTGGTGGGAATTTGTGCCAGCTCATGATGTTCCATAATTTATCTATGTCAGGCTTTATAATATTGATCGAGAATATACATTCTCTCATAGTTTTGTGTCGTATTTCTATGGAAATTTTGAGAAGAGGGGTAGAGTTGTATGTATGCCCATTGTATGTCATTGTGTTTATGTGGTGGATCTCCTCCTTGGGAACTAGGGTGACAACCTGTTCTAAATTGTGTGTTTTTTCCCTCAGTGGGCAGCTCGAGGGGCACATTTCCATTGGACTTAAGTAGGTGTCCTCAGCATGAGATCCTCTTCATAGTAAGGATATTGGGTTATACGTTTCTGGTGGTGGCGTCCTGTGACAGGATCCCTTGAGTGGGATTCTTGTGCAGTTGGTATGAATCCATTAGTGAAGACTTCATATACCTCCCTAAGATAAGGGAGGTACTCATTGTTACACTCCAGGTACAGGCTCCTAAAATGGTTTGTGATGGCCAATGAGGTCATCCTGTGATGGGATGCCAGTCGCGGTTGAAGAGGCAGTTGGCGAGATTCCACTAATTGAAGGGTCTGCCTTGCAGCCTCCACCATGGGGATCATACCATTTTGGTAGTACTCTTTGATCAGTGTGTTTGAAACCTAGATTTGAAGATTCTGGGTAGGCGATGAAGTTATGTTCGTCAGGATTTGGTCACTTGTGCGAATACTAACGCACGTGTTTGAGCAATTTTTTGAGATTCTATTTGGATTGAAGAAATCTCTGTGAAATTCCTGCTACATATATATGATATATACAGACAACAAAACAACTTCAATGTGGAATCTCATGATCACATTCCTTATTGAATATCTTTCTTTTATCTCTTCCTTTTTTACTAAAAGGGGCTTGTGGTGGGATAATATTGCCACCTTGGTTAAGGATTCATGTTGGGTTCATCACTTTTGTTTTGACCCAATTCGCATCATACCAGGGAAGGCAAAATAGTCTGATAGATAGTAACCAATTGTTCATTATTATGAAGGGGTTCACATCAGGTATTTTTTCCTCAGATGGTATCTAATGGGTTTATTAGTGGAGTAAGAAACACCCAAAGACCCTTGTATCCATGATTCATGGACCTATTTTCCAAAATAAGGTGCTCGTTGGATGATGATTTTTCCAACGACACTTAAGGAAACCATTGGTTGAGAGAATGGTAGGTCTTTCTCATCACACCCTTTTGTGGGGAATTATTACCTGATCTCAGGATCTCTTGTATATTTAAGCAACGTTCATGTGTTTGTGAATCCTTGGTTCTTTCCCAAGAATGTGTCTACAGGCTAACCCTAGGTTGCAAGATTAACCATATATACACATTGGTTAGTAATTACTGATACAATTCTATTTTAAGTCGTATAATGAGGCTCTCAAGTGTTTATCATCATCCAAGGGGATGGAAACTGTTTTGTTGTTGGGATCAAACCCATAATATGGGATTCCTATGTATCGTCATGAGAGGAATCATAACCCACGTAGTTCGGTGCTGCTTAACTAGGTACATCACCTTTTAAAGTCATATGATGATGACCCATCCATGCAGTTTAATTTCATGTAGTAAGGATATCTAGGAGAAATATTCCTAGTCAAGATTTTTTGTGAGACTTACACCGAAGCACCCTAGGATTCTCAAGAGAGGCATGGTCCCCTAGGTGGATATGGCCCTATCGGGGATATGGAATAGTGACCACTATGGTGTTTTGGGTGTTGGGTTTGGGCCTCATGGAGGCAACCTATATATCCCAGTTAGTTGGGAATAAAATCCCTTATAGTTTGGTTCATGTTAGGGCTTATACCATAGAGGAGGCCCTATTTTTGGGGGGGATTATCAGGTGTTGACCTTTGAAAAGGATCCCTTTTGACCTCAGTCCTTTAGACAGGCGTCCTACATATCCTATTTAGGGAAGGAATAAGATTTTTCATAGTTTACTGTAATTTGGGGTCTATACTATAGAAAAGGACCATTTGAGATCAGGCCTTCATACAGGTGTCCTACGTATCCTGGTTAGTGAAGGAATCAGAGTTCTCATAGTTCATTTAGAGACGTTATATGATTATTGTGATCATCATTAACCTCTAATCCCATGTGATTCATGCTTGGTGTGAGAAAAAAGAGCAAGTGGTAGATCGAACAAACCACACACCATTCCTTATCCGCTGATGAAAAAGGAGGAGGACGGTATAAGAGGCTAGGGTGATGGCTCAATGAGAGAGAGGGGGGCTCTGAATGTGTAAATTTCCTCACTCATGTTGATATTTAGGATGGACACATTTTGATATCTATCTGGACATGTCCCGATCTAATCTTCATAGGAGAAAGATCACCACCTATCATAGAAAGTTTAGGAGATTACCTCAATGAGAGTTCCCTAAAATGGGTTCTGGGAAAGTGGAGGAGTAGTGTTCCTTGTCAAAGTGGAAGGAAATCATGATCTCTTTGACTTATCATTGTCCCTCATTAAAATAAAACAAAATTGATTACCATTAATCTGTATAATGGGTAGGTACACGTGAGCATCTCAAGGTTGGACTCTGGGTTACCATAGGAATGTAGACTTATGAACACTCCAGGGGGGGCATAACATTATGAGGATTACCTACATGTCTCCACTTAATATTGGTATGTAGACTTAAAAGGGCGCGCTGATGCACCTGATGTTCTTGTTCATATGGGTCTGGTGGATTTGGAAAAGGATTTTTCCTAATTCCATTGGACTAGTTTGTGGAGGATCCATGGAGGGCATGATGGGTATGGAAGGATATGATCAGAACCAAAAGGTGGAACAACTGAAAGAACCCCATTCCATATAAGTTTTCTTCATGTGGGATGGGGATCCCTCTGTATAGAATATTTTTATGTGGGTAGAGGGGTCATCCACATACTGAAGTGGTATGTGGACCTGGTTGTGGTCTGCATACTGAAGTGTTATGCAGCCGGAGGTTCCGTTTGCATACCTTGGTGGTATGCGGCGCTAGAGTCCATCCGTGTGGTGGAACACTATGCGGGGCAGGGTTTCATCCACATAGTGATGTGCAATGTGGTATGCCGAATTAAAGAAGGGGCATTAGTCCTACAGTTCACAGGAAGTTCATCAATGAAGGGAGTATGGTTCTCAGTTCTCCAATTAGGTTTACAGTTTTCCCATATTATTATTCTTCCTTATTTTTATAGTTCGCGTTAATTTTATACCTGCTGGTAACCATTCGTAGTTTTGTACTTCATAGATAATTTGCCTTCGAAGTTTTCCATTCGTAAACTCCAAGCTCTCCAAAAATTTGATCCCTCTTCAGTTCCCCTTATGGTTCCTTTTATAGATTAATGAATAATCTTTATATTTGGATCATGTAGAACCATTTTTAGAAGCCCATGAAGAAATCGCCCAGCTTTTGGATGACTCAGTCAACAGAGATTCGCTGGGATACGGTTTGTGCTGAAAAAAATCATATCCACGATCCCGTTAATGATGCAGTTCGTAGGATGTCGTTGGCCTCACCTCATCCAAAAACTATGTTTGTGGGGATGGTGTATGGGGTGTAATTATTTTTTATATTTTCTCCAATGACATGGTTCACAGGGCCATGATTCTTGGGTGGAATTTCTCTGCCTCCTTTCTGCCAATGACATTGTTCACAGGGGACCAACACCATTCTTCATTTATTATGCGAACAACCTAGTTCACTAGAAAACACCTCATGTGCTAGAATTTATATGGTTTTTTATGTATTGTTTGGTTCTTGGTTAGAAAAATTCACGTTCTATTCCCAGAAATCAGTACTCATAACTCTTTGGTCCTTTTCCAAATTTGATTTCTTCAATCTTCTTCACAATTTTTCAATTGAACATTCATGTTATTCCTTTATCAAATTTGTTGGATTATTTTCCTTCCATTTGTATAGTTTTCAAGACCCTACACTTTTATATAAAATTCCTTTAATAATAAAATTTTAGAAAAGGGGGTTTGAAAATTAAATAAAATAATTTCCTCGTGATTATGGTTTTTAGAAAAATAAAATTGGATGTTGTTTTAATCATAAATTCATAATTTTTAAAATATTTCCATTATAGAAGGGTCTTTAAAAAAAATATAATCTTGATATAAGAAAAAAATATATTACCTTAAATAAAATAGTAATTTTTAAAATACAATTCCCTTATAGGATGGTTTTTTAAACAATCTTGGCATAGGAATTTTGAAAGTTGAAATCCCCATATAAAAAAAAGGGTTTTGAGAAAGAATCTTGAGAATAATAAATCACCCTTACTAATTTGAAAATAAAATATTACATAAAAAATAAACATAAAAATAATAATTTGAAACAAGGTATTTTAAAAATATTAATTTTTCTTTATATAAAATTTTTTAAATAAAAATAAAATTTTAGATTTTCCTAAAAATAGTATATTTTTTAAAAAAATTCACTTACCTTGAATCTATAAAAATGGATTTGGTCAATTTATATTATTTTACTATAAATATTGAATGAGGGGGAGAAATTTGGGTCATAGAGTTTTTCTAACGAGTGTAAAGTTTTATATATAACAAAGCCTTCAATGTTCATTTGTGTAAAAAAAATACAATGGAATTTTTTCATCACAAAACTTGGGATTTGAAAAAATATCATTTAAAATTAAATCCTCATAAAAAAATTTATGAGCTTTATTCAGATTCCATTAAATTAGCATCCCAGAAAATTGAAATTTTGAAGCTTCTAGGATATAGATTTTCCTACTAGATTTTGGTGTAATCATAAATATAGATTGGGAATATATATATGTATATAGTTGTTTCCTTTGAAGATGGTCTGATGAACTGGGATAATACAATATGAAGTTTTTATGATCTTTGATATTAAACCTAATCATTACTAGTATGTTTATATATACCTTATAACATTTTTTAATCGGGTTTGTCAAGTATTCTCCATGAATCTTTCTATAAATGAGACAACACCCATCGGTATTTTTGACAATTAAAATTTAAACCAATTTTCGTATAATGATGTTAACAAGATTAATGTAAGGTTTTACTTATTTTAAACAGATAGATAAATAGTGAAAAATATTTTTCGATGAAGCAATATACTGAGAGATCTATGTTTGAAGTATACTTAATAGTTTTTTTGTCCAAAGGATCATGGGATTTTCATTGAAGAAGGACGAAAATGGGGGCTTAGGGTGGCACTGAGTTGGGTCATAATCTATTAGGGTCAAATAATATACTAGCATCCTGAGGAGAAGAAAGACGTCATCGAGGGTTTTTTTAAGTCATATTGAGGAAGAAGATGATGATAAAGGGAATCAGAGGGCTGGCATTGATTCAATCAAATAACTGATGTTATATGCTGGTGTTTTTTTACATGTGAGAACTATCTATCCTATATTATTCCCACATCAAACAATCATCTTGTCAAGTGCTTGAATATAAGTTAAGTACTCTAGAAAGCTAATCATATCAAGGTACTAGAGGATTGATACCCAAACAAACACACACACACACACCTTTCCCCACATTACATTCCACACTACCCATGGGAAAACCATTTTCACCTTCAGGTGCACCCTATGGATTCTATGCTCATACCAATACCATCCATGCAGGCGCTTTCACCACTCCTACTGCTATTCCCTTCTGGGTAGGCCAGCCTCCCACATGGTCAACCATTGGTCCCACATATGTGGTTGAGGTGGGTCCCTTATGGGAATAGTTAGCCAAATTTTTTATAAGTTTGTATTCAAATTTATGTACTTAGAAGAAATGAAACCATATTAATATACTTTTTAATCATATATATATATATAAATATTTACTTTGTTCTTCTAATAATTTATAATAATTACATTCTAATTATAATTAACTTAGTTAATTAATTTAATTACTTTTATATTGTTTATTCATCATTTTAAAAATAAATATTAATACCAAATACATTAACATGTTCCATACTATTAATTTTAACATAAAAATAATAATTTATTATTCATTAAATTTTAACAAATGATTATTGATATTTTAAATTGAATAAAAAAATTTATTCAACAATAATAGAGTTTAAAACATAAGATTTTGAGAACTATAAATTTTCTTATCAAAATAAAAGTTATTTTAAATAATTTGATTATCATCTTGAATTTAGATGTAATTAGTAAAAGATTATAATTTATGAAATAAATTTTAAAAAGGATTATTAATTACTCTTATAAGTAATAATGAAACTATATAGTAGCTTCTTTAATTCATAAATTTTATTTAAATGATATAAATATATAAAATTATCAAATTTTCATTAAAATATAATATATATTTTTCAATAAAAATATGATTTATTAAAAAATAATACAAAATTAACAGTTTTTATAATTTGGATACTTTAACTTAATTTATAATCAAAACTTATTTAGATTAGAGATAATCATTTCATAAAAGATTCTTTGTATTAAAAAAACAATTTTAAAAATATTTACTAAAAATAAAAGTTTCTTTAAATTATTGGGATGTTATATTCTCCCAACTTAAAGAAATTACATCCTTACAATTCTTTTTTTTTTGTAGTTAAATAAATTCAAAATTTCCATTTTTAGAATTAGGAAGAACATGGTTCTATATTCTTAAGAGTATCTTCGAATCTAATTTTCCAAGAACTTCAAAAGAAAACATGTAATTATTAAATTTTCTCAAAATAAAACATATTAATATCCAAAGATTTATAAAATGTTCCTCTAATACAAAATGTGAAAACTAAAGACCCACACTTCTAAATCCAATGATAAAAACATGATATATGTTTATTTATTTTTTTATAAAAATTAATTGAATAAAATATAGCTCCTAACATAACTAGGGATATTTCAAATCTATGTTTTTGGGGATTATGGAAAACCTTATAATATATCACAATTTTAGAAAAAACTATAAACAATTATCCAGAATCACTCGATCTAGCTTCTTAAAATGAAATTAAACACCTTTAGAGCTTCTAAAAGGCCTATGAAAAACATTTTAAAATGTAGGGTGACCATAAAATGGGCCAGTAAGGTATTTTAAAACAAGTTTTAAAATTCTTTTATAAATAACATTTAAAAACTCCATTAAAATTGTTTTCTTTAATATCAAATAAAAATACCATTGTTATAAAAAATATATTTTCCAAATATAATAATCTAGGTTTCTTATGAAAAATATATAGGAAAATAATTTTTAAAAACCTCTAAAAGATATATCATTTTAAAAACCTATTTTATTTCAAAATAAATAACCCCTAAAATAAGTTTTGGATTTCTCGTTAAAACATTAAAATATTTCTTTTGAAAATAATAACTTTCTATAGACTAAAAGGATACTTATAACCCCTTAAGAAATACATGAGGCTACTTGCAGTATCTCTTTTAGAAAAAAAATCCCCTAGAGGATGTGGTTTTACTCCCCATTCCTCATCATATTATTTGATACCGAAGTTCTAGGTTTTATTTTAATAAAACATTTTTTACAATATTTCTTTTCCCATTTATAATCCATTAAATCCCCTTCAACAACTACATAAATTTTTTTCAAATAATAAAATAAATTCATATCTTCTTATCATTATAAAAAAACTATTTTTCAGAGAATTCCATAAGGATTAGAGGAAATTCATATTTTATAAGAAATCTACACATTCAAAAACAAAATTTATATACACCATGAAAATTAAAATTAAAATAAATTCTTTTATTAAAAATCATAGATTTTCAATAAAAATTATATTATATTCCCATTCATATAATAATGAATAACATTTATAAATGAATATAATTATAATTTTAAAAATACACTTGAAACTTGTATATAAAATTTCTTGAATAATCCAATTTTAAAAAAATGTCTTTTAAAATTAAATAAAATAATTTCCCCATGATTAGAGTTTTTAGAAAAATTAAATCAGAAGCTATTTTAATCATAAATTAAGAATTTTTAAAATACTTCACTTATATAAGTGTATTTCAAACAAACATAATCTTGATAAAATAAATAATATATTTCATTACATAAATTAATAGTTTTAAAAATAAAATTCCCTTATAGAAATATTTTTTTGAAAACAACCTTGTCATAGAAATTTTGAAAGTATAAATTCCCTTATAAAAAATGGGTTTGGAAATAGAATATTCCGAATAATAAATCACCCCTATTAATTTGAAAATCAACCCTTATATAAAAACATTTATACATAAAAAAATTATTTAAAATAAGGTATTTTGAAAATAATAAATTTTCCCTTACATAATATTTTTTAAACAAAAATAAAATTATATATTTGATTGAAAATAGAGGAGCTATAAAAAAACATATTCTCTTACCTTGAATGCGGGAAAATGGATTTAGGTAGTGTCTATTTTTTACATAGAAATATGGAACAAGAAGATATACCTTTGGGTTTTAGTTTTTTTCTAATGATTGGAAGGATTTATATATAAAAAATCCTTTATTTTTCATTTGTGTAAAAAACATGATGGAATATATTGATCAACAAATTTGGGATTTGAAGAAATCCCATTTAAAATTAAATTCTCATAAAATAAAAAACTTATGATCTGTATTTGAATTCCTTTCAATTAACATCCAAAAAAACAATTTTAATGATTTAATGATATATATTTTTCTTATGGATTATGGAATAAACTTAAACATATTTTTATAATATATATATATATCATAGTCTTTACTGAATCAGATTCGTCGAAGTAAGAAAATCTAGTACGAAATGTGGGTGATATTTGATATTAAAGGTGATCATTATTGGTATGTTTATATATATATATATATATATATATATATATATATATTATAACTTGTTTTTAATTAGGTTTGTAGAGTCTTATTCAAGAAGCTTTATATAAATGTGATAGCTCCCATCTACATTTTTGACATTTAAAACATAAAATAATTTCAATTTGATGATGTCAATAAGATGAATGTAAGGATTGATATTTATAAACCAAGAGAATAATGGTGAAAAATAATTTCTAATGAAGTTATAGACAGAGATATCCATTCATGAAGCAATACTTTACTGTTTTGTTTCTCATTGGATCATAGACTTATCGTCAAAGAAGGACAATAAAGGGGGCTTTGGGTGGCACCAACCTGTGTTATTATCTAATAGTATTGAGGATGATACTATCATTAAGAGAAGAAGAAATATGTTGTCAAGCATTTGGATAAGTTGGATCAATGAAGAAGATTATGATTGAGTGAATCATATGGCTGGAATTGATTCAATCAAATGGTTGTTGTTATATGTAGAAGTTTTCTTAATGGGTGAATAGTATTTGTGGTAGCTGAATCCCAAATCAAAAAATCAGGTTGTCGAGCACTTTAATATAATTTAATCACTCCCAAAAGTTGATCATGCCAAATAATTGTGTTATCAACACCCATACACTCAAACACACATAGCATCCCCTCCCCCATTGGTTGTGCCATGCAGTCCATGGGAAACCCATTTTCTCCTTCACATGTACCCTATGGGCACTATATACTCACCAAGCATATCTATGTATGTGCTTTCACCAATCATGCATCTATGTTCACTAGGTAGACCTTCTTCCCACATGGTAAACCACTGGTCTCACATTTGTGGTTAAGGTGGGTCCCTTGTGGTCCTAGTTGGTGAATTTTTTTACAAGTGTCTATTAAATTTTATTTACTTATAATAAATACAACCATATTTATTTTCATTTTAATCATGTATATATATATATTTACTTCATCTTCTGACAATTTATTACAATTAAATTCTCATTTAAATTAACTTAGTTAATTATTTTAATTACTTATATATTATTTATTCAAATTTTTAAACATGAACATTAATAACAAATACATTAACATGTGTTAGACTATTAATTTTAACATCAAAATAATGTTTTATTATTCATTACAAACCAACTCGGGCTTATAAATATTTTAAATTGAAAAAAAAAGTTATTAAAAAATAATAGCATTAAATCATAAGATTTTGAAAACTATATCTTTTCATATTAAAATAAAAGTACTTTTAAATATTTTAACAATCATCTTCATTTTAAATACAATTAATAAAAGATTATATTTTATGAAATAATTTTTCATAACAATTAATAATTACTCTTATAAATAAAAATTAAAACATACTATAGCCTCTTTAATTTGTAACATTTATTTAAAGAATATAAATATATAGTTTTCATTAAAATAAAATGTACATTTTTCAATAAAAATAGTGTTTCTTTCAAAATAATAAAAAGATAATTTTTTTATAACTTGAATCATTTAACTTAATTTGTAATAAAAACTTTTTTAGATAAAAGAATATAAATTCATAAAATATTATTTGTATTAAAACAAATAAACCATTTAAAAAAATTTATTAAAAAAAACTTGTTAAAAATTTTTGGGATGTTACCCCAAGTCTTCTTGGATCTTTCCAAAACTCTTGGACATACTTGAAATAATTATAGGAATTATTAAAATAATTTCAAACACATAATAGCTTATTCCATGCCCCTTAAAAGAATTTAAATAATAAAATATAGTATCCCAATATGTTCACTACTCTCTCAAACTTTAGCATCCACAAACATTCAAAATCTTTCATCTAAGAGTTGTAAAACACTATGTACAATAGAGTTAATGTAAGAAATATTCAAGATGGATACTCAACAAATCTATATAGATTCTCCATAAACATGAACCTATTTTGTTCTATTTAATAGAAACTCTATAATATATACATAATTTGGTTCATCATCCTACTCCTTCTTTCTTGACATGTTATATATGGTGCCTCTTCCACTCTGTGTCACTTTTCATAGTCATGAAAACTGACTCAATAAACAAGAGACATATGTGTTTCCCTTTGAATTTTTCTATCCATGTTCTTCATGGGAAGCAAAACTTATTCAAGATATCCATTACCCATTAAGGTATTGGAATCACCTAAATCCTTTATCATGGTTGTATACTCACTCTATCACATAAGACTACATGACATACAAATTGACACTTATTGGAAAAAAATAAAATCAACACCATGGGAACTTCGTTCTCCCTGTAACAGTCCAATCGGGGTCATCCTATTACATCATTGTAAATGGAATGCCACAATTCCTAAATCCTATTCCCAATCACTACAGGCTGGAGATAATCGCAATGGTTTTATATAAAGAAAAATGGAATCAATTTCATCCTCAATAAATATATGATAAATAGAAATAAATAGAGTATCAAAGAAGATGTTAAAGATACATAATATTCCAAAACAACTAAACCAAAAGGGTAAATCTAAAACACTTGATAATAGATTCTAGATAAATAGATAAATACTAACACAATGGAACCCAAACTAACCGATAGGTTCATATCCATGTTTCCATCAGTCACCTCTATCTAAATCCACTAGTGGGAAACATGATCTAGGAGAGCCTTCTTCTACTTGACTCTCTTCCTTGTACCTGTGTCATGTAAATAAATGGCTACAAATTCCCAAATTTAAAAAGTAGTGCATGATATAAAAATACCAATAGGATACCACCAATAATCTAAAATATATATAACCATGTTCATCCATTAGTTTTTGTTTAAAACATATTTCTAAAATATTTCCAAAATAAATCATTTTCCATATAAAAATATACTTTTGGTTTTCCTTTAAAAACACACGATATTTCAATACACAAAGAAATATGGAATAGAATTTATCCATGAGTAATAATAAAATAAAATAAACATGTTTCAATCATCATATCCATATCAAGTGATCAAATGGTCATATCAAATAAATAAGTGTGTAATGTAACCTCAAAGTACCAAAGGGAAAATCACAACTCAAGGGTGTAAACAAATCATATGAATGTGACTAGTATATAGAATAACTAAATCCTAAATTCTGGTAACCTTAGTTCCTTTGAAACGATACCCACTATAAATCCATTTAATCATGGGAGAATAACTTATTGATATCTAATTCTGCTAAAATTGCATATGTCCATTTTCCCCTATACCCCATGGTATTCCTTGTGTGCTATTACATTATCATTCCATTTAAGAAACCAATTCATGTTTCATAAAACATTTTCCAATAAAAAACCATATTATTTACAAGTCCAAATTTTTATAAAACATTTTATATAGAGATATTATACCACTTTAATGATTGAAAAATAATTTCTATTTCAAAAACACCTTTGAAGTAATTTGATAATACACAACATGTGTATCAAAATAGTTTCTATCAAAACCCCATTTTTAGAAAACATTTCCATATCCATCAAAGATTTAATTCACCTCACATTGCTTTAAATTCCTAAATTTCACTATTGAAAACCAAATGGAATCATAAGAATATAATTCATGCTATGGGATAGGCAATATGATAGAGACACCTATCTCAAACATGATTAAAAAACATCACCTATAAAACTGATTATGGGAGAGAAAGAGATCATATCCTAGAGAACTTAGATATGATGGAAACAATATCAATTCTCCATGTACATTCATTATCCATTGATCTATCCTCGTAATATATTAAAAACATGGATAATAATAGAATAAAATTAATTTAAATGGATTCCACTTACCATATTACACCCATGGAGATCCATGCTTCCATCCAGTGCAAAGATTCACTAATGGGGAGAGGGAGAGAGCCAAGAATGTCACTTAGGAGCCTCTAAACCAAACAAATATGAAATAGGTATACAAGGGTAGTGTTATGGGATGTTAAAACATAATTCTATTGAAAATGAATTTTTTACCCTTACTAAACTGCATGCCTAGCAGCATCATCAACTAGCCAATGGAACACCACTGGCTCGTTGGTGGCACCTATAGCTATGTAGATATTTTACCAGCATTCTCTGACTAGATGGTTCCCTTAACCAACTAGCCAATGGCCTCCTACTAAAAACAATCCCAAAACCTCCTTTTGACAAATGATCACCCTATAATCTTAAAATAAAATAATGTTAAAAGGATTTGTACCTAATTATTAATACCAAGGTGTGATAATTCTCCCCATCATAAAACATTTATTCCCCCATAAAGTTTCAATATTATAAACTTAAAAAAAGATAATACCATTGTTACATCATCAAGGCCTCATGATCTCATGTCTCATGGTTATCCCCACCACACTTCCATCTCACTAAAACCAATAGGATCATTTTTCCAAAAATCATCTTATCCTTTCATTAATCTGTCTAAGAAGTTATTTCAACCACTGAGGTGTCAAGTTCAATCTAAATATCATCCATATTGATCATGTGGGATGGATTTGGCTATTACTTTTTCAAATGGGAATCATGGAACACATTGTGAATAGATGTCAAATGAGTAGGTAAGTCCAAATGATAATATATCTTTATGAGTCACTCCGCAATCTCAAATGAGATAAAAAAATGAGGTTATAACTTAACCTACATCCCAAAATTTCAATGTCCCAATCGAGGTGAAACTCTGAGAAAAACCCAATCACATACCTAAAATTTCAATGGATGACGATGCTGATTAGAATTATATTTCTAGAAACATTGAGATGTCTATAACCTCTTTATGATCAATTTCAAAATATACATCATCTCCTGAATGATACTCAATTCCATCAAGGACCATTCTCTGTTCTCTTTTCAATAAAGAGTTGATTTGAAATTCCTTTCATAAGAGGCCTCAAATGTAAGCATCTTGATTGAAACCTGATAACTATTTTTATAGGTAAATTCCACTATGGGTATATATTTTTCCCAATAAGCACTGAATTAAAGTACACATTCTTAGATAATGTCTTCAGGAATCAAAATGGTTTTCTCAGATTAGTTATCCATCTAGGGATGATAATCCATTCTCAACTTCAGTAGAGAACCCATAACCGCCTACAATCCACTCCAAAACTAGGATGTGATGTGAAGTTCCTTATATTAAATAATAGTTAATGGAACACCATGAAGTATAAAAATATACCACATAAAAAAGTTCCCAAGATCCTCTACCTTAATCACCTCTTTAATTGGTAGGAAGTGCACTAATTTCATGAGTTGATCAATAATAACCCATATTACATCCTTACCACTAGGGGTTGATGGTATACCAATTAAAAATTCAATATCTATATCATCCCATTTCTATACCTGAATGGGAAAATGTTGTAGAAAAATACATGGAATATTATTTTCCACCTTGATTTTCTAACAAGTAATCCACCGTGACACAAAATCTATAATTGATCACCTCATTCCTGATCACTAGTAATGACACCTCAGGTCATGGTATATCTTGAAATACCTAGGTTGAAAGGAACAATTAAATTAGTATCCATTATTCTTAAATTTCTATCTCAAAGTCATCAAAACAATCATCCTACCTTGGTAGTGAAATAGTCGATTGGGAGATAGACACTAACCACCTAATGTCTCCCCTCCATAAAAGTTCCTCCTAAATCACTGACACTCTATATCCTCCACCTATCCAAGTCAAATATATTCATCCATAAGTGATCTATTCTAAGTACAAGATAGGAATACCTATCAGTCTTATCTTCCATCATCCAAGTGTATATTAGAATACAAGCTCATCCAGAACCACTTTTCCACTGATTCCTTTACTTCCTAAGTTATAAACATTCTACTCAAATCATATATGACCACATTCCCTTTATGGGAGTTATTATCAATATAAAAATAAAATCTCTGAAGATACTCTATACAGTATCTATGTTTCATGTACATAACTATTTGATTGAAAATATTCTTCAAACTCTTATGGTATGAATACATCGCAAACCAATTCTTAAAGAGATAGTGGCTTCATGTTTTAAGAGTGTGCATCACTTCCACCAACTCAAGATCATGAATGGGATAATTCTTATCATGAGGGTGTAACTGATGGGATCCACAAGTTACTACATGTATCCCTTAAATCAAAACACAACCCAAAACTACACCTGAGGCATCAGAGTAAACATCATAACTAACACTTGGATCAATAAGAATCAAGACTAGAGATAAATCCAATCTCACTTATAACTCCTAAAAATATATATGTTATTATTCACTCCAAAAAACTTATTCCCTTAAAAGTTAACTTTATAATTGGAGATGCTAGGTTAGAGAATTATTGAACAAATCAGTTATAATAACCATCTAATCCCAATAAACTCCAAATTTTAAACACATTTCTTGGATACTCTGAAGACATCATTGTCTGAATATTTTTAGGATCCACCTAGAAACCCTTCTTAGAAGTCACATGAATAATAAATTTCAACTCTTGAATCCATAACTAAAATTTATATAGCTTCCTATATAAGAAATTTTCTCTCAAGATTCTAAGGATGACATTCAAATTCTTAGTATGATCTCATTTTGATCTAGAATAAATAAGGATATCTTCCACAAAAACTACCAAGAAGGAATCCAAGAACTGATGAAATATTTGATTCATAAAGGCATAAACTAAACAAGATCATTTGTAAGTACAAAAAGTATGACCATATACTAATTGTTTTGATACCTTATCGTGGATTTTTTATTAGGAATATCTTATTCTCAGACCCTCAACTGATGGTACCATGATTTCAGATAATTATTTGAAAACCAATGAGCTCCCTTGAGAAAATAAAAATTTTATCCATCTTAGGAAATGGATGTTTGTTCTTAACTATCACTTGGTTTAGTTTCTGATAATCAACACAAATTTAGAGACTCTCATCTACCTTTTTCAAATATCACTGGTAATACACAAGGTGGAACCTGGGATGAATAAATACATTAGCCACAAGATCCTCAAGTTGAACCTTTAATTATTTTAATTTATCCATTTTATATGGTATAAACATAAATAAATGGTTCTAATCCATAAAATAATGTATATATAATACTTGGCTTCCCTCTAGGGTAGAAACCCCAAGAAATTATCTAAAAACACCAAGATACTCACTCACAACTATGGGAAGAGTGTCACTAATATGTGGATCGATAAGATTATGAAGCATATTTGCAACCACCTTGAGATAAACTTAGCACTAGGAAAAAAGAGACATTATATCCTCAATTTAGGATCCCACTCACCCTGGAATACATGAGTTAATCCATCATAAGAATGAAACTATGCCCAATGATAATAGCTATAGATCTGAACATTATAGCTAACCATTCGATGATCATATCAAAGATGTCAAGATCAAGAACTAAAAAAGTACCACATAGTTTCATGATCATAAATCATAACCCAACACTCAATAAATTTTAATCTCTTCTTCAAATCCTTTCCCAAAGGGTTGGAAAGAGTCATCATGAAATACATAAGCTCTAAGAAAAATCCCAACACATCAATAATTTTGTACAAGATAAAGGAATGAGTTTCACTAGTATCAAAAAATATATAATCATAGAATATGTAATAAACACTATACCTATCATGGTAGAAATTCATTCCTTTAACTCATGTGAAGGATACTGTAATTCATATAGATTTCCAAAATTATCCAGTCATTTCTTCATAATCTAATCATCTCACTTAGCATAACGGTGATATCACACCCCATTTACTATGCTAGAACTAAATCGAGAGCCGTTGGTGAAGGTGGGTCCAACTCCATATCCTTGGGATGCTCTATCATAAAAATTTTGAAGATGATTAGATTTATAACATGTATAACACACCATGGGTGATGCTAAAAAACAAGGTTCGATGGGTCCATTTTTTCTAGAATGGTAATGGACCACTTGACTTTGTCCAGATATCTATTGTTCACTCTTGTCGCGACCATGATGCTAGTAGCCTTACTTTCTATTCATGTCAGAAAACAAACTCTGGATATATCCTGCTATCACTGGTTCTATGAAGAGTCCCATATTCCCATCTATATCTTCCTTTTTCATAGATATATTTTCCACAACCTCAAAAAAGGTGTCTAGGCACATAAAAATTTGTATATAATGAATATAATACCTCAAGACCATATTGAACATGTATTCCTTGAGATAGTCATTAGGAAAAAATGGGTAGGGGTGAACCAACTTAGAAAAACAATTAGCATACTCTAAGAAAGAATTATATCCCTACTCCAAAGAAACAAAATATCATTCCTTAATCACACTTAATTTATCAGGATAGAACTGATGATTGAAAGATTTCTTAAAATAGGTACGAGTGAGATTTTTATGAAACTTGGATTTCACAATATATTCCCACTACTTCATTTATATCCCTTCAATCATATATGTAGTGAAACAAATTTTAGAGTATTTAAGAGTTTTTAGGAATTGGAAAATCATTTCAATCCTCTTGATCCACTCTTTTGATTCTTGGGGTCCCTAGTCACCATGAATGATCAGTATATATTGTTTATTGAATTCCATAACATGGTATGCCCTTCATTCTAGTTTAATATTAGAGACTTTTTACATGGACTAGATCATTAATACAATATATCCCACCAAAGATGAGTCAAGACTAGGATTCTCCTACAGGGCTTGCACCACAGCTTCCTCACTAATATCTAAAAAATTTCTTTTTAAAGGATCCATAAGCTATAAAACTAGATGAGGAAAACCATTTAGAATATAATTTTATTCTTTTATCATAAATGTAATTTAGAAATCTAAATCTCAAAAATATAAAACCACAAACAAGAATGGTATAAAATCTTTTACTTACCATGGTAAATCGAGGATTTTCATGAAAGTGAGTTGTTCAGGCACACTCCCAAACTACCTCATGATTTATAAAGGTCCTAAAAAAACTAGACATAAGAGTTTGATACACAATAATGAGTGTATAGTTTCTTGATAACTTTACCTTTTGAGAAAAATTTGTAACAGACCAACCCGGTTCAACTAATAATGTCACATGAAAGGACCCACCACAAGGCTTGAGTGTGTTACGGGTCACCATGGGTTGGAAAAAAGCACTAGGTTATCATACAAAGAAACATGGGAATGATTTAACCCTTGACATAAATATGATAAATAGAAATATAGAGTATCTTAGTAGATATAAAAGATACATAATATGTTAAAATATCCAAACCAGAAATGTACATCCAACACACTAGATGACAAGGTCTAGATAAATAGCTGAAGACAAACAGAATAAAACATGAAGAAACCCATGAGTCTATATATATGTGACCATAAGTCACCTCCATTCCAATCCATAAATAAGAAACATGAACTAGGAGAGTCACCCACTACATTATTCTCCTCAATTTACTTGTATCCAACAAAACCATACCTACAACTCTCAAAGGAAAAATTAGGGTATGAGCTCAAAATACCATTAAAAAACCACTAAGAATTTATACAATATATATCCATATACATCCATTATCTCTTGTTAAAAATATATTTCTAAAATATTTCTAGAAGAAATAATTTTCCACATAAAAATTATCCTTTGGTTTTCCTTTCAATAATATTCCATATTTAAATACACAAAGAAATATGAAATAGAATTTAATCATGATACATAAGTAGATTAAATAAAAAGTCAAGCATCATGTCCATATCAAGTGAGAAAATTAGTATATAAAATAAATAAGCATGTAATACAACCTCATATCACTAAAGGGACAATCAAAACTAAAGTATGTACACAACTTAAATGACCAAGGTTACTAGACAATATAAATGACTCCTAAAGTCCTAGAAACTTTGTTTCTTGGAAAGGATACCAACTATAAATCAATGGAATCATGCGAACCTCCCTAGTGATATCTAACTCTACTAGAGATCGTATATGTATATTTTCTCCCATACCCATAAGGTATTCCTGATGTGTTATTATATTATAATTATGTTCAAGAAACCAATTCATGTTTTATAAAACATTTTACAAGGAAAATAAATATCATTTTCAAGACCATATTTTCATATAAAAATCTATAAGTATATTATATTTATTTCATTCTTGATGAATTATTTCCATTTCAAAACCACCTTTGAAGAAACTTAATAAAACATAACATATGTACCAAAATATTTTCCATCAACAACCCTATTTTTAAAAACATGTCCATTGACATCAAATATTACATTCATGTCTCATGGATTTAAATTCATCAATTTCACAATTCAAACCCAAATGGAATCATAAGAACATAAGTAATTACAAGAGATATACCATAGGATAAATACACTTACCTAAAACACAATTAAAACAATATCACCTTAAAACAAGTGATGAGAGAGAAAATGATTGGATCCTAGAGAACCTGGATCTAATGGAAAAAAATCAATTCCCCATTTCCATACTAGATCTAATGATATATCCTCATTAGACATCAAATGTATGGAGAAAAATAAAATAAAAAGGATTGAAATGTATTTCACTTACTGAATTTCACCTAAAGAGGTCCACAATTCCAATCGGAATGAATATTCACCATAGGAGAGAGTGAGAGAGATAATAATGTCAAAAAGGAGACTATAAACCAAGAAAATAAAAATTATGGACATAAGGGTCAGATTTGGGGAGGTTAAAACATAATTCAGATGAAAATGAAATTTTTACCCTTACTAAACTGCACTCCCAATGGCACCACTAACTAGTGGATTGGTCTCACCGGCTGGATGATGAGTGCAGGAATAAGGCTTACACCTACAGGACTTCTAATGCATATCTAGTGGGTACCAGTAGAATACCTATTCCACCAAGAATTCCACCAGCTATCCGGTGAAATCTGCAATTATACAGGTGTTCTTCTAACCTACATCAGCTAGCTAATGCCCTCCACCAGCTTTTCGGTGGCCACATGATGCCACCGATAAGCCAAAAACCTCTTTCCCATAAATGAAAGACCAAAAAATTGAAAATAAAAGAATAGTAAATGGATTTATTGATGATTATGAATACCATGGTGTTATAATTCACCCCTTCTGTGTTTATTATTAATACCGATAAACCACATTCAACATTAACGTATATCGACATGTATTCTACACCTTATTAAAAATAAATTCAAAGGGATAGATTTATCATATCTAACTAAGTGTTCTAATTTTCATAAAGACATATTCGCTATGTTTTTTTTTCTTCACTTTCACAATTCTCAACTCATTCTATATGTGAAGGATGAAATCACATTTTCTTAGCAATGTGTCAAAAACTAATCAACTATAAATCCATATAGTCTAACCCTTAATATAAAACAATCATAAACTATTTGAAAAACAAGTTTGTCCATATACCAATAAAAATGTGATACCATTTCTAAAGATCCCTTCTGTAGGGGATGTATAAACATATTTTTAAAGTAACTTTGTAAACTTGTACTTAACTTGAAACACACATTAAAATATTTTATGTGAAAGTATGTTTATTCCCTATTTTATTATATGGTCACCCCCACCTTTATAAAAATCATTAAATATGATTCAAAATATAATTATAAGAATGAAAATCATACCTCATCCTTTAATTTTGAAGGGGATTCAAAGATTTATAGTTTTGAAAAGAGACACAAATTTTTAATATTTTGTGTCTATTTGGTAGCTCCCCCTCATGGGATGTTTTCCAAGATTTACCATGGGTAATATTTTTATATATAATAATGGAACCACTTAATGATTACCATTATAGATAGTTTCTTCAGGTTGTATAAGGATTACATTTTTTGATATTTCTCTTCTTTCTATTTTAACCTTCAATTTCCTTTTCCATAATTTTATATCCAAAATAATATATATATAAAAAAGTGGATCCTCTACAGCTATTTAATGTGATAAATAATTATGAGGTAAATTTAACAAACTATAGACTCTTAATTTAATATTTTCTTTTATTCATGATTTCACATTTGATTTTCCAAAACTATTACTATTTTGGAAGCATGGATTCCATCTCTTTCTGATCTTATTTCTTAGTTGGAGTTGTCTTTTTTTCTTGAAAATCATTGGAACTTTCAAAAAAATTGTCCTTATATATATTCTTATCCAACTCCAGTTGATCAATCCATGGGGTTAATAATTCATTAGGTACAATCACAACATTTTTCTTTGTTGTGGAATCCTTATTTTATGCAATAATTTTAGAACTTGGGCTCACTGGTTCTTTCCCTTTAGATTCCAATAATTTATATTATTAATGAATCCATGTAAAACATTTTAAAACACTATGAATAAACATATTTCATCTTCCACACACTTTTTTAACCACATTTAAGCTACCCATTTTGGGAATCCTCTTAACCACTTCCTCAGGGATGTCCACCACCATGCTAATCTATCAATCTCTTTCTCGGATTGACTCTTATATTATCAATTAAAACTTACTCTCTTTCACATAAACATTCATAGCCATATTTCAATGGTCAATGGTGTGGAATATCTTTCCATAGTTGAATCATTTTATCCTTATTAGTTTTAAATAATATTTATCTTCATTTACTAAATTCTTAGGAGTTATAACTAACTTCTTGTTTATTTTCTCCTCAATGTAGGCTTTCTCTTTTTCTTAAAATCCATTTACTCCTATTGTGAACTTTTCATTTCATCATATTGAGAGTTTAAATGGGATATTTGATTCTAATAATCATAAAAAAAAAAGTGGCCACTACCCTTTAATTATTCTTAGATATTCTCTAAACACCCAAATATGTTCTTCAAGGATAGATTTATTCCATTCCATGATGTCTTATTTGAAACAGAAATTTTCTTCTTTATTTAAAATTTCCCCTATCTTTAAAGATTATGACATGTTTACACACTTAAATTTTGTTCCATAAATCAATATCCCTATGCTCAAACTTCTAAAAACACCAATATTTCGTAATTAATCTCTTTTTCACTTTAGGTGCGATCTTTCCAAAATTTCCATATCACATACCTTGCTGATTTTAGATTGGTAAAACACTATTTTGTTCTTGGTTTAGGGATATGATTTTATTTGAAAGGACTATATCCACCCTTCATGGTGTGGTGATTTTTTTTTAAATTCTTATCCATCCACATTTGTATAGATTTTAACTTAAAATCTACACATTCAATTAAAAATATTTGGAACAAACTGGTTTTTAAGGTTGTGAGATACATTCTCCCTTAAGATTAATGAGGGATGCAAAATAGAAGATTTTTATTCCTTATTTCCACATTTTTGAGTCATATTAGTGATGAGTCTCTTATCAAAAGATCCTATGGGAGTATCTCTCTTCTTGACTATTCGAGAAGAATCATCATGTATAGAATACAGATTTCTCAGTTTGATTTTCAACTTTAGGCACTTAAAATAAGGATTTTTTTCTTGGTTTTCCATAAAATGAATCTATCTTTCCAATCTCTTTTCATATTTTTAATTTGATCCTCAATCAATGTGCTATTTTCATTTAGATAATTTTAAAGTTCATTGATTTTTTTATTCATGAATTCTAACCGAACTTCCTTAACACTAAGAGTAGCTTTGTGTGATTATTCTACGTAACCAATATTATTTTCAAAAATATTACAACCCTTTGATTTCTCATCAAGGTTTTATTTAGGGTTTTCTTAATCTATTGATAGTTTTTTTTATTAATCTTTAGGTTCTCTTTATTTATAAGTTCCATGATAAGAGAGTTTCATTTTTGAAATTACACAACCAGTGACTTCTATATTTCTTCAGTATACTTAATAAGTTATGATTTATCATAATATAAATTATGGGTGAATTTAAATAAATATTTGAAAAATTAAATAGTAATTTTATATATTTTTTCCTTAACCTCAAAGTACTGGTCTTCAATAGTTTTTATAAGACTATCCTTAACACTTAATGTATTGGATTCATTAAAGGAATGAATTTGAACAGAATCATCAATACACTTATCATTTTTAATACCATTAGGTAATGGTTTTTTGGTTTTAAATTTTGAAGATTTTATAATATTACTTTCCTATTTATGTTTATTTCTCATGTTCTTTGGATAGACTTTCATTTCTTCTTTAAAAGTGACAAAACTAAATTATTTCATCTGAAGTAGTCTTGAAAAAACTTTCAATATACACTTTATATATTCAAGCAAAAGAACCTTATAGAAAATAAAAAATTATATTCAATCAAAGGGAACTTTTCTTTCATACCAATTGAGGGTCCCAGTGGATTGGTGAAAACACACCTAAGAGAGGGGATAAATCAGGTGTTTTTAAATTTCTTTATTAAATTAAAATTATTCTTTAAACTTATCAACCCCTTTTGACTTTGAAACTATAGTTCCAATTAATATCATTTGATTTTTTTTTTTGATCTATTATACACATATATGCAATGAAATTATTAATGTAAATTTTCAAACATGTTTTTTACATGTTTTGGCCCATCCCAAAAAACATATTATTTTTCATTCTTGGGATATCCAAGTTAAGGATTCTCCACTAAAATATTTTTTTCAATACAATTGAATTGTGTAAAGTTTTTATCCAAACCCAAGAAAATAATATGATACATGATTTTTTTTACCATATTACACAGGTAAACAACTGTAACATCCCATAACACATCTTCAATCTAGCATCCCACTAACCATTATTATCATCTTTCCTCCTTCTCTTAAATTAGATCACCAATTTCATATAGGAATGTCATTTCACCCACAAATATTGATCTCTTTCCTCAAACATAGGGAGACTTCAACTAAAGTAACATCTTCACACACTTCCTAGGAAGATCAACCTCTATTCAATAACCAATTTCTAGGTTTTTCTTCTTAAATTTAATGTTGTAAAAACTCAGATCATTCTTCAATAAACTAAAATTCTTATAGATATTCTGTATACTTTACTACATTTCATCCTTACTCATTAATCATTAAGAACACGTACCTAGAACAAATATAACTTGTAAATCACCTAGATAATGTATGTTGTAATCTTAGGCCTTCTCTTATTCATTGAATTTTTATTTTTTTTCTTCTTATTTATAAAATATATTCAACTCATTGGTTCCACTAAAGAGCATATAGCTTCTCCTACTCTTTCTCTTCTCTTCTAAAACCCATATTATTTTATGTTCATCATTAGATCAATATACTTTCTTCTTATTTCTTGAGATAGATTATTATTTCTCTTGAGTGACTCGCTTCTATATCATATACACTTCTCATTTCTCCCAATATTGTTTTTTCAGTTGGGGGGATATTTTATTTTTCCTTTACACTCAATATTCGACACATTAAATCCCTCTAAAAGTTATTCATTTAAGATCATTAAATTTATTCCATAAAACTTAGTATCCTCAAATGGAAAATGATGAAATATTTTAATCCTACTATCCAAAAGAGTGATTATAAAAGGACTACATTAGTAAACCTCTCTTTTTTCACTTTTATCAAAAATATTCCCAATATGGATAACATCTCTACATTGAGTTTCCAATGTTCCCTTATTCACTTTATCTTCTCAAAAAAGTATATTTGAACTTCTAAAATTCATTCACACTCCACAAAGTGCAATAGAAATCACTTTTCAATTCTATATACATAAGAACTCAGCAAACCTATATTTATGTGACTCAAATTCTTTTTAGGAAATTATCTTAAAATAAATCAAATTTTCAAAACAAACTCAACTGGAATCACTTTAATATTTTCTAATGATTTTTGGAACCAAATTCTAGAAAAGCATCATCCCATTGAAACTTCTTCATTATTCTTAAAAATACAAATAAACTCATGTTGATTCGTCCTCATTTAATTAGTCTTATAAATGATCTTAATATTCATGATATGGGAATCATGAAATCATCATATTGCTTGAATCATAAATGATTTGTGATATTTTGATCTCTATATAGCATCTTTAACATAACTTGATTAAATTTTATCAAAATAATTTATCTAGTATATATTTGAATTTTTTATAAAGTGTTGACACATACGCACTAGTTTGAAGACACATAAAAAGTTTCTAATGACACATATATAGGTTTATAATGATATATATGGAGCTTTAGTTCACAATTATGTAGATCATTCCTATGACATATTTCAATATCTACTAATCACCACACATATGAAGATATCTAAATGACCCATGTTCTGATTGGTAATGACTCATAAGAATTTTACTTCTTCTTTAAGATGGAATATTCATAGAGAAAAAATGAATCATATGATCCATATAGAAATGACTCACATGTTTTTTAGAATTTTTTATTTTTTCACTTTCTACTATGAATAAATCATACACTAATTTATACACTTACCAATATTCCCATCTTCCAAAAATGAAATTATATAATTATTCAAATGATTTAGAGTTACTCCAAGCACATACTAGGTATTATCTTGTCTTTCAAAAACTTCTTATATCAGTTTGAAATAAATATAAAAATTATTAAAATAATTTCAAACACATATTATAATATTACAAGGCCCTTGGAATCATTTAAATACTAAAATAGATTATAAAAATATGTTCACTATACTCTTAAACTTTAGCATCCAAAAAAATTCAAAATCATTCATCTAAAAGTTGTAGAACATTATGTATAGTGGGATTAATGGAAGATAATTCATGGATGGATACTCAATAACTCTAGATATATTATCTATAAAATTGAACTTATATTGATCCATTTAATGAAAACTATGAATGTTTTCTTGAATTAGGTTCATCATACAGATCCTTCTTTCTTAACAAGTTTTAGACAATCCTTTTTCACTATTTATAACTTGTCATATCCATGTGACACATCTCAAAAAACATCATATATATGCTATTCCCTTTGAATATATTCATCCAAGTTCATCAAGGGAGGTATCACTTCTTCAAAATCTCTATTACCCTTCAAGGTATTGGCATCACCTATATCATCTCTCATGGGTGGATACTCGCTTTATCACATAAGATTTCATGACATACATATTGGAACTTATTGACAATAAATACAACCAACACCAATAGGAATTTCAATAAGTAATTTGATGTTTAAGAATTCATAAAGGTATTTTTGAATATGAGTTAGAGATTCATTAAATAAAAATTATGTTAGAGGAGTAACTCAATAGATCTTTATTGAGTTTATGAGATAGGTTTTGAATCTTGCAAGAGGAATCAATGGCATGAGTAAAGATTTCATGCTATGAGGAATTGATATATTGGAAAATTGTAAAGTCTGATTCATGAGGTTTTCAAAGTGATGTATAATATTTTCCTAAATATATAAAATAGAAAAGGAAAAGATTAAAGAATATATGTAATATACTCCAAATGATATGTAATATATTATGGGGAATCAGCAAGAATGGGGAAAGTTAAGGAGACTTATAGTGATATGAAATATCTTTAATAAAATAAGTAAGATATTTTGGGAGAGGTAGAAAAATGAAGAAAAGAAAAAAAATCCCTACATATGTAAATTTCTTATTAATATGTAACATCCTCTAGTGTTCTAAAATGTGAAAAAATTAATGAATTTTTTTTTATATGTAATATATTTTTGTAAGTTTCGTAAGGATTTATCCTTTATCATTTTGAGAAGAAGAATTAGCATGCCATGAATAGTATTGAGCTAGAGGATCATGATTAATTTTTAATTTTTGAAATAATGATATAATTAATTTAATACCATGTAAAAATCTATTGTGGCTATAAAAAAGGAATATAATGTATACCACACCATAAGGGATATGGTTTTTGGATTACAAGATCCCTTTGTGAAATAGAGAGATCTAAGATGGTTGTATTGAAGGCCGTCATGAAATGAAAGTGAGAATTATTGAAATGGGTGCCTAGAGAATCACTAATAATAGAGGAAGGGTCATGTTGTGGTGTTCCATTCAAAGAAAAATCCCTAATGATTTTTTCATGAAGTGTTGTATGGGTGTGAGACATGAAATTCAGAGGTAATTTTTTACACAATGCTAAGGTAATTGTCACACCATAGAGATGCTTGGGTTAGTAATATCTTGGAATTAGAATATGAGAATCATTCCATAATTCTAGAAGTCCTTTTGGAAAGAATATGAGTTAATGGTTTCAATATTTCAAATATCCTTTTTTCAATAAAGAAATTTGGGACTTTAATGGGAGGCTTTGGATCAATTTTAAAGGAGGTATTTTGATTTATTTTCCCATCATAATTTTAAATTATTGAAGATGTTAATAAGGGAAACATATATAATATCTCTTAAAATAGAGATTATAATTTATGGAGATTAATAATTATGATGACATTTTTCTTTATAAATATTGAATAATTTTTGTTATATGTCGAGGGGGAATACTAATATATCCAAAACTATAAGAGTGATATTCTATAAGTAAGAAGAGAGATAAGGTTATAAAAACATTGGTACTCCCCAAAGAACTTTCCAATAATGAAAGATGATTTTATGTGATGAATCAAGGAAATATATGTTTTTGATCATCAAGACATTCAAATAAATAATATGAATAAGAAGCAAGTGGAGATCAAAATTCACCAACCTATATCCAGTGTAACAACAATAATAGTGATACTCTTCATATTGGATTTTATTTCAAATATTGTTTTCCTATCTAGAGTAGTGAGAAAAATAGAGTAAATGAAGGGATTGGACCTTGTAAAGTATACATATTCCCCTAAACCTTATAAGGGGGGTTTCCTTAAGCCTATGAGTTCCCTTTCCTAAAACCATCACTAAATAGTGAGTTTAGTGGATTGGGGTGCATCAATGCATTTCCAATTACTTTATCCTTGGATTATCATAGTGAAAATGAACAAATTAAAATCCTTGTGTCTAGTTTTCATTATTTTATTCTATTCTAAAATATATAAAATGGTGTGTATGGGTTAAGTATCATTGAAAAAAAATGATTTAGGGATAAATACTAGAGATAAATAACAATAGGATCATTATCATTAAAGGAAGGACTAAAGCGTAAACATACTAATTATGAGGTCAAGATCTGTTAGGGTAGTTAGATTTTAAGGAGAATGTAGTTAATGTATAAACACGTAATACTTTTATTCACCCCACCACCCTTTTAGGGTATCTCTCACTAAATACAATTTTAGTCATAACACTTTATGTTTTTATTTATCCATTTTTTGATATAAATAATAGTTATATCTTTTAGAATATTTTTCCATGAGAGATTATGGAAACTTCATAAAATTTTCACTTCATATTATTTGCATCATAGGAGAAAATTTTAACAAAAATATCACTTTAAAATAATATCATACGTCAAAAAAATTGGGGAAATAATTTCTTTAGAATTAATAAAATTCATTGGTAATTAATTTTATTATAACTTCAAATGAAATTTTATTTCATAGTAAAGGTGAAGAAGTATATAATAACAAATTAAGATTATTAAATTAGATCAATATAGATGAACTTGGATATTTAAAAAAAAACTATACTCTGATATAGATTAAATATTCAGTGGATCAATTATGATTATTGAGCCAGTGGTGAATTAGTTACTCAATGTCATTTAAAAATATTATCAATATTATATGATCTAAACAGCATTACCTTTATCATTGGTTAGTGTTATATTATCTATCTCAAGTAAATAAATTGTATCATCCACTCCCATATAAATTAAATTGAATCATCAAGAAATATGCATAATGTTTTAAAAGATTTTTTATTTGATGTGAGTGGCTAGTCCTTGGTGTGTAATGGGTGATATCACATTTCCCAAGACCTTTATTCATTATCAATATATGAACTAACTATGATCAAGGGGATAATCTTGGACTCATTTTATAATATATATCCAAGAAAGTAATGTCAATTAAGAAAAATATAATAAAAATGTTTTAAAAAACTAAAAATAAAATAAAAATTGTTTCAGTTCTCATAGAAAAACATGGAACATTATTGTTCATGTTTGGTGAATATACCCAGTCTTGAATGAGGATAGTGCAGTCTACATAATTTTTTCACTGATAAATTCTCAATATTTCATTTAATCGTTAATAATTATGAACACTCATTATTCTCAATACATATTTTTTATATCCTAGAAACTCCTTATTATTCAATATGTACAATAGGATCTTTACAAAATATCTCATGTTTTCTTCAACAATGCAAGTAGTTGTTTCTATCTTTGGATTGAATAATATCTTCATGAATAATAAACACAATCACCATATCATGCTACATAGGATATCTTAATAAGGATTAATAAATATATCATCACTAACATATCCTTATTATTTATTAAAATATAAGTTTTATGACTAAAAAGTTAAATTGTAGTTTCTCCCATAAAATCATCTCACATTTTCTTCTCTTGACCTTGTAGATGATTTTTAGAAGTATGTACACTAAATATCAAACATATGAATGTATATAATGGTGTAACATCCCAAAATCCGCACTTCTATATCTAATGATAAATACATAAACATTAAAAATGTGACCCAATGTTTTACATAAAAATATATAAAATTAAAAGAAAATATTGGATCACTTATATACCCAAGGACCTTTTTGGTTTAGAGTTTTATATAATTAGTAAAAACTCTTAACAACTTTGGTTCATAAAAAACTAGTTCATAAAGATCAAAATTATCTCCCACTATACCGAGATTTTCTTATTTCACAATAGTTCATCAACATCATCCATGTGAAATCATTATAGACAAAAAAACATTTAACATATTTCCTCATAACCTGTGGAAAAGAAACATAAGAAAAGGGTAGTCTTAGGAACTTTGAAAGGGTAAACATGGGAGATATCAAACC
Source organism: Viscum album (assembly GCA_963277665.1). Lineage (NCBI taxonomy): Eukaryota > Viridiplantae > Streptophyta > Magnoliopsida > Santalales > Viscaceae > Viscum > Viscum album. The sequence goes on from OY728147.1 coordinate 189,763,931, forward strand.
ATGATCATATGAAATAATAATATGATAATAAAACTATGTGATCATGAAAATAAAATTTGAAAATTACACCATGTATATAAATGATAAAAATCTTGAGTCATGTCATAAAACATGGATGTTCATAATACATGAGTCATAAAATAATAAAGAATATGATCCAAGAGATCATAACATAAGACATAGAATTGTGGCATACACATAATCATATAAAATCATTTCTATATTAGTCAAGGCTCATTAATAAGACCATAATAGTGGGAAAATTCCTTTAATAAACTGAGTTAACTCCTTGTTCTAGACCTGTATTTCTAAACTGTGTTTAATTACTGTTCCAGCCCTATATTACTGAACCGAGTTCACTTCTCATTCCAATATTATCTATCTCATGAGATATAAATATTTACCCAATGTGTTGGAGGGAGATATAGATCCCACCCATCATATAATTAAAACCATAAATATGTGTGCCACAAGAACAAAATTCATTCCCCATATCAGAATCAATTAAAAAATGGGTTTCATGAACATTTCATCATAACATAACCTATGGAAAAGAAACAGAATTCATAAAATTCATTCCATTATATAAATAAATCATCCAAATAAATATTAATATTATTATACTTGTATAATATCCCCATTAAATCATAAATAACATCAAATAATGTTGTCTTGGATGGAAAATTATTTTTGAAATCTCACTTGAAATAATTCTTGGGGTAAATATGCTTTCCATTTTTTTAAAAAATAAACCACATAATTATAAAATAAAAAAAATCTTTAAAAAAGATTATAATCTTATAATGGAATCATCAAGTCATTAAATCATCGTGAAAGATGAAAAAATTGTTTCTACTGTATAATTTAAAAAACATTATTTTCCTATTTTTTCCGAAAAAGTCACAAAGTACCTCATTTGGAAAATGAAGAAAAAATCATTTAAAACCATTTAGTAAAAATTCACACATGGGTAAAAATGAATTTAAAAAAATTTAGAAGAATAGTAAAAATATTTTTTAATATTTTTTTAGGGAATATAGATATGGGAGAGAAATATTTCCCACTATATACTTATATATTAACAATCCTGAATAAAATGAGATTCTGAAATTAACCCATACATATATCATATCATTGAAGTGAGCATTAATAAAAGTAATATATTATGTTTACTTGCTATAAATACTCATTAAACAAGTTTAAATACAACATAAGATAATAAAAAGTCATTTCATAGATAATTGTAGTATGACATAATCAAGGATATAGTAGTCGAACCCAATAAATGGAAATTGATTTAAGAATCCCCTTACCTCAAGTCTCTACTTTGTTAGTTCATGTTGAAACATCATATATAATAAATATGTAATTATAAATTTATTATATAAAAATATATTTATCATTCCATTTATTATTTTTTATAACATATTACCAATCATTTATTAATAATTTTTTATTAAGATTACTATTCTGGGTGATAACTGCTTTGTTTTCCAAGCTTGTTTTGGTTTTGCGGTCTTAAACCTTATACATTGAACTTCCTATCATAATTTATATATTTTTAGTCATGGTATAAAAATCATATATAATAATTATAGTCATATTTATATTCAATCATATAAATTATAAATATAAAAATGAATTACATTGTTCATAGAGATGGTAGGTCATACGTACGCATGAACGTTGTTTTCATTTTTTGATTGATAGAATGAAAGAAGTATAAATAATAATTCATATTTATAGAATTATTATTATATAATATATATCATATATTTTCATTAAACCCATAATAATACCAATCCATAAAATATGGTGATGAAAAATTAATTGTATCATTACGTGGAGACGATAAGTCGTACGTACGCACAAGCGATATTTTCACTTCTAGTTTGATGGGAAAAGGGTGTATAATGGTGTTTTCATAATAATAATAAAATTTAAATGTATTCAGGATACTAAATTTATTATTTTTTGATAACTATATTATATTTATAGAAGGAAACTAAGAATACAGGAAGAAATTCATCAGTTAGAGTGATTAAATCTTCTTCGAAATGTCTCCTTTGGATCTCCTCTAAAGGTCTCTAGGGTTGGACTTTTGAGAATAAAAACACCTCTATGATGTGGATAGATAATTTTAGAAGATAAATTTTCATTTTATGGCCGATATAGAAGGATAAATGTGATGTAAATAATTAATGGAGGATATTCCCTTTTATAATTGAGGTGAGGGGCACTTCTGGAATTTCTCCAAAGATTAATTTATAATAAATTCATTTTCTATCTAAATACTAAAAATGGATATTTATTAAAATATAAGATAATATAAGGTTTTAATCTCATAAACCAATAAATTTTATACAATTTTTTGTATTATTTTAAACCTTATCATTTTGATAAACGTTTAGTTAACTCATTTTAATTTTAACTATGGTATCCACTTTTTTAACATTAAAATATATTAATTTTTACTTATATGGTGTTAATTATTCATAAATGTAAAATTAATGAAATTTTAAACATTATAATAATAAATATATATTTTTAAAATATTTTTATGATATTTAAATAATTTAATAAATTATTATTTTGATAAATTATTATTAAAGTCAATTCTGATACTATTCATTTACTTTGACTTTAAATACATCCACATAAAGGGGAAATTTGTATATAATGATTTCATAAGTCAATAATATTTTATTTAGATCTATAAAATTCATTTAATTTATTAAATCATTCAAATTATACCAAAATTAATATTTTCAATGTAGTTTATTTTATTTTTATATTAATTAAATAAATATTGTATTATCATTTCTCAATCATTTAAGGTAATTATATAATTTATAGAAAATAAAACTAAATATTTATAATGAAAGTAATTATATAAATATTAAAATAGACATTTTTGGGTCGTTCATATATTCATTTTGTCCCTATGTGGACACATAAAAGATATTAAATACAAAGAGAGTGACATTTTGTAACTATATTTGACTCAAATGATATATAAGTCATTTTCATGGACATGAGTCCATTATAGCACTCAAATCCGAGACTAAGGCGATATAGTTACAATTATTTTCATTAAATAATATTTTTTGAACAAGTTTTGGTCATGGTTATACACTTATCTTTTGGTTTTAACTTTCATTTAATCTCTTTAACTCTTATCATGACAACATGGATTTTTACTCTTTGAGGGTTCATATAGTTCCTATAAAATTCAAAAATACCCATAAATAAATAATGGATGATATTTTTAACTTTATAAAAATAATTTTTATGAATTTAATGTTTTTATAAATTTTATATCATTTATTAAAATATTATTTATTTTAAAAAAATAATTAATTTCAATTTTGACATTATTCATTACTTTGGCCTTTAAAAATATAAAAAAAGGTAAATTCAAACCAAATATTTTATTATATCCCCAAGTTTTCATAGTCTTATATAAAATTCATTTATCACATTAATTATCCAAAATAATATTTATTTTAATATTTTTAATAACATTATTTTATATTTCCATTTATAAAATAATTAGTGAATCGGCATTGAGTGAGAATTTAAGGTGGTCAATTCTTCACTAAAATTTAAAATTAATTTACCATGATATAGATAAATATTTTATATTTAAAATTAATATTTATATTTAAATATATATTATGGATAACTCTATATTTAAAATGTTATATTTATTAAAATATGAGTATGGCATATTTGACTTTTATTTAAATAATTAATTATAAATGTCATAGTATCATCCAAATGGCTCCCAATGGTCATAATTTTAACACATGTATTATTAAGCTCTAAAATAAATCATCCTATAAAATTTGGGAAATTTTTAGGGTCATTTTTTGTCCCTGTCATTTTATTTTTACCCTTAATTACCTGATTTACCATTTAACATGGTAACAAGAATTACCAAGGTTGCTATCCATATTAACTAAAAAAATAAAAGGGAACTATTTAATAAGTTTGAACCCGATGAATACAAATATGGAGTCCATTTTTCAAAATTCAAAACATAAAAGTGGTAGCATTAAATTTAAAATTATATTGATAAAATGCATGAAAAACAGTTTTTCAAAAAACTTCTATTTTTTAATTTAAAATGTTTTTATACTAAATTCAAGTATAAAATTCATTTAAAAACCCATAATTGTATCACTTTAAATAAAATTGGAATAAGGAGTATTTTAAACAAAATTTTACCTTTTAAATACTTTGAAAAATATAATTTGTATAAAAAATTGGTATTTTTCAGTATTCATCAAAAAATCAAACTTTTTAGAAAATTATCAAAATTTTACAATAAGAAGATTTTGATATGATGATTTAAATAAAGAATTTAATTTTCTAAAATAAATTTTTTAAAAACTCTAGAAATTAATTATATTATTTTTACATAAAAATAAATAAATAATCATTTTTTAAGAAAATATATTTTGGTGAATAAAATGACTTTACTAAAAATCTAGTACATATTTAAAAATAATTAATTAATAAATTTTCAATGAGTATGAAAATTATATATATTTCATAATTTTATTAATATTATTCATTCCTTCCAATTTAACAGCTAGTTTATAATGGTCACATTTAAATAATAATATTTCATTATTCATTTAAGCTCGATGTTTTATATCTCGTACACCGTCAAACATAGTCTTTAATTTTAAAATATCAGGATATTACATCCCCCACCCTTAATAAATTTTTCCCTCAAAATTTGAAATTTCACTTCAAAAATAAAATTTTGATACTTGTAAATTCTTTTGTGGGAAACCCACATCATAAATTGGGTTAATAAAACATCCTCTTAGTAAGTAGGAAGGGAAATGTGAAGGTTACCACCAAATTAGGATTTAAAATTGGATAACATCAGTGGAAAGTGTAAACCAGGAATTTTAAGATAAATATAAATATTAATTTCTAATGGATAGTGATAGAAAACATGGTAATTATAAAGTTAACCATCATAAAATAATAAATTTGTGATCAATTAAAAGACCTTTGATTTCTTAGAAAGAAAAGTAAACGGGTTACATTTTTGGTCCCAAATACTTTTTCTAGAGTTGATGAATTATTTTATTACCTATAGTAAGAACATAAGGAAACATACTTACTTAAAAAGTATAGTTTTATCCTTTAATAAGTTTCAACTACAAACTCATCATTTACCCCAAGGATGAGTATTCTAGATGGATTTTTTGTAACAACCCAAACTTTCATTAATGGAAATTCTCCTTGATCTAATAAAATGTCTTATTATGGTTATATAAAATGTGAACTTAATTAGTTTTATGTTTCAGGATCTTAAAATATTGTTAAGAATTGTGATCGTTTTTAATATAGTCATTGAACATTGATCACATGATTAGTATAAATATTGGGCTTTAATAAATCCAATTTACTCAGAAAAAGGAATTGATGGCCTCATCTAGTAAACTTACCCCGTACGAAGCCCATTTTTCAAATCTCGGAAAGGAGGTGGCGTCATTGTGCTTCTCACTAGACCAAGCCCAAGTCGAGCTTCAACACGTTAAGCTTGAGCGGAACCGACTACGGGAGAAGTGGAAGTTAATAGAGATTACCACCAGAGCGATGTTATCCAAGCCACCCCAGAAGTTTGTCACCATCACACACCTTACTCTTCGGTCTTATTCGGGTGTTATAATGGGTTATTTAATAAGACCCTATAACTATGAATATGTACATTATTTTTGTATAAATAATGTGAATTCATTTTATTATTGTTACTTTGTAAATACTTTTTAAAGCATAAATAATATTTTTAGTTAATATTCAACTAAGAAATATATTTTGATGAATTAATGTATTTTTGAATTAAATAATATTTTATTATTATTATTATCAAATTATGTTTTATTAAATATAAATTATCATATAATTTTATGAATGCAATTGTAATTTTTATTAACGTTTGAAAGCTGTTTTTGTCAAACCCCATGAATTTTTTATAAATTTCAGTTTTTATTTTAAAATTAAAAATTCACATATTTATAAAAATATATAGATAAAATGAATATTATTTTTGTAATAACTATATCTAAATTATCCAACAGTGAATTTTTTCATAATTTTCTGAGACAGTCGAATTTTTGGGTAAAAAATAAATATCGTTTAAATATATAATGTGTTTTATGACATCATAATGACCTAATAGTGATGTAATAAAATACTATAAATGATATATTCATCCAATATATGTTTTACCATTAAAATAATTTGATTTTAGGTTTGTTTGATTTATTTTAAAAAACTTTAGTGGACCTTCCAAGAGTTATAAAACATTTTCACTTTTCAAATGAATTTCCTTGAAAGTGTGACTCACCTCCACATAAGCAACCATATTATTTTAATAATTTTCGCCATTGGATTTATAAAATATTTCTTTCCACTCCCCTTTGGTAAAAACCATGGGCTTGTTTTTGGTATTGATTAGTTTAATGTGTAGTGACCCAAACCTAAATAATAAATAATTCCCTCTCCTTTTTTATATAAACCCACCCAAGCTCCCACTTCCTCTTCACTCAAAGACTTTGGAGTTAGTCCAACCTCTACCCTCAAATCTCTAGAATCCTACAAAGGTGTCCCAAGCTCCCAATAATCCTCTGTCAAGTCTCTCCCAAGCCTTTGGGATCACACTTCCAAGTAAGGGATTTCTTCCTTTATCATTTTTTTCCAATTTTCTTTAAGTTGTTATGCCCTTTTGTTTTCAATTAAAAATGTTGGGGTATTATTTCACACCTCCCCCAGACTTACCTCTTTATTTTTGGATGATGGGATACCCATTTATCTCTCATTAATGCCTCTCATGAACACCCGTTACCATGCCGAAATTCTGTGAGGGATTTCTCTCTCCTCATTTACATCCAAGTAATTCTTTTGTATTATGCATCTATATTCCATTAAGTTTGTTGGAAAATGTATATATATGACCCCCTTAATATCCGTTTCATGTAAATATGATAATACACCCATTTATCTCTCATCAACCATTTTTTTATGAGTTCTTATCTCATGTCGTTATGTTGTTGAAATTGCACTACGATTTTCCAAGCCAATGTCACTATGTAGTGAATACCATGCCCATTTCTCTATCAAGGGTACTCACCTTTATGGACATTTACTTATTTATTATAAGGATTCATGTATTTATTCAACATCCCTTTATTGTGGAATAAATGATGATGATTGATTCCATGTTTTATGATCTATGTGGCACACTTATACATGAAATGAAATGTTTAAGAAGGGCGTGCCCTGATAGCGCTCCAATGCATTGGGTAAAGTATAGTATCATGATATATCATGTGAAATGGGTTTTGACTCATGATAATACATGTGCAATGAGGTTTTACTCATGCTTCATGTGCAATGATCCTTGGATCATGCTAATTCCATGTTAAATGTTGTTGACACATTTCCATGTTATGATTATCATGCTTTATTATGCCTTTATGTTCATGTTTCTCTTGTGCTATGTTGATATGCCTATTGTCTAACATGTATTTTATCCCTGATTTTATTCCATGTTTATTCCCTTACTGGGCTTTATAGCTCACCCTTTTTTATGTATGTCCTCTGGTTATCCCATACAATGCTAAGTATAACGGAATGTAGTGGTCATGTAAAGGAAGTTTTCAATAAAGATGTTGTATTTCATGTTTTAAATTGTTATATAATGGTCCTAAGACCCCAAGACACTAGACCTATCGATATTATATGTTGTATCAAGTGAAGTTTATGTAATAAATCATGTTTTAGAGTGTAATAAAGAGCATGGTTTTTATAGTTGGTATCATAGTATAGGTTTAGTTATTTTTGGTATTAGGATTAGAAAACCCTAGTAAAGCCTTAGAGAACAGAATAAGTATAATAAAAATATTTCTATGTTTTGGGGAGTATTGATTATGTGGTTTATCAAAAAAAATACATCCTTGTCTGGATATAAGCAGGTAGAGGTGGATCTGGCATAGATGTACCTAGTGGTGAAAACCTCGACAAGGAGTTTTGGGCTTGACCCTGGGTATCCTGGTACACAACAACGTGCCTTTTTCCACTCTTGGTTATGAAACTCTTGGGGGATATTCATTGGTAAATTTACCAACTTAGTATAAACCATTATTAAGGGAATAAAAAATCCCCTAAGAATATATGTTAGAAAGTAGATCTGAAGCCTGTAGATTCATAAGTTAAGGAAATAAAAGCTATTTATAAGTCATCTGTTATTGGATTACTCTTTATGTGTTACCCCTAACATTCCTTTTATTCCATCCAATGGTAGTTAATAGGAGGAATTAGGCTAACAACTGATGTGAATATTAATGTGATGATTGTGCTAATGAGATGCCCAATCTGATGTGAGCGGGAATCAAAAACCTTTTCATGATTCTCTCTCAGTTAACTCAATATTTTAATAGAAACACGGGTCAAGAGGAATGTTAAACCCCCCTAAGAAAGAACAAGTTGCTATCAAGAGATTTATGAGATAATGGCCTCCTATTTTTAATAGATCATCTGATCCCTTAATCACTGAACAATGGATCAACTCCATTGAAAAGATCTTATCCATCCTTCGATGTTCAGAACAAGAGAAAGTTCTCCTGGATGCTTGTCGTATGGATGGTGAAGCTGATCAATAGTATAAATTGATCAAAAATATGAAGCCTGAGGAGGATATCGATGTGTTGGAATGGAAGGATTTCTGGAAGATGTTTTTTGATAAATATTTTCCATGCACCCTCCAGTTTAATATGGGAAGGGACTTCCTTTCCCTCAAGAAAAAAGAAGACAAATCTGTTGGAGAATACGAGGAAAACTTCACAAGGCTTGCATTATACGCCTATGGTTTTTCCGTTACCCCCGAATTAAAGGTTGACCGCTTCTTTTGTGGGATGAAACCTATCCTGTGGAAAGCACTGGTGATCCATGAATTCAACAGCTATGAAGAAATTTTCTGATGTGCCCTCAAGGTCAAAATGGAGATTGAAGAATCTCAGGGGTGTCAGGGGGACAAAAAGAATAAGGTTGAATTCAATTATAGTGGTCTGATGGATAAATCCAATGGTTCTTAGAAGATCCAGCACCCCACTTGCCAAGGTACAAAAAGAAGCACCCAGGAAATTTCCTGAAGGGGACGGGGAAATGCTTTAGGTGTGGAAGAGAAGGGCACCTGGCTATTAACTATTGGAAATAAAAAAACCAAAAGTGGTGATAGAAGATAAAAATTCTCTTCTTGACCATCAACACGTTGTTCATTTCTTCAACTGCAAAGAACCAGGGTGCTTTGAAAACCAATGCCCTAAGCCAAGGGTTTTTTGAGGCCACCAAAAACATCCAAGGCAGCAAGAGTGAGATTTTTCCATCACTACTATCGAAGTGAACCCTGAAAATGAAGTGGTGATAGGTATGCTAGTTATTAATTCAAGAATAGTGAACATACTTTTTGATTCAGGTTCTACGCATTCTTTTATATCCTGAAAGTTTAGTAGAACAAACCCAAAACCACCACAAATCATGGAAGTGAAGATGTCGGTGAGTATGGAAAATGGGGAAATCATTTAATCCCATGAATATAACTCCTACCCTTTCATAATATGTGGATTTAATTTCCTAGAGAACCTTTTTATACTCCCTCTGGTGGAATTTGATGCAATTCTTAGCAAGGATTGGCTTTCCTTATATAGAGCCAACATAAATTTCCATGAGAGGTAAATCACTCTCCATATAGAGAATTAACCCTCGATTCTATACAAGTGCAGGGAGTAAGATGAATCTTCTTTATCTAAATCATCTCAAGAGTGGATATTACTGACCTATGAGCACATGTATCTGGCTCAGATGATTGAGTCTAAGGAGGAAACCATCCTTGAAGACATGCCTATTATGAGGGAATTCAATGAAGTCTTTCTCGAGGAATTTCCTGGTATTCCTCCTAGAAGAAATGTTGAATTCTTAATTGATCTTATACCTGGGGCATTGCCAATATCCAAGACTCTGTGTAGAATGGTTTTTATGGAGCTTGAGGAGTTGAAAATACAACTACAGGAGAATATAGATAAAGGGTTTATACGCCCAAGTGCTTCACCATGGGGTGAACCAGTCCTCTTTGTCAGGAAGAAATATGGGTCAATGTGCCTTTGCATTGATTATCGTGAAATTAACAAAATCATGATAAAGAACAAGTATCATCTCCCACGAATTGATGAATTGTTCAATCAGCTGCATGGATCACAATACTTCTCTAAGGTGGATTTTTGGTCAGGATATTATCAAGTAAGGGTGAAGAAGGAAGATATCCCCAAGGCTATTTTTAGTACAAGATACGGGCACTATGAATTCATAGTAATGCCTTTCGGACTCACTAATGCTCCAGAAATCATTATGTACTTGATGAATAGAGTCTTTAGGGATTACCTCAACTAATTTTTGGTAGTATTTATAGATGATATTCTCATATACTTCAAAACCAAGGAGGATCATGAGGAGCATCTGAAAACTATAATAGAGACCTTGAAGAAGAAGAAGAACCTCAATGTAAAGTACACCAAGTGTGAGTTCTGGTTGAAGGAGGTATCATTATTGGGTCATATCATCACAAGTAATGGGATATCTATAGATCCCTCTGAAATAGATGCAATTAAGGGATGGTCGAGGCCAACATCTGTAATAGATACTCGTAGCTTCTTAGGGTTAGCTGGATATTATTGACGATTTGTGAGAAATTTCTCACAATTGTCCAACCCTCATACCAAGATAACTCGGAAGGGAGTAAATTTTTCTTGGAGTGATGAATGTGAATAAATCTTCAAGGACTTAAAAATGAGGCTTATCACTGCACCCATGCTCAATTTACCCACAAGTGGAGGACTTTTGTGGTATTTAGTGATTCTTTAAATAAGGTCATGGGATGTGTGTTGATGAAAAATGACAAATTCATTACATATGATTCAAGGAAATTGATAGTTCATGAGCATAATTATACAAAACATGATCTGGAGTTGGCTATGGTGATCTTCATTTTAAAAATTTTGTGTCATTACTCTTTGGGGAGAAGTGTGAAATATATACGAACCAAAAAATCCTCAAGTATATATTCACACAGAAAGAGTTGAACATGCACCAATGAATATGGTTAGAGCTGATCAAAGACTATAACAGCTCAATCCATTACCACCCTCAGAAAGAGAACAAGGTGGCGGATGCTCTAAGTAAAAAGGACTCGGCGATTCTATCACTGATGATAATTGAGAAGGATCCAATATTCTTAGATTTGATAAAAATGGACATGGGGATCATAAAGAATGGAACATCATCAATCCTTTCACAAATGATTACTCAACCGTCTCTTTTGGAAAAGTTAAAGGATGCTCAAAAGGATGATGTGGGAATTTAGAAAAAAATTAGAAGATATCATAAGAGGGAAATCCTCATAGTTCAATGTTAATTAAGAAGGAATTGTGAGATTTGGGAAAAGACTATGTGTTCCATCAAGTTCAGAGTTAAAGAAGGAACTTTTGGATGATTCACATAGTTCAAATTTCTCTATTCACCCAAGAAATACAAATATGTATTGAGATCTCCTAGAGAATTATTGGTGGGATAATATGAGGAAGGATATCGCTAAATTTACATCAAAGTGTCTGGTGTGTCAGCAAGTGAAGGCTGAGAGACAAAAGTCTAAATGGATGATGCAACTATTACCCATACCAGCATGGAAATGTGAGAACATCACCATGGACTTTGTCACTGGACTTCTAAAGACATCCAAAGGCAACAATGCAATCTGAGTTGTTGTGGATCATCTTACAAAGTCTGCACACTTTATTTCAATTCGGGAGGATTTCACATTGGATCAAATGGAACATATATATATCATGGAAGTGGTAAGGCTGCATGGAGTACCACTATCTATTGTATCTGATCGAGATCGAAGATTCACCTCTAAGTTTTGGAAGAGTCTTGTAACGACCGAAAGTTTCATTAATAGAAATCCCTATTGATCTAATTAAATGTCTATTTATGTTTATATAAAATGTCAACTTCATTGGTTTTATGTTAATAATATTTACCATTGCTAATATAGTCGTTGAACAGTGATCACATGATTAGTATAAATATAGGACTTTAACAAATCCAAATTACTCAGACAAAGGAAGTGATGGCCTCATCCAGTAGAATTGCCCCATAAGAAGCCCATTTGTCAGAGCTTGAAAAATAGTTGGCATCCTTGGGCTTCGCTCTTGATCAAGCCCAAGCTGAGCTTCATCATGTCAAGCTCGAACGGGACCGTCTACAGGGAAAGTGGAAGTTGATAGAAATTAACACTCAAGTGATGTTATCTGAGCCACCCCAAGAGTCTGTCATCATCGCACACCTTACCCTTAGGTCTTATGCGGCTGTTTCAAGGGTTTATGTAAATAATCAATAGTACTATGTTCATGTACATTATTTTTTTTGTATATAATAATTTATATACTTTCTTGTCATTACTGATACATTGTAAATAGTTTTAAAGTACAAATAGTGTTTTTAGTTATTATTTAATTAAGAATTATATTTTTTTAAAATTAAGGGATTTTTGAATTAAATAATATTTTAATAAAATATTATTATTATTAAATTAATTTTTATTAAATATAAATGATATTATAATTTTATGAATGCAATTATAATTTTTATTAAGGTTTGAAAGCCATTTCTGTCAAAACCCGTGAATTTTCAATTAATACTGGTTTTTATTTTAAAAGTGAAAATTAACATATTTAGGAAATTATTTAGATACAATAAATGTTATTTCTGGAATCAGGGCATTGAAATTATCCAACGGTGAATTTTTCATAATTTTCCGAGACAATCAAATTTTTGGGTAAAAATTAAATACCGTTTAAATATATAATGTGTTTTATGACATCATAATGACCCAATAGTGATATAATAAAATAAAATAAGCTTTATTTTCGGACAATATATGTTTTAAAATTAAAATAATTTGATTTTGGGTTTCTTTGACTTACTTTTCAAAGCATTAATGGACCCCTCAAGACTTATTAAACACCTTGTCTTTTTAAATTAATTTCTATGGGAGTGTGACTCACCTCCACATAAGAAACCCTATTATTTTAAGAATTTAGGACTTTGGCCTTATAAAATATTTTTTTCCTCTTCCCTTTTCCAAAAACCATGGGAAAAAACCATGGTATGGTTTGTGGTTTGGATTAATTTAATGTAAGGGGACTCAAACCTAAATAATAAAGAATTCCCTCACCTTTCCTATATAAACCCACCCAAGCTCCCACTTCCTCCTCACTCAAAGCCTTTGGAGTTAGTCCAACCTCTGACCTACTCTCTCTATAATCCTCCCAAGGTGCCCCAATATCCCAAGAAGCCTCTCAAAAGCCTCTCTCTATCCTTTGTAAGCACACTTCCAAGTGAGGGTTTTTTCTTCCTTTCTCATTTTTGTCCAATTTTACTTAAGTTGTTTTTCCCTTTTAATTTCAATTATAATTGTTGAGGTATGGTTTCTCAACTCCCTAATACTTCCCTCTTTATGTTTGAATGATGTGAGACCCTTTTATCTTTCATTAAATTCCTCTCATGTACACTCGTTACTATGCCGAAATTCTGAAAGGAACTTCTCTCTCCTCTTTTGCATTCAAGGAATACTTTTGTATCATGAATCTAAATTCCATTAAAATTGTTGAGACATGTATCTATATAACCTAATTACTGTCCATTACATTTATATATGATGATAAACCACTTTCTCTCTCATCAACCTTTTTTTATGAATTCTTATGTCATGCCGTTACACTGCCGAAATTGCACCGATTTTCTAAGACAATGCCATTGTGTAGTGAATACCATGCCCATTTCTCCATCAAGGGTATTCACCTTTATGAACATTTAGTTATTGAATATAAAGTTTCATGTATGATTTCCACATTCCTTTATCGTGGAATAAATTATTATGTTTTATGAATCCATGTTTTATGATCCATGTGTCACACTTATGCATGAAATGAAATGTTTAAGAAGGGTGCTCCCTTATAGCGCTCCAATGCATTGGGTAAAGTATAGTATCATGACACGTCATGTGAAATGAGTTTTGAATCATGCTAATTCAATTGCAATGAGGTTTTACTAGTGCTTCATGTATAATGAGGATTTACTCATGCTCCATGTGCAATGAGCCTTGGCTCATGCTAATTCCATGTTAAGTGTTGTTGCCACATTTCCATGTTATGATTATCATGATTTATCATGCCTTTATGTTCATGTTTCTTTTATGCTCTATTGATATGCCTATTTTCTAACATGTATTGTACTCTTCATGTTATTCCATGTGTATTCCCTTACTAGGCTTTGTAGCTCACCCTTTTCTTATGCATGTCCTCAGGTTATCTCATGCAATGCTAAATACGAGGGAATGTAGTGGTCATGTAAAGGACGTTTTCAATAAAGATGTTGTATTTCATGTTTTAAGTTTTTATGTAATGATACTAAGCCCCAAAGACACTAAACCTCTCGATATTCTTTATTGTATCAAGTGAAGTTTTATGTAATAAATCATGTTTAAGTTTGTAATAAAAGCAGGGTTGTCATAGTTGGTATCAGAGGATAGGCTTAGTTATTTTTGATATTAGGAAATCATAGTAAAGCCTTAGAAGCCAAGAATAAGTATAATAAAAACATCCCTAATTTTTGGTAAGTACTGAGTAAGTGGTTTATCAAAAAAATACATCCTTGTCTGGATACGAGCAGGTAGAGGCGACTCTGGCACAGATGTATCCTAGGGGTAATACCTGAAAACACCGCTTTGATCTAGACTCGAACGGGAACTGGTGCACGATAATGGGTCTTGCTGCACTCTTGGTTACGACACTTCTGGGGGATATGTTTTGATAAAATCAAAAGCTTAGTATGAACCCTTATTAAAGGAATTAAAAAAATTCCCCTAAGAATATATGTTAGAAAGTAGATCATGAAAATCCTAGATTGAAGCCTATATACTCATGAGTTAAGGAAATAAAAGTTTATTTATAAGTCATAAACTTTTGTATTTGGATTACCCTTTATGTGTTACCCCTTAACTTTCCTTTTATTCCAGACAATGGCCGATAATAGGAGGACTCGGGCTAACAACCGTTGTGAAGATCAGTGTGATGACTATACTAATGAGATGCACAATCCAATGGGAGAGGGAATCGCAAACTTTGTCACACTTTTCTCTAAGCTAACTCAAGTTTTGAATAGAAACACGGGTCAAGAGGAATGTCCACCCCCCCCCCCCTAATAAAGAACAAGTCACTATCGAGAGCTTCATGAGACAAAGGCATCCTACTTTTAATGGATCATCTGATCCCATGATCGCTGAACAATGGATCAACTCCATTGAAAAGATATTCTCCATCCTTCAATGTTCTGAACAAGAGAAGGTTCTCCTGGACGCTTATCGTATGGATGGTGAAGCTAATCAATGGTGGAAATTGATCAAAAATACGAAGCCTGAGGAGGAGATCGAGGCATTGGAATGGAAGGATTTCCGTAATATTTTTTTCGATAAATATTTTCCACGCACCCTCTAGCTTAATATGGAAAGGGACTTCCTTTACCTCAAGAAAAAAGATGAAGAATCTGTTGGAGCGTATGAGGAAAACTCTACAAGGCTTGCATGTCACTCTTCTGGCTTTGTCATTACCCTCGAATGCAAAGTTGACCGCTTCTTTGGTGGGCTGAAGCCTAGCCTACGGAAAGCATTAGTGATTCGTGACTTCAACATCTATGAAGAGATTGTCTGATGTTCCCTCAAGGTTGAAATGGAGATCGGGGAATCACAGGGGCATCATGGGGACAAGAAGCGTAAGGTGGAATTCAATGATGGTGGTCTGATGGATAAATCCAATGGTACTAAGAAGATCCAGCACCCCACTTTCAAAATTTGCGGAAAGAAGCACCCTGGAAATTACCTTAAGGGGACGAGAAAATGCTTCAGTTGTGGAAGAGAAGGGCACCTAGCTATTAACTGTTTGCAAGAAAGACCTGAGGCTACAACAGAGGAGGGTAACGCTCTGTTCGAACCTCAACTTGTTGTTCAATGCTACAAATTCAAAGAACCATGTCATTTTTTCAAATCAGTTCCCTAATCCAAGGGTTTTCAGAGGCAACCAACAACCTCCAAGGCAGCAAAGAAGAGCCTTTGCCATCACTTCTGCCGAAGTGAACCTTGACAACGAAGTGGTGACAGGTACGCTAGTTATTAATTAAAGAATAGAGAACCTACTTTTTGATTCAGGTTCTACACATTATTTTATATCTCGAAAGTTTAGTAGAATAATCCCATCGCCACCAAAAATCATGGAATTGAAGATGTCGGTGAGTACGAAAAATGGGGCAATCATTGCATCCCAAGAATATAAGTCATCCCTTGTTATAATCTATGGATTAAATTTCCCAGCGAAACTTATCATACTCCCTTTGGTGGAATTTGATGCAATTCTTGGCATGGATTGGCTTTCCTTATATAGAGCCGATATAAATTTTCAGGAGAGGTAAATCACACTCCATATAGTGAATCGACCCCCGATTCTTTACAAGTGTCTGGAAGAAGATGAATATCATTTAGCTCCATCATCTCAAGCATGGATATTACTGCCCTATGAGCATGCATATCTGGCTCAGATGATTGAGTCCAAAGAAGAAACCATCCTTGAATAAATGCCTATTGTGATAGAATTTGTGGAAGTGTTTCCCGAGGAACTACCTGGTCTTCCTCCTAGAAGAGATGTTGAGTTCTCAATTGAACTTATACCCAGGGCTTTACCAATATCCAAGACTCCATATAGAATGGCTATTGTAGAGCTTGAAGAGCTAAAGAAACAACTACAGGAGAATCTGGATAAAGGGTTTATACTCCCAAGTGCTTCACAATGGGGTGCACCAATCCTCTTCGTCAAGAAGAAGGATGGGTCAATGCAGCTTTGCATCGATTATCATGAACTTAACAAAATCACAATAAAGAACAAGTATCCTCTCCCATGAATTGATGACTTTTTCGATCAGCTGTGTGGAGCACAATACTTCTCCAAGGTGGACTTGTGGTTGGGATATTATCAAGTAAGGGTGAAGAAGGAAGATATCCCCAAGACTGCTTTTCGCACAAGATACGGGCACTATGAATTCATAGTAATGCCTTTCAGACTCAATAATGCTTCAGAAATCTTCACGGACTTGATGAATAGAGTCTTTAGAGATTACCTCGAAAAATTTGTGGTAGTATTTATAGATGATATTCTAATATACTCCAAAATCAAGGAGGATCATGAGGAGAATTTAAGAACTATACTAGAGACTTTGCGTAAGGATAAGCTCTATGCAAAGTACAGAAAGTGTGAGTTCTGGTTGAAGGAGGTCTCATTCTTGGGCCATATCATCACAAGCAATGGGATATCTATGGATCCCTCCAAAACAGATGCAATTGATGGATGGTCAAGGCCAACATTGGTAACGGATATCCGTAGCTTCTTGGGGTTAACTGGATATTATCGATGATTTGTGAGGAATTTTTCACGATTGTCCAACCCTCTTACCAAGATAACTCGGAAGGGAGTAAAGTTTTCTTGGAGTGATGAATGCAAAGAAAGCTTCAAGGAGTTGAAAAGGAGGCTTATCACTGCGCTTGTGCTCACTTTACCCACAAGTGGGGAACTTTTTTTGGTATTCAGTTATCCTTCAAAGAAGGGCTTAGGCTGTGTGCTAATGCAGAATGATAAAGTGATGTCCTATACCTCAAGGCAGTTGAAAATCCCTAAGATAAACTATCCAACGCATGATCTAGAGTTGGTGGCAGTGATCTTTTCCTTGAAAATCTGGTTGCATTATCTCTATGGGGAGAAATGTGAGATATATACCAACCATAAGAGTCTTAAATATATATTCACACAGAAAGAGATTAATATGCGCTAGAGAAGATGGATAGAGCTCATCAAGGATTATGACTGTTTAATACATTACCACCCTGGGAAAGCGAACAAGGTGGCATATGCCCTAAGTAGAAAGGACCCAGCAATTCTATCAATGATGAGAATTGAGAAGGATACAATCTTCTTATACTTGATGAAGATGGACATGGGAATCATAAAGAAGGGAACATCATCAATCCTTTCACCAATGATTGCTTAACCATCTCTTTTGTAAAGGTTAAAGGATGCTCAAAAAGATGATGAGAGAATTCAGGAAAAAATGGAAGCTATAAAAAAGGGGAAATCCTAGGAGTTTAATGTTAATAAAGAAGGAATTGTGCGGTTTAGGAAAAGACTATGTGTTCCATCAAGTCCAGAGATGAAGAAGGAACTTTTGGATGATGCACATAGTTCAAATTTCTCTATTAACCCAGGGAGCACAAAGATGTATCGAGATCTCTGAGAAAACTTTTGGTGGGATAATATGAAGAAGGAGATCGTTGAATATACATCAAAGTTCCTGGTGTGTCAGAAAGTGAAGGCAGAGAGGCAGAAGTCTAAGGGGATGATGCAACCATTGCCCATACCAGAATGGAAATGGGAGAACATCACCATGGACTTTGTCACCAGACTTCCAAGGACATCCAAAGGAAACAATGCAATCTAGGTTGTTGTGGATCATCTTACAAAGACTGCACACTTCATTGCTATTTGGGAGGATTTCTCATTGGATCAACTGGAACGGATATATATCAGGGAAGTGGTAGGGTTGCATGGAGTACCACTATCTATTGTGTCTGACCAAGATCCAATATTCACCTCTAAGTTTTGGAAGACTCTTCAACATGCTCTGGATACTGAACTGAACTTCAGTACGACCTATCATCCTCAAACTAATGTCCAATTCGAGCGGACTATCTAAACACTTGAGGACATGTTTAGAGCATTCTCAATGGACTTTAAAGGGGGATGGGATCAACATCTTCCTCTGGTTGAGTTCTCTTATAATAACAGTTTCCACTCGAGCATCCAAATGGCACCATATGAATCCCTGTATGGGAAAAGGTGCAGAACACCGGCATGTTGGGATGAGGTCGGTGAACGTAAGCCGCTTGGACTAGAAATGGTCGAGGAAATGGTAGAGAAGGTGAAAACCATTCAGCAGGATATCAAGGCAGCTCAAAGTCGACAGAAGAGTTATGCAGATAATCATCGACGAGACCTTGAGTTTAAAGTTAGAGAAATGGTGTTTCTATGCATATCTCCATGGAAAAAGGTCATGAGTTTTGGGAAAAAATGGAAGTTAAGTCCAATGTGCATCAGCCCCTTCGAGATTCTTGATCGTGTTGGGGCTGTGGCCTATCGACTAGCACTTCCACCTACCATGGCCAAAGTTCATGATGTCTTTCATGTATCCCTCTTAAGGATGTACATACCGAACCCTTCACATGTACTCTCTTCTGAGGTGGTACAATTGAAAGATGATCTTTCTTATGAGGAGCAACCAGTGAAGATCTTAGATTGTAGAGAAAAAGTTCTACGAAATGAGACAATGCCCCTCATAAAGGTGTTTTGGAGAAACCACAAGTTTGAAGAAGCGACTTGGGAATTGGAGGAAGTGATGAAGCTGAGTTACCCACATCTATTTTAGTGTGGGAAAAGAAAAATTTCGAGGGCGAAATTTCTTAAGGGGGGAATATTGTAATGACCTAAAGTCTCATTAATGGAAATCCCTCTTGATTTAATTAAATGTCTCTTTATGTTTATATAAAATGTCAACTTCATTGGTTTTATGTTAAGAATTTTGACCATTGATAATATATTCATTGAATAGTGATCACATGATTTGTATAAATATAAGACCTTAACAAATCCAATTTACTCAAACAAAGGAAGTGATAGCCTCATCCAGTAGAATTTACCCATATGAATCCCATTTTTCAGAGCTCAGAAAAGAGGTGGAATCCTTGGGCTTCGCTCTTGATCAAGCCCAAGCTGAGCTTCATCATGTCAAGCTTGAATGGGATCGTCTACGGGAAAAGTGGAAGTTGATAGAAATTACCACTCGAGTGATGTTATCCGAGCCACCCCAAGAGTCTGTCACCATCGCACACCTTACCCTTAGGTCTTATGCGACTATTTTAAGGGGTTATGTAACGAATCTATAGTACTATGTTCGTGTACATTATTTTTTTGTATATAATAATGTATATACTTTCTTGTCATTACTGATACATTGTAAATAGTTTTAAAGTACAAATAGTGTTTTTAGTTATTATTTAATTAAGAATTCTATTTTTTTTAAATTAAGGTATTTTTGAATTAAATAACATTTTAATAAAATATTATTATTATTAAATTAATTTTTATTAAATATAAATGATCTTATAATTTTATGAATGCAATTATAATTTTTATTAAGGTTTGAAACACATTTCTGTCAAAACCTGTGAATTTTTTATAAATATCGGTTTTTATTTTAAAAGTGAAAATTAACATATTTAGGAAAATATTTAGATAAAATAAATGTTATTTCTAGAATCAAGACATCTAAATTATCCAACGGTGAATTTTTCATAATTTTCTGAGACAGTCAAATTTTTGGGTAAAAATTAAATACCGTTTAAATATATAATGTGTTTTATGACATCATAATGACCCAATAGTGATGTAATAAAATTCTATAAGCTTTATGTTCGGCCAATATATGTTTTAAAATTAAAATAATGTAATTTTTGGTTTGTTTGACTTACTTTTCAAAGCATTAATGGACCCCTCAAGACTTATTAAACACCTTGTCTTTTTAAATTAATTTTCATGGGAGTGTGACTCACCTCCACATAAGCAACCCTATTATTTTAAGAAGTTTATACTTTGGCCTTATAAAATATTTTTTTCCTCTTCCCTTTTCCAAAAACCATGGGTAAAAACCATGGGATGGTTTGTGGTTTGGATTAATTTAATGTAAGGGGACCCAAACCTAAATAATAAAGAATTCCCTCACCTTTCCTAAACCCACCCAAGCTCCCACTTCCTCCTCACTCAAAGCCTTTTGAGTTCGTCCAACCTCTTCCCTAATCTCTCTAGAATCCTCCCAAGGTTCCCCAAGCTCCCAAGAATCCTCTCACAAGCCTATCTCTAGCCTTTGGAAGCACACTTCCAAGTAAGGGTTTTTTCTTCCTTTCTCATTTTTGTCCAATTTTCATTAAGTTGTTTTGCCCTTTTAATTTCAATTATGATTGTTGGGGTATGGTTTCACACCTCCCTTATACTTCCCTCTTTATTTTTGAATGATATGAGACCCCTTTTTCTCTCATTAAATGTCTCCCATGTACACCCATTACTATGCCAAAATTCCGAAAGGAACTTCTCTCTCCTCTTTTACATTCAAGCAATACTTTTGTATCATGAATCTAAATTCCATTAAAATTGTTAAGACATGTTTCTATATGACCTAATTACTTTCCATTACATGTATATATAATTAGGAACCCCTTTCTCTCTCATCAACATTTTTTTATGAATTCTTATGTCACACCGTCATGCTGCCGAAATCACACCGATTTTCTAAGCCAATGTCATTGTGTAGTGAATACCATGCCCATTTCTCCATCAAGGGTACTCACCTTTATGAAAATTTACTTATTGATTATAATGTTTCATGTATGAATTTCACATTCCTTTATCGTGAAATAAATGATTATGTTTTATGAATCCATGTTTTATGATCCATGTGGCACACTTATGCATGAAATGAAATGTTTAAGAAGGGTGTGTCCTTATAGCACTCCAATGCATTGGGTAAAGTATAGTATCATGATACATCATGTGCAATGAGTGTTGACTCATGCTAATTCAAGTACAACAAGTTTTTACTCGTGCTTCATGTGAAATGAGGATTTACTCATGCTCCATGTGCAATGAGCCTTGGCTCATGCTAACTCCAAGTTAAGTGTTGTTGCCACATTTCTATGTTATGATTATCATGCTTTATCATGCCTTTATGTTCATGTTTCTCTTATTATCTATTGATATTCCTATTTTCTAACATGTATTGTACTCCTCATGTTATTCCATGTGTATTCCCTTACTGGGATTTGTAGCTCACCCTTTTCTTATGCATGTCCTTAGGTTATCCCATACAAGGCAAAATACGAGGGAATATAGTGGTAATGTAAAAGAAGGTTTCAATAAAGATGTTGTATTTCATGTTTTAAGGTTTTATGTAATGATCCTAAGCCCCAAAGACACTAAACTTATTGATCTTCTTTATTGTATCAAGTGAAGTTTTATGTAATAAATCATGTTTAAGTTTGTAATAAAAGCAGGGTTGTCATAAATCTTCAACATGTTCTGGATATTGAGTTGAACTTTAGTACAGCTTATCATCCTCAAACTGATGTCCAACCTGAGTAGAATATCCAAACACTTGAGGATATGTTTATATAATTCTCAATGGACTTTAAAGGGCGATGAGATCAACATCTTCCTCTGGTTTAATTCTCCTATAATAATATTTTCCACTCGAGCATCCAAATGGCACTATATGAATCCTTTTATGGGAAAAGGTGTAGAACACCGGTGTGTTGGGATGAAGTCAGTGAGCATAAGATGCTAGGACTAAAAATGGTCGAATAAATAGTGGAGAAGGTAAAAACCATTCAGGAGCATATCAAGGCTGACCAGAGTCGACATAAGATTTATGAAGATAACCATCGACGAGACCTTGAGTTTAAAGTTAGAGACATGGTATTTCTATGCATATCCTTGTGGAATAAGGTCATAAGTTTTGGAAAGAAAGGGAAGTTAAGTCCTAGGTATATCGACCCCTTCAAGATTCTTGATTGTGTCGGGGTTGTGGCCTATCGACTAGAACTTCCACCTACCATGGCCAAAGTACATGATATCTTTCATGTATACCTCTTAAGGAAGTACATACCAGAACCTTCACATGTACTCTCTTCAGAGGTAGTATAGCTAGAGGATGATCTTTCTTACGAGGAGAAACCAGTGAAGATCTTAGATCATAGAGAAAAAGTTCTATGAAATAAGACAACGCCCCTCGTCAAGGTGTTGTGGAAAAACCCCAAGTTTGGAGAAGAGGCATGGGAATCGGAGGAAGTGATGAAACAGATTTACCTTCATCTTTTTTAGTGTGGGAAAAAAATTCGAGGGAAAAAATTCTCATGGTGGAAGATTGTAACGACCAAAAATTTCATTAATGGAAACTCCTCTTGATCTAATTAAATGTATTATTATGGTTATATAAAATGTGAACTTCATTGGTTGTATATTTCTGGATTTTAAAATACTGTTAAGAATTTTTATCATTTCTAATATAGCCATTGAACAATGATCACATGATTAGTATAAATATAGGGCTTTAACAAATCCAATTTACTCAGAAAAAAAAAGTGATGGCCTCCTCCAGTAGACTTGCCCCGTACTAAGCCCATTTGTTGAAGCTTGGAAAGGATTTGGTGTCATTGGGCTTCACACTTGACCAAGCCCAAGCTGAGCTTGAACACGTTAATCTTGAGTAGAACTGACTATGGGAGAAGTGGAAGTTAATAGATATTATCACCTGAGCGATGCTATCTGAGCCACCCCAAGAGTATGTCACCATCGCACACCTTACTCTTCGGTCTTATGTGGGTGTTATAAGGGGTTATTTAACAAGACCCTAGCACTATGACTGTGTACATTATTTTTTTATAAAGAATGTGCATTCATTTTATTATTGTTACTTAGTAAATAGTTTTTAAAGCATAAATAATGTTTTTAGCTAATATTCAACTAAGAAATCTATTTTGATGAATTAAGGAATTTCTGAATTAAATAATATTTCTTTATTATTATCAAATTAATTTTTATTAAATATAAATTATCATATAATTTTACGAATGCTATTGTAATTTTTATTATGGTTTGAAAGTTGTTTTTTTTAAAACCCATGAATTATCGATAAATGTCAGTTTTTATTTTAAAAGTAAAAAATTCCCATATTTAGAAAATTATTTAGATAAAATGAATATTATTTTTGGAAACAAGACATCAAAATTATCCAACAGTGAATTTTTCATAATTTTCTGAGACAGTCGGATTTTTGGGTAAAAAATAAATATGGTTTAAATATATAATATGTTTTATGACATCATAATGACCCAATAGTGATTTAATAAAATAATATAAATGATATATTCGGCCAATATATGTTTTACCACTAAAATAATGTGATTTTATGTTTGTTTGATTTATTTTATAAAATTTTAGTGGACCCTCCAAGAGTTATAAAACATTTTCACTTTTTAAATGAATTTCCTTGAAAGTGTGACTTGCCTCCACATAAGCAAACCTATTATTTTAAGAATTTCAGAAATTGGCCTTATAAAATATTTTTTTCCACTCCCATTTGAAAAAAACCATGGGAAAAAGCCATGGTCTGGTTTGTGGTATTGATTAGTTTAATGTGTGGTGACCCAAACCTAAATAATAAATAATTACCTCTCATTTCATATATAAACCCACCCAAGCTCACACTTCCTCTTCACTCAAAGCCTTTGGAGTTTGTCCAAACTCTACCTTACTCTCTCTAGAATACTCCCAAGGTGCCTTAAGCTCCCAATAAGCCTCTCTCAATTTTTTTTTCAATTACAAATTTTGGGTTATTATTTTGAACCTCCCCCATAATTCCCTCTTTATGTTTGGATGATGGGATACCCCTTTCTCTCTCATTAATTCCTCTCATTTACACTTGTTACCATGATGATATTCTATGAGGGATTTCTCTCTCCTCATTTACATTCAAGTAATTCTTTTGTATTGTGCATCTAAATTACATTACATTTTTTGGGACATGTATCTATATGACCCAATTAATTTCAATTTCATGTAAATATGATGAGACACCCCTTTATCTCACATCAACCATTTTTTTATGAGTTCTTATCCCACGTCGTTATGCTACCCAAATTTATCTATGATTTTCCAAGCCAATGTCATTGTGTAGTGAATACCATTCCCATTTCTCTATCAAGGGTATTCACCTTTATGCACATTTACTTATTGATTATAAAGTTTCATGTATGTATTACACATCCCTTTATCGTGGAATAAATGATGATGATTGATTCCATGTTGTATGATCCATGTGGCACGCTTATGCATGAAATGAAATGTTTAAGAAGGGTGCACCCCGATAGCGCTCCAATGCATTGGGTAAAGTATAGTATCATTATATGTCATGTGCAATGGGTGTTGACTCATGCTAATTCATGTGAAATGAGGTTTTACTCATGCTCCATGTGTAACAAGCCTTGGCTCGTGGTAATTCCATGTTAAATGTTGTTGCCACATTTCCATGTTATGGTTATCATGCATTAACATTCCTTTATTTTCATGTTTCTTTTGTGCTATGTTGATATGCATATTGTATAATATGTGTTTTATCCCTGATTTTATTCCATGTTTATTCCCTTACTAGGGTTTATAGCTCACCCTTTTCTTATGCATATCCTTAGGTTATCACATTAAATGCTAAGTACGAGGGAATTTAGTGGTCATGTAAAGTATTTTTTCAATAAAGATGTTGTATTTCATGTTTTAAAGTGTTATGTAATGATCCTAAGCCCCAAATACATTATAACACTCAATATTCTATGTTATATAAAGTGATGTTTATGTAATAAATCATGTTTTAGTGTGTAATAAAGAGTAAGGTTGTTATATTTTCATGCCTGAAGCATCAGAATCATCTTCAATATATCAAAAAATCCAAAAAATAATAACTATATATTATCCCTACCTTTAGGAATTAATAACAACCAAAATGGTTAGTAAAAGATAAGTTCATTCTCCCAAAATAATAAACCCTTATATCAGTAATATGCAAAGTTCAATACAGATCATTAAATAAATAACTAGCCTCAAAATTCATCCAAATTATACAATATTAAGATTGAAACCAAAAAATTCCTAAATATTTTATCCAATCATGTTCCAGGATAAATTTTAACATTTATCTCCAAATAACATCAATTACTCTTAATGTCTCATACCAAAAAGTAATTTCCCTAATAATATTCAAGATATGATAACCATTTCTATAAATAACTTGAATCACTATAAATCAAAAATAAAAACATATATTCCTCTAAATTACAATTCAAGATTTACTACTCAAATAATATCACATAATATCTTATAATTTTTTCCAAAATAAAAATATTCTCCCAAAATAACATTAATCACTTAACCAGAAAATCAATATTTTAACTCATGATTATCTATACGATAAAACAGATGTTTTCCAAATTCAAATTATTCTTCATCTATAAAATGTTTTAACTAAGAAGAAAATTTAATACTAACTAAGACTTAATGTAAGAAAGTGGTAGGTGATGCACCATTTTCACCCTTTTAGTTGGGTGTTCACACCACACAATATTTCCATACGTAACGGGTAGTCACCTATCCTGTGAGTTATCCCTTTTAAAAAACTATATTAATATAATCCTTATAAAATTCCAAAAATTTAATAAACTTCCTCAAAAATAACATTAACATATTCAACATTAAATAATTATTTTAACCTCAAATTTTGGCTCATATATTTCATCTTGCATCTCAAAATGTAGTAACCCATAATTACCTTAAGAATAAATTTCTCAAAAAATATCATTAGTCACCCTAAAATTTCATAACTTAAAACTTAAAAGGGGGTGTATAAGACTCTGAAAATATGGTCTTATATACCCATGATGTAATATATAACTCTTAATATAACTTCACATGAAAACATCATAATCACTAAATTTATCTAAACCTTACTCTAATACCAAATGTAACAACCCATAATCCTCACTTCTGGGTCTATTTATAAAGACATAAAAATTAAAAATGTGACCCAAATTTTTTCATAAAAAACTTAAAAATTCAAAAGAAAATATTGGATCACCTAAATACCCAATGAAATTTTAGGTTTAGAGTTTTAGAGAATTAGGACAAACTCTTAATAACTTAGGTTCATAAAAAACTGGTTCATAAAGATCAAAATTATCTCCCACTATACCCAGCTTTTATTATTTCAAAATATTTCATAATCATCATCCATTTGAAATCCTTTTATAAGAAACTCATTTAACATCTTTCCTCATAACCTGAGAAAAATAAACATAATAAAAATAAGAAATAATAAAGGTAAACATAGGAGATATCAAACCATGATCATATGAAATAATAATATGAGAATAAATGTATGTGGTTATGAAAGTAAAATTTTAAAATTATACCATGTATAAAAAATAACAAAACCTCAAGACATGTAATAAAACATGGATGTTCATAAGACATGAGTCATAAAATAATCAAAAAACATGAGCTAAGAGAGCATAACATAATACATGGAGTTATGTAATACACATAATCGAAGAAAATAATTTCCATATTAGTCAAAGATCATTACTAAGACCATCATAATAGATAAATTCCTTTACTGAACCGAGTTCACCCCCCCCCCCCCTTGTTCTAGCCCTTTGTTACTGAACTAGGTTTATTTCTCATTCCATCCTCATATTCCTGAACTGAGTTCACTCCTCATTACAGCCCTGTCTATCTTATGAGACATAAATATTTACCCAAATAATTAGAGGGAGATATAGGTCCCACCCATCACATAATTAAATTAATATATATGTGTGCCATAAGAACATAATTCATTCCCCATATCAGAACCCATAAAAATAAATATGTTTCATAAACATTTCAAAATAACATAACTTATGGAAAAGAAACAAAATTTATAAACTTCATTACATCATAAACATAAAACATTCAGAGAAAGAATAATAATGATATCCTTGTATAATATCCCCATTAAAGCATAAATAATATAAAATAATGTTGTATTATATGGAAAATTATTTTAAAATATCACTTGAAATAATTCTTCAAGATAATATTCTTTCCATTATGAAAATATTTGTTAAAAAACCATACAATTATAAAATAAAAAAAATTATTTAAAATGAATGGTGTAATATTATAAAGTAATTATCAATTAATTAAGGAATCATGAAATAGGGAAAATATATTCATGTTGTATAAGTTAAAAAATGTAATTTTCATATTTTTTCTCGATAAGTCACAAAGTACCTCATTTGGAAAAAGAAAAAAAGATTTGTTTCAAACCATTTAGTAAAAATTAAAACATGGATAAAAATGACTTTGAAAAAATTTATAAGAATAGTAAAAATATTTTTGAATATATTTTTACGAAACATGGACATGGAAGACAAATATTCCCCAATAGATACTTACATATAAACAATCCTAAATAAAATGAGATTTTGAAATCAACCCTTACAAATATCATATCATTGAAGTGAGCATTAATCAAAGGAAATTATTATGTGTATTTTATATAAATACACATAAAAACCCTTAAATACAATATAATATAATAAAAATTCAATTCACATATAATCTTATCATGATATAATCAATGATATAGTAGTTTTACCTAATGAATGGAAATTGAGTTAAGAATCCCCTTAAATCAAGTCTCAACTTTGTTTGTTCATATTGAAACCTCATTTATAATAAATATGGATTTATTATACATTTATTCCATAAAAATATATTTATAATACCTTTAATTATTTATTTATAATATCTTATCACCCGTTTATTAATAATTTGTTATAAAAATCACTAATCGTGGTGATAACTGCTTTATTTTCTAGGATTATTTTGGTTCGAAAGTCTTGGTCCTTATACATTTAACTCGATATCATAATATATAGATTGTTAAAAATTATATAAAAACATATACAATAATTACATTCATATTTATTTTCATTTATATAAATTAGAAATAGAAAAATGAATTACATCATTCCTGGAGATGGTAGGTCATACGTACACATGAATATTGTTTTCATTTTTTGATTGATGGAATGAAATAAACATAAATAATAATTAATATTTGAAGAATAATTATTATATCATATACAAAATATATTTTCATTAAACCCATAATAATACCCATTCATAAAATATGATGATGAAAAATGAATTGTATCCTTATGTGGAGACGGTACGTCGTATGTATGCACGAATGATACTTTCACTTCTTGTTTGATGCGAAATATGGTATATGTAAAGTCTCATGTTTTTGAATTGGGTTAAAATATGAAAGTTTTTAAAAATTGTTTGGTTTATCAACGGTTCTTTTTTTTAACTGAGCTTCAAAATTTTATTCTGAGTGTTGGAAAACCTAAAGGTGTCATTTTTGGACTTTTATATTTATCTGATAATTTTAGAAGGTGTTTCTATGAGTCTAGAGAGCACCAGATCCGTAAAATTTCACATTAATGTATTTGCACGAGCAATGCACGGTTGCAGTCCAAACCATGTAGTTTACACTGCTTAATATATTATTTAATTTAATTAAATAAGATTATATGAGAGAGTGTGTTTAACTAAAATAAATTTTTAATAATAATAATAATTAAGTTATTATTATTATTGTGTTTGTTTAATTAAATAAATGATAAAGAATTAATTAAATGATGGTTGAAGAAATTAATGTGGTTTTTGGGTTTATCGAAGAATCATTTTAATTAAATAAAGAGTTTATGATTTATTAATGGACCATTTATTATTAAATGGAGGAGTGTTTTAATAATTATAATGTTATTATTATTATTATAGTGTCACAATTTATTTTTATTCTTTGAGATTTTAATTTCATGTTAAATGAGTGTATCATTTATAAGAATTTAATGTGGATTTTGACCTTCTCAAAGAAACATTTAATAAAATTAAGAGTTTTAGATTTAATGAAACATGGTTATTAAATAGTGGTGTTGGGTTTATCAAATGTTTAAAAAATAATAATAATGAGATTATTATTATTTTATTTTTATAAATATAATAATTTTTATTTTTATGTAAATTAAATTAGTGGTTATGGGTTGGAGTTTTTATCATATTCATTATATTGTAATAAATTGGGGGTTTGGGTTTTAAATAAATGAAAGTTAGAATAATAATAATAATAATGTTATTCTTATTTTTGTGATTATTTATTTAAATAAATTTTAAGAGAATTCAATTATCAATATAGAGTTTCATATTTAATTACGAAACGTTTATTAAGAGAATAATAAATGAAGAAGCGTTTTTATTTAAATGGGGAGTTTTGCACTTATTAGATAAGTATTTAATGTTTATAATAATAATAATAAAATGATTATTATTATTTTAATTATTACATTCAATTAAAAGGATTAATTAAGGGAAAAAAGAAAATAAAAAGGGGAGGCGTGACCTGTAGGTGGAACGACCCCCCATATTTCTCCTCCTCTATGTGCGATGTAGAATCATCTCCAGCCTTTTCCTCTGCACGGCCCTCCTCCTCAAGACCTCCAGTAGTGCACAAACCCTGGGCGACCCTCCCTATAGCAGCACAACGCCTGGGCAAAGTTCCTATAGTGTGTGACCCCCGTGACGCGACCCCCCTCCGGGAAGTACCCAGAGGTGCACCACCCCCTCTTCTGGACTCCACTTTGCACATGTCGATTCCTCTTGGAATCTTCATGAATCATTTCTGCCTTGTTAAGGTGAGTTATTCTGTGTATAACTCATGATTCGCATCGGTCATTTGACTTCTCTCTCTTTCCTTGTTTGCTCGGACAAAACCCTAAGGTTTGGGTTTAATCTAATCACTGTGTTCCTATATTTTTAGGTTATATAAATGTTGACTCAGGACCATTGGTCCATAATCCAGAATCCGCCACCAAGGAAGAGGCGGATGGTCTTGAATTTTTTTTCTGTCGTTGGTTTGGTTAAGCTTCCAAAACCACTGTTTAGTTTTTCACCAGTTATATTAAGGCCTGTTAATTTTTTATGAGTCCACGGTACCATGTTAGAGGTGTGTTATTCATTACTACTTTTTTTCTGGGTACCAGTTTAATATATTGAATTTTTTTATAAATTTAGACAATGATCACATATAAATATATATATATATATAAAGGTGTGTGTGCATGTGACTGTGAACCAGTTGTGGACTGGTTATCGTGAAGTACATTAAAGCGTTGCGGAATAAAAATGGTGCCACCCCGAGGTAGGGTCCCAAATATCTATCACTTTATTTAAGAATTAGTTTCTTCTTTAAATAATTAAATAGTACAAGTTTCCATGATTTTATAACATCTAAATTTTATTTAAATGATTATTAAAGATAAACTTCTAGTTAGTAGTAATGTCATATCATGCTTGTTGTGGTTTGGCTTTTTATATGACTTCTTGTTAGTGCTGATATATGATATGTCAATCCATGACATTTTTTATGTTATTAAATGATGATGCCATGTAAGATAAATTAGGACTTGATCATGTGTTGGTTTTAAGAATGTATTGCAAATTGAGTTGAAGTGATATGATGAATTAGTTAAATGATTTGAATGGAGATGGTTGAGTAATAGGGTAAATAATTAAATAAATAATTATCTAGTCATAAGACGAAAAAATTGTGGCATTTACTGATTATTGAGAATATAGAATATTTTGACATGTTTGGAATATAAATTGAAATTTGGTAATAATTAATGGATGGATTAATTATTACATGATTAATGATCAGTGGTTAATTAATTAATGAACTGGTTTAAGAGATGTGAATTAATTGATTAATTGTTGAATTAATTAATTTGCATGAATTAATTAAAGATTGTGAATTGATTTGATTATTATGACTGTTGTCTAATAATACCTTTGTTTGGTGTTTATTTTCCATGCCTTAAGTTGTTTAGGATGGAGTGGTTTAAAAATATGATATGCTATGGGAGATGGTTTCTAAATATGGGGGCCTTATTCATCATGTTTTACCTGAGATGTTTACAATGTGTGTGTTAATTATTAAAGTCTTGGATGAAACACTGATTCAGTGGATGGGTTTAGACTTGTTAATAATTTGTGATATTAAATTAAGAATAATTAATTGATAATTAATTATTAATTATTGATATGTTGAATGGTTAATTTATTATAGAATTATTTGAAGAGAGGTTTATGTTGTTAATTAGTTTTTGAATTAATTAACAGATTGGATTAATTAATTTATGAATTAATTAATGGATTGGTTTTAGAGTGTTAGACATGGTGTTCTACACCAATGATAAATATATATGTATGATTGATAAATGGGTTGTGAGACAAGGACTGAAGCTCCAAATACTCATGGGGTTCTAGACATGGTGTTCTGCACCAATGATAAATATATATGTATGATAGATAAACGGGTTGTGAGACAAGGACAGAAGTTCCAAATACTCATGGGGTGCTAGACATGGCGTTCTACACCCAGCTTGCATGAAAATATTCTTTTATGGGGCAAGGACTGGTGCTCCAAATACCCATGGGTTGTGAGACAAGGAATGATTCTCCAAATACTCACAAGGGTTCTAGAAATGATGTTCTACACCCATTAATTGACATTGGATTGTGGGTCCAATTGGTCGTACATGAAATGAATTAATGGTTAATGAAAACTGTTGTGACATTATGATTTGTGAATTGAATATGAGAAAGGGTTCAGACTTATTAATGAATTGGGTGAATCACTGTTCGTGGATGGACCCAAGAGAGAATCACAATTTCTAGTGGATGGGATCAGTTATAGTATATGAAAGATTAAATTGAATATCTTATGACATGTTATCCAAGCCAAAGCACAAGATTGGATTCGGTATTTACTTTGATTACTTAGGTGGTCTTTAGAGACATCTGTGGTGAGTGACTTATACGGGGATGTCGGGCTTAGGTCGAATCTCGATACTTTTATAATTTAATGAGGTTTGAATAATTGATAAATGAAAATGATTGTGTAATGATTTTTGAGAATGCATGACAAATGTATAATGCTGGTTTAGACACCAGCTGAGGGCTGAAGCAGGTACTTGGGTATATAGTTACTTTGTAATGCTTACTCTATTTATTCATGCTTTCACATGGTTTAAATTATTTATTAATTGTTTGGATTTGTGGTAGACACCGATAGTCCTGGCTTACTGAGATTTATATCTCACACCCTACTCAGTCCACCATTGCAGTGGGGTACCCGAGTAGATTCTATTTGTTTGTAGGATTGTGTTGTTTGCATTTACTTGGGAGATAGGAGAAGAGGACCGAGAGGAAGATTAGGATGCTTGAGGAGACCGCCCTCAAGGCTTTGAGTCATTGTTTATTTATTTCTGTATTGGAATTTAAAGTATATTGTTCTGTTCACTGTTTTCTATTTTTGTGTCTTTATCATGTCATTCATGCATCTGTCGTATAATTGGTGTTGGCCACTTTTATAAAATGAGTACTATTTGTCTTCCACTACTTTATCATTTATTAGTCTGCTTCCACTATTTATTGTCATTATCTATTATTGAACTATGATATGAGGGTATATTCTCCTCACTGACTATCCATATACCCTCACTTTTAGTCGGCAACCTCTGGCGTATGGGGAGACACGCTTGAGGTCATGTGACGACTGGCACGACCACCAGTTTAGTGGTGAGTCGGGTCAGGACGTTACAGTGTATAATGGTTTCTCTATAATCATAATAAAATTTAATAATATTTTTGATAATTAAGTTATTATTTTATGATAAACATCCTAGATTTATATGAGGTAAGGAAGAATAGAAAAAGAAAGTGATCAGTTAGAGCAATTACCTCTTCTTTAAAATTCCTCCTTTGGATATCCTCTAAAGATCTATAGGGTTGGCCTTTTGAGAAGACCATAACCTCTATAATGTGTATATAGAAGTTTATAAGATAAATTAGTGTGGGATGGTCGATATATAAGGCTCAATGTGATGTAAAGAATTGATGGAGGAGGTGCCCTTTTATAATTTAGGTGAGGGGAACTTCTGAAATTTCTCAAAAGATTAAATTATAATAAATTAATTTTTTATCCAAATACCCCCAAATGGTCATGGATTCAAATATAAGATAATATAAGTTTGTAATCTCATTAAAAAATATATTTTATACAAAAAAAATTATTATTTTAAACCCTATCATTTTGATTAACCTTTAGTTAACCCATTCTAATTTTAACTATGGTAACAACTTTTTAACATTAAAATATTTAAATTTTTACTTATATGGTGTCAATTTTCCATAAATGGTCAATATATTAAATTTTAGAACTTCTCTTAATCACTTTATATTTTAAAATATTTTTTATGATTTTTAATAAATTTAATAAAATATTATTTTCATACATTACTATTAATGTCACTTTTGATACTATTCATTTACTTTAACAAAAAATACATCTAGAAAAAGTGGAAATTAGAATATAATTTTTTAATGACTCTAATAAGTAATATAGATCTATAAAATTAATTTCATACATTAAATTATTAAAATTATACCAAAATTAATATTTTTAAAGTAATTTATTTTATTCTTATGTTTATTAACTAAATATTGTATTGTCATTTCACAAGAATTTAAGGTAATTATATAATTTCTAAAAATTAAAAAAATATATCTATAATTAAAAAAATTACATTAATATCAGAAAAATATGTTTTTGTTTATATCTTCATTTTTTCCAATGTGGACAAATAAAATATATTAAATACAAAGAGAGTGATATTTTGTAACTATATTTGTTTTAAATAATATATAAGTAATTTTCATGGAAACATATCCATTAAACCACTAAAATTAGATCCTAAAATGATAAGGGTAAAATAATATTCATTTAATAGTTTTTTTTTTGAACAATTTTAGGTCATAGTTATACCTTTATCTTTTGGTTATAACCTTTATTTAATCCATTTAACTCTTATGTGACAATGTGGATTTTTACTCTTTGAGGGTTCATATAGTTATCATAAAATTCCAAAATACCCATAAATGGAGAATGGGTTAGATTTTTAATCTTATACCAATAATTTTTCTGAATTTAATATTTTTATAACTTCCATATCATTTATTAAAATATTATTTATTTTAAAATATCATTAATGCCAATTTTTACACTATTCATTAATTTGAAATTTAAAAATATCAAAAATATATATAACATAGAAAAAATATTTAATTATATAATAAATATGTATATTTCATCTAGAAAATTTATTTACCACATTAATTATCTCAAATTATATTTATTTTTATATTTTTAAAAATATTTATTTGATATTTCCATTTATAAAATAATTACTACATGAGCATTGTGTGGAATTTAAGATAATTATTTTTTCCATAAAAATTAAAATTAAATTACCATTATGTATATAAATATTTTATATTTAAAATTAATATATATAGTGGAATATATATTCTATATAACCCCATATAAAAAATTTTATAATTATTAAAAATATGAGTATGACATCTTTGACTTTTCTTTAAATAATATATAATAAATGACATAGTCTCATAAAAATAGATGAAAATGGTTATAATTTATACCATTGGATGATTTAGGTTGAAAAAGACTCATATAATAAATTTTGGGAAAGTTATAGGGTCATTTTATAGTCCTTATCATTTTATTTTTACCCTTAATTACCTGATTTAACTTTTAACGTAGTAACAAAAATTACCAAGGTTGTTATTCATATTGAACAAAAAAATAAAAGGTACCTATTTACTAAATTTTTACCTGATGAATAAAAACATTTAATTCATTTTTTAAAATTATAAACATATAACTTGTTGCATTAAATTTAAAAGTAATTCAATAAAACGCAAAGAAAAACAGTTTTTTGGAAAAAGAACATTTTTAAATTTAAAGTGTTTTTATACTAAATTCATGTATAAAATCTATTTCAAAAGAAATAATTGTATTAGTTTAAATAAAAATTAACAAATTAAAATTTTAAACATAATTTTACCTTGTAGATAATTTGAAAAATATAATTTTGAATAAAAACCTATATTTTTTACTATTTATTGAAAAATCAAACCTTTCATAAAATTATCAAAATTTCACCATAAAAAATATTGATATTATGATTTAAAAATGAATTTATTTTTTAAAATAAATTTATTAAAAACTGATAAAGTTAATTATATTATTTTTTCATAAAAAAATAAAAAAAATCATTTTTGAAGAAAATATGTTTTTGATGAATAAAATGACTTTACTTAAAATATAGTAATTATTTAAAAAGAATTAATTAATAAATTATCAATGAGTGTTCTTGTTATATTTATTTAATAATTATATTAATATTATCCATTCCCTCTAATTTAACAGCTAGGTTATAATGGTCATATTTAATTAATAATATTTCGTTGTTCATTTAAGCGTGGTGTTTTGTATAATGTACACCTTTAAACATAGTCTTTCATTTTAAAATATTGGGTTATTACAAGTGATATATTAATAATTTAAAATATTATCATAAGGTTATTCCATCTAAATAATCATGGCCTTATATAAGATAAATAATATAATATATATTATCTAAAAGAAATCTGTCAAATATTTATCTTGAGTGTTTGTTAATCCTCAAAAGAATGCACATGCTCACTTAAAGATTTCCCTACACTCTATCTAATTGTTTTCAACCATTATAAAATCTATAGAAACCCCCAAATCAATAACGTAAAATTGAATCATAATATAATAGAAGATAGCAATCAATTAACAAAATATTCAATGAAATATACACTTTTTGGACAATTTTTCAATATCCTAATATTTAATTTTAACTTTTTATAATTGTTTCAGTGATAATATGAAATTTAATAATTATATATGTAATACCATATTATTACTTTTGTTTTATTATCTTATATTATTTTATTTTATCTTGGGGTAATTTAATTTTCTATGATGTTTCAACTTGAAACTTTAAAAAATAGAGAACTTTTTCTTCAGTGCATGGTTTGTACACACATTTTAGGGGAAACTATGTGGTTGCCTTTAAATAGTGAGTTTTTCAGCTCATTTTTTTCAATTAATGATTCATCTATATAGGTTTCACAAGGTCTTCTCTAAACCATGTGAATCTCATTAATAACCATGTGAAACCATTGGGGTGTATGAATATTGGTACATGGCTTGTGCATGGTTTGGAAAACTGTGTGACAAGTGCATGAAAGGGGTCTAAAATTTTTCGTTGTTGTTATACATGATTGGTGTGCGATGGTAAACCATGTGGAAAAACTATTTGATACTATTTTTCTTAGGAAATTCTATCCACATGGTTAGCACGTGATTTTCAAAAACGTGTATCCAAACCATCCATATTTACCTATTTTCTTTTAAAAGGGAAATGATGCTTCTACCCCCTAAGGTATTTACCTATTATAATCCCAATTTCCCTATTATTTCTTGTTTTAACTAGTTGGTGTGTGTATAAATATCTCTCCCTTCTTCTTTATTGATTTCAATCTCCCTCTCACTCAATTTCAAGTGGATTCTAAGTGGTGATCCCTTCTTTCTCTTCATATCATATTACCTTATCTTCTACCTACCAACTCTTTTAATTTTTCTATTTTCCTCAAACCCTAGACATTTTTTGAGTTAGGATTAGGATTTAGGATATTTATAATGATATTTATTTGTGTTTTTTTGGGTTTTTAGTTCTTATATTTGTTTTGTTTTATATTCACTACCGAATGAGACAAGTTTTGGTTGTGTTTCCACTTAAACATGGTAGATTTTTCTTTGGAAATATTTTTTAATTCTTATCATAAAATTATTAAGTATTTTTAAAATAATTTACTACTAATTATTCCTATATATATTAACCATGTGGTATTTGGAGTGGTTTTAAATTGGTTTAAACATTTGGAATGGACTTGTCGCATGTCAAGTGTTTGTAAAAGTACCTAAGTAGATCTTTTAATATGGTTTAAATGATTTAAAAGGGGTTTTAAAACTAATTTCATTTCCAAATGGGATGTATGATTTTGTAAAGGTAAATTTTATAAAAATAAGGTATTTGAGACTTTTTAAAAAAAAATGAGATGTTGAGTCTTGGTGGTGTGTTGAAATGTGTTTAGAAGGGAGAATTATAGAAAACATGTTGATTTCATAATGAATTTCTAAATTTAGTTTGATAAATGGATTCCAAGAAATTTTATGAAATTAGATTTCAAATGGTGTAAAGTGTATTATAATCACAAGACTCCTTCAAAATATTTTGTATAACTTTTAAAAGAGTGTTTGTAAAATGTGTGAGACTATAAATTCAGCCTCATATGATTGTTATGCCATCGTGGTTTGTAGCCTCTTGGGGGTGTTTTAAATTGATATATTCTTATTTTAAGATTATACATGAATGTTAAAGGGGGTGTTTCATGAGAGGGTTTAGAATGTGAGATAAGGGTTATTTAAAATACTTTATATTTGATTCATGTGATTTTTTATTTGTTTTCTCGCCTCTATTGGACATTTTTTAGGAGTCCAAGGAATTTAAGTAGGGTCTAGATAAGTTCAACCGCTAGTATAGATTGTTCTCTTTCTAAGGGGTCATTTTCCATGGATTCTGAATGCTTTGATGATCTATTTTGTTCATATGGTATCTTGAGTAGTCCAAGAATGGTAATAGGCTCCTACTAGTTTGACGGTACTAATAGGATGGACAGGTTCATTAGTGTCATCCTAGTGATCTTATCTCTAGTTAAGATCATGATACAAGAGACATAGGCAGTTTCCCAGGATGCTTAGGTCCTAGCTATACATTTTAGGGGATCATATCACATACTTCGTTTGTATCCCATGGTCTTTGATTGTGACGTGTTAATACTTTGTTTAGTTTATTTTTGTCATGTTTTCTTGATATCTTAATAACTTATTGTGATTTTATTTTCACTTTGAATGTACTTTGGATTACTTTTAAACTAATTTTTAAAATTATTTAAAATTTTTGGTTTTATAGAAAAATCTTGGTGGGTTGTGAAAATGGGATTTTATGAAATGTTATGGGAAGAAGGTAAAAATTATAGTCTTTGATTTAATTTAAATGTTTTAAAAGGCCCTCTTTTCATGGTTTGAAATTGGTTAACCATAGTTTTCATACATCCTTATTTTTTTATAAAAAGGGTGATTATTTAAAAGGTATGATTATGGATTTTTATTCAATTTCTTTACTATTATCATGTGAAAACCTATTCTATACATTATGTTCAAACTAGAATTTTATGGAGTATCTTGGAAAGGTAATTGTAGGGACTCATTGGTGAGATCCTTCTAGGGATGTTCATATCACACACTGTATATGCACCAGTGCCTGGGTTTGTATACAACTCTTATGTTACTGTTTTAGGTACCTTGTTCATCTTTAGTTTTTT
Source organism: Viscum album (assembly GCA_963277665.1). Taxonomy (NCBI): domain Eukaryota; kingdom Viridiplantae; phylum Streptophyta; class Magnoliopsida; order Santalales; family Viscaceae; genus Viscum; species Viscum album. Next base: position 189,803,263 of record OY728147.1, read on the forward strand.
TTAGTTATTTGTTCATCCATGGATGGATAAGTGTGATGTGGTGAGTGATTGTCGATCACTAGTGGTAATGTTGGATTCGTTCAGGTTCCATCTAATTTTTTTTGGGTTGTTTTATTAGCCATACATCCTAGGATGATTATCTATATCTGCTTCCACTGTATCTTATTTGGATGATTTAGTTGTATCTATATTGATGTTTATTTTGTATTTTTATTTATCAGTCCATGTTTTAATGGTTTATTTATCTTTTCCCACTACTTGTATATATTGACCTCAAAGGGTGAAATAATTCTCATGGTGTTTCCTTTGATGCTCATGCACTAGTTTCCAACCCGTGGGGATTAGGAACTCGCATTAGGCCTAGTGGTGGGTCGGGTCGAGTGACGTGTCGATTCATCCCATGCCAATTTTTTACAAATGGTATCAGAGTATGGGTTTCTTAATAAAGTCTTAGATTCTCGATTTATTCTCTTACTATTTGGGGTGATGTATTAAGATTGAGTTAGGATAGTATTTGGGACTTAAGAGGTTGGTAATGAGTGGGTTCTTGAACACCACCATCCATGATGATGCTTAACATTCCATGGGTAGTGGGATTTAAATTTTTAATTTGGGATTTGTATTTGATTATCATTGATGGAATATTTGGTCATCATTGGAATGGTATGAGTTTTCTTGGGGGTGGATTTTAGGGTGAAAGAGGGAAAAGGATGAATTGTGTGAGGTTAGTTTTCATGGCCTAATAAACTGGGTAGTGACCAAATGCTTGATCTTAGAAACATTTCTGGAATCATTATGTGTAACGCCCTATAATTTTATTAATGTAGTTTCCCTTGTGAATATATAATTTTTTTCTTATTTAGTAATATGATATAATGCACATGCACCACATGATAAAACCAACAACATTTTATTATAATAATTTTTACATTAATTTAAGATAATAAAAATGGCCATGAGAATTGAAAGTATTACAATGGGACAAAAATAGAAAATAAGATAACAATAATATAAAATTTGGATCTACTCGATGCCCCAGAATAATCACACTCATGGAAAACACTATAGAAATAAAGCGGAATATTAGTAATTCGGTATTTATTTTGAAAATGAAATATATATAACCTTGAGAGAAAATATAATTGAATGAGTAATTAATGAAATATGAGGTATTTATAGAAATTCGTGAAGCTATATGATCATTAAAAATCAGATCATTTGAATAGTAATATGACAGTTGGAATTGTAACTTGATCGTTGGAATAGTAATATGACTATTAAGAATAGTAACATGACCATTAAAATAGTAACCTCACCTATGTAAGTGTAAAATAATATTTTGGAATAATATAAAATTAAAATATGTCATATTTGTATCATGATACAAGTAAATAAATGATTTAAAAATAATAAAATAAGTGTTCGTATTCTTATAAAACATATATGTCACTACAGGAAAAACAGATTTTTGTGAAGGGTTATTTGTGATGGGAGCATCAACCTGTCGCAAATAATTAGTTATTTGTGACAGGACTTGGGGTCATGTTGCAAAAAGTTAGCGGTGGTTTGGCACGGTTTGCACGCCAAACCGCGGGAATGGTATTTATGACGAGCAGACACCTCCCGTCGCAAATACCAGGAGGCAGTAAATACTATTTGCGACGGGCGAATTCGCTCATCGCAAATAGTGCGTCGGTCGGAGGGTATTTGCGATGGGACCCGTCGCAAATACCCGGTGGTGGTAAATACTATTTGTGATGAGATGTTGTCCTATCATAACAAAGTGTGTCGACAGGTCACTTTTTGCAACGGGACCCGTCGCAAATACCTTTTTAACCGCCGGCAGTAATTAATGTGGTTGAAGGTATTTGCAATAGGACCCATTGCAAAAAATACTATTTGCGATGGCGCCCGTCATAAAAAATATTATTTGTGACGGGTATCCCATCGCAAATAGTATCGTCGCAACTAATCTAACCTATATATACCTTCCATCCATTTTTTCCTTCACCTCAATTCCTATTTTCTCTCTCTATCTCTAAACTCTAATTTTAGAGTGAAAATTTTTCTGAGTTAATTTTTTTTACGAAGAAGTTGTGAAGTCGTCTACACCTATAAGAGATCAAATTTAAAGGTATTTATGTTTTATTTAATTTAGTATTTATTTCATTTTTTATATTAATTTTAATTATTTTTTATTAGTTGTAATTAAATTAGAATTAAATTGTTTTGTCATCAGTATTTATTTGTAATAATAAATTGAAATTATTAATAATAATTCTTAGTAATTAGTAGTAATTAATAATTTATTCACGATAATTAGTAATATATATAAATAATTAGCGGTAATTAGTAATTAGTAGCTCTAATTTAAAATAATTATAAAAAATTAACGATAATTAGTAATAATTATGGGTAATTAGTAATAATTAGCGGTAAATAGTAATAATTAGCAGTAAATAGTAATAATTAGGAAAAAATAGTAATAAATATTTACAATTAGTAATAAATATTTACAATTAGTAATAAATACTAATAATTAGTAATAAGTAGTAATAATTAGTAATAATTAGTAATAAATAACAGTAATAAATAATAGTAATAAATAGTAATAATTAGTAATAATTAGTAATAAATAGTAATAAATAGTAATAAATAGTAATAATTAGTAATAATTAGTAATAATTAGTAATAATTAGTAATAATTAGTAATAATTAGTAATAATTAGTAATAATTAGTAATAATTAGTAATAATTAGTAATAAATAGTAATAATTAGTAATAAATAGTAATAATTAGTAATAATTAGTAATAATTAGTAATAATTACTAATAATTACTAATAATTACTAATAATTAGTAATAATTAGTAATATTTAGTAATAATTAGTAATATTTAGTAATAATTAGTAATAATTAGTAATAATTAGTAATAATTCGTATTAATTAGTAATAAATAGTAATAAATAGTAATAAATATTAATAAATAGTAATAATTAGTAATAATTAGTAATAATTAGTAATAATTAGTAATAATTATTAATAATTAGTAATAATTAGAAATAATTAGTAATAATTAGCAATAATTAGTAATAATTAGTAAGAAATGGTAATAATTTGTATCAAATAGTAAAAAATAGTAATAAATAGGAATAATTAGTAATAATTAGTAATAATTAGTAATAATTAGTAATAATTAGTAATAATTAGTAATAATTAGTCATAATTAGTAATAATTAGTAATAGTTAGTAATAATTAGTAATATTTAGTAATATTTAGTAATAATTAGTAATAATTTGTAATAATTTGTAATAGTTAGTAATAATTAGTAATAATTATTAATAATTATTAATAATTAGTAAAAAAATGGTAATAAATAGTAATAATTAGTAATAATTAGTAATAATTAGTAATAATTAGTAATATTTAGTAATAATTAATAATAATTAGTAATAATTAGTAATAATTAGTAATAATTAGTAATAAACAGTAATAATTAGTAATAAATGGTAATAATTATTAATAATTAGTAATAATTAATAATAATTAGTAATAATTAGTTATAATTAGTAATAATTAGTAATAATTAGTAATAATTAGGAATAATTAGGAATAATTAGAAATAATTAGGAATAATTAGGAATAATTATGAATAATTAGGAATAATTATGAATAATTAGGAATAAAATCAATTGTAACAAATTGTATTAAATTGTAATAACTTGGCACAATTTCTAGTGGATTGGTGGCACTCCTTTTACTTGATGAATCTTCTCCTTTCAATTCTCACTAACTCAAAACATTTTGAAAAATATACTTCTAAGTATTCATATCCAATATCATATGCACGAGTTTGGATAAGCATTCGTAGGACCACATTTTTTATAATGTTTTCAGGTGGTGAGAGTTACAAGAAGATAATTTATCGAGGAAAAGGGGGCTCTTTTGTCTGACAGCTCATTTACTTTCATCTTTCTCACACTGAAATCACAATGAAGAATCTGCTCAGAGGTATGCTTATACATTCTTATATGCATGATAATGGATATGTGTACCTCTGAGTAGATTCTTCATTGTGATTTCAATGTGAGAAAGTTGCAAGTAAATGAGCCGTCAAACAAAAGAGTAGTCGTCAATCCACTGGAAATTGTGCCGCACATAATTAATGGTAATTATTAAGAAGTAGTTGTAATTATTTATCTCTTTTTTTGGATAGTGTTTTTCTAAATTCAAATTATTCAAAAATAGTAATGATTTTATATTTTGTAGAAAAATATGGAACAAAGAAGTCGACAACAGTCGTTATTAGATGATCACGCTTAGATAAATCAGCACAGAAATCCAAAAAATTATAGTTTAAATCTTGTATATATTGAGGGTATTCAAACATTCTTATCATTTTCATCAAAACCAAATTTTGTTTTAGAAGGAACAATTAAGTGTCCTTGTAAAAAAATATGCTTTGAGAATGTTTAACACATTTGACAAGGTTGGGGGATATCTCTTGCATTTTGGTTTTCTACCAAATTATGTTTTTTGGTGTCAACACGGTGAACGAAGTTCCAAAAAAAGATACTAATACTTTGATTCGAAATCTATCATGGTTTTAAAATTTAGTACATGATGTTGCAGGTACATCTATTCAGGAAACTAAAACTTAGGATGATATTTATTTAACTACTGAGTTTTCACCATCCATATTTTATGAGTTCTTGAGGTCTGTTGAGGATGCATTATATCATGGTTGCAAGATAAAAAAATTAGGAGTGGTTTTAAAATTTAGAGCTATTAAATCAGATAATGCAATGTCAAACAAATATTTTGATCAGATATTTTCTTTGGTTAAAACATTTTTACCTGAAGGAAATGTGTTTTCTACAAATTACTATGAGAGCAAGAGGCTTATTCATAATATAGGCCTTAGTTATTGCAAGATTCATGCATGTGCTAATGATTGAATCTTATATTCTTGTGAAAATGAGTCGTTGGATAGTTGTCACACATGTGGACAATCAAGGTATAAAGAATCACAATCAAGGAAGTCTGGATCGATTCCTGTAAAACTATTGAGATATTTTCCACATACACATAGGTTGCAACATTTATTTATGTCTCAGAACATAGTGTCAATGACGTCATGGAACAAAACCAAGATTTCAACCGATAAAATCAAGAATAATCCATCTGATGGTGATTCATGGAAACATTTTGACTGATTACAACTGTCCTTTGCTTTAGAAGCTAGGAACATGCGATTGGGTCTTTCTACTAACGATTTCTGTCTGTTTGGTTCTTATGGTAGTTAGTATTCATGTTGTCCTGTCTTTATAACTCTATACAATTCAACTTCATGGATGTTGATGAAGGAGCCCTATATCTTTTTTACCTTATTAATCCCAGGATATCCGAAAAAGAATATTGATATTTATTTGAAACCATTTATTTATGAGTTAAATTCCTTGCGGATTAATGGTGTTAGTACATATGATATTGCTACGAAACAAAATTTCATATTAAAAGCTACATTAATGTGGACAATTAGTGACTTCCCGGCATATGGAATGTTAACTGGATGGAGTACACATGGTCCAAAATCATATACTTACTTCATAAAAGACAAAAAAACATTTATGCTTGTCAATGGGGAAAAACATTTCTATTTTGACTGTCATCACAGATTTATTTCAATCGATCATCCTTTTCAGAGGAACAAATCTCATTTTAGAAAAGGAACAATTGAAAGGGATAAACCTCCAAAAATGATCCCAGATACAGAGTTAAAATTAGTTGTATTTTCATTACCTACCATCACATTTGGGCCAACAAAAAATTCATGGCTTTAGGAAAGAACACAATTGGATAAAACGGATCATTTTTTGGGATACTCCATATTGGTCTGATTTGTTAGTCTAACACATGTTGGATGTCATTCATATTGAGAAGAACTATTTTGATAATTTATTTCATACGGTTTTGGATACACTGGGTAAGACCAAAGATAATGTAAAGGCATAATTAGATCTTGCCCAAATTTTCAGGTGATCGGAACTTGAGCTGTTTCAAAATGTTAGATAATAGAGGTTAATGAAGCCAGAAGCAGCTTATACACTATTCAAAGAGAGTCACTTATTATTTTGTCAGTGGATTTTAGATTTGAGACTTCCAGATGGCTATGCTTCTAATTTGGGCAGATGTATTAAGAATGGTCATATTACTGGATTAAAAAGTCATGATTGTCATGTTATAATGTAAATATTTATGCTGATTGGATTCAGAGTTTTGTTGAATTATATGATTTGGGATTCGATAATAGACATATCATATTTTTATCGAGACATTTGTGTGGCGAAAACAAACTATGATGCACTAAGAAAAATGGAAGAATATGTTGTTGTAATTATATGTAAACTAGAAAAAATATTCTCATAGGCTTTCTTTGACTCAATGTAACATCTGATATTACATTTTCCACATGAATCTAAATGTGGAAGTCTGATACAATTTCAAACGATGTACCCATTTTCAAGATGCATATAGAAATTGAAGAAAAAAGTATGTAACAAATCATCAGTTGAAGGATCAATTATGGAAGCTTATTTATAAGAGTAAATTTCTTTTTTATTCTCTCATTATTTTGAATATGAATATCCCTAAAAACAGAACCACATTGGACAGAACGAGGGGAATTTTGATGATGAAATGGACAATCAATTATCATTTTTTAATCAACTAGATCTTGCCTTTGGTGGAGTTCATGAATGATGGATTTTAGATTATAAACATCACAAAGCTCATACATATGTTCTGCTCAACTGTAAAGAAGTGAAATCATTTGTACTGTATGTGATTCTATCACTTATTATATAATTTATGTTATTGTAAGTAAACTTATTTTATTTGTAGGTTATATGATAACAATATCAAGAAACATATTCCAAAAATTACAACAACTTCTCTTGAAGAACACTGAAAAAAATTCTCAATGGTTTCAAAAACTGGTAACATAAATTATTGATGGTTTAACATATCAATTTGGTTTATTATTTATTATATTGAATTTTTTTGAAAAAAATTTCAGGGGTCTCAACATGCGGATAAAATTGATATGTGACTGTGTATATTGAGCAACCCACCATCAAAAATGGTTAAATATTATAATTCATATGTGGTGAATGGTTTTAGATTTCATACACGAGAATATAGGGAATAAAAAACAATGAACAGTTGATTTTTCTTGAGAGGATCACATCATAGAGAAAATGAAGTTGACTTTTACGGCATATTGGATGAAATTATTGAATTGTGTTATCTAGGAAAAAATTACATAATGATGTTTAAATGTTAGTGGTTGGATACTGAGAGAGTCTTGAGTGCTCATTTTATTCATGGAATCATCGATATTAAATATAAAATTCTTCTTATAGTAAATGAATCATTTTTACTGGCTCAACAGGAACATCAAATATATTACCCAAAGTATTGTGCTACTACAAGAGACCTGAGTGATTGGTAGAGCATAATAAAATGAAATCTCTGGAAAATTAGTTTACTCAAACTGAATGTGGTTCTGATAAAGTGAAAAGAATTAATATTTTTCAAGAGACTACTCAAAATCCTTCTTTTTCAAAAAGAGACATGAATATCGATGATGACACCCCACAATTAAGGTTCAATGGTGACGATGATGTTAATGATGTTACAAATGAATTTTAAATGGAAATAGATGATGAAATTGAAACTCATATAGATATTGATGGTGTAGAGGATGAATATGAAGACATTGACATCGCCAGATATGAAGATGATGATGAAGGTGAACATTGACACAATTAAATGCTGGTTATAATCATAACTAATATATATATATATATAATAGTTATTTTTAACTATCTACTAACAACAATAATTTTGTGTTTTAGATGGAATTTGATCTACTTAGTGAGTTGTAGGAGGCTGATCTACCTTTAGATGAGGAGGATTTGGGATCATCTGACCCTCAGCCTACTAGAGGTTCAAGTTGTACGTGGAGGGGGCGTGGTCTTGCACGAATGATCATTGCTGACACTATCCCCAAACAACTTCCATGTCTTGGCTTCGATCCATGCACGCGGAAGTATGGTAACCTGTGTATTTTAGTTAGCTTTCATTAATTTATTTATATTGTAATTTTTTGATTATTTATTCTTTTTTCATCGTTTTCTGCATGTAGCTGTTGGATAGGGGAGTGTTATCTTGTACAATTATTTTTATCAACCATGGATCACATGGGAACAGATTTTCATTGATGTGCAGCTCGACATGTTCAATCATTGGTTGATAGGTAAATAAATAATATTTATTTTAAAATTTATTTCATTAATAACTTTATATTATAAATTATTTTAGGGTTTATGGTATCCCATCGATGATAGCATGTGTGAATCTATCCACGCGGCATGGGAGGTGTCTATGCATGACCGTTTCCATCAATTTTTTTAAAATTTCAGAAGGACGGCTATTAAGAAATCAATAGTGATAGTATTTGATGAGTCATGTAGAGCCCACCAACTAGAGTACATTTCATCTCACGTTTGAGATGGATTATGTTCACACTGGTTGGTTGGTGGATTTCAGAGGAGATCTTTATTGGGCCAGTAGAACCGGGGGAGACAGGAGGTGACACATCGAGCCGGTAGTCGTGCATTCAGTACACATAGATATCATCTGGTAAGTATATTTTTTAAATATTTTATATAACATTAAATATAAACAGTTTATTTTATATTCATATAGGTAGTCGAGCAGCCCAATATTACGGAGTACGATGTTTCTCGAAGGATGTATAGTGATCCATCCACTAAAGAGATTAGAGGCGATCGTCAGTAGTAGATTGTGATTTGTATTATTTCTATTTTAGTTTAAAAATTAATTGCATATAATATTTTCACTATTTTAATTTACAATTGGAACTGAAGGAGTCATATGAGGTCGTGACCTCTTAGACACAGGATAAGATTTAGGCCGAGATAGTTGATCAGACTAGTGCCCACCATTTTTATGAGACGACATGGATGCAAGCGACCCAGTATGCCTTAGAGAAGGGATGAGTAGTTGGTATCGGCTCTAATTTGACTCCTGGGACTTATTATGGTACTATTGCAATGTCGGTGTCCATATTGAGAGGAGGTCGTGGAGAGTCATCATCTTTTGTCTCACAGTATCAGGAGAAATTGTGAGCTCCGAATGAGCTTATAGAAAGTTTGTAGAAGTAGTAGGAAGAGATGTGTCAGAAGCAGCAGCAGCAGTATGAGGAGGATATGTGTCGACGGCAGCAGTAGCAGCATCAGTAGCATGAGGAGGATATATGTCGATGGCAGCAGCAGTAGCATGAGCAGATGGACTACATGCACTATCTGACTCGTAGATTAGGGATGGAGTTTCACCCACCATCCCCTCCAGCTCCTCCACCTCCTCCAGAAGACTATCCCCCCCCAGTGATTTTTTTGTTATGTAAAAAACATTTGAATTCAAGATTTGTTGTAATATGAACTATTTATTGTTTTTGTCTTTTATATTGATGAGAATATTGCATAATTTAAATTTTTTATTTTTTTATTTTTAATATTTTATTATTTATTAATAGTATTATATTTTTTAATGTTTGTCTATTTTACTAATAATAATAATAATAATATTTTATGATTTTTTTTATATTTTATTGGGAATATTGATAATTTTAATATTTTTTATTTTTTATTATTTTAATAATATTAATATTATTATTTCATTAATCATAATTTTATTAAATATTTTTTATTCATTATTTGTGAAGAGACATTTTGCGAGGGGACCCCATCGCAAATAGTTTATATATATTTTTTAAAAAAAGGTATTTGCAACGATAAAAGGGCCCATTGCATATAACTTTTTGAGACGGGCCCATCACAAAAGGTTTAGGTCTATCTAACATATGTAAACAGAGAACTATTTGCAAAGGGATGACAGGCCCGTTGCAAATAGTTTTTATGATGGGCTCATCGCAATAAGTTTTTATATATATAATGTATGTAATCATAGATCTATTTGTGACGGGATGGTTTCCCGTCACAAATAGTATTTTTTGCGATGGGCTTGTCGCAAAAAATACTATTTGTGATGTTGTTTTCTGCAGTGGGATATTTTTTATGGTACCCCATCGCAAAAGCTTATTTGTGACGGGATCCTCTCTCAAATAGCCTGTTGCAAATACCATAAATTCCAGCATATGTTTTATTTTCATTTTTAAAACAAATGTAATGATTTAAATGAAATTTTATTTTCATAAAATGGGATTATAAATTAATATTAAGTTTTAATATAATGATAATAAAATTTTACGATACATTAAGTAATTTTTCAAAGGGTCAAAAAATTTATCATAATATTTAAATTAGAATTTTTTAAATAAATGATGATTTTATTTAAAAATTTAAATTTCCTATATTTAAAATATATATTTTCATAAAATAGATATCATTTTTGAAATCTACACATCAAAAAATTGTTAGGGTGAATTTTTTGGTATTTTTCTAAAATAGTTGACTTTTTGTGAATAGTTTAATACATTAAAATATGTTATTTAACATTATAAGCTAAATAAATAAATTTTTGAGTCATGGATGATGTAAGGACCCATTATTTCAAAATCACATGCACTATTTACTATATTTAGTTAAAATAATCAATACTATTGATAGTCTTGAGCTAAAATAATAAACTAATGAATGTAATATTCAAAAACACCCCCTCTGCTCCCCTTATAAATGTCACCCCTCAACACCCCTTCTCCACATATTTATAAGCCTTGGAGTTTCCCAAATATCTATCCAATTATCTTACCAATCCTATCCCCCACATATTAGTTCTAATGGTCTCATATAAAGACTATTCCAAGTATCCTTAATGGGTATTCTAATAGGAGACAACCAAAGGAAGAGGTATGATTTTAGACTAATCTCTTTAAATTTTTATTTATCTCTTACCACCCACATAAGATCATCATCTACCTAAAGATAGTAATATAAGTATCATAAATATAATTATATGATTTTATTATGGGTTAATTTCCATCTTATACCCTTCTTTCATTTTTTTAAATGAAAACATTATTTACAATATGGTTGGTTGAACACCTCTATGAACAATGTACTTCATTTTTCTCCACCACTTTCAAAGCTAGTTATAGAATCAATGTTATTGATAAATATTATTATAATTATAATATTATAAATTATTTTAAGTTATTTAATGTTTTAATAATCATATAATTAAATAAACTGAATCTAGTTTGTGATGGATGGTAAAATGGCCTGAATCAGTTAACCATGTAATGTTAACATTGTTACTAAGTAAATCGTCCCTATGTCAGGAAAAAAAGAGAATTCGGAAAAATTTAAATTTATATAAGGTAATTAATACCATTTCATTTCACTTCTATATTTTTATTCTCATTTTAAAGAAACTTAAATAATTACCCATAAGTGATCCGACCTTGGAACCGTGAAGCAAACACCCTCGGAACAATGAAATCAAACAATATATCTTATTGAAATAGTTATAAAAAAACATAATAAAATTATAATAAAAAAACATAGATGGAAAAGGATCTTAATTAATTAATTAATTAATTAATTTTATTATCTAGGATATTAAGTTCAAGTGTATTATGATTCTATAACATAAGGTAAGGGATCTCTTTAAACCAACCTTTTTCTTTCAATTATGACCTTTTCTATCTAACTCACTTTCTATATCAATTTTATTTTATGAAATGATTATAAATTATGTATATATGTTTATTACATATATTCCTAGCTTATTATATCTTCCTTTTATTGGTTAATACATTAATTTAGTTTATTTTTCAAATGCCTTCTTTAAAATCAAACTCGATTAAGGGGGGTTATTCTTTCCCATAATCCTTTTATATAATGATCATTTAAAGTGTTTATTACTAAATTAACACCATATTTTTATACCTATTCATATTTAATCAAATAAGAACGACTATAATATTTAATTCTATCTTATATTTAGAATCTTCATGAAATATCCTTTGATTATGATATGAGGTAATATTATGTAACCTATTTCATTCCATGAGAAATTATTATGCTTGTTCCTTATGAATGATTTCCTTTTTGAAACATATAATCATGTGCATATTATTATTGGTTCACCCAGATATCACTCCAATGAATTGGGTAATATTTTTTTCTTAAAAGATGTTATGTATTGGATTAGGGATTGAACCTAATCCATGATGGGACTCTATCCACTATGTGATGTTGTCTTGGAAGTTAGCCTTGACTCATGGTTATGTCATGTTTCATATTGCGGTCATGCTCTTATATTTCCATGATCTTATTATTTCATGTTATTTATGTTACACCTCCATAGTATTATTCATTATCCCTATCTTTTATGATATCATGTTATGCCTTCTAACTCATATGTTATGCTTCGTTATCATGTTTGTTCCCTTGTTGGGATTTTTATCTCACCCTTTTATTTTATGTATTCCCTAGGTTATCCTATACAATTTTAGGTGGTTAAATGGATTTATGATCTCATTATAAATAATAAAATAAATATTTTGTGTTTTATTTTCTTTTTATCTAATATAATCCTAGACTTACAAAGAAACTAGGCCCTACAATCTTTGGGTTGTGTTATTTGGATGTTTATGTCAAAAATCATGTAATAATATGCATAAATGGATTGGGTCACTATAATTGGTATTAGAGTAAGGTATAGTTATTTTTTGGGATTAATAATAGAATAATTTATTGATAAACCTAGGGATATGTCTAAGTATATGAGAATATCCTGAAATCTTAGTGAAGTATAGCATGAGCGGTTTCTAAGTAGTTACTTACCTATTTGGATAATATAAGTGAATGTGGCTCTGGAATAGTTGTACCTAATGGTAATACCCCTAAAAAGGGTTTATTGGTTATTAAATTTTTCATCACTTGTTTTATGATAAAGAGGCATGGCTTCACACCTGGTCTGATACTCAGTAGGATATGCTTTTGAAAATTAAAAAAACTCTTTATGAATCATTATGATAAACTTGAATATATTTTTAGGTCAGACAAATTAATAGGAAAATAATAAAGGATATCCTAGATTAAAACCTATAGAATAATAAGTTAGTATTTATGTGTCATTTATAATTTATTCCTTTTATGTTCATAGTTTCCCTTTTATATGATTTGAAGTTTGAGTATTATTATCCCTAATTTTATTTTAGATATTATAAATCACTACAACTATAATCAAATAGTCAAAGGTGTGCTCATTATCCATTCATAAATTTTAACTATAATATATGTTTATAGTTCTATAAATTATTTTATATCTTGAAATTTTAGTATAACTATTCAAACACCATCTAAAAATATGGGGGTTGAGCTATTTGTGAGAATAAAAAATAGATAAATTATTACATCCAAAGTATATAACTTCTACCTAGTTAATCTTTATAGATTGAACCTTCCATAAAATATTTTCTAATTTTATTTATTGGATTTTGATGCTATATTGAGAATGGATTGGTTATCCTTATATAAATCCAACATCAACTATAAAGAGAGGGAGATAACTCTTCACATCCTAAGTCATCCTACAATTTTTTACAATATAAGTAAAACGATGAATATTCTTTGGAATATTAATATCAATTGTGGTTATTATTTACTTATGATAAAGAATATCCTAATCAAATGATCAATAAAAAATAGATAATCATACTTGAAGATATTCCCATTGTGAGGGATTATACTGATGTAATCCTTGAAAATTTTCTCAATATTCATCCTGACTGATAGGTTGATTTCTTAATTGAATTTATACCTATATATTTTCCCATATACAATAATCTCTATATAATGGACACAATTGAGTTAAAATAATTAAAGAATCAGTTATAAGAGAATCTAGAAAAGGGTTTTATATTCCTGAGTGCATCATTGTGTGGTGCCCCAATTCCTCTTCATAAATAAGTAGTATGGGTCAATGTGCCTCTACATTGATTATCATGACCTCAAAAAATTATGATAAAGAATAATTATCCCCTTCCATGTATATATGACTTGTTCAATCAACTATGTGGGGCATAGTATTTCTCTAAGTTGGACCTTCAGTTTGGATATGACCAATTAATGGTGAGTAAGGAAGATATTCCCAAGAATACCTTTCAAACATGGTATAGACACTATGAGTTCATAGTGATACCCATAAAACTCACTAATGCTTCATCATTATTTATGGACTAAATTAATAGTTTTTTTAGAGATTTCTATGATAAATTTGTGGTAGTATTTATAGATGATATTATGATATACTCTAAAATCAAATAGGTTAATTATAATGTTTTTCAAAAGACTTTGTTAAAGTATAATCTATATGAAAATTATAATAAATGTTAGTTATGGATGGAGAAATTGTTATTCTCAGGGAATGTTATCTCTAAAAAATGGATATGTTTGGACCCTTCTAAGATAAAGGCAATTGAGGAGTATCCCAGACCAGTATCTGTAATGGAGACTTGTAGTATACTTTGACTAGTTAGGTATTACAGATGATTTTTTTGAAACTTCTTGTGATTTTCAAACCCACTAATAAAGATGAATCAAAAGGGGGTAATTTGTTTTCTGGATTGATGAATGTGAATAAATATTAAAGTAATTGAAAAATAGGTTTATCACTACACCAATCCTCATTTTTCCTCAAGTGGGAAACTTTTCATGGTATATAATGATTCTTTAAAGAGGAACTTGGGTTGTGCACTAATATAGAATAATTAATTAATAGACTATGCCTCAAGGAATATAAACGTTCATGAGAATAAATACCCAATGCATGATCTAAAGTTGATTATAGTAATCTTCACAATGAAAATCTGGTGACACTATCATTATGGGTAGAAGTGTGAAATATATATGGGTCATAAGAGACTCAAATATATATTCACATATAAATAGATTGATATGTTCCAATGAAAATGGTTAGATCTGGTTGAGGATTATGACTACTTAATCCACTACCATCATGTGAAAGAAAATAAAGTGGTAGATGTTCTAAGTAGAATGGATCTAACAAATTAACAAAGATGATAATTGAGAAGGATCCAATATTCTTATACTCATAGAGAATAACATGGTAATCATAAAGTAAATAATATCATCATTTCGTATGAAATTATTGTTCAAACATCCCTTATTAAGAAGATAAAGTATGCTCAAAGAGATGATGTTGAAATACAGAAGAAGATGAAAGCTATAAGAAAACGGAAATCCTTAGATTTCAAAATTGATGAAAGATTTGTAAGACTTGGGTCATGACTATGTGTACCATAAAATCCTGAGATAAATTATAATATCTTGAATGATGTACATATCTAAACCTTCTCCATCCACCCAGGTATTAGGAAGATGTATCAAGATATTTTAGAGCATTATTTGTGTGGAAATATAAATAAGGGGTTCATATAATATACATCAATTTTTCTGGTATGTCAACAGGTGAAGGATGAAAAGAAAAATAATCCAAGGGGGTGACACAACCATAACCTATACCTATATAGAAATGGGAAAATATCACCATGGATTTCATCATTGTTCTTCCAAATAAATTAGAAGGAAATGATGTTATATGGGTTGTAGTAGATCATCTTACTAATATTTTCTCACTTCATTATAATTTTAGATTACTTCTCACTCAACCAACTTTCATGGTCATACATTAGAGAAGTGTTGAGGATATATGGAACACCACTAATGATTTTATCTTACTGATATCCTAGATTTACCTCTATGTTTTGGAAAAGTATCCAACATCATATAAAAACTAAATTAATCTTCAATTTGTATTATCACCTCCAAACTTATGACCAATCTAAGTGAACTACTCATACACTTGAGGACATGTTGGTAGAATTCTCGATGAATTTCAAAGGAGGGTGGGATTGGCATCTTCCTCTAGTTGAGTTCTTATACAATAATATCTTTCACTCAAGAATATAAATGGATCTATATGAAGGCCTTTATGGGAATATATTTATAACACCTTCATGTTTGGATGAAGTTAGTGAGTGCAATATGTTAGGACCTAAAATGGTTGAGTAAATGGTATAAAATATCAATACCATTTAGCGGCATATCAGAGCTGCTCAAAGTCGATAGATAAACTATACTGAAAATCATCAATGAGACTTAGAGTTTGAGATCAAAGATAAATCATTACACTCTATATATAAATGGAATAGATTCATGAGATTTGGGAATAGGGGAAGTTAAGACCAAGGTACATCAACCCCTTTGAGATTCTCGATTGCACTAGAGCTGTGGCATGTCGACTAACACTCCCACCAACCCTTTCTCAAGTATATGACATCATCCACATATCTCTATTGAGGAAGTAAATTTTAGATCCCTGATATGTACTTAATTAATAGGTGGTACATATGAAAAATTATCTCTCTTATGACGAGCAGTGAAGATCTTAGGTTGTAGAGATAAAGTTCTATGTAATAAGAAAAATCACCTAGTCAAAGTACTATGAAAAACTATAAGTATGAGGAGGTGACATGAGAATGGGAGGAAACCATGAAACAAAATTGGCCTAACCTATTTTCAACTTATTATGTAAAATAAAATTTTTATGGAGATATTTCTTAATAGAGGGAGAATGTAATGGCCTGGAATTTTATTAATGAAGTTTCTCTTCTAAATATATAATTTTCTCATATTTAGTACTATAATATAATGCACATTTACCACATGATAGAACCAACAAAATTTTATTATAACAATTTAAAAATTATATTTATAGAATAAAATTTTTTATAATATTTGAACATATAACAATGGGATAAAAAATAAAAAATAATATAACAATAATAGGAAAATTTAGATCTTCTTCATCCCTTAGAATAATCGTACTCACGAACAGTATTGTATAGATAATAAAAAGTATTAGTAATGAAATATACATTTTTTAAATAAAAATATATATATACTTGAGATAAAATATAATTTAATGAATAATTAATGAAATATTAGGTATTTATAGAAATTAGATACCCATATGACTATTACAAATCTGACCGTTAGAATAGTAATATTACCGTTGAAATTTTAATCTGACCATTGGAATATTAATCTTTTTTTTAGGAATAGTAACATGAAAATTATAATAGTATCCTCACCATTATAAGTGTAAAATAATATTTATGTGTTTTATAAAATGAAAATATGGCATATTTATATCTTGATACAAGTAAATAAATGTTTTAAAAATAATAAAATAAGTGTTCATATTTTTATAAAACATATATGTTTTCATTTAATTTTTATAAAAAAATATAATGATTTAAAATAAATTTTACTTTAATATAAAGGTTTTAAAAATTCATATTATGTTGTATTATAATTATAATATAATTTTATGACACCTTAAATAATTTTTCAAAGGGTCAGGAAATTGATCATGATATTGAAATATGAATTTTTCAAATAAATGAGAATTTTATTTACAGATTAAATTTCCTATATTTAGAAAATTGTTTTCATAAAAATAAATTTATTTTTGGAATCTACATGTAAAAAATGTTTATAATTAACTTTTTTTTATTTTTCTTAAATAGTTTATTTTTTTGAATAGTTAAATATGGGAAAATATGTTATTTCATATTATAATCTAAATACATGGATTTTTTAGTCATGGATGATGTAAGAACCCATTATTTAGAAATAAAATGAACCATTTACTATATATAGTCACAATAATAAATATTATTGATATTCATGAGCCAAAATAATAATCTAATAAATATAGTATTAAAAAATACCCCTCTCTTCCCCTTATAAATATCACCCATCACCACCCCTTCTCCTCACACCTTATATGCCTTTAATTGTGATAACTTTACACTTAAATATCTTCCTAATACTCTCCCCCATGTATTAGTTTTTTTTGTCACATCTAAATACAATTATAAGGACCTTTAAGGGGTAGCCTAAGAGGAGACAACCAGAGGAAAAGGTAAGATTCTCGACTAATCTAATTTATTGTTTATTCTTCTTCTACCACCCCATATGATCTCCATATTCATGAAAATAGTAACATAATTATCCTAATTATAATTATATTTTATAATTATGGTTTAATATCCATTATATACCCTTCTTTCTTTTTTTCCTAAAAAAAACATTGTCTGTAATATGGTTGGTTCAACGCCTCCAAGAACAATATACTTTGTTTTTCTAAACCACTTTCAAGGCTGGTTATAGAAACAATATTATGGATAAATATTATTATAATACGTATATTATAAATTATTTCAATTTTTTTAATGTTTTAATAATCATTTAATTAAATAAAATTAATCTAGTTCATGATGGTCGGTAAAATGGGCTAATGGAGCTTACCACATAACGTTAACATTTTTACTAAGTAAACTATCCCTATGTCAGAACACAAAAGTATATTTGGGACCAATTTAATTTTTTTAATTACATGAATATCATTTAATTAGACTAATATATCTTTATGCCAATTTTATAAGAATATCAATAATTATCCACAAGTGATCTGACCTTATAACCATGAAATGAACACCCTTAAAATAATGACATTAAACATTATATCTCATTAAAATAGTTATAAATGAACATAATAAAATTATAATAAATCAAATATATATACAAAGGGTTCTAAATTAAGTATTAAAATAATTTAATTTGATTATTGAAGATTTTACGTTCAAGTACAGAATGATTCTAGAATATAAGGTAATAGATCTCTTGGAACCACCCATTTTCTTCAGGTTATGACATTTCTCTCCCCAACTCACTTTATATATCTCTTTTATGTTATTAAATAGTTATAAATTTTTTAAATATGTACCTTACATATATACCTTTCTTATTGTCCCTTTCTTTTATAGGGTAATACATTTTTTAAGTTCATTTTTTAAATTCATTCTTTAAAATAAAACCTGATTAAGGGGGGATTTTCTATAACTAGATGCTTTTTTGAAATTATAATTTAAATTTTTTATTCCTAAAAGAACACCATATTTTTAGTCATATGCTTATGCACTCAAGTATGAATTTATATAATATCTAATTATTTCTTTTCTTTGGAATCTTTATGAAATATTCATTGATTATGATATGTGGAAAGATTATTAAACCCATTTATTTTTATGGAAAATTCTTATTTTTGTGCCTTATGATCGATTTCCTTTATCACAAAAATAATCATGTAAATGTTATGATATGAGTGACCATATATAAATCCAATTCATTAAGTAATGTTTTTTTCTCATGAGATGTTATGTATATGATTAGGGAGTGAACCTAATCTATAATTGGACTCTTTACACTATGTGATGTTGTCTTGGCAGTTATCCTTGACTCATGATTATATTATATTTTATATTTTTTCTGAACCCCTATATTTCTATGAAATTATGATTCCATGTTCTTTATGTTGCACCTCTATATGATTATTCATGAGCCTTATTTTTTATGATATCTTGTTATGGTTTATCATCATGTTTATCTGTTTAATATACTTTTTGGATCACCTATTTATTTTATGTATTCCCCAGGTTCTACTATATGCTTTTAAGAGCTTAAGGGAATTTAGGATCTCATTATGGAGAATAAAATAAATATTTATTTTAGTTTCTTTTGATGTATTATAAACCTAGTCTTCCAAAGACACTAGTCCTCAGGATCTTTTGGATGTATTATTTGGATGTTTATATCAAAAAACATATAATAATATGTGTAAAATGCTTGGGTATCTATATTTTGAGACTTTACTTTATCCCATAAAATCATGGGGTTATTTCTTTCATACTTTTGCATCATGTTTTGGCTTTATATTTAGGTATATCTTGAGAAATTTTGTGTGATAGGGAAGGTAAAAGGTGAGTCTTGTGATATGTTGAGATTATTAGATCAAATTTTAGATTGGATTTGTGATGTGCCTCCTTTTTTTGTTATTATAGTGAAAATTTGGTTTGTGTAAAAATAGAGTATTTTATGGAAAAATATTGGTTTGAAATGATCCTTATGACTTAATTATAAAATTAAATTGGTTTTCATGAATTTTATTTTAAAATTTTTAATTTCATGATGAAATATTGATGGTGTTTTTGTTTTAAATTTTTTTATAGTTTATGTACAATATAATTTGACCTTCATTGTGTTTGATTTTAAAGTTTATTGTTTTTATTTAATAAAAATGAAGTGGTGAATGGTTTAAAACATTTTAAAAATGGTTTGAAGTGTTTTTGAAATGGTAAGTGAATTTTTTAAATGTTTTAAATTAAATAAGTTATAATTTTAAATTGTTTTAAAATTTTTTTTTCTTTTAAAATGAATTTTAGGAAAACTAAGATAATGTTTTATGGTTTAAAAAATTATGTTTTTGATTATGTCACTAATTGATCATGGTACAATTTGATTTGCTTTAGGAATAATGACTAGGTTGGGTTAATATTTTGTTTATTTAAATTTTTCTTTATGGAAAATTATTATCTAAAAGATAGGTGTTTATTCCTCCTCTTAGTGGTATAATATTAAATCATCCAAGTCAAATTTATCAATCATTAATCTTGGGAACTATATAGGTTGATTGGGGTACACTATATTAATGAGCCTTGGTTGGATGGGAGAATTAGTGAGAACTAATATCCTTGAGTTCATATTTTATGATTGGATTTAGGGATTCATGTTCAATAAGTTTAGGGAGTTTGTGGCCTTGAGTAGGATTTTAGTTAGTGTGATCTTTTTGTGTTCCCTTTTGTGTTTCCCCTAGGTAAGCAATGGTTTCCTTGAGATTTACATTCCCTATTAATGGGTGTACCTTTAAATTGGACTAGTGATGTTGGAAATGTGATGAGAGCCATACATGGGTATTGATATTTTGATTTGGGGCATGTAATAAACTTGTAATATTGTTTCAAGTGACTAGGACATGCATGGAACCAGTTTAGATTATGAACTGGCTAGTGTTGGGTGGAAAATGTTGGGTTCACTATGAGAGGGTAGCTTGGGTATGAGGTCCTAGATCACCATTTCCAACTTATCTTTATAAACCAAGGTTGGATCCCATGATTTTTATTGATTGATGCATGTTTTTAGTTGGTGTTTACTCTATATGTCTTGGGATGTGATGTTTTCATCCCATTTTGGGTGACCTGATCTTGTAATCCTTGATGCTTCTTGGTTTTGTGGTCATTCAGGTATCTCTTAAATGGTGCTTCCTTTTTGAATATAAGTTATCATTTATACATGTTTTAGGTTAGTAGAATTAAATTTCTTTATTTTTTTTTATTTTTTTAATTGTGATTATGTTGGTAATTCTCTCCTTTTTAGGTGGTTATCCATTGCTTCACCATTTTAGTTTATTAAAAATTATGGGTAGACCCATGTTGGTTCTACACCTTATTTGAGTTTTTTATGGATTATTTGTGGATCAGATTATTTCTTGGGAGTATTTATGTGGTTTGAGGATCTTATTTAATGATTTCTTGGTCTTATAGTCTTCTTAAGTTATCACTAACACCCCCAACTCTTGTATATGAGGGTTGAGGTTTTCTATATAGTAATACTTCTATTTTGACCAGGGACACTCAAGGGGAAGAAAGTGGTATGGTGGGGAGAATTGTGACACCTACCTATCAATTTTCTTTTATTATTTTATTTTATTTTATTTTATCTTGGGGTATTTAAATTTTCTTGTAAGAGTTATCTTGAAACATGAAAAAAAATCTATAAATTCTTTTTTAGTTCACAATTTTCATACACTTTTTAGGGAAAACTTTGTGGTCACCCTTAAATGGTGAGGTTTTCAAAAAAATTAATCAATTCATAGTTTGTATTCATGGTTTGTGTATGGTCTAGTCTAAATTATATGAAGATTATTAGAAATTGTATGAGATTTTTTATGTATATGGATAATAGACTATGGATTTTTCATAGTTAGGAAAAACATTTTAAAAGTATACAAAAGGGGTCTGTAATTTTTTAGTCTTATTCTACATGGTTGGTGCACAATTTTATAAACTCTGTGAGGATTTTTTTCTTAGATAATATCATATTCAAAATTAGTACATGGTTTGAAAAATTATTTAGTTTTCTTAGTTTTCATTTAACAGTTAAATGATGCTTCTAACCTCTTTGGTTATTTACCTCTTTGCTTCCCTATTTATCTACTCATTCTTAGTAAAACCAAGGACTATTATTGGGGAGCTTCCTCCCTTATTCCTCATTGATTTAAATCTCCCACTCACTTGATTTAAATGGGATTTTATGAATTAATATATTCTTTATCCTCATTTCTTATTCCCTTATATTTTATCTTACCTCACATTTAATTTTTATCTCATCTTCAAAACCCTAACTTTTATTTGGGTTGGTATTAGGGTTTGGTATGGTTCTAATTAAAGTTATTTTGGTGTTTAGAGGTTTATGAGGGATTCTCCTTGCTCAATTTATTATTCACCACTGAAGGTAGCACTTTTGATTATGTTTCCACTTAAACAAGGTAGATATTTCTTAGGAATTTCTCTGTAATGAATTTTATAAAATAATTGATTGTTTTTAAAATAAATTCCTTAAAATTATTCCTATATGTACTAACCATGAGGGATTTGGAATGGATTTAAAATGGTTTTAACACTTTGAATGTACTTGTCACATGCTAAGTATTCATCAAAATACCTAAGTGACTCTTTTAATGAAGTTTAAACATTTTGAAAGTGGAGTTGAAATTGGTTTCATTTATAAAGGCTATGTGTGATTTTTTAAAGATATGGTTTATAAAAAGATAGAATTTTGACCTTGTTTAAAATTGTTTTAAGATTTTGAGTCTTAGTGGTGTATTGAAATGTGTTTAAAAAGTAGAATTATAGGAAATGGTTGGTTTAACAATTAATTTACAAATTTGGTTTGATAAATGGATTCCAAAAAAACTTTTAAATGAGATTTAAAATGGTGTAGAATGGATTGTAATCTTAGGTCTCCTTTGAAATCCTAGTTAAAACTTTTAAATAGTTATTTGTAAAATGTGTGAGAACCCTAGTTGATCCCCATATGATGGTTATATCATTGTGATTTTATGGCCCCATGGGGGAATTTTTTACATTTATGAGTTATTATTTGATTCTTATGAATGAATGTGAAAGGGATTTTTTCATGTGAGGTTATCAAATATGATATGAGGGTTATTTCAAATTATTTATATTTGATTCATGTGTTTGTTTATTTGTTTTCTCACCTCCATTTACTTGTCATGGGGGTCCTAGGAATTTAAATAAGGTCTGGATAATTTCAACCCTTATTTTGGATTAGGATCTTTCTATGGGTTCATTTCTTATAGATTACAATATCTCTAAGGATTTACTATATTCCCATGTTAGCTTTAGATTTCCTAGGATAATGTTTCTAGTTTAGATCCTGATACTTGAGTCCTAGGGAGATTCTAATGATTCTTAGACCATGTTTGTATGTTTTAGGGGATATCATCTCATACTTTATTTATATCCCTTAATTATCAATTTTGAGGCACCAATACTTGTTTAATTTTACTTATGTTGTATGTTTTTGATATTTTGATGCCTGATTGGGATTATATTTTCACTTTAAGTGTGTTTTTTGGTTTCATTTAAACTAATTTATTGACTGGTTTATAAATTTTGGTTTTAAAGTAAATTTTTGGTGGTTTATAAAAATAGGATTCTGTAAAATATTATGATAATAGGGGTAAAAGGGTGGTCTTGAATTTATTTTAAATTTTTTTCAAAGGACCACTTTCCATGGTTTAAAATTGGTTAAACAAATTGTTCAATAACACTTGTTTTTTTATAAAAATTGGTTACGATTTAAAATTTAGGATTGTATATTACTATTTAGTTCCTTTATTACTTTCATGTGAAATCACATTCTATAAATTATGTTCAAAATAGAATTTTATAGAGTGTATTTCAAAGGGAACTGTAGGGAGTTTTTGATGAGATCATACTAGGCATGTTTAGCTCACACCCTACATATGTACTTCTAATTGGGTGCATATACAGCCCTTATGTTTCTATTTTAGGTGCCCAATTCTACTTAAATTATTTTTTTGTTCATTTAACTATGAATGGAAGAGTATTATGTGGTGAGTGATCATGGGTCACCAGTAGTAATGTTGGAGTTTTTTGGGTTCTATCTACTTTATTTTGGGGTGTTGTGTCAGTCATTTGGATAGTGATGCTTATCTTTATATACTTTCACTATATCAAATTTAGATGATTTTTTTATCTATATAGGTGTTTATTTTGAATGTTTATTTGTTATTTAGTGTTTTTATGGTTTATTTATTTGTTTTTACTTCTGATTTATATTTATATCTAAGGGGTAAATTTTTTCTTTGGTGTTTCCTTTTATTCCCAGATACTATTTTCTATCTCGTGAAAATTGGGAACACCCTTCAGTCTTAGTGGTAGGTCAGATGATATGTCAGGTCAACTTGGGCCAGTTTTTTATAGTTTAGGTTGACCGAATATGATTGTACATTAATATAATTAAACTCTGTTAAAATAATCCATATTAAGTTAAGGTTCATCCAAGTTGTAACTACTTTTAATGGAATTCCACAACACTCATATAAAAACTTTTCTAACCTTATTGGGAGAGTCTATATTCCACAAAAACTTTGTTGGGTATCACTGGAATAATCATGGGAATCTGGTCAGAATATTGATCTTACTGCCTTATCAGTAAAACTCAAGTTTTTTTACCAAAATTTTATAATTATTCTTTGACTGCATAGAGTGAACTCGTGATCAAATATATTTCATATACTCTTATATTCTCCAATACATTTTATTTATCAAAAACTTGGTCTACATCATATCAAAGATGTTACTACAACCTTATCATGTCCAACTTCACTTATAAATAAATATTCAAATGTATAATTACTCTCACTTTCTTATAATGATTCTCATGTGTGAAAATAATATATTAATAGTTTGTAAACCTTATGAAAGAATAATTAGAAACTCTATGTGTATTAATCTCATATTCAAACTTTATGAGTGACTAATTACATTTCTAAATTAATATTCACTAAATTTTATTTCTAAAATTATACAATGAATAAAAATCAATATTCTCATGTCTAATATCTAAAATTATAGCTATATTCTCAAAATATTAGACTTTGGGTCATTTTTATATCATTTCAAACACCATATAATGTTATCTAAATATATTTTTCAACAATTTTATGTTATTATTAATACTTAAATAAGTAATATGTAGTAATAAAAACTTTCTAAGATGCTTCTTAAACTCATAAAGATATTATTTACATGAAATAACCTTCATGTGAGAACCTATCAAACACAAGCATAATATATATATATATATATATATATATATATATCATAAAATCCCATGTGTCTTATATTCTTCCTAATCAAGATATTCCATAGTCTAATTTTCAAAAAGATACTCTCAACACCACATCCCTATAGTGGGTGATATTTGTGAAGAATATCTATTCTTATGTAAGAAAATATTTTTTCGATTTATAGAGTCACTTTCAACATGTTACCATTATAGAAACTACTCTACACGTTCATCCTTCTTCTTGAGTCATCTATTTTCATCTCATGGTTTTTATTATTTCTTCTTTGTGATACATTAAAAAAAATTCAACATAAATTCATCGGATATTTACCCACCACTTAAGTTTAAAATATCCATTTACACATCATTTGATGATGTGTTAAATGGGGATAAAAATATGATTTAACTGAATATTGAAAAGTTCCATATTAAAGGGATTTGGGTGAATGGTATAATGAAAAGTTTTACTTACCAATTCAATAATTATCTATAATAATTATGATAGTAAAAATCATCTCTCATTAAATGAGGTTAGTTTATAAAAGGGATCGAGTATCACAAGTATTTGTACCCTGATGGGATATGGAATTCTTTAGTCAAATCACTCTTATTGTCTATTTATTTTTCTTTTGAGGTGTTAAAACACTATATAAGTGTAATATATCCTATGAATAAAATTTTTTATTTCAAATATACTGAATTTAATATAGTGAAATAATTTTATTTATTGATACTATGTCATTTTCAGAAAAAGTTAGAAGAAAAGGAATTGACAATGACCAATACTTTTTCATTCATTTCACTTGATATAATTAAAATACATTCCTATTAAATTTTATGAGATTTTTTAAATTGTATTAAAATTATTTTAGATGTCTATATAACTCATCAAATCAACCATTGAAATTCACAAATATTAAAAATTCATCTAACTATTTAATTTATAATATTTATTAAGTAGTTTTATCAGGTTAACCTGAAACCCTATCAATAAAATAGCCATAAAAGTCACAATAACAAGTTATGAACATAACAACACTAATTTAATTACAATATTAAATTCATATTAGTGTTTGGATATTCAATTTATTCATGTGGAAAAATTAAGGAAGTCTCTCATTATCAATGAGTGGGTTCTCTATATTAGATATACTTTAACTTCATTGTGATAAAACTTCTAATTTGGATATTTTAAATTACTTCATAAAAAATAAATGTCATTCACTCATATGACATAAATAGTCAAAAACATTTATATAATTTATTTTTTTACTATAATTTTTTTTTACTTTTTAAAAAATGGATAGGTTATTGAACAATATCACTAAATGATAGAGAGAGTTAAAACATTGATGATTACCAAAGACCTACTCTACACTAGATAATAAAAATAGATAGCCACATAAACTTAATATATCAGTGATATTTTTTAAAAAAAATATTGTATACATATAACTAGGTACCCATCCATACCTAACCAAATAAAATCAAGTTTGGGTACCTATAAACTAGCCTCAATTAGGGATAAAGTTTTAAAAAATAATTCATGATTATCAATCAATTCAATTTGGGTTTGAGTACCATTTATAGGGTATCTAAAACTCAAATAATTTAAAATAAAACCCTGATATACTAAAACTTTCACCCTAATTTATATAGGTAGAATGACATTTAATGACCAAAATAGGAAATTAATCCCAAATTTAGACCAAAATACTAAAAAAAAATTAGTGGATTGCATTTCTAAATTTTTAACCCTTATAAAATGAAATAAAATAACCCAAATGATCTTTATCTAAATTTCATCCTTCAGATGTGTGACTGCCAGGGGGCTCTCAAAAAAAGATTATGTATTATAAGCTTTTCATCACTCTGCTCTCAATCGAAACCCTATATTGATGCTTCCCTTCACCCAAACAGAACCCTAGTTCACTGTCATTATAATCCCAACTAAGAACCTAGCTTTTCATCATTTTCCCTCTATTCAGATGGATGCCTCTATTCTCAAAAATGATGAGGCACATCCCACAGTACATCTCACAGCCACCTCCCAACAAAGTTAAAAAAGTTACCACTGTAGACTCTATAAATGGTGTGACTCATTGATAGATAGATTCCTTGACCTCATTCATTCTTCCATGCACAAATGGTTCTTCCAAGACCATGTAGAATTTTTTTGTTTAAATCATTCATGTGGTTGTACTAGTTTTATTTCTTATATATTGTATATTACCCTTTGTTTTTTAAATTTATTTTACCAATTAATATTGTAAAAAAAAAATTTTTTGTAGTTCTTTTGTGTGTTGAAGGAATTCCAAATAGTGAGGAAAAGATATTTTAGATTAAAAAAATTATGGTATGTTTTAATTTTATATACAAATTAATATTATATTAGGTTTTTGAATAAATTTTATTTTTATGTATTATATGAAATAAAAAAATAAAAAAAATAAGGTATATATAAAAACTCTATATATTTTAATTCTAACATATTAGATACTTCTTGGAAACTTTCAAAATATTAAAATAAAAAATATAAAGTGATGGAAAAATAAGAGAGGGATGTTAAAATAGTAAAAACAGTTAAAACTGAATTTGTTTTGGATTCAAGATATTTTCCAAATATATTTAAAGATATTTTTGATTATATCATTAGAGATGAAATATCAATATAATTGGTGATACAAATGGGATTTGGTTCATTACTGAGTTTGAAATACCAATGCCTACCGAGGAATATTTTCAAGAGACTTGTATATTCCTTTGATCCTCGTACTTCTATTATGCCTATTAGAGGGGAGTAAATTAATATTAATGTGTTGGTTGTTAATAACAGATTAAGAGTCCATTTTGGGGGTATAAATTTCATTTTGTAAAGAGATAGTCAGGGTCACATAGTAATGAAAATTTTTTCCATTGGAAAGAATTTTAATGATCTAAGGGATGATATTTATATAGGTGTAGAGGGTAAGGTGTTTTTTATAATGTTTATGTTGTTTAACTTAAATACATTACTAAATCCAAGTTTAAGTTTATTTCTTAATGAAATAAATGTCATTATATTGTGTGTGTGTCAATATGAATTCAGATATTGGGATTTTTCAAAAAAAATTAACAAAGCTTATTTGTGAAGTGTATTTATATAAGAATTCAATAAAAAAAGAGAAAATGAAGAAGTTCATGGGTGGATGTTTGGATTTACTGTTGGTATATTTAAAAAATATCAAATTTTATTAAATATATTTTTTTATTAAATATATTTATGTTACTAAGATTAATATACTAATACTTCATTGTAAATGTTCTTATCCCTCCACTTCCAGATTGGTCAACTTCACTATTATACAGTCTAGAACATTTTTCAATTTTGGGATGAAAGAAACATTAAAAATGAGTAAATTTTAAAATTACCAATAAAAAATGATACTGATATGTCCCTATCACTTCGAAAGGAATCGATTTTTCATATCAGTCATTGTTTACCCATTTAATAATATTATAATATTATAATTATAATATGATTAATTCTAATGTTTTAATTTTAATATATATTTATGGATGGTCTCTATTTTTATCCTTTTAATTCCTTTATGGTTTTTCTTGGATTATTTTTCATCCTCCCATAATATTTCAATCATCATGATAACTTCATGTAGTTATTTAATGTTTTATTTTTAATATATTTTTTATTTTTATCAACCAATGATTTCATTTTAATTCCCTTTTCATGTTGTTTCTTAATTTTTTCTATAAATATGTTAAATTATGGAAGGTCAATGTTAAAATATATATGTTGTGTGATAAAATATGAAAGTTAAGTGTTAAAACAAGCAACTAAAAAATAATTATTTTCTAGTCCTTTTGTTCTCTTGTACTCTATCATCCAATTTTTTATTTTTAATATATTTTTATATAAATCCACCATTTTTATCTTTTTAGATCTTTATTTATGTCTTTTTTTGTATTTTCTCATGATTTTATAATGTTACAACCCTCAATAAAACTTCATTTTATTCTCAAATTTTTTTGTTTTAACAAATTTCTCATTATTATAAATCGTTGATTTCTTTTTTATTCACTTCCCATGTTTTTTTTATTTTTTTAATAATAAATTAAATTATGGAAGGTTGGTGTTAAAATGTGGAAGTTATGTGTTGAAATATGTAAATTAGGTGTTAAAATGATTTATGGGAAATTGGTGGTTTTTTATTTGTTGTATTCCCTTAACTCTATCATCTAATATTTTCTTTTCAATATAATTTTATGGATAGTCAATATTATTATATTTTTAGTACTTTATTTATATTTTTTTTGGATTTTTTCATGATCTTGTAATGTTAAAATCCCCTTCATAACATTATTTTATTCTCAAAAAAAAATTTAAAATCATTTCTCATTATTATCAAATAATGGATTATTTTTTATTCCCTTTTCTTATTTTTTTTATTTTTTCATGAAATCATTGAAACTCAATGTTAAAATGAATAATTTATGTGATATAATATGTAAATTATGATTTAAAATGGTTTATTTGAATTTATTGATATTTTAACTCTCTTGATCCCTTTACTCTATCATTCATTGTATATTTTCAATAAATTTTCATTGTTACTAACCAATATTCACCATATTAATTCCTTTTTCCTATTGGATTTATGTTTTCTCATGAAACTATTTTATTTTGGAATATAGGTCTTTAAATACATTTTTTATTATTACTCTATTAATTTATTTTAAATTCTATTTCTTATTATATTTTAAAAAAATTATAAATCTCTTAATTTCTGGATTTTCAGTATTGGAAGTTGGAAGATTAGTATTAAATTGTGTAAAATATATATTAAAATATGGAACCAAAAATATGAAAATTTTAAAAAAATTATGTTTATTGCATTTTATTCTAAAATGTTTTCTTTTTAATATATTTTTTATTATTACTAATATTTCATTTATTTTTAATTCCATTTTACACTATTCTTTATTTTTATTTCTATATCTATTAAAATATATAAGTCCAACATTAAAATTTGTTCAATAACCTAAAAATTTTATTGGTCATTAGTTTGGGATAGAATTTGATTTTTTTGTTCTAAAGTGGAGGATGTTTTGTGAATTAGGACTCTGATTAGAGATATGAGCATTTGAACATCGCAAGAAGATATTTTTAAATTATTATTGTGGCTTGGTAAGTGGTTTGGGTGCTTGGGTGGTCATTGGATGGGTTGGGCAACCCCCAACCCTTTTTATAGATTTTGGGCTATAAGACCAGATCATGTCATGACCCTTAGGTCGCACCATGACATGGATTCAACAATGGGAGGCACACCATTGGAGTGAAAGGGTTAAACCATGAGAGGGAGTATGGGAAATCATGATGTAATATAAGTGAGGTTGTACTGTGAAGGTTTATGACCTTGAAAGTGGTTCTTTCTAGGGTGCATCATGCCACCACCCTGAGGGGTCGCACTGTATTGATGTTAGGTTGAAGAGTTGGCCCTCTTCTTGGTGGGTGGTCATGTCATGATCCTCCCTATTCATGGAATGACTGAATAAGTATGTTGTTTTTTAAGGGGTAGGGTAATCTTTTTGGGGGTTTCTAAATTATAAATCCCCTCATGATTTCTTTATAGTGGTCACATGAGCAGAGGGGTAGGCTGATCCTCTCTCAGTTTTTTATAACTTTGTTTCCATCTGGTCTAGATGGTTCAAGATTATTTTTTCGCATGAATTTGTGGTAAGTTTCAACAGTTCCTCTTCTTTGTTCTTCTTACGTTACAATTCCTCTAATTTTGGTTCACCTGGCTAGGGTTTGGAGAGGTTATTTCACCAAATCATGGTCAAATCCTCTGACTTGATGGGTCTTGCATGAATGGACTATATAGGAGGTCTTGAGATAATATATTTAATCCATTTTTAATCATTTTCTTTGAGTTATGTTTTCCCGTGAGTTTATTTAGGGTTTTTTGGTGATTTTTATTGAAATTGTTCTTCAATTAGGGTATGTTGATTTAGTCTAGTAATTTATTATTTTAATAATCAAAAATCATGCTTATGAGTTTCTAATATTCTATATATTTAATGGAAGTAAAATATTTCATTAGGGAAATTTAGAACATTTCACAAAGTCTTGGAACACCCATAAATATAAACAAGAAAGTCTACCAATTGTGTATCTAAATATCACAAAGTGTTGAATCATCCACATAAAGACACAATTGAAAACATAAAGGCAAATATATAAGTCGGATTTCATAAATTACTAGAGTGACTTCATGTCCAATTCTTGTATTGTATGTCTATCAGATCAAATTTGAGATAAATGCCTTAAAGGACTCAAGTGACTACATGGTAAGTTGATCAACCACATATAAATTGGATCAACTGCATGTCTATTAGATCGACTATGAAAGATCTCACAACTCTTATATCAACTGCATGATGAAATCAAAGTTGTTGTGATACTTCAATCGAATTTATTATGAGTTAAAGTGACCACATGTAAGATTAGTTTTATGGAGAAGCCTTGAAGTGACCATATGGACTTCAAGAGACCACATAGATTTTTCTAAAGTATTGGATTGACTATGATGTCAAGTAATCAGCTGCACAACCTTATTAAATAATCTAATCAAGTTTTTATCAAAATTTTGGACCTACCATAGATTATATGACATGAAAAAATCAAAGAGACCATGTCTAAAAGTGGGTATTACATTTTAATATAATATTTTCCAACAACTTTCTCTAATGAATTAAATTTGAATTCATAAGAATATAATGATCCCAAATTTCATTTTAATTATGAGGTTTGAAAATGATTCATTTATAATAGATCTTTTTGGGTTATGTATTCCTTTTATATAAGAATTAAGATAGATAAATAAGTATTCAACCCATACGCATGAAAGGGATGTTTTTAAGAATGAAAAAAAAAACCTGAAATTTAAAATACATTATTTTGGATAGAACTCCATTGTGTATTCAAGTCTCATTTAAAAACATAAATAAAAACATTTAGAAGAGAATAAACATATTCATAACTTTAGAAAACCAATATTATTCTACATAGAACTATTTTTTATTCTCTTTTTCTTTTTTTATCATAACTTCAAGTTGTGCATGTATTGCACTTTATATTTATCAGCACTTTCTCATGTATTGTATTGAAGAGTGAGAGGTAGTATTTCTTATTTCTTTATTCATATTTATAATCCCATGGAAACTATAGAAGAGGTTTTTTATATCCAAGACAACCCAGCATGTTTTTATTTGTAAAATATGATCCAGGTTGTGGATCTTTTTATTTATTAATAAATGTTCTTAGTAGTGGGTGACTTCTTTGTAGAGAGGATTAGGTCTCAACTTGAGACTAAACCTTTTTTTATTACAATATTATTTTAATCCTTATTTTTATATTCTATTATATATTAAAAAATGTTTTACTCTATTTCAAAAATATTTTGAATTTTTTTTTGAAAAAATAAACTCTGATAATTAGTTTTTACATGTGATATATCTACTATTGGATGTGAGTAAATTAATCTCAAAAGATTAGGATAAACTTCAAATTATTATAACTGAGTATTAATCAAAATTTTGATAGATTCTTTAAAATAATTAAATTAGGTATACCTATGGTATTAATTAACTATTATGTTTTTATAAATTAGAGGAATTAATTTTAAAAAGTTTTAAATAGAAATTTTAATTGGAAACCCAATTCACCCCTATTGAGTTGTCCACTAAAACCAAAATTTGGTATCACAGTAAAGTTTTTTTCTATGTTCTTACCATTAACTTTGATCAAGTTTTTAGTAAGATATTATTTTCTATTTTTTCATTAATTTATAATTATTTAGGCTAATACTAAAAGTTATTATACAAAAATATGACCTTATTTTAATGGTCAAAATTTTTTCAGTGGAAAATAAATATGAAAATCCACCTTGAGATCACGGGTTTTGATATTTAGAGATATATTAAAGATAAATATTTAAAACTTGAAACCGCTAGAATAAAATGGTATGTTCCTAAAAATGATGTTTATGATTCTAATTGAAAATCTATGAATGATTTATATTTTGTTTTAATAAAATAAGAATTTAATAGTATATCTTCATATGATACTATATATAAAATCTAGGATTCCCTTCCTAAGTATCATGATGGAACTTCTAATATGAAGGAAATGATATTAGATACATATATTGTTATATATGATACTTTCAAATGAATCTTGATGAATCGATATCTAAAATGCATCTCAGGTTCAATGAGATCATAAATACTATGATTATACTCAGACAGAGGATAACCAACAAATCTCAAGTGTTACGGATCTTAATATGTATACTAGATCGATTGAGAGCTACTATAGTCTCTATTTGAGAATCATGTGACATCAGCAAGCTACCAGTCAAATAGTTAATTGGAAAGTTAATTATGTACAAATAAAAACAAAATAGAAAAATTAAGAGGATTAATAAAAAAGAAAATTTTTTGGTTTTAAAGTATCATAGTTAAAATCAAATAAATTTATTAAACTAGATAGTACAGGTGTAAGTGAATCTGATACAGAGATTGATGAGGTAATGGATCAATTAACCAAAAGGTTTAAGAAATTTTATAAGAAGAATAAATTATTTAAGAATTCAAATTACTAAGGAATGTATCAAAAATGAGAAATTTAGAGGAAATATTAGAAAAATGATGACTCATATAAAGAGATTACTTGCTAAAAATTTATGAGAGAAGAAAATATAAAAGCTGGTTATTTGAAAATGAATTATAAAAATAAATACATGGATAAAGATAAAAGACCAAATAAATCAATGAAGGACAATTAGATTGCATCTAAGTATAGCTCTCGTGACTCAGATTCAACCCAAGAAGATATGAATGAAAAAGTAAATTTATACTTCATGGATACTATTTTTGAGGTACCATGTACTTATTCTAATCATAATTTTGATGATTTTGAAATGTATAATGAAGATTTAGAAGAGTATTTTTCTATGATATAAGATACCATGAATGGATTAAAACATAAATACAAAAGTCTAAAAAAATTCAGGTTTTATGTGTTGTATATAAATATTATTTTATTACAGAAAAGGAAAATAAGTTTAATCTATTAAAGAAAAATACTGATCTAAAATTGGTAAATTAACAACTTAAAAAATATTTGGAAAAAAATTTGATGGATATAAAATCATGAATATTATTCTGGCTGGAAAAAAACCCGACATCCAAATCTATAAATGGGTATGGATCTGGATAGTAATGAAAGTTATATAAAAATTATTTTATTCCTAGTTCAAAAAACAAGACTCTAGTTTTTATTAAAATTGCTAATTTTGGAAAAAAACACTAAAAAATTGTAACATAAAAATAATTTCCTATCTAAATATATTATTCATGTTGTATGTAATCCTATGAAACAAATTTATATTCCAAAGGATTTATTTTCAAACTTTTATGGAACCAATAAGATCTTTGTACCAAAATCATTTCTTGTTTTATTTTTTCAAGAAACATTCTTGAAGAGCTACAACAAGAATCTATGTCATATAGATAGTGAATGTTCCAAAAATATTACCAAAGATTGTTCAAGCTTTAAGAATCTTATAAAATTGGATGGGGAATATGTAACTTTTGATTAAAATGAAAAAGAAAATATTATTGGACTTGAAAAAATTGATAATTTTGAATATGTCTTTATTTATAAAGTTTTACTTGTTGATAGTTTAAAATATAACCATCTTAATATTTCATAGTTTTGTGATGATGGTTTTAATGTTAAATTTGAAAATAATTTTTGTAGGATTTATGATTCCAAGAATTATTTAATATTTTATACTTTAAGAAATGATAATGTTTATGTTGTTAATTTAGTTTTTTTCTCTTAAAATGTTTCTTATTTAAGTTCTTTTCATAGAGAATCTTAGTTGTGGCATAGGAAACAAGGATACTACAATATTTACTCACTTAAAAAGATAAATAATATAGGTTTTCTCAAGGATATACCTAAGATATAATTTACTAAATACAAAGTGTACAATCCTTTTCAAAAGGGAAATAAACAAAAAAAAATCAATCCAAAGAAATAGGTGTCTACATCTCAATCACTATAACTGGTTCATATAACTTTATTTAGACTATCTAGATTTCAAGTTTAGGTGGAAAACATTATTCTTAAGTTTTTTTTGATGATTATTCAAGATATACATGGGTGTTTTTTATATATCACAAAATTAAAGCTCATTCTTGTTTTAAAAAATATGAAGAGGTATTAGAGAACCTTAGTAGGATCACCATCAAAACTGTTGGACCCTATATGATTTTGTAGTTTTCATAATCACAAATAATGTCAATATATAGATTATCATGCCATTTAATATCTCTAAGTAAATCAATTATGTCATATATAACAATGTACTTAAATAATTTAATAACCTATTCATGAATCAATATGTTTACCTGTGTATTTTAAAATGTATTTTTGGATAACTCTTAGTTTTGTAATGATTCGTGTAAGACCGAAGTTCAACACACCAAAATTCGACACACCGAAATCGACACTCCGAATTCAACAGACTGAAGTTCGACAGACCAAAGTTTGATAGACCGAAGTCGACACACCGAAGTTGACACACCGAAGTCAACACACCGAAGTTCAACACACTGAAGTCGACACACCGAAGTTCGACAGAACGAAGTTAGACACACCGAAGTCGACACACCGAAGTCAACACACTGAAGTCGACACACCGAAGTTCAACACACTGAAGTCGAAACATCGAAGTCGACACACTGAAGTCGACACACCGAAGTTGGACAGACCGAAGTCAACACACAAAATATGACTCACCGATAGTCATAAATACATGTTTCAATTTTAGTAATTCAAATTTTTTTATAACGATCATATTTAGAAAAATTAATGTTTCTGACTTTATTTAATGTTTTCTATAGGACTATATGTCGATAGTATGAGGTACATGCACATGCGGAGATATTCATTCCTAGTAGACCTTGAAGTATAAAAGGACTATGTTGACTTAAGAAATAGAGATGGAAGAACACGCTGAAAAACAGACTATGTAAATATGCAAAGAGAGGAACAATGTGCCTAAGATTACAAGAAGTTTTGAATAATAAATATTTGCTGAAACTCACAGTACATCGAGACACTGATGAGCTAAACCTTTTTACATCTAGAAGCTGGATTACAGAAACTGAAATACTCTATTCTAAAGTCAACTTCCAGAAGAGGACTCAAATACAATTTTCTCCTCATCTATTGAATCTAGAGTATTACTGCACAACACACAGAGAATTCTAAACCCTATTATTTTTCATAACTCTGTTGTGTCTTAATCAATACTATTTTGAGTAGTGTGTATAACTGTTTGAATCTCAAACATTGTCTCCTGAGATAAAGTGGAGGATAACAAAATATCCTCACTCTCAATCCCTTCTTACACTTGTATCCCATGTAGAACTGTGGAAGATATCATGTGTGATCTGTTTATTTGTTTTTCCCATGAATAACAATGGTAGAGGTCAAGTGTGACCTGGAAATCCAAGTTTGCTATTGTAAATCCCGATCCAAGGTGTGGATCAAAAGTTTATTAATATAAATTGTTTTGTGGCAGGTGATCTCCAAGTTTAGAGGACTAAGTCTCAGCTTGAGACTGAACCTCTTATTTTATTCTCTATGCTGTTTATCTTATATTTCTTATGTGTTAAGTATTTCCCGCATTAAGATAAACTGAACTTTGATAGTTAGTTTAGAAAGTGTTTACATCTGTTTTGAATCAGTAGGTTTGTTTCGAAAGTTTTACTAATCTTAGGATTGGTACAACTGAGAACTAATCAATCTTCTGAGAACCAAATTGAACCTTCAAGACCTTTATAAATTCACTACAAACTGATTTTGTGTTTATTTTTATAGGGAGATATTATTTTGTAAAGAACCATTTTTAAAAGAAATTTTTATATATACTCAATTCACCCCCCCCCCCCTCTTGAGTCATATACTCTACCAACATTTAGTATCAGAGGAATTGAAAGTTACTATTAGTTTTTAAATCGTGACAACTATGATTATAGTTGTGTTTCAAAGATCTTAAAATTTCCCTTATTTCTAAATTTGTATCTCTTTGAAATTATTTTACAACCTTTATCATATAAAATGGATTAGAGGGAGCTGATACCAACAGACCACCTTTCTTTAATGGAAATAACTATTCTTAATGGAAGATTAAAATGAAAATACATCTATAAAGTATGGTATTTGAAATATGGACTGCTATTGAAAGTAAATATGTTATTCCTGAAACTGCTAGAAACACTTGGGATGAACCTACCAAGATTAACTATAACAATAATTATAAAGAATTAAATGCTTTGTACTGTTCCCTAGGAGATGAAGAGTTTAACCGAATATCTTCTTGTAAAATTGCATATGAAATTTGGGATACTTTAGTTGTTTCTCATAAGGGAACAACCAATGTTAAATAAATGAGATTAAATATTTATACTATTAAATATGATAATTTTAAAATGAAGCCTGATGAACCTATCTCTGATATGTACCTCAGGTTCAATGAAATAGTGAATACCATGAGTCTTCTTGGGAGACCAGTGGACAATAAGGAATAGATTATGAGGTTGCTTCAATGCTTACCTGACAAATAGAGAGGAACTTCTATTTCTATTTGAGAATCATGTGACATAGGCAAGCTACCAGTGAAGGAACTAATTGGAAAGCTTATGATGTATGAAGAAGAAATTAAGGTGAATCAAGAAGTAGATGAATAACCAAGGAAGAAATCTATAGAATTCAAGACTATTACCTTAAAGAACAAGGATAAAGAAAAAGTTCAAGTTCATGTAGACACTTCCACAAGTGAAGGCTCATACTCTTACAGTGATGATGAGATGGCTCATCTTTCAAGGAGATTCAAGAATTTATACTGAAGGAAAAAGTTCTTTATAAAATCAAACTACAAAGGAAGGTATGATAATAAAGGACAGTGGAAAAAGGATAGGAAATGGAATGATAACACAAATGATATAGTTTGTTATGAGTGAAAATAAAAATGTCATGTGAAAGTTGATTGCCCCAAGATTAAATTTAAGAATAAGTATGAAGAAAAAGGGAAAAGGATATAAAAAGGCTATGAAAGCCACCAAGAGTGCCTTAGAAGATAGTTCAATTGGATGTGACACTTCGGATATTGACAAGAACAAACATGCAAACCTGTGTTTCATGATAGAAACATCTGAGGTAACACCCAATTCTCCTGTACATAGTGCTTACTATTCTGAGAATGAAAGTGAATCAAACAATGATGAAAATATGACTAAGGATGAACTATTTGAATACTATGAAATGCTTGAGGATTCCATTAATGAACTCAAGGATAAATATAAATTATTGAAAAGGAAAAATTATCTAAATGCTAATTATAAGTCTGATCTGGATATTGAGAAAGAAAAATGTGCTCAGTTGTTAAAAGAAAATACTAAACTCAAATTATCAAATGAGTAATTAAAGAGAGATCTTGATAAGTTTACTATAGGTAGAGATACCTTGACTCAGTTACTAGGAAAACAAATTTCTCCAAAATACACAACTGTTCTAGGATATCAACCAGGATGGAGAAATATTATTAAAACTAAATTTGTTCCAAATTTTTTACAATTCACAGCTAGTTCAAGTTCTGGACCATTTCATTAAAAACAATTCTCTAAAGGACAAAACAAAGTGTTTATGTCTCAAAATATATCTGTTGATTATAGGAAAATCTATGAGACGAGTATGGGTCACCAAAGTTTTACTTGCTAACCTCTCTATACCCAATAAAATCTTGGTACCAAAGTTACCCTGCACTTAATCTGTTTTGTAGGAAAATTATTTAAAGAGATCCGATAAAACTATTTGGTATTTGGACAGTGGATGTTCAAACACATGATAGGAGACTACTCATGATTCAAAAGCCTAAATAATTTTTATGGTGGACATGTCACATTTGGTGATAATTAAAAAGGGAAGATCATCGGTTTAGGCTAGATTGGTAACCCAAATACTGTATTAATTTCAAAATTATTTTTTGTTGATGGATTAAAGTACAATCTAATTAGTATCTCTTTGTTGTGTGATGATGGATTCAATGTTAAATTTTAAAATGATGCATGTAATGTTTTTAATTCTAAAAATTATTTAATATATATTTCTCTTAGAAAGGAAAATGTATATGTTGTGGATTTAGATTATTTAGCTAAGAAAAATGTTTCATGTTTACATGATTTTCATAAGGAATCTTGGTTATGGCATAGAATATTAGGACATTACAATGTGCACTCTCTTAGGAAGTTAACTAGAAAAGGCTTAGTTAGAGACTTACCCAAATTAGAGTTTCCAAACAACAAATTATGTAATCCTTGTCAAAAGGGAAAGCAGTATAAAATCTCTTTCAAACCAAAGAAAGAGGTAACTACTTCTCAACCTCTCAAGTTGGTTCACATGGACTTGTTTGGACCATCTAGAGTTTCAAGTCTCAATGGGAAGCACTAGGTTTATGTTTTTGTAGATGATTTCTCTTGGTATACCTAGACCTTTTTCCTGGATCATAAAAGTGAAGATTGTTCACAATTTGTTAAGTATGCTGGGACTATAGAAAATATTAGTGGACTTAAGATTAAATCCTTAAGAAGTGATCATGGCCGTGAGTTTAAAAATCAATATTTTGAAGCCTTTTTCTTACAAAGTGGGTATAATCATAACTTCTCAGCACCTAGGACGCCCCAACTAAATTGTGTGTTAGAAAGAAGAAATAGAACCTTATAAGAAACTGCTCGGACTATGCTTAATGAATATGATTTACCCAATTATTTTTGGGTTGAAGCTATTAATACAACTTGATACATAATAAACAGAGTCCTAATTAGACCCATTCTTAAGAAAACTCCTTACGAGTTATGGAATAATACGAAACCCAAAGTAGGTTATTTTAAAGTGTTTGGATGTAAAGTCTATATTCTGAACACTAAAGATAATTTAAATAAATTTACCTCTAAATGTGATGAAGGAATATTTCTTGGATATTATACATCAAGTAAATCCTATAGATTCTTTAACAAGAAAACCAAATGTGTGGAGGAGTCTATACACATCAAGTTTGATGAAGCAGATCCACATGAACCCAAGACTTAACTAGAAAATATTGAAGAAATTATGTCCAATCTATGCATTGATGATACAACCTAAAATCATCATGTGAAGGAATCTGTGAAAACTTCTAGTTCTGGAAATTCTCTACATCCTAACCATAGTGAACAAGATCAACCTGACCAACTGAAAATATCTAGTCCTACTTTCTCTAGACTAACTAGAACCCTTAAGAATCATCCCTTAGATGTTGTTGTTGGATATTTAGATAAAGGAACACAAACCAGAGCTTCCTTGAGAAACCAGGTTGAACATAAAGCCTTCTTGTCACAACTTGAACATAAAAATATCAATGATGCAATCAATGATGAATTTTGGGTAATGTCCATGCAAGAAGAACTTAATCAGTTTGAAAGAAATAAAGTTTAGAAACTTGTATATAGACCTAAGGATACTTTGACCATAGGAACCAAATGGGTGTTCATAAATAAGGTAGATGAAGTTGTAAATATGGTTATGAATAAAGCTAGACTAGTTGCACAAGGGTATAATCAAGAATAGGTAAGTGATTATAAAGAGACCTTTGCACCAGTAGCTAGACTTTAGGCAATTAAGTTCTTACTTTCCAATACAGCACATTTAAATTTTAAACTTTATCAAATGGATGTCAAAAGTGCATTCCTAAATGGTTATATAATTTCGGATGTTTTTTTAATAATCCCCTAGTTTTAAAAATCCACATTATCCAAATCATGTGTTCAAATTATCAAAATATTTATATGGTTTGAAACAAGCTCCAAGAGCTCGGTATGAAAGGTTAAGTAATTTTCTTATTTCTAAAGGTTTTACAAAAGGACTTGTAGATCCTAATTTATTTATAAAAAATGTTTCGAAAGAAGTTTTAATAGTCCAAATATATGTAGATGATATTATTTTTAGATCTTCTAAAAATTCTTTATGCAATGATTTTTCAAACATAATGCAAAGTGAGTTTGAAATGAGTTTGATGGGTGAACTCAAATATTTTCTTGAATTTAAAATATTTCAAAATAAAGAATGTATTATTTTAAATCAATGTAAGTACACAAAAGATCTTTTGAAAAGATATGGTTTTGATATAATTAAGATTAGTGAAGCTCCTATGAGTTATACATGTAAGTTAGATCTTTATGAAAATAGAAAATCAGTTGATCAAACTGCTTATAGATGAATGATAGGGAGTTTGCTATACTTAAAATCTAGTAGGCCAGATATTATGTTCAGTGTGTGTATGTGTGCGAGATTTCAAGCAAACCCAAAATAGTCACACCTAAATTTTGTTAAAACAATTTACAAATACCTCAAGTATACAATTAACTTAGGACTATTCTATCCAAAAAAACAATCGTTTGATTTGGTTTTCTATTCAGATACTTATTTTGGTGGATGTAAGTTAGATAGAAAGAGTACCTCTAGAACATGTCACTTTTTTGTAAAGTCACTAATATCATGGTGTAGTAAAAAATCAAAATTCAGTAGCATTACCAACTGCTGAAGTAGAGTACATTGCTACCAGCAGTTATTGCACACAAATTTTGTGGATGAAACACACCTTATTAGACTATGGATTTCAATTCAGACATATCCCATTAATTGTGACAACACAAGTGCTGTTAACATTTCTAAAAATACAATTTCTCATTCTAGAACATAGAATATTGATGTAAGATATCACTTTTTGAGAGATCATTATCAAAAAGGTGATATAACTCTTGAGTTTATTGGGACTGAATATCATCTTGCTGATATATTCACTAAACCCATAAATTCTGAGAGAATGAATTAAATCAAACATGAACTAGGAATGATAAA
This sequence comes from Viscum album, assembly GCA_963277665.1. NCBI lineage: Eukaryota > Viridiplantae > Streptophyta > Magnoliopsida > Santalales > Viscaceae > Viscum > Viscum album. The sequence continues at coordinate 189,845,731 of OY728147.1, forward strand.
TCAATAGATGATCCTTGAAACCAATTCTTGAAACCTGTCTTCTTGAAACCAGTCTTCTTGAAACCGATCTTCTTGAAACTGGTCTTCTTGAAACCGATATTCTTGAAACTGGTCTTCTTGAAACCGATCTTCTTGAAACCGATTCTTGAAACCGATCTTCTTGAAACTGATCTTCTTGAAACTGATCTTCTTGAAACCGACCTTCTTGAAACCTATATTTTTGAAACTGATCTTATTGAAACCGATTCTTGAAACTGATCTTCTTGAAATCGATCCTTGAAATTGATTCTTGAAACTCATCTTCTTGAAATCGATCTTCTTGAAACCAATCTTCTTGAAACCAGTCTTCTTGAAACTAATCTTCTTGAAACCGATCTTCTTGAAACCAATCTTCTTGAAACCAATCTTCTTAAAACTGATCTTCTTAAACTGGTTTTCTTGAAACCAATCTTATAAAACCGATCCCTGAAACCAATTCATTGACACCGATGCATTTAAGGATTGTTTTGTAAATTTTGTCTGTGTTAAATAAAACGACGATGTTTTGTATGCTTCTTTTTTTTGCCTTTAAAATTTTATGATTTATGAGGTAAAATCCCTAAATAATATATTTAGTTCAATCCATCCTGACCTTTCACTTTCTCCTCTGCCATAAAACCTTTTACCTTTTGTCACTCTTCCTCTCGACTCATGAACTCTCAACTTTGTTGGAATCCGAAGTTTTTTCATGGCGAGGACTAAGTGTGCAATGGAAGAACCCAGTAAATATCCTTCTGCTAAGTGATAGAAAGGTGATTCCAGTGGGACTGTGAAACTGATCCAAAAAATCCGAGTGGTTACGGCTGAAAAGGAGGTGTCTGCTGAGTGGCTTATGTCAAGAAAATCCTTTTTGTTGAAAGTACTGGAATCTCAAGGGTGGCTCATTTGGTTCAACAACAATGAAAGACCCTATTATACTCAGATAGTGCATGAGTTCTATCATCATTTGAGGATATATCTGGATGAAGTTGAATCATCAAGAATGAAATCAGTAGTAAAGGGAAAGGAGATAGCTTTCTCATCCAAGGAATGGGCTGAATGCTTAGAGATACCCCATGAAGGTGTCTATACTGACTATCCTGGTAATATTCCACCTTCCTCAAATTTGTTCTCTTATGAAGATGCTTTGAAGGAGCTGACTGGAAATAGAGAATCCAAAAAACTGTTGCAAATGAATTTGAAGGAGAATTAAGACTACTCTCTAAGTTCATACAACATCAATTCTGCCCAAGGAAGGTAGATTTATCTACTGTGAAGTATTAGGATGTTTTCTTGATATTTTTTTTGAAACATGGGATAAAAGTGAATCTGTGTAGGTATCTAATGGTGCATATCTCTGATATGATTAAGCCATATAAGAAGGATACCTATTTATACTAACTGAGGATGATTTCTATTATGTTGAAAATATTAGGTTGTGTGAAATATGGTATATGAAGTGTTAAGTGTCTGTAGTGGATTTTTTCTTCAAAAAGACATTTGTAAGAGGATGAAAATCTTCTAGAACCCATGGAAGAGATGTTGGGTAGGAGATGAGAAAAGGTTGTATGGGGATTTCAATCCGGTTGACCACCCTTCTAGACTAAAGGACCAAGTTGATCTAGGTCTCAAACCAAGATAGGTTCCAGTTTATTCTGATGAGGAAGTTGAGCCTGAAGTGCCAAGGGGGAAGGATCTCTTTTTGATGATAGGATTGATCCTGATATTTCTGAATGTCCCAAATATATGGCTTATGGACCCAAAATTCCACCTTTGGATTTCCCCTCAAGAGAATATGTTTTAGGTGATGAGGATGAGGAAGAAACTGAAGTTACTATAGTTTAAGGCTATGTTAGTAAATCGGATTAGGAATCAGATGATGATCATGATGGTGATGATGATGATGATGGTGGTGATAAAGGAGGAAATGTTGATCATGTGAGTGACTCTCTAAAAGTGGGACAACAGGTGGTTGAAAAATCCCATGAAGAATCTGTACATGGGGCTGGTGATGGTGATGAAAATAATGAACAACAGGCTGTTGGTCATAGAGATGTTGAACATGAGGATATACCACCCCATCCTGATGCTGAAAATCAAGAGATCATTTAGGAATTGAATGATCTTATGAATGTTGTCCAAGAGAAAGGAGCTGAAGTTCTAGTGCCCCAGTTTGAGGAAGTGCCTACTGAAGTTGCAGTGGCTGGAGCACAAGGAGAACCTGAAGTTCGATTGGTCCATGTTCTCAGACTTATTATTATGGCCCGAAACCAAAATGAAGAAGTTGATGTTTATGATTTTGTTCCTAAGCCTCTAGGAAAGAGGATCAGAATTAATATTATTGATCCCAGAGACTGGACATTTACTAGATAATGGAATGATAATCCAAGATACATTCTTCTTAGTTTAGAGTATGACTCTGATGAGGAGAGGATACCTACTCCTTCTACTTCACAAGTCCAGGATGAAACAGAACATTTTTTACCTATTCCACCAACTGCACCTCCACCAGTAGAACTTGTAGTTTATTCAGTGCCCAGTGACTATGTCACTAAGGCTGATTTGGAGAAATTTAAAAATGAGATATGTGAGTCTGTGATAGCCTCATTTGGATCTAGAAGTGAAACCTCCACCTCCATAGGTATCTTAGATGTTTATGCATCAAAGATTGCAAGAATTTTGATCTAGGAGATTCAACCTAATCTCATTACTATAGTAGAAACTATTATTTGGCACAACACCTTGTTGAGAGAAGTAGTATGAAAGATGATCAATGAGTTAAATTCTTTAACCTCAGACTTCAATACCTCCTTTAGTGGTGTTATGGAAGTTCTTAGAAACTTGTTAACTCATCTACTTAGTGTGGATCTGAAGAAGTTGAAAGAAGAACTTGGGAAAATGTTGACAGGACCATCCAGTTCCAGGAGTGGAAAAGTGTTGTTAGTGATTTAGAATCTCTCAAGGTTGTGATGAGAGAGGAAATTAAAAAACTTCAAAGTGTTTCAGACAAAGAAACCCTTGAAAAGTACATCGAAATACATATCTTGTATACAATATGGTCAGACGGTGCACAAATGAAGCCTCTACATCTCAGAAATAAATTCGGGAAAAGGTGGATAAGTATTTCACTAAGATTTATACCAAGCATGATCTCATCAATAGCTTCAAGTTTCTCATAGAAAATATTATAATTCCTCCAGTCACAAAATCATTCAACGAGAAAGTCCTACAATTGAAGGAATTTACCCCTTTTCTGAGTAAATTTATGGAAAATAAGGATGACTTTGAGAAGACGATGCAATATGTTGGTGAAATCATTAATGATTTCATCACTCTCCTTAAGACTTATCTGCATGTTTAGGCCGAGGCTATTGTGGTCCCTCCAGCTATATCAATTGGTACTACCTCTCGACCTCCTACACAAATTAATTTCTCTCAGGCTCTTATCTAGATCTGACCGATCATTACAGAGTATACTCTTAGTCGTGTGTTGTTAGAAAGGTGTCCTACCCTTGTAGCTATTGTTCCTATAGGTGTTTCCCTAAATGATGTTATCTTCAGACCACCTATTCCCTCTACCACTTTCAAACCTTCTCCTTCTCCCTCAGATCCTTTAGACAAAGGAAAATCTCATTAGAATCCAAACCCTTAGTGATGGATTGTATCTTTTGATAGGGATTTGTATCTTTTTTTTGCCTTGTACTTTTATGCCTTTTAATGAAAATCCTCATGCTGCCCTTTATGTTCTATTATTTCTCATTACTCCTTTTCTTTTATTTTTTCTAATCCCAAAAGGGGGAGAAAAATAAGGCATCCATTATACCTAATCTATACATTATTTATCTAAGGGGGAGTTTTTCTGGTTTAGGACACATGGAATCTACTTACCTTAATCCATTTAGTGAGGGGGAGCTTTGTTTTTTAAAATTTCAAGCAAGGAAAAACTTTGGTTATATTTGAAAATTAATTTCAGTGTAGCATGCTATGTCAGGCTATATTTATTCTATATATTTTTGCATTTATGTTATAATTTGTGATTATCAAAAAGGGGGAGATTGTTGGACCCTCTATGATTTTGTAGTTTTCATAATCACAAATAATTTCAATATACAGATTATCATGCCATTTAATATATCTAATTAAATCAATTATGTCATACATAACAATATACCTAAATAAGTCAATAACCTATTCATGAATCAATATGTTTACCAGTGTATTTTTACATGTGTTTTTGGATAACTCTTAGTCTTGTAATGATTCGTGTAAGACTGAAGTTTTACAGACCGAAGTTCGACACACCGAAGTCGACACACCGAAGTCAAAACACCGAAGTTCGACAGACTGAAGTTTGACAGACCAAAGTCAACACACTAAATTCGACACACCGAAGTCAACACACTGAATTTCAACACACTAAAGTCGACACACTGAAGTTCGACGGACCTAAGTTTGACAGACCGAAGTCGACACACCAAATTCGACACACTGAAGTCAACACATCGAAGTTCGACACACTGAAGTCAACACACAGAATTCGACACACTGAAGTTCGACAGACCGAAGTCGACACGCCGAAGATGACTCACCGATATTCATAAATACATGTTTCCATTTTATTAATTCAAATTTATTTCTAACGGTCATATTTAGACAAATTAATGTTTCTGACATTATTTAATGTTATCTGTAGGACTATCCATAGACAGTATGAGGTACATGCATGTGAAAAGATATTCATGCCTAGTGGACCTTGAAGTATAAAAGGAATACATCGATTTAAGAAATAGAGCTGGAAGAACACGCTGAAAAATAGATTGTGCAAATACGCAAAGATAGGAACAAAGCGCCTGAGATTACAAGAAGTTTCAAACAAGCAATATTTGCTGAAGTTCATTGTACATCGAGACACTGACAAGTTGAACCTTTTTAAATATGGAAGCTGGATTACAGAAACTACGATACTCTATTCTGAAGTCAACTTCCATAAGAGGACTCAAATATCATTTCCTCCTCATCTTTTGAATCCAGAGCATTACTGTACAACGCACAGAGAATTCTAAGCCCTATTCTTTTTCATAACTCTATTGTGTTTTCATCAATACTATTTTGAGCAATATGTATAAGTGTTTGAATCTCACACACTGTCTCTTGAGCTAAAGTGTAGGATAAAAAATATCCTCACTCTCAATCCCTTCTTACACTTGTATCCCACGTAGAACTGTGGAAGATATCCTGTGTGATCTATTTATTTGTTTTTCCCACGAATAATTGTGGTAGAGTTCAAGTTTGACCTGGACAGCCGAGTTTTCTATTGTGAACCCTGATCCTAGGTTTGGATCAAAAGTTTATTAATATAAATTTTTTGGTGGCAGGTGATCACCAAGTGGAGAGGACTAAGTCTTGGATTGAGAGTAAACCTATTGTTTTTTATGTTGTGTTGTTTATCTTATATTTCTTATGTGTTAAGTATTTCCTACATTAAGATAAATTGTACTTTAATAGTTAGTTTAGCAAGTTTTTACATCTGATTTGAGTCAGTAGGTTTGTTTCAAAAGTTTTACTAATCTTAGTATTGGTACAACTGAGAACTAATCAATCTTCTGAGAACCAAATTAAACTTTCAATACTTTTTTAAATTCACTACAAACTAAATTTGTGTTTATTTTTATAGGGGGATATTATTTTGTAAAGAACCCTTTTTAATAGAAATTTTTATAGATACTCAATTCACTCCCCCCCTCTTGAGTCATCTACTCCGACTAACAAAAACCTTATAAGGTTACCATGAACAAGAGTTTGAGAATCGAGAATTTAAATCTCTCTTCTCATAACATGGCTATTTTCATAATTTCTCTGCACCTCAAACACCTCAACATAATAGAGTTTTTTAAAGGATGAATATGACTCTTCAGGAAATTTTATTGACAATGATTAATGAATGTGACACTACTATCTATTTTTGGTATGAAGTTATTAACAAAACTTTTTATGTAATTAATAGAGTTATTATTGGACCTATCTTGAAAAAGAAACCATATGAATTATTGAATGATAGAAAACCCAAAGTAAATTAATTTATAGTTTTTGGAAACAAATACATCATTCTAAGTATAAATGATGATTTAGAAAAAAATCACCAAAAAATTATGATGGAGTTTTCTTGGTTATCCATCCACTAGTAAATCTTATATAGTATTTAAAAAAAAATCTAAAGTTGTGGAATAAACTATTCATGTCACTTTTGATGATACAAATTCACATGAACTCAAACCTTCCATAAAAATATTGAGGATTATATGTCAAATATTAATATCAATAATACCTCTAAATATTATGAACTTTATACTAATTTTCCTAGTAAATATCTAAGAAAATACCCTCGAATCCTTTACAGACTAGAAAAAGACTTGAAAGAACCAAGTTATTTAGTCCCTAAAACCATTATAACCCTTAAAAACATCACCTAGATTATTTTGTTAGAGACATTGAAAAGGTACTCAAACTCGAGACTCCCTAAGAAACCAGGTTGAATATCAAGAATTGTTTTCACAACCTAAACCTAAGAACATAAATGAAGTAATCAATTATGAACATTCGGTAATATCTATGAAAGAAGTTATAAATCAGTTGAAAATAAGTAATGTTTTGGAATCATTAGAAAAACCTAAATACTACCTAACTACTATAACTAAGTTGGTCAATAGAAATAAGGTTTATGATTTTATAACTATAATTAGAAACAAATCAATATTGGTTACACAAGTTGATAGTCAATAAGGGGGGATTGACTATGAATAAACCTTTACTCTAGTATCTAGACTTGAATCCATCAGAATACTGATTTCTTATACAACATATATAAATTTTAAGTTATATAAAATAGATGTTAAGATTGATTTTCTAAATGGTTATATTATTGAGGATGTTTTTGTTGAACAACATCAAATATTTTCAAATCCTCATTTTCTAAATTTTATTTTTAAATTAGAAAAAATGAATTATATGGTTTAAAATAAGATCACAGAGCTTAGTATGATGGGATTGACAGTTTTCTTATTTTAAATCGTATTTTAGAATGTGTTGGAAACCCTAATCTATTTATAAAAAATATTTTCAAAGATGTTTTAGTAGTTCAAATATATGTTGGTGACATTATTTTTGGATTATACTAACATTCTTTGTGTACTGAATTTGAAAAACTAATTAAAAATAATTTTAAAATGATTTTAATGGGTGAACTAAAATTATTTCTAGGATTTCAAATTTTTCAAAGTAAATGAGTAATTATTTTAAATCAAATTAAGTACAAAAAATATCTTTTAAAATGTTTTGTCTTGGATAACTTAAAATGAAGTGATTCTCTAATGATTACCACATGAAAATTGGTTCTTGATGAAATTGGGAAACTAGTTGATCAAACTAATTATAGAGGTATGATAGGGATTTTACTTTACTTAACATCCATACATCCAGATATTTGTTTAGTATGTGTATGTGTGCTCATTTTCAAGAAAACCCTAAGGAATCGCATTTAAATACGGTTAAAAGAATTTTTAAATACCTCAAAATTATAAACAATTTAGGCTTATTATATTATAGAGGTCATGATTTTTATTTATTTAGTTATTTTAATACTGATCTTAGTGGCTTTAAGTTGAATAAAAACTCACCTCTGGAACATGCCATCTTTTGGGTAAGTCTCTAGTTTCATAGTGTAGTAAAAAGAAAAAATCTGTTGCATTATCTACTGCTGAATCTGAATACATAGATGTGAGTAGATATTGTGTGTATATTTTGTGGATGAAACATACATTATTAGACTATGGATATCAATTAATACATTTCTTTATAAATTTTGATAATACAAGTGATATTAAAATTTCAAATATTCATGTATCTCATTCTAGGAAAAACACATTGATATAAGGCATAACTTTTTGAGAGATCATTTTCAAAAGGGTGATATCACTCTAGAATTCATTGGCATTGAACATCATCTTGCTAACATTTTTATAAAGCCTATGATTTATGAGAGATTAAATTATATAAAACATGATTTAGGAATTATTAATTATGTTTAATTTATTTGGTTCTTAAGTTATTTGATAAATATATATATATATTCATATGCATACAATTACTATGAAAAGTTCATATTTTAAGAAATATTTTTAAAAGGGGGTACTATATGAATTTTAAGTATGTTTTATTTTTATTCTCATGAATTACTATACAATATATCTCTAAATTATTATAATATTCCAAATTAGAATATAAATTGTCTCATCACTTTTCAAAATCAAACTCAACTATTTTTTGACCATTTCTTATAGAATCCCTAGCCTTTCAACCTTTAAATATATGTTATTAATAGTGGAAATAAAGTTGTCTTTTGAGGAAGTTGTTATTGAATCCTATAATTCTTCTAAGAGATCAAAGGTGAGCTCAGATGGATCCATAAATCTTTCAAATTAATGTATTATTATGATAGAAGTCTCCCCTAAGAAATAATTTGATGTAAAATGGTTCAGAACAATTCATTCTTTATTTTAGAGAGTTATACTCTTATAATTATGGACTAAGTGGTTTATGGATTATGATTTTCATTTCTATCCTCACTTAGTGAAATATTTTTATATGAACATGGTATTCAAAGATAGAGATAAAGAGTTTATTATTATAACTATTGTGTATGGTCACAAATAAAGTTTTTCTCCATCTCAATGGGTTGAAAACTTAAGACTACCACACCAAGGTGAGTTTGAAGGATATAAAAGTTTTATCCCTTAGAGAATCTATATTTTGAGATGGTAAATGCATCAGAAGAGTTGGCTGGTGATAGAACCCACTAAATGCATGGTGTTATTGAATATAATGGGGAATGTATGATGTTGTTGAAGTTTATACAGCATGTTATATACCCACAAAAGGGATATTTTAGAATGATTATTCACCAAGACCTCTTACTCTTATACTTGGTGGTTTATGGTGTTTTTATAACTTGCCTAGGTTTTTGGTGAGGCATATAGAAGTGCTTATCAATTTTTCCTCTAGGTTTAATACCCTGCCTTAGACTAATTTCATTTCTTCTTTGATTGAGATTAAAAGACATATTCCTAAGGAAGTGGATAAGTTAACTTATTTTGGTGTTGTTTTCCTAAATCAAATCACGTGTAATAAGATGAAAATAAGTTGGAATACTTGGAATATAATGTGGGTAGGTGATGAAGATAGGCTATATGGTAAATTCAATCTAGTAAGGATACCTTCTAGGATAATAGATTCATTTGATCCTAACATAAATCCTGATCAGATAGTGGAGGAAAAATATTCTTCTAATGAGATTGAATATAAAGCTATGTTTGATGTGTCTGATGAAGATATACAAGCTTGTGAATAGATCTTGAATGGTCCTCCTGGTCATGAAGTTATAAATGATTCTCAGGTACCTATTAAGACTGTATCTATAAGGGAAGAAGGATAAACTCATGAGGGGGAGTAAAATCCTAGATCCATACTCTTTAGACTACTTCTCACTGATTCTGAAGGTGATAAGGAAGCTGATCTGACTAGATAAATCCCTCCAATGTTTGAGATAGGATGTTCCCCTATCTTTTATTACACTCCCCCTAAAGAAGATCAATTTCTAGATAATACTTTATTTAATATGGATCTATATACCCCTAGTAATGGTAATGATAGGTAATATCATAGTGATGATATCCCACCTAAGTCAAAAGAACATGTCATTATAGTTACTATCCATGTTTTAGAGCCTCTTAATCCAAATCCTTATTCACCAATTCTAGACGATCAAGTCGTACTTGATACCTATGAAAATTTATTAAAACTTTTGGATACACCTTTCTCTCTTAGAAATAGATTAGATAACCTATTTGAAGGTGATTGGGATTATTATTTTTAAACCAGGAATAAGGTGTCAGTTTTGGAAGATTCATATCTCTCTACTTAAGAATTTAAGAAAGATCTAGGTATCATTTAAAACAATGAAGGATCTATGAAAATATCTTCAGAGTAAAAGTTCAATTTATCTAATTATACCTAATTTATGTATACTGAAAATGATTTAACATAGTCATTTCCACCACACACAAAATCCTCATACTTCTATTTTTTCTTTAGTTATCACTTTTTCTAATTTCATATAGTTCAAAATTGATCTTCTGGAATTACTAAAAAAAGTGTTTATGGGTATCAACATTTACAATAAGTATTATGAGTAAGATAATATTTCATATACAATTGAAAGTATAGTATCTTGTATATAGACTAAGTTTTTACTCAATCTATGTCATTTAGGTCATGATATTGGATGTTTTCAAACTTATATGGAATAATTTAGAGGATAAATATGAGCAATTCAAGATTAACTATTGAATATAATTTCTACAATGGACATAAGATGTCTTTTAATGATTACAAGTCCTTCTAGACCTTCAACTTTAAATCCTACATTAGTTTCTATAGATGTGTATCTTATATGAAGTCTTGTTCATGAGGAAGTCCAGAGTATGGAATACAGTGTTAAATATATCCAAAATCATGTTCAAATGGATGTGGATGCACATGGAGAGAAGTTATATGATGTGGTTAAAGCTAAATCTATCAAGCCTTCCAAGAAAAAAGATGTGATCCAGGAGTCTATAAAGTATTATCTTAACCGGATCTACACTAAGGCTGATATGAAAACTCATTTTCAATCATTATAAAGGGAACTTAAGTTGCCTCCTCTCATATATTCTTTTAAAGGGATTATATAAAATCTATTAATTATGGAACCCCTTTTGGATCATTTTATGTCAGTAAAGTATTAATTTCTCTATATAATTGAGCATGGGTCTATATTTGTAACAAACATTACCAGGCTCCTCAATCCTTATTTGTATGTTGAAAAAGTTCTGGTTTTAAAACCTCCAACTCTACCTGTGCCCATCATTTATCTTCCTCCCTATGATATAGTAGCAATGTCTACTTAGGTTTCAACATTTTTCATTGCACTTATTTCTCATACTCCTACTAAACCTCTTATTGAACCTTTTGGTTCCTTATTCTCTTGTATAAATTAATCATATTTCCAATTACCTCATGATTTTAAGAGTGGTTATTATAACTCACCTTGCACTTCCTCTTACTCCTATCATTGGAAAAGGAAAATACTTGAATAATCTCTTAACCCTTCCAGACTCGGATTCATGTTCTGATTATGTATTATGATAGGGACAAGTATTAAACTATTTTTACCTATCAATGAAATATTTTTTACTCATATTGTTGTATTTTTATTTTCTACTCTTTATTTTCATATCTATTAATTTGCACTTTCTCACCCTTTTTGTATACTTTTTTATAATCTTAAAAGGGGGAGTAAAGTATTGAATTATTGATTCCATGGTTCCACGATTATTTCATTGTGATTGTTTAATTAAATCCATGATTTGAGATCATCAAAAAAGGTTATATTGTTGTATTAGTCCAATAATTTCTTATTTCAGTAATCAAAAAACAATTTTATGTGTTTCTAATATTCTCTATGTCTTATGGAATTAAAATATCTCTTCTGGAAAATTTAGAAAATTTTAAAGTCTTAGAATTATTGTCAAGCTAAACAATCTAGTCTATAGACCTTAATTCTAAATATAAAAATTTTCAGTATTAACCACATGAAGACTCGATCAACCATTTAAAGGCATTAACATAGGTCAAATTTCACAAAGTATAAGAGTTATTTTGTTGAAAATTCATCAACCATATGTATATCAGATTAAACATGAGGTAAATATTGAAAATGACTTAATAGATTGCATGACAAGTGGATTGATCGCGTGGTAAGTGTGTTTACTTCATGGAAATTGGGTTAGATTCATGTCTATTGGTTCAACCAAGGAATATCTCACAACTCTTCGATTGAACACACATTTAAATAAAAGCTATTGTGAGACTCCAAGAATTCACATGATGAGTTGAAATGACCACATGGAAGATTAGTTATATGGTAAAGTATTTAATTGACCATATAGACTTCAAGAAACCATATAAATTTTTCCAAATTATTGGATCAATTATGAGGTCAATTAATAGATCATATGACCATATCAAGGAGTTCAGTCAAGTTTTTCACTAAGTATTAGAACTACCATGGATTAAATGACATGGAACACTTAAAGAGACTATATTTAAAAGTTGGTATTGTATTTTAATATAATATTTTACAACCACTTTAAATAAAGATTTAAATTTTATTTCATAATCATTTAATGCTCTTGGATTTGATTCCAAGTATGAGGATTCATTATTATTCATTTACAATGAATATTTTTAGTGGAATTTTTTCTTTTATAGAAGACTCAATATAGAGAAATAAGTGATCAAAACATATGTGTGAAAATGTTACTTTTATGAATGTGAAAAACAAGAACTGTGTAATACTCTATTTTGATCAAAACTTCATCACATCTTCACATCTCATTAAAAAACCTAAATTATAACATAGAGAATATAAGAAACATCTACAAAACATCATAACATCAATCTTATTCTACATAAAACTCTTTATTATTCTATTTTTCTCCAATTTATATTACCTTAAAGTTGTGCTTGAATTACACTTATATTTATTAGCACTTTCTCCTATACTCTATTAGAGAATATAAGAGACTCTATCTTAAATACTTATTTATATATATACTCCCATGGAAATTGTGGAAGAGGTAGTGTATATCTTGGACAGACCTGCATTCTATTTTTTATAAAACCTGATTCAAGTTGTGGTTTTGTTTATTTATTAATAAACATGATTAGAAATGAGTGAATTATAATTTTAGAGGATTAGGTCTCATCTTGAGACTAAAACTATTGTTTTTATTCCATAGTGATCTTAATGATTATTTTTCTATTCCACTATGTATTTCAATGTTTTGTCTACTCTATTTTAAAATTTTCTTTTAAATTTTTTCTCAATACTATACTCTGATAGTTAGTTTTTATATGTGATATATCTACTTTTTTATGTGAGTAAATTAATATCAAAAGATTAGGATAATTGTAAGATTATTATAATAGAGTCTTAATCAAAATTTTGAGAGATTATTTAAAAGTATCAAATTAGTTATATCTATTATATTAATTAACCGTTCTATTTTTCTAAATTAAAAGAATTTATTTTAAATTGTTTTAAATAGAAATTTTAATGAGAAACTCAATTTACCTCCTCTTGAGTTGTCCAATGGGACCAACAGGGTATTTAATTTGGGGGTTTTATGTGGCCTAATTTCAAGTGTGTGTTAAGAGTTGATTGCACACCATTTCTCATGGATTTAGCAGCATGAGGTTATTCATTGAGTTAGATGTTAATTATGTTAGTTTGGGTTTTTAGTTTTAAATTTTTAGTTTATTAATTTTTTGGGGTTTATTGATGATATATATTTTTATAGACTCAGAGGAGGTTGGTATGATCTTGGTATGATTTATGGATCATCAATTGAGGTAGGTTTTATTAAACTAAAAAATTTTCTTATTTGATTAGTGATTTTATGTTTGTATTTCATCATTATTATATTTATCTACATGTTTTATGACTAGTTTGAAAACACTAATAAATTTTAATGGGATTGAATTATCCAAAGAGTCAACATGGACCACATAGTATACTAAGTGGCTCGATGATGGATCCTTGGTTGAACAAGTTTTAGTGGCCCTCTTTATATATTTTTTAGTGGCATATGGTGGATTTCAAATAGAAAATTGATTCATTTTTAAAATATTTTTTAGGGTTTGACTAAAATGTAATTTCAAAGGAAAATGGTGATTTGAGAAATGGGTTTTCAAATAGTATTTCAAATGAAATTAATGTTTTCTAAATATTTTTTATGGGATTTTGGACAAGGGTCAATCCTGAGTAATATGGAAGGTTATACCTTTTCTAAATGGTTTATAGAATGAATTTTTAAAGATTTTTAAAGGAAAGATAGTAGGCCTTTGTTGGAGATGGTTTTGGTATGATTGACCTCATATGGGTGATTCTATGTTTTCTAAACTTTGTATGTCTATTTTACTTATTTATTATGGTTATATTTTGTGTATGTTGTTGAATTATGATACATCTTCTATGTTTTATTTAGTGATGTTTCTTTTTCTATCAAAGTTGAGGGTTATTCCAGATGGATGGTACAAATCTATTAGAGGTTTGAAATGGGTGACGGGACATATTGGGATGTAGGGATAAGTATCGGGTGACTAGCACCATGGATATGAGTTTTTGAGTTGTTAGATGGGTTGTGTTCCCTATTTTTTGTTGTATGTGTATTCCAATATTGTGCATGTGATTAGTAGAGGATCCTGGTGTGGCGGTATATATCCCAAGTTATATCCCTGCCCTGAGTGAGAAGGCTCTAGAAGAATTTACATGGGTGAGATGAGGTCCTATATGTGTGTAAAATCCACGTTAACCTTGAGTGATAAGGTGTGTCCTAAGATGGGATGTGTGACCTTCCTTGAGTTAGAAGAGATGTCTATAGTACTTCATGTGTTCCAAGTGAGAAGTGATCACCATGATGTTTGTAATATGACATCCCTTGAGTGTAAAGGGATGGGTCATGAATTGTTCAGAAACCCTTGCATCTTCAGGCATGGGTTGGGTTATAGTACAAGGTGACCTTATTCATTCCATCATGGAGTAGAATCAGGGAATGGCAAGTGTCAAGGTATCCTAGTTAGCACATGATTATCTAAATTATATGATTGTATATTCATTCTGTGTTATATTTTATATATGGGTGTGTTGTATTTGAAAGAAAACACATTTTATATATATATATTTCCTGCACATCCACTTGATCACAAAAACACTCAATATTATTGAAGAATTGGGGATTCCAACTGGGTTATTGGAATGACCCCTACCAGCATACATGGCATGAGTTTCAATGTTTGTGGGTATACCTTCTTATTTTATCTTTGTACATGTGAATCTCTTAGAGCTAGAAACATGGTTTAGTTAGTGGTCAATGGTGGCTGAGTATTAGGTAGGATGATTATGTGAGTTGGGATAAAGTCTAGGGTAGTTTATTATTATTTTTTGTCATTTTGCATCATGTGTACTAGATAGTTTATCGTTTACTTATATGGTGTGTTTTTTATTTGTTTATTTGATTTTTTTTATATTATAATTTATGTATCATAGATAATTTTTACAGCTTTCTATTCTAGATTGAGGGGTTCTTAATGGCTCTATTTTATTTCAATAGGTATTTTTTAGAATGTTCATGATACAGACAAGTCATGAAAAATTTTCAAAATACTCAGGCTTAACTCTTAGGTTTTATTTAAGTGTAAATCATCTCCCTAGGACTATATCAATTCCTCGCTACTAGTTTAAAGCCTCTAGAATAAAGATGGAGTTCCTGAGGTCATGTGACGAACCTCACCAGGGTGTCATTTCGATGATCCAGTTTAGGGTGTTACAATACTAAAGGTCAGTGTTAAAATATAAAAGTTATGTATTAAAATATATAAATTAAGTGTTAAAATGAGTAACTAAAACTTGATGTTTTTTAGTCTATTTTTCCCTAAACTCTATTATTCAATTTTTTCTTTTCAATATATTTTTATAGGTAGTCTCTACTTGTTATCTTTTTAATCCTTTATTTATGTTATTTTTTTATTTTTTTCATGCTCCTATAATGTTATAATCCTCCTGCTAAATTCATGTTATTATCAAATGTTTTTTAATAATGAATTATTTTTAATTCATTTTTCATGTTAAATTTTTATTTTTTATATATCTATTAAATTATGTAAGGTTGGTGTAAAAATGTGGAAGTTCTGTGTTAAAATATAAAAATTGGGTATTAAAATTGGATGCTAAAAATCGATAATTTTTCAGTCCACATCTCCCCTTTATTCCATCATCAAATGTTTTATTTTCAAAACATTTTCATTATTACTTACCAATGTTCATCATATTAATTCGTTTTTCATGTTTTTCATATTTTTTTCATAAAATATTTATATTCTAGAGGCTAAGTATTTTTTTGTAAATTTTTTTTGTTACTCACTTAATTTATTTTCAATTTATTTTTTTGTTTCTTCTTTATTTTTTCATATATGAATTAAATTATAGATTTTCAGTAATTAAAGATATATGGTTAGAGTTAAATTAGGGAAAATATGTATTAAAATATAGAACTAAAAACTATATAATATAGAATTTTCATGTTAACTTCATGTTATTCTCGGTTTTTTTAATTCATTTTCCATTATAATTGAAAAATGGTTTCTTTTTAATTCCTTTTTTATGATGTATTTTTATCTCTTCATACCTCAGTTAAAATATGGATGGTTGGTGTAAAAATATAGAAGTTCAGTGAGGAAATATAGAAGTTTTATATTAAAATATGGAAATTAAGTATTAAAATGAGTAACTAAAAATTGATGATTTTTTATTCCACATATTCCATTTAATAACCAAAGTTCATTATATGCTACATTTTGATACTGATTTTTTACAAAACTTTTATATTCTCAAAAATAAGTGTTAAAAATTGAAAATTAAGTGTTAAATTCTGAAAATTATCTATTAAAATATGGAAATAACAATCTGGAAACTGTATAGTTTTTACACTCACTTCACCTTATTTTCTAATTCTTTCTTTTTATTATACTTTACTTTTTTAGAAACTATTTTATTTTTAATCTATATTTCATATTGGGTGATAAATTACAATATCTAAGTATTAAAATTAGTAACTAGAAAAAACTTATTTTTTATTCATTGTGTTCCATTTATTTTATCCTCTCTTAAAATGTTATTTATATATTTTTTATTATTACTCACTTAATTTATTTTTAATTCCCCTTTCATGATGTTTTTTTATTTTTTTTATACATCTATTAAAATATAAAATTTAAGTGTTAAAATCTAAAATTTGTTTGTTAAATTATGAAACTGGTTTGTTACAATCTATAATTTTAGTGTCAAACTAAAATTTATTATACAATTATTAAATTTTGGGACTTATGTATAAAACTGTGAATTCTTAGTGTTAAACTATTTTTTATCATTATATCTTATAGGAAATCAAGGAATTTTATGATGGATATATGAAATCTATTAATGATAACTTTCACAAACTTCTTAGAGTTCAAGGTAATTTTTAGTAGGAACCCTCTCATGGTAAACCACCCAAAGTACATAAGGGAGAGGAAGATTAAGATAAAGAGGAAGACTTAGAGTAAGAGGAAGATAATAAAGTGGAGAAAGAAGTAGAGTAAAAGGAATCGATGGAGGTGGATAAGGAAGCTGAGGAGGAAACTGTGGGGGTGAATGAGGAGGATGAGGAAAAAATGATATGGGTGGTTGATAAAGTTAAATAAGACAAATAGAAGGTCAATTGGGAAGTGGAATTGGGAGACTCTTACTAGATAAAAGCTTTGAGGAGGTTACAACGAAGAAGGATAAAAAAATCACCCTATATTCAATAACCACTTAGAGGTTAAGGTGTCTTAAACAATAAATTTTATGACTGGTGCACCTCAATAAGTACTAAGAGACACAAATAGAGGTAGGTTCATGTCTTGTACAGAATTTACAAAATGAATATTTACAAAAATTCATATTGTACACTGAAGGTGTAATATATTTTTTTGGTAGAGTTGTTGTTAAAGTGTTTAATTACCATATTACCAAGGTAGAGTGGTGATTCTTATGCCCTAAGTAATAGGTTGGAAAAATGTTTTTATAAAACCAATTATGACATTTTGAATCAATTTTTTTTTATAAATTTCTTCAGTAATATATCATCTATAATCATGAAATTGAATATGGTCACCATTAATGCAATAAAGATTATAAATGATCATAACTAAGATGGAATGGTGACTAAGAACATTTTTTATCTATTATTCAAGGTAAAAAATTCATTAATACTTATATTTTTTGTTCTTACTAATTTATTCTCATCAACTATAATTTTAAGATACAATTATATTATGTATAGAGGATTAAAAATTGACTAATATTTTGTTATATATAATCTCTAAAATTTTTAGGTATACCATAGAAGATTGTAAGATTATTATTTTTTCTTGTGTTGCTATAAGATCATTGGTTTTGTTTTTTTGCTACATAACAACCAAAAAAACTACATATTCTCGATTCTCTTGGTGTAAAATCACTATCTGGTGTAAAGAAAAAGTTTTACATCTTAGTGGTACTTTAATCCATCTTACACATTGTTTATTTTATGGTTAATAAAGATAGTAAATATTTAAAAAAGTTTAAATTTATTATATTGGTTTATTTTATTAATATTGGCTTCCTCGTAATTATTTTTTGGCATCTCCATTGATAGGGACTTTCTTCTCCATCAAAATTTAATGTTTTGTATGAAACTATCCAAGTGAAATAAAATTGGTAAAATTGGTTACCAATTACTATATTTTTCAAATTATTAATAGAAATCCGATGGTGTTACTTTTTTATTTTTCAATAATGATTTTGGAATTTATTTTATAACATGCATGGAATAAAGGGTCATCTCAATGAAGATGAATGGTTATACTGATGTATGTATTTTAGTCATTATATATGGGGTAATCTAGCTAATATTTATAATTTTTTGTTAATTTATTTTTAGATGTATCTTTATAGAAAATTATCAGGTTTATATGGTTGTTGGTCAATAATAAAACAAAATCTTTAAGATTATATATTTTATGTTGATATTTAATTAATGTCCGAATTTTAAGAACATGTATATTGGAGATAAAAATTTAATAGATTTTTTTAGGTACTTTATTGTGTCTAAAACCTTGACTCAAGTTAATTTAGTTTTTTTATCCATTTATTTAAAATTTTCTATACAAAAACAACATGGTGAAGGTGGATAAATTTTTAACACTAATCTTTCAAATTGTCTATAGGGAAACCACTGCATGAAACTAATATATTTTTAACTCTAGTTTTCAATATTTTACACAAATTATAAAAAATTTAACACTTTCTGGATAGTCTTACAATTATACTAGATAGATTTAAAATCTGTAACTTTAGTGTTATAATATGGAATCTCATAGTTAAAACTTAGAAATTTAGTGTTCCAACGGCCCGAAGGCCTTGAAATTTTTTTATTTATAATAAAACCCCTTTTAAGGGAAGAAGGGGGAACCCAAACAGACATCAAAAACATCAGACAAATCACAAAACGAATGTCTTAGAGAGTAAAACCAGAAAAACAACAAGAATCTACCCCTTCCTATCATTTGATCATGATGAAGCACTCCACCGTTGCATGGCTATTCGGCTAGAAAATGTCATGTGTCAAAGCACAAACCCGATCCGATGGCAAGCATCATACCCTCTCAAACAACCAAATTTCTCTCTCTCTCTCTAATATATAGTCATATATTTATATATTCATACAATCAAAGAAATTTTTAGAACACATAGACTTAAAATTAAAATTTATATCATATATCTTCTTGACTCCATTCTTGACCTTCCAAATTATAGGATCCATGACAATGAAATTTTTTATATGTAATGTATAAGAATAATTCCCCAAAATACTGGTATGAATATTTTGGAATAGTTTTGTTAGAACTATCCACATGATAACCATGAAATCTCTCTCTCTCTAAGACATTTTTCTGTTTTTAATTAAACCAATTTTAAGGGTAGTGATGGGAACCATACATCAAAAAATAAATACCATCATATCACCATAATACATTCAAAAAAACACCCAAAAACTTAAAATTAAAAATGAAAAACAAAAAAAATGGATTTTGTGACAAAGGAGATGGGAGGGTTGACCTCGAGCCTTGGGCCCTCAAGTCGCAAGTTGGTATCCTTGGTCCTTCTAAGTCAAATAGAGAATTTTTTTAGTCTATAATTATACCAGAGATGATCCAACCCCCCCCCCCCCCTCACTACTAGAGAACCACCACTATCAATAGAAAGAAACTCTATAAGTTAAAAAATCCAAACATGTAATCTTTAAATATGATCAAGAACATTAACACAAAAATAGAATCCAATGGTCAGGATTTCAAAAACCACTATTTATTCCTCATCAAGGATATGCTAAATTATTCCATTATTAAAGATAATATCACAATAAAGACCCACATCCTACCAAAAGAAACCTTCCATCAGTATAGAAATAATAAAATATCATTGTTACCTTTGTAACATCACTAAATTCAAGGTCGAACTCATTTGAATCCAAACACTGACTGATAAGGAAACTATAATGCAACCCTGCCTAACACCATCCCCAAACAGCTTCATCACCTCAAGAAGCTATCACCATGACTAAGACATATTACTTACAATAGAGAAACATAATAAAATCCTACTACCATAAAATATATTTGGGAGGAAATAAGTGAGAGAACTTGTGAGGGGATGGACACAAGATAGGTTAGAAAAGGATGCCAAACCCACTGTTGAATATCCATATAAGAAATAGATAATAGTTAGGAGATTGGTGGTAAATTGAAACTTTGAAAACAAGGGATTAATAAACAAAAAACAAAGATCAGTAACATTCCTATAAAGTATAAAATGCCACCATGGATATCACCCATTAGAAACACAAAAAAAATGTTTCATCTGCATAGTCTCACATCACCATGAAAACCATTGCACTAGAAAAAAAATGGGGTAAATTGTAGTGGATCAGGTAGAAATATTATAAAATAATCTAACTAGTTTATCGGTAGTGATCAAGGAATATAGAAGACAAAACCATAAAATAAAAACCCTAAAATCATATCTATCATGCACTCAAACAAACACTCCACCATCACCATCCCAAAATAAAACAAACACTATTTTGCTAGACCAATATGGGGTCTAACATGATGGGTTCAGAAAAAAGAATAGATAAAGGTTGAACAGGCCCCTAAATGAAAAAAAAAATATTACTCATCTTTTCATGATATTCATTAATCAAGACACACACATTGTGTCTCCTATCTTTGGAAATCTATGCATTGAATGATATAGAAAAATTTGTTATGATATGACCCCATTGACAGTTTGGAAATAATGACATGGTCTACTGGTCAACGTCACCATTACTTTCAAACAATATTCCCAACATTGTATAGAAACTTTTCAAAGTATTCATAGCTATATCAAAATCATAGTCTAATCCAAAATAAGCAATGGCATCCAATAATATTTGCACCTATTTCTTAGTTTCTCTTCCTGTTCCTTTGTATAATTTTGAAATTTCAGAAATAAAATTTTCTTTCATGAGATGATAATATTATGCATGTTTATAACCTTAAAAATATTTTTCTAAATATACCCAAAATCTCATTATTTAAATTAAATATAGTAATCAATTTAATATAACCTCTAATTTTTTTATGTTACTTAAAAACTATATTTAATCATCAAAGATATCACCGCCAATAATCGGATATTCTAGTGGTAAGATGTTGTTATCCACATAATATATCAATGTTTCTAATGATTTACCTTTATAATGACCACTAAGGTGACACCCATCCATATACAAAATGGTTCATGCACCTAATAATAAACCACTTATACAAAAAACATATATAATAAATAATCTTTAAAATAATTTTTTTATGATGCAACCTACTTCATTGTAACTTTTGAATCAATTTTCACTAATATATTACACATAAAAGGAATTAACATATATGATTGATCTGAAATCCCATATATTTCACCAATATCTTTATCAATGTTTGATGATATGTTAGGCATATACCATAGTATATATGCAACTCACCTTTAATATCATTTGTGGGTTTTTCAACATTGGATTATAGACCATCACAAATGATAGAAGACATTAAAGATGCACTTAACTTGTAAGGAACTATTAGTCTATCTAGAGATAATTTCATGTGCACATTACTAATAGTTTTCATGCAAGGAAATGTATTCAAATTCCCTAATGCATATGATGTCATATTTCATGTAAAACTTTTAACTTTTCACTTTAGAATAATCTTTTTAGGGCTATTCCTTACAAATTTCTAGTCAAACTTATGTGAAATTCTACATTTAAAAGAGTATTTCCCTAAATTCTTTGGATGAAGTAAAACAATTATCCAACATTCATAAAAAAATCACTCTAATTTGAAGAATTTATCTATGGTATTGAACAAAACACACTAATAAGTACACAAAGTAACAATGGGATATTACTACTATATTATGAACTTGGTTTCAAATTACCATTAATTAATTTGACTTTAGAATTGAAATACAATATTCCAATGCATAAAAAACAAATAAATAATTTATTTTTAGAAAAAAATTAAGTGTGTCATTACTTCTGATTAACACCCCTTGTAAATTTATGTATTAATCTAACATTAAAATATTGTATACATTATAAATTAAATTTTAATAATTAATTGATATCATCATTATCTATAAGGTCTAAAAAAATTCCATTATCAAACTTTAATGTGTATTTCAACTCCAAAAAAGGCATATCACATAGTATAAATGAGGATTCCAATATTGATAGTTCACAAAATGATATTCCATATTTTAGCAATCCACCCAGAGATATTCCACCTTCATAATTCCTTTTTTTATAAATCAAATACTAAAACTCCTCTATAATGAAAATAATACAACATTGATTTTTGTAACTGATTATCCATTATCACATATGAATCACCATAAAAAATAGAAAATATAACTCATGATAAAATATTTAACACTATAAATGAAACTATGAAACTAGGTATTAATACAAATTTCTATATATCATAAACCCATTGTGTTTCTAGTGAAAGAAGGGATGTCAAACAAGCTAATAATGAACTAATGGTTTCACAAACTAAGAATCGATTATATAAAGGATTTCATGGGAGGGAGAAAAGTGGGATTTGGATTTTTACAAGATCACCATATAAATAATCCATCTAACTAATTACATATTTTGGTAATTTTATTTACCCACAACCTATTTTTACAAAGCCTAGTTAATTCCCTCTTTTAGTTCATGAGTTTCATTTTTTCAATTATATATTTGTAAATACATTTACTTTAAATTAATTCAAAATAGTGATTGCTTTGAGACATAAGGTCTTTACCAACCCACCTCTTATTCTGTTCCACATAGGCACCAACCACCTGAAAAAAAGTCTAATACATGCATAAACCCCAAATTACCATAAAAATATAAAATATTTGTAATTATAATATAAGGGTTAGGGTATTAATGGGTATTAAATTTATATTTGTTTATAGATTCGAGCATTAATATTCAATCTTAAATGGGTTTGGATTTGACTTGGGTATCTATTTTCCTAAAAAAATTGGGTTTAGATGCCTTCATTTTTATAGGCATCTGACCTGTTATCATCCCTAAAATCACTCATGTAAACCAATTATTACATATTTTCTTATTTCATTTTTATGAATACAATGATAGTATTTTATAGAGGGATGGATATAGACTTACTCTAGAAAAATAATTATTTAATTTACTCATAATTAATATCAAGTGGTTGTAATTATAAACAATTTTTATAATAAAATTCTTTATTCATTGTTAAAATAATTTCTTTTACAAAGAATAATAAATTCAAATAATGAAAAAATTAGTATATATTCAAAAAGTAATCCAAAATAACACTAATTCACAACTCCATCCAAAACACCTAAGGAGTTATTTATTTGAAACACTTCAAAGCATCAATAATAAGTATAAAATTCCAATGAACAATTAGCCCATGGACACCTACATATATAAAACATCAAGGAAACCTTTGATTTGTCTCAGTCTAGACATACTAATGGATTACACATACCACCCATTCAATAATTTTTCTACTTGATTTTTGAAGTATACCTTCAAATAGAAAAAAACTAAAACCATGTATCCCTAGACACAAAATCCCCATTTTCTAAGAATTATAAAGGATATATATCAAATTCACTCACTTTTATAGAAAAAAAATTTATTTAATCCATAAATCTTTAAACATCACTACCATCCAGTCACTTCATGCAATATGATGTATAACATAAAACTATCAAGCATAAAACTGGTCTAATTTATTATAATACCAAGAGTAGAGATGAAGGATTTCATCATAAAACTATGTAAATTGGAACATCATAGAGGTTATTAGAATTCATATAGGATTTTTCTTTTCAATAAATGAATACATGAGAGAAATTAAAAAATAATAGTAATAAATAATTGAAGTGTGGATGATAATCATGAAGATTTCCACCTATAAATTGTTTCTATTGTTGAATTAAATCCCACTCTAATAAATTTAAGGAGTAATTTGATTTAATAAGGTATCTTAGATTATATATTTCATCTATAGTTGGTGCATATGGATCTAAAAACGTTATCATTATATTAACAACTACATTTTTTGTCTTGTAATATAATTCCTATCAAAGTCCTGTAAAAAATCATAAAGATCAAGTGTTTTTTTTTCAAAATATTAGAAGAATGGTTGTAAAGGGGGAAAATATTTTCTAGATAGCCATCACCATGCTCAAATAATCAATTTTAGTGTAGATTTCACTAGTATAATTATGACTATCCCATTTAAGGGTATATAGGAATACAATATCTTTATCCTATAAATCATCATCTACAATAACGATTTTAAAAAAGAAAAAGTAACCATATGTATATGATGATTGTAAAGAATAATACAAACACTTAAATAATAAAAAATGTAAGAAGTTCCAACATTTATCTTAAATTGAATCCTTTGAAGCTAATACCAAGTCATAGTACAAAAAATTGGTTTAATAGGAACTACAAAGAAAATATAAATATAATTAAGATTAATTGATTCTATATAATTCCCAAATTTAATGGGTTTAGCTGATAAACATATATAGGGGTGATAATATATATTTGAAATGATCATAAAATCATTAAAGGTACCCCCTTAATAGATAAGATGATTACAGATGTTCTAAAGTCTCTAAATTATTATAACTAGAATGAGAGAAAATATTATTTCCCAATTACTATCCTTATAGTGATTCCACCATTGAGTATAAAATAGCTTTAAATTCATAACTCTATGATAGGTTAAGATAAGTCCAACATGGTTTTTAAAAAGTTTCCAAATTTTTTAACCCATATCATAGTGAATAAGTAAATGATTATTGGTTTTATATTGCTAAGAACAAAAGATACACATTGAAGGCAGTTAAACTACAAGCTTAATTAGAGCCTCATCTATAATCACAACATTTTTCAAAACACACTAAACAAAAATAGATATATTTATGGGAATACATTTATTCTAGATAATAGTGTCTTCAATAGAGGTAGAATTAATTTTTTTAATAGCATGATAAATGGTGGAAAAGTCTTTATCAATTAAGGAATCATCCATAAGTATATTCAAAGATAAATCATCATAATATGAAACAATAGATTTCCAAATTTTATAGGGATTATTAGATTGGGATATTATGTAACATTATCTCATGAAAGTGACCCATGGGTTAGAGTGGATGTGGATTCCATTCCAAATTTTTATCATATAAGTTTTAGAAATATCTTTAAACCTTATAATTACCAAGCTATTTTTTTAGGTAGGATAACATAATTTCCTATAAGTAATAAAATACCATTTGGAACTATAATACAAATTACCTCATAAGAAATTGTTCATATTAATTTCCAAATATTGAACCATATATTTAGGTAGGGTATGGATATTTAAGTAATACAAGGCATAGTTTGAGAGAACATGCCTTAAAATTTGAAGATTTCCTCCCATTATATTAATTTATTCTTCCATTTATCAATGTGAGAATTGAATTTTTTTCACCAATGAACTAAAATATGAGTTATTAGGTATTACACATTACAAAGGGAAAGGAATATAATTAATAGGTAGCTGATAATGACTCAAATATTTGTAATTTTTGATAATTCTGACTCTTCTAGATGGGTGGTGTTTTTCAACAATGAATTTAATCTTTTTGTAATTGAATATGATATAAGAGGAAATATATATTTTTAAGAATAAAGGTATTGAGGTTTATAAAATTACTAATATACCCTAGTAAAAATGAATAAATCATATGTATAATAAAGAATAAAAATGAAATTGTAGATATAATGGTTGTAAAATGGTTTCATTATTCCTTGATGGAGGATAATTGTAATACCACAACTTAAAGCTTCACTGGAATTAATAAAGAGAAATGATGATAGTAAATCACCCTATTTAACACCCATAAAGATATTTAAAAATCTAATAGAATCACCATTAACCAAACAAGAAGATGGGTAGAGTCTATAAAATTTTTGACAACATTGATAAATCATTATTCAAAACCAAATCTATTAGGGATGGTCAGAATAAACTCCCAAAACAAAGTATCAAAATATTTTTGGATGTATAATTTAAGTACCAAATTATATCCTTTCCATTTATAATTAATTATTTCAATAATATCACCCCCCCCAAAGAATGTTATCATGAATAGTCCTATTTTGAGTAAACCCATAATATTTCTTTAAAATAACAGTATTTGGAACTATGGAAAGTCTAATGGAAATGATATCAGTGAGAAATGTCTTAATAAAATTGAAATGGATGATAAGATGTAGGTCTTAAATACTATAATGGTTGTATTTATTCGAAATAAAAAGGATTTGATCACTTTCTATAGCCACAAGAATAGGGATTCTAAGGGAAAAAAATCATTGACCACACTGAGACTATCATTTTTAATGATATCCCTAATGGAGATATACCCTAAAGCCTCTTATATATGTGATACATATTATCCTATATCCTAGGGTATGATATAGGGATATCATACTTATTTCTACTGGCCTTATAAGGGTTCCAACTCACCCCTTGAAAGGTGGATTATCATAATCAATAAAAAATGAAGGCCTTCGGGTCATTGGATGGATATAGGGAAATCATATGAGATTATATTTTTGGATTTGGTGTTCTAGAACCAATTGTTTATAATGTATATTACATGTATATTTGAATTTTTTAATATTAATAAAACATATTTTTATATATTTTTCATTATTATATATTATTTTCATAAAATAATGTACTAAAGTGACTATCACATTGATGAGGTCATCGTAGTTCCCCACAATTATTTAAACCTTGAAATACTATGACAATATTCTTAAATACAGTTTTTTGGTTGGATAATATTCTATGATGGGGCACATAGTATATTGAATCGTAGGTGTGAGTACTCATAAGTGAATGAGACTTATTCTCATGAAGTCCTCACTTGGTAATCTCCGAGATGAGATACTATGAAAATAAACTTTCTTGTTTGAATTATTCATTTTTTTAGTGTCATCGAATATTCCTATTTGTGAGCTTATGTAATGGTCATTGACCAAAAATTAAATTTTTTATTAAAAACCCCTTTTGTGAAAAAGTGAGAAACCACACAAGTATAATCAAATCCTAAGGTTATATAATACAAAATGATATCACAAATTTATTGAAAATTAGACTAAGATTGTTAGAACTGCATACCCGATATAATCCCCATTGAAGTGCTTCAACATTCAAGCTTGGGTCATCCCTGGAAAAGTCTTCAAAGTGGGTAGCTATCTTGTCCCAAGTCTGGATATATTCCTCCACATTTATCTTTTGTACATTGAAACCCCATGCCAAAATAAGATCTTGGCAGTTGATCCAGTCCCTTTATTCCTTACTAACATCCATTTTAACCTATCTTCCTATAATTATTTTGACCTCCTCCCTTGAGGCATTAAGTTTGATATCCTTTTCATCATTTCTTTATTAGAATGAATAATTTAATCAAGATATTGAGTTTTCTTTCCTTTCTTCTTTCCCGCCACACCACCCTCCCCTTGATTTTGAATATCTCTACACTTATATTTAAGATTTCTACATCTTGGGACAGAATATTCTAGATCTTGAGGTTTTTATTTACAGTAATTTTCCTTTTACTTACTATCTGGTCTTGTTTGCATCAGCTTAGGCATCTTGGAGTAGTCCTTCCTCCCTTATATCCCTTACCTTTATTAACAATGCAGCTCCCCATGTTGTGGTGCCCCTTTCAACCCTTATTATTACTTGGGCTATGGAGACCTCTAATTCTCTCTCTCTCCTTATTGCTAATAGAAAATTGACTAGAGACCTCAAATTCATTCCCACCCTCAGAGAAATCCTAAACAGCCAAGGGATACTCCACTGGCAATGGTGCACCCACATTTGGAGTAGTCCTCAGGGCCTAAACCAAGAGGTCAATATTCATACCTCCACTAGATAGTAGTTCTTTTTCTTGGTCCTGAATTGGACCTTCCTCCATCAAGCCTTCAAAATGGTTAACGAAAATGATGGTTTCTTGATAATTTTTTGTATTGGACATGGTCACTATATTTACCCCATACCCTGTAACTTTTTTCTTCTTAGTACCTATAGAGCCTCCCTTACTTGCCACATCAACCATACCTATATGATCAGGGGCGTGACCATAGAAAACTAAAACATCATTTTGTTCCATAGATCATCTCTTACAAGGGATTAAATTATTCTAGTCTAGCATAACCTGATATAGAGGCCTTAGCACTAAAGGCACTTCAACTACCTTGAAACTAGAACCTGAGGCACCCTTCTTTCTAGTGATCAAGCCTCTATTTTTCACAGTTTCAACAAATTTAGGAGAAACCAAAGAAAAAAATAGATGATTCTTTTCCAGAACTGGTCCTACTTGATGGTTGACACCCAAATCACACTTCAAGGTATTAAAGATATTAGAGTCCTTTAGATCTTTAGGTCCTTTTTCTTTTGGGATGTGAAAATCTTTCCATGATTCCTTAGAACCCATATTTTCAACTGTGAAAATCGAGGGAGATACAAACCCATTTTGTGTAACATCATTGACCACCCTAGGGTGAATCGAGTGACTCTTCTGAAAACTAGTGGATAAATTCCCCAAGCGATAACATGAAGACCAAAATTCTATCCAAGATTCAAAAACCATAGGTTGTTTGCACCGTAATTTCTCCTCGATGGTGATCTAGATACAATTGATAGGAGGTTTGGAAGTATCCACCTCAACACAAATGTACAGGGAGATGGGATGACACACAGACTCAGTTATACTATCTGAACACAGGAATTGGCCAATAATATTACCAAGCATACAGATTATAGAAGGATTTTAGAAGGGAGGGGGAGTTCGGGAAGACTAACCCACAAATCCGTATACAGATTCTCATGTTTCATGTAGAAATAATAGGACTAGCAAGCAAGGTAGAAGTAAGATATATTTCATATGTGAGGAGATCTGGACCATGCCTGGATTAGGTCTTCCTCCAACAAGAAATGAATCATCATTTGTTGCATGTCAAGGATCCCCAAAACCACTCTGTCTTGTAAACCCCAAGCAGTGAATAAGAATATGTCGAAATTTTCAACCGAAGTTCGGTGATGCTTGAAGCATTCCAACAGGGTCATATTAAAGTGAGTCAAGGACTCATTGAATTCTAAGGGAGATAATGAATGGTTAGGTAAACCGCCCTGAAGATCACGGAATTTAGGGCTAAGGTTGATGGCTGGGAAATAGGGAAGAAAATCGGGATTTGAAAAGGGAAAGAAGGAAGGTCTGAAGGGTATAGATAATGAAGGGAGTCCCTCCCCCTCGAGTGGGGGAGGGACTGAGCTCACAGCCATCGCCACCTAGGGCATCCCTTCTCGAGCACCTAGATAACAAAGGAGGTGTTTGATGGTTCTTAGAAATTAATATTTTCATTAATGCATATCATTATCCATGCACTTGTGTTTACTAACCAAAACCGTATTTTCATATGTTCGCGTGAAGTAGGGTTTTTTGGGTGCATCCTAAATGATAAGTTATTAATGGATAATTCAAGGAAGGATTTTTCCCTTCTATCTTTATGGAAGTTAATATCTCATCTCTTTGATTGGAATAAAACTATCACTTTAAATTCCATGTTCATGGTGTAAGGACATTTTTATTTCAAATATTCAAATAAAGATTTATAAATTATATAGTTTGATGACACATATGTGTGGCCTTATTGATAAGATATTGAGACAAATATATTATAATACACATTTAGAATTCATATGTACTTATAGATGTTGTGACAATAAGTTGTTTTCCTTGGGTTCCTTGACCTATTTCTAGACATTAATCTTGGACTTTAGGTAAGCCCACTTAATGAAAATGAGAAGTAATCCTAAAGGTTCACACATTTAGTGATTCCATTATTCTCAATTAAAATCTGTTTGAATTTAATTAATAGAATAAATATTATTATTAAGACTGGAGAATAATTTTATTCATGTTTTATCGATCACAAATATTTATTAATAAATTAAATATTTGATTAAATACTTATTCAATTATTTAATAAATGAAGAGTATTTAGAGCAGACCAAGATCATGTTCAATGATAAATATTAATTTTTAAGCTGGTAAATTAATATCATCAGTGCACGAGTTAGCACATGCCATAAAATATTATTATTATTATTATATGGAATGAGGTTTGATATGTATTATTATATTATTTATAGTCTAGTTCATAATTAAATAACATTTTAACCTAAACCCCATCTCTATAAATATATGGTTATGTCTATTGTGTAGTGTTAATAGAGATTTGAGAATCATTTTTCACAACAAACTTCTCTCTCCATTTATCCTCCTCTCTTCCTCTCAAGAATGTGAATCACCTGAGATATTCCTTCAATATTGAAGGAAATTGAAGTGATAAAGATGAAAAATACAAGATGACATATCTTAAATTCTATCACCTAGATATTCATCAAAGTTTCTCTATGAACAAAATAGCACATGTTGATCACCACAAGAGGTATTCTACACTTGTATCCTACCAGCGCAACGATGGTTATCCAAAGAGGGTTTTTCAAACGATAAATAATACCTTTAAAGAAAGGTATTAAGATGAGGTATAATTTATTCTGGTCATATTTAAATTAATTATAAATTTAATATGAAAATATCCCCTATCTGGGTTTTGGGTTCTCTTATGTCAATGTTTAGTGGAAAATTTTAATTGTCCATGATGTTTATCTCTTGTACAATTTATGAATGATCCATCAAATAAGAAAAAAACCTTTATGTTTATTCTCCCACAATGTGAATATTTTTCACTCATAACCTTTATGTGGTATCATAGAGATCATGTTTTATGTTTATAATTATTTATTTTATTTTTTATCTATTATGCACAATAATGGTAAAATATTTCATTTCCAAACTATTTTTTATTTAATCTGTTTTAATTAACATGATTTTTACATTTTAATTACTTTTTTAAATATTCATATCATATGAAGATAGTAAGAATAGTTGATTAATGACTTTAGATTCCATCATGAAGTGCTAACTGAAAATATTGGGTTACATGACATGTAACTGAAGTACATGTCATGTACCCAAGTGCATTGCACCTGGCCATGTTGTGGGATACACGACATGAAAATAAGTAACTAAACATAGTAAATTTATTTTACATTGAATATAGAGCATTAAAATTTAATATCCTGATATTTTTAAAAGAAATACTATGTTTGATAACTTACAAAATAAGCAACATCAAGCTTAAACGAGTCAAAAAATGTTATTATTTAAATATGGCCATTATAACCTAACAATTGAATTGGAGGGTATGAATAAGATTAAATAAATTATAAAATATATATAAATAACCAAATCAATGAAAATTAATTGATTAATTAATATTAAATAATCACTTGATTTTTAGTGAAGTAATTTTGTTCTTCAAAATACGTTTTCCTTAAAAATGGTTTTTATTGATTTTTTGTAAGAAGTCATTATAATTAATCTATGTAACTTTTAGAAAATTTATTTTATAAAATGAAATTAATTTTTTGAAATAAACACATCAATATTATCTTCAGGTGAAATTATGATAATTTTTTGAAAAGTTTTATTTTTCAATGAATGGTGAAAATTCTATTTTTTTATTAAAAACTTAATTTTATTTTAAATTATTTACAAAATAAAATTATATTTTGGATTAGTTTTAAAAATATAATTATTATATATTGATTAAAAAATCAAATTATCATTTTTTTAAATTAATTTTATACTAAAATTTATTATAAAAATATTTTATACTTAAAAGGGTGTTTTTCTAAGAAACGGTTTTCGTCATGTTTTTCCAATTTAATTTTAAATTAAATTATGAAACTTATATGTTTTTAATATTTAAAAATATATTCTATATTTTTTACCAGTGGTTCAAAAATATTTAAATAGACACCTTTTATTTTTTTATTATGAATAATTACCTAAGTAATTTTGTTACCACGGTAAATGGTAAATCGGGTAATTAAGGTTAAAAATAAAACGGTAAGGACTAAAAATGACCCTAAAACTTTAATTAGTTTAATTATGTGATTATTTATCAAACATAATCATAAAATATTAAAATATATGTAATTTTTATTCCATTTGGCCATGATATTGACCAATATATTATTTTCTATAAATAAAAGTAAAAAATGTCACACTCTTACTTTCAATAACTATAATATTCTTAGCATAAGGATGAACAAAGTATGTGTTCAAATTTTAATATTTATTTGAAATAAAAATAAATTTTTTTATCATGGTAATTAATTTATAATTTTTAGTGAATAAATAATTACCATAAAATCATACAAAATGCTGATGCAGTAATTTTTTATTTAATAGAAAAATAAAATAAATGATTTTAAGAATATTAAAAATAATATGATTAGAATGAATATTTGTCTTCCATGAATTTTTTTTATAAACATGACATTTTATAGAGTTTTTAATTCATTATATTTTAATTACATTGTTTTCTTATAGTTTTAAAAGTCTAATTAAAGAAATAGTTCCAAATTAACATTAATGACATTTTATAATAAATAATATTTTATTCATTATTTAAAATTCCTAAAAATAAAATCATCAGATTATTTAGTGATATATAGTATAATATATCATCCATTTTCCATTAAATTTCCAATTTTTATTTTATTGTAACTATATTAACCCCTCAAGAGTAAAAAAACATTAATATCTTTATAATTGTTAAAAGGGTTAACAGAGGGTTGAAACAAAAAGATATGGTTAAACATGTGATCTAAACTTGTCCAAAATTTATTTTATGAGAATATTTAGACTTTTCCTCATCTTATATTCAAATATTATAAATTTTTAGGCATTTGGGCATTAAAATTAATTTATATTAATTTAATATTTTAAGAAATTCCAAGAGTACCCCTCCCCTCTCTTATAAAAGGGTGCATCTTCTTCTCTTTTTATTAACACTTAAAGAACCATTTATTTCAGAAAATAACCACCCAAATAACTCCCTTAAATAAATATCTACCTCATATAGGACTTATTTAGGTCATAATTCCAACCTTATAGGTCTTCAGGTGTAAAGTGAATGAGGATGTCTAAAGAAGAGGTATAGTTCTTAACTGAGCGTTTTTGTTTTATTTCTTCTTCCATGTCCTTAAAATATTCCTTAACCATAATTGTATAATAAAATAATTATCTCCCACATAATGATATTTTATTATGTTAATGTAATAACCTATATATGTGTCCAACTTCCATCAAATGGTAAAGTAATTTATCGTTCGTGTGTACGGAGGACTACCGTCTCGTGAACCAATGTAATTCATTTTCCATCACCACATCTCATTACTGGTTATAATGATGGATTTAATGTTTATATATGATATTAATTACATATTTATCATTATTTAAAGATAATATAACACCTATTTTATTACCTTTTAATTCTCTGAAAAATGATAATGTCGTTTGTGCATACGTGCGGACTACCACCTTCACAAAGCGATGTGGTTGTTTGTCATCACCACATCACATGGATGATATATATAATTATATTAAAAGAAATAATAAAATATTTATGATATTATAGTCATTGTGTAAAGATAAAATAATAATTACCTTCTTTCTATAATGATCATTGAAAAATGGAAATGTTACTCATGTGTACATACGACTTACCGTCTCCATGATTGTAACATAGTTCATTTTTCATAAACATATTTCATGATTAGTTTTAAAAGTATAATTTATATATAAAAATTATAATTATTTAATTATTATTATTATTATTTATATGATGCATTAATTACCACTTTGACCATAGTCAACCTACTGAATCCATTTTGGACATATGAGCTGAATATCGTCAAAACGTTTCATATGAACCTAATTGATTAAGTAATTGAATATAACATGGTAAAGATTAAAATAAAAGGAATAATAAACATGAAAAATTTTCTTAATCATGTAAATAATTAACATAATTTTATTATTCATGAAGATAATGAACATACTTGACGACTGAGACTCAATGTAAGAGACTTTCTTTTAAAAATCCTCTTTTAATGTTTCTCTTTCAACTCTTTTTCTTCATTGTATATATTTATTAAAATTAGTTTTATATATATATTTATATGGACATAAAATAATAATATATGACATTATATGTCTATTTTTACTTTCTTTTAATGGTTTTAAAAAGTATTATTTTTACAAAAAAAAATTGACTTTCTTTACAAAATAAAAACAAATATTCTATTTTTAACATATATGGTGAAAATGAATTTTGTCACCACCATAATCATTATTTGATATTTTAATTCCTTTATAAACATCCATGTTTTATTCAAATAAAAAACCCCTTCCCTTTTAATGGGTAATTTTATTTTTAAAAATTAGTTTTTAAAATGAATGGGTATTTCGATATCCAAAAAAATTTTACATAAGGGTTAAAAAGAGTTTTCAAGCATTTTATAATAAATAGGTGAAAGATTAAAATTATTTATTCATGATATAGTCCTTTTACATTATTTATGATAATGGGTGAGCCTGATACAACTTATACAGTGGGTTGAGACCCATTATAGCTCATGATATGATGGGTTGAGCCCCTTTATATCTCATGATATGGAGGGTGAGACCCGTTATAGCTCTCCAATTCATTGGGTAATTATTATGTTCTCCATATAATTATGTTGGAATTCAACCATATGATTATTCCAATTTTAAGTGTTCTGTAAGGTTTTTGTAAAGATGATTTCCTAAGGAATATGCATGAATTTTTTATGCTTGCTTAGGTGTTTTCATGGTAATCATTTGATTTCCAAATTTAAGTAATTATTATTCCCCTTTTGGGTAAAAAAAATATGTTTTTAAGAAAATTATTTTCATGGGTTCTCATATTTTATAAGAAACCCTCATGATTATTATTTTTCCATTAAGTTTTTATATAAATTTTTTTTTTGAAAAACATTGGGTAGTAAAGCTAATTTCATGAGTAATTAAATGATTATTTGAGCTCAAAGTTAATTATTTTAAAGAAAAACTCTCTTTTGTGATCATATGGTTTTAAAATGAATAATGGGTTTATTTCTTATTTTTATGTCCCCTACTGAGCTTTTTTATGTTCATACAATGTTTTTCAAAAAAATCATAGGGTTTGAGGATGGGTTAGTGAAAAGAAGAATTCATATAGAAAATTTTTAAGATTTTCCATGAAAATAAATCATGTTTTACTTTAAAATTTTTATATTGTGGGAAAATAAAACTTAGTATAAGTTTCTACATTGTAATATATTAGTTTTTTATGTAAGATTTATGATATAATTATTTAAAACTCTAAACCTAAAAGATCATTGGGAATGAAATAAAATTAATTTTAGTCTAAAGACACTAGATTATGTAATGTTTAAGTCTGGGTCCTTATAGTTACTATCAAATAAAAGGTTTAAATAACTTTATAGAATAGGATGTTATTTGATCATAAGTTAAAATTCATTTATAAATATAACAGTTAGTATGCTAGGGAGAATTATAATTATATTAGATAGATCTAAAGAGTTAAATATAACATGGTTAATGATATATTATTATTTATCCTCATCGTAATATTATTTATTATGATTTTATTAATATGCTCACACTAACATTTTTTTAGTAAATGGATGTATCTAGTATGCACCAAAGTAATAATAGATGTGAAGAAAAATGTAATTTTTGGCTGAAAAAAATATCAAATGAAATAGAATCTATAGAGAAAACTATTATGATTATTTCTTACCAACTATCATGAGTTATGATTAACGACTTGAACCTAGGTGAGTTTCCTAATACATAAAATAAGGCATAAATTAAGCTCTATGGAAGTTCGGGTGATAGAGATCATAAAGGTAAAAATATTTAATGTCATGTGTGTCCCGAATACAGGAAGAAACGCCTAGTAAAATGTATTAATGATTGAGAATATGCTTTTTATGTGATGGAAGCGGTCAAATAACACTGTGAAAGGGAATAAATTTCTTTCCAAAGTATAAATTTAATGTTTTAAATTTGGGGAGTATGTTAATTGTGAAAATTTATGTCCTAAGAGAAAATATGAAATATCATAGAGATAAATATTTATCAATTCTTGATTCCATAACAATTGAAGATAGAAAAACTATAAATGACATGTAAAAGGTATAGATTATATCTTGGATTATGTTTTGATATTATTGAATCTTAGGAAATGATTCATATATTTTTTATAGGAAGGAAGTATTAAGGAATAAGATGGAAAATCATGTTTAATGTATTATGAAAAATGTTGAATGATTAAGGTGTCTATATATAGGGATTCAAGAGTTATGACGTAAGATTTAAGGATGATTATAATATTAAAGGCATTAACACTCTTTTAGTGTTTTATGTGATGGAAGTATATTGGGATAAATTTATTGAGTTTTGATATATGTTTTAGGTATATGTAACCATTAATTTTAACATGTTAAAGATTATTTAAGGAATAATTCTATTTTCATTTTGTGGACATGAGTTTAAAGGTACTGATAACATTCAAGGTTTATATGATCTTTACTGATTAAGGTTGTTTTTTAGGATTTTCATCATATTTTTTGGAATATTATAATAATTATATTAGTATAGTTTTATAAAAAAGAAAAACTACATATTAGAAGACAACACATTGCATCCAGCAAGGTTGTGGGGCTTGAACCCCCAACCGAAGGGAGATAAGGGTGCAACACATACCACTGGACTACCTAATGTCCTAGTTATCATGAATTTTTTTTACATAAAATTATTTGATAGATAAAGTTTAAGTTGATTTATGGAACTGATGTTTTATTATATAATTAACCATATAATTGAAAAGTTATTTGGTGATTAAGTAATTAACATTCTTTCAATAGAAAATCACTATTTTGGGGAAGATTATATGATTAAGGTAAATAGACTCTTATGGGATATTATTTTAGGAATAAAGGATTAATTATCTTCTAGAATCATATATGATTTTAATGTGTCTTTATGATGAAACATGTTATTTATGTATGTGATTATCATATTTTAGAGATTATATGATTTGATCATATGCATTTTGGGTATTAGACTTTAAGAGTGATTGATGTTATTTAGAGATAAATGTAAAAGAAATGTGTGATAAGTTCATTATAATCTTTGGGATTAAATTTTAGTTGGGAATATATTGAATAATATTAAGGATATTTATTTATAGAATAATTTACTTTAAACATTGGGTATTATTGTTAAATTTTGGGGATAAATGTATTATTTCATCATATGAAGGTTTTATCATTTTGGAAATTATCTTAACTTTTGATAACCATTTTTGTTTTGGTTAATTTTTAAATACATAAGGAGTATCTTATTATCCATTTATGAACTATGTGATTCATTATAAGTTGGTTTTAGCACTTTAGGCATAAAAAATCTATCTTGAATACACATCACTTTAGAGAAAAATATGAGATTGTGGTGGAAATTGATTAAAGGGTAAAATTATATTTATCAAGTATATTTCCTTATATTACTATTCTATATAGAAATATAATTCCTAAACTCTAGGGAAACAGATCATGAACAAAAATGTTATCTTATTACCTTATTTTTTTTGAATTTATGGTCTCTTCACCCATCACAGATTTGTGATTTTGTGGTCGTTAAATTTTTCTTAATCATATTATTTATCACTCTCTATCAGCCCTTGGGAATTATTTTTCTCTTCCATATCCATATTATAACTTCCCACTAATTTTATCCTATTCAAAAACCTAGTTTTTGGAAACCTTCATATTTCCCTTTCTATCATTTTAAGAGGATATTTTATTAACCATTTTTATGATCTAGGTTTCCAAAAAGTAATTTTCAAATATCAAACAATTGATTACTAGTCACAAGTTTAAATTGAGAGGATGAAATTTATTAGAGAGAGAATATAATATCTTAATATTTTTTAAAAAAATACTATGTTTGATAGCATAAAAAATAATTAACATCTAGCTTAAACGAACAGAAAAATATTATAATTTAAATATGATTGTTATAACCTAGTCATTTAATTGGAAGGTATAAATAGGATTAAAAAAATTATGAAATATATATAAAGTCCATAATAAATTTAAATGAATTGATTAATTCTTTGTAAATAAGCACTCGATTTTTAGTAAAGTCATTTTATTTCACAAAATACTTTTTTCTTCAAAAATGGTTTTTATATATTTTTGTGGGAAAATATTATAATTAATTTATATAAATTTTAGAAACTATATTTTATAAAATTAAATTTATTTGAGAAATCATAATTTAAATATTATCTTAAGATGATATTTTTATAATTTTATAGAAAATTTTGATTTTTTAGTGAATAGTGAAAAATATTGTTTTTTATTGAAAACTGTATTTTCTATTAAAGTATTTACAAATTCAAATTATATTTTGGATAAGTTTTAAAATTTAATTAGTTCATATATATTTAAAATAAATCAATTATGGTTTTTTAAATAAATTTTATTCTTAAATTTAGTATAAAATTATTTTATACTTATAAAAGGCATTTTTCTGAAAACTTGTTTTTTATTGTGTTTTTCTAGTTTAATTTTAAATTAAAATACGCCACTTATGTATTATTAATCATTAAAAATGTATTCCATATCTGGAATCTGTGGGTCCAAACTTGGTAAATAGGACCCTTTTATTTTTGGACATTAGGAATGTAACCTAAGTAATTTTTTTATTATGATAAAGGGTAAATTGGGTAATTATGGTTAAAAATAAAATGATGAGGAATGAAAAATGACCCTAACACTTACATTAATTTAATTATATTTCTATATCTCATCCATAATCATCCAAAACTAGAATATATGTCATTTTGTTTCCATTTGAACATTATTTTGATCTTTATATATTTTATATAAGTATGGGATTTCTTCAGATCTAAATAGTTATTTGAAAGATAAATGAATTTTTTTAGCATGGTAATTTAGTGAAGAAATTATTAACTTAAAAGCTTATGAAATGCTGACATAGTAATTATTCAATTAATAGAAAAATAAAATAAATTATTTTAAAAAATTTAAAAGTAATATAATTTGAATGAATATTTATGTTATATTGTTTTTTTTATAAACATGCAAAATTATAGAGGTTTTAATGCATTTTATTCAAGTAAAATTTTTTTCTAGTGGGTTTAAAATTCAAATTAAACGAGTAGTTCCAAAATTTACATTAATGATATTTTATAATAAATAATGTTTTATTAATGATTTAAAGTTCTTAAGAATCATATATTAATCCAATTGAATGGGATATTATTGATGATATCAAAAATGGTTCATTTAAGGTCCAATTTTCCTTTTATAATAACTATATTAACCCCTTAATAGTAAAAACATTGATATCATCGTAATTGTTAAAATGGTTAATGAAGGGTTAAAATGAAATGATAAGGCTAAAAAGGTGATATGAACTTGTAAGAAAATTATTGGATGAGATTATTTTGACTCATAATTAAATTATATTCAAATATTATAAATTTTGATCAATTTATAAATAAAAATTAATTTATATTAATTTAATATTTTAAGAGATTCCAAGAGTGTCCCTCCCCTCTCTTATAAAAGGATGCCTCTTCTCTTTTTATTTGCATTTAAATAACAAATTTTCTTGTCCATTACCTACCCAAATAACTTCTTTACATCCCTCTATACTTCCAATAGTACTTATTTTGGGAATAATTCCAACCTTATAGGTCTTAAGGTGTAAAGCAAAGGAGGTTGTCTGGAGATGAGGTGAAGTTCTTAATCGATCATTTTTGTTTTATTTAATATTCCACCTCATTAAAATATTCCTTAACCATTATTTTATAATAATACCAGTATATACCATATAAATATATGTTATTATGTTAATGTAATAACCTATACCATCTCCAACCTCCATCAAATGGGAATGGAATCCATTGTTTGTGTGTACAGCGGACTACCGCCTCACAAATTGATGTAATTTTTTTTCCATCACCACCTATAATTACTTTTTATAATGATGTATTAATGAAAATATATCATATTAATTAATTATTAATAAATTTTTAGAGATAATATATCAACAATTTTCTTACCTTTTCTTTCACTAAAAATGATAATGTCATTCGTGTGTACGTGTAGACTGTCACATCCATGAAGTGATGTGATTCATTTTTCATCACCAAATCACGTGGATGATATATAAAATTATATTTAAAAAATAATATGGTATTTATGATTTTATTATAATTATATAAATATAAAATAATACTTATCATACTTCTATAATGATCATTAAAAAATGGAAATGTTACTTATGTGTATGTACGGATTACCACATCTATGATTGTAAAGTAGTTTATTTTTCATAACCAACATTCATAATTTTATTTTAAAATTATAATTAATATATAAAATTATTACTATTTCATAATTATCATGATATAGATGATGAATTAATGTCCTCCTTAACTATATTCAGCCTACTGAATCCATTTTGGACATATGGGTAAAATATCATCAAAATGTTCGACATGAACCTAATTGATTAAGTAATTCATTATAACATTGTAATGAATAAAATAAAAGTAATAATAAAAATAAAAAATGTATTAATTATGAAAATAACTAAAATTATTTAATTATTTAGGAAGATAAAGAACGTATGTGACGAATCAGACTCGTGGTAAGTAAATTTATTTTTAAAATCATCTTTTAAAGTTTCTCTTCCAACTCTTTTTCTTCCATGTCCATATTTATTAAAATTATTTTATGGATATATTTATATGAACATAAAAAAAATATAAAGGAAATTTTATGTCTCTTTTGACATTCTTTCAAAGGTTTTCAAAAGGAATATTTTTATGAAATTTTTTGACTTTATTTACAAAAGATAAATGAAATGTTCAATTTTAAAATATAAGACACCAATAAATTTATCTGATATTATAACTATTATTTTATATTTTAATTCTTTTATAAAATTCCATGTTTTTTTCAAATAAAAATCATCCTTCCCTTTTTCAATTTTATTTTAGTTTTTAAAATAAGTTTTTAAAAAGAAAGTGTCTTTAAATATCTAAAAATGTTTTGCATATGGGTTCAAAATAGTTTTCAATTGTTTTATTATAAAATGGCACAAGAATAAAGAAATTTATTTATTATATAGTCATTGTACATTTTTATGATAATTTTTTAACCTAATATATCTTATATAGAGGGTTGATTCACATTATAGATCATGATATGAGTGGTTGATCCTCATTATATCTCTCTAATGCATTGGGTAATGATTATGTTCTCTGAATAATTATGTTAGAAGTTGATTGTATGGTTATTAAAATTTTAAGGGCTTTATAAATATGATATCACAATGAACCTATATGAATTTTTTATGATTTCTTATCAGTTTTCATGGAAATAATTTGATTTAAAAAGGTAAGTAGTGATTTTTCCCCGTTTTTGTTAAAAATGTATATTAAAGAAAAAAATCATGGGTTCTCATGTTTTCTAAAAAACCCTCATGATTATGATTTTTCCATTATGTTTTCTTATGAATTTTTTTATAAAATACTCTAGGTAGTATAGTTTATTTCATGAGTAAGTAAACTATTATTTAATCTCAAAGTTTATTATGTTAAAGGAAATCTAACTTTTTTGATCTCATGGTTTTAAAATGACTAATAGATTTATTTATTATTTTGATGTCCCTTACTCGGTTTTTTATGCTCATCCCATATTTTTTAAAAAAAATAATATGTTTTAAGGATGATTAAGGGAAAATGATCTATAAAGTTGAATGTTATGAATATTTTTCATGAAAATAAACCATGTTTTACTTTAAAATATTTATATTGTGGGAAAATTTGATATTGGGTAGAAGTGTTCACTTTTTAATATATGGGTTTGTTATGTGAGAGTTATGACTAAATTCTATAAAAATATAAACCTGAAATGATCATTCAAAGTAAAATAAAATTAATTCTAGTCTAAATACACTAGATTATGCAATGTTTAAGGTTGGTTCCTTACAGCCAACCCGACACACAGTTTGTCAGATTACATGGTGTGTAACTGGAATGCACGTCCTGTAGTCTACTTGATTTATCAGTGATATTAATGAAAAATATGTGGTAAAATACATAGTTAAATACCATGTGAGATATAAATCTTAGATAATTAATTAAATACATGATGTGTAGCTAGTTTACACAGTGTGTAGTTCATTATTTCCTATATCCAAAAAACATGTTGAGTAATCTGACAGGTCAAGAGGACACACGACAAGAGAGATACATGGTGTATTGCTAGTTAGTACATGTTGTGTAGTCACATATTTGAATAACACATATAATCCTTTTGTGGGTTACATAAATATAAGTAAAGAGTGATTCATAGTGTGTAGATGGTTAGTACATATCGTGCAGTCCATCTGAGGTATACACTGAAGCCCTAAGAATTTATCCCTGGTACACTGAATTCAAGGAACACAGTGTGTATATCATAAGTACACATTATTTATTCTCTCAATAAGGGATATAATTAAATTAAATTAAGTTACTAATTATAGCATTAAAACATTATTACATTTATTTTCACCTAATCTTTCTAATAATTTAATAAAGTTTTTAAAAAATTAAGAATAATTAATTAATTTATTATAGTTATCTATATTTATTGGTTATTTCATTCATTTCCCATAAATTCATTTATCTTGAATATCTCAAATAGATACCATATTCTAATTAAGATTAAATTTAATTAATTAATTAATTAATATAAGCTTGTTTATCTTAATAATAAACAAAAAATATAAATTAATGTTAGATAGTGTGATTTTGTGTATTTTTTTATATGTATGACCATTCATGATCTTGACCAAGACTTATGTATTCATTGGTTTTATTTAATTTAATTTATTTTATGATTTTTGAAATTATTAATTATTAAATTAAATATGATGGTATGTGAGTCATCCCTCCCTTTTTTATTATGCAGTACCTATGTGTCCAAGGTTTTTTATGTAATTCCCCCTAACCAATCCTTTAGTTCTCCTCACCTTCATGTGAGTTATAAATATATGTAATAAAAAGATTATCCTAAGGAATTTTTAGGCAATTCAAAATGGAATAAATATGATGCGAACCTAGGTGATACACAGGTTGATAGGTGGAATGTTGTAACTCATTATAAGACCAAAAAAATGAGTTTTACCCCTGGTTTATAAATTGGTTTATTATCTTCTAAATAAATCAACCATTAGATAAGATCATGATAGGGTTATTTATTTATTTATGTCTTATGAATTATTTATTTTATGGATGTAAGAACATGATCACATGAATAATTGAATTAATATGTAAATATGAAATTTAAATAAATGGATTATGTATAAATTTTTTATCAAACATAGTTAATCACTTAAGTAAAATCCACTTAATATTAATTGTATATATAAAATATAAAACAAGATAAAATTTATGAATAATAAATAAAATCATTCAAATATATGTTAAGTGATACCTTTCCTTCCATTACTTTATCAGGAGTGAAATCTATAGAACTAATAGTTTGACCAACCCATATTGGGACACTTACTTTTATAATGAATCTATTATGA
Source organism: Viscum album (assembly GCA_963277665.1). Classification (NCBI taxonomy): domain Eukaryota; kingdom Viridiplantae; phylum Streptophyta; class Magnoliopsida; order Santalales; family Viscaceae; genus Viscum; species Viscum album. The sequence continues at coordinate 189,889,805 of OY728147.1, forward strand.
AAGTTTTGGGTTGACTTAACCAACTTGCATCAAGAATAGTATCCCACTGTAATGGCCTGGACCCTCCTAGCCCATTACTTTTCCAAAGTGAGGTTCCACCAAAACGGTGGCACCGTGAGGGTGACACTGGTCACGGTGGCACCGTGACGGTGGCACCGTGAGGGTGACACCGTGATGGTGGCACCGTGAGGGTGACACCGTGACGGTGGAACCGTGATGGTGGCACCATGAGGATGGCACCGTGAGGGTGACACCGGTCACGGTGGCACCATGATGGTGGCACCGTGATGGTGACACCATGAGGGTGTCACCCTGAGGGTGACACCGTGACGGTGGCACCATGTCCCCTCACCGAGCCTTTCGTTCTTTTTCCAGTACCTGACTTTTCTGCTCCTGCAACTAAAGTTTCGATGTAAATTAATTCTTTTACTCCTTTTAAAACCATTTAAATCCCATAATTAATTCCTAAAAATCCTGAGAGACCTCTGTGTATAACTTCCCAACCGCATGGTCAACCCACGACCCCCACTCCTTACGCGGTTTGGCATTCTCATCTCAACCATCCTCGGCTCTTATAAACTAAGGGTTAGCTGTGGTTTTTTTCTTTCCTCAATCACGGCTTTTCACAAACAGCTTTTGGTGCATCGGACGAGCCGCATCTTTATGCATAGACTTCCGCGCCTGGCCTAAGCATTAATAGACGAAGTGATTTCATTCAGGAGAGCTGCATCGCTATCCGTGAAGTTCCTCCCCCGGCCTCAGCGTAGATCGTTGATCCAACAGGTAGGGAATTTCTTCATCACCTCTTCCTTTGGTGTATCATGCGGGGTGGGCGTGCTTTTGTTTCTGTAGAATTGGATAAACCAGACCTAATAAAGATAATGAAAGGATTCTATAAATAAAGAGGGGGGGGGCTGTGATCGTTGATGCTATTTTATATTATGATCATCTTTCTGAATTGTGTCGTCTTGCGCCTTCTGAAAATTGAGGCCATTGGTGGTCATTATCTGTGCACTAATGAACCCCTCGTGGTGTTTTAAATGGCTTGTTCCTAATTGTAAACTCCTACTGTGAAAAGTAAATTGGTTAATTACGTATATTCGTCTAAGTAAATTGGAAGCACCAGAATCGACCCTTCTGTGATAACCCCTGGTTAAGACACATGGAATTGAAATCATGGAGTGTGTTAAATCTTATAAATCTGAAAATACAGGCATGACCATGCTTTGTGTTAGTAGTAGTGGTTTGGTTTTTTTCTTTTACGGGCCGATTGCTGGAGATGTGGGAGGGGATGGGATCCCCTGTTCTTTTTATGCTCTCGGTGGTTATGAAATTGGGGATGGGATCCCCTGTTGATATGGATTTGGTGGTTGTGTGTTTTAAGACCCGGTGGTTACTTTTTTATATCACGAATTGGGGTGGGATCCTCTATTGATGAAAAACCTTTTTGGGGAGGGGACATGGGGAAGTGTCTCGGGGTTGTCTTTGGTTCCAGTACTTCGGGGGATCTCACTTATTCCTTATTTTTGTAACATTACAATAGAACTGAGTGTGAATGTTTAAATTGACGTTTGGATGGATTCTCTTCCTAGGTTATGCTTATGGTGTTAGTTGCCTAGTAGTGCATGAACTTATTTGAACGTTATCACTGAACATGAAACAAGAATGGGACAAATGGGTTTTTTTGGCAAGAGTCGTGACTCGGACTTCAGTGCTGTTGTGATATGTAGGCTGTCTGAAGAAAAACCTAGCTTTGGGTGAGTGCTTGTTACCTATATATATACTTGTAGCTTTGTGTTTCTTATTCGCGCCCCACCCAAGTTGATAACTTAGTGCCAAACACCCCCATTTCATAGGGGAGGGTGTTTTTCCCAACACTATTCTTAGTGGCTGGTTATTATCTCCTTTTCTGCTCCCTTTCCCAGATAGCCCAAGTACCTTTGGGCAGGCTGTGATGGCCTGAGGTCCATTATTATCCCATGAACTTTCGGGCAGGGTAGTGTGATGGTTATCCAGGTGTGTGCAGAAGGTGGTTTCCCAAGTGTCTTCGGGATGAGGCCCAGGTGTCTTCGGGCGTGGTGGTAGTTCTTATGGCCTAGGTGTTTGCATGCGTGGTCACGTGTGGCAGTTGTGGCCCAGGTGTTTGTGGGCAGGATTCGGAAGTGGTAATGTGTGTGGTTGTGGCCCAGGTGTGTGCGGGCAGGTGAGGTAGTGGGACTGCGGTGACAGAACGGCGGGATTGGTTTGATGTGTAATATGACTCAATAACTAGTGGGAAAGTGGTGCGGGGTACCCAAACATCGATGTGCTCTTATTATATATATTACTTAACTTGCGTTATTTGGGGAGTGTGCCTTGGTGAGTCTTGGGTGGATAGTTTACCTTGATAGGTGTTTGGTTTACTCCTTTTCTCACGAGACTTTAGTACGTTCCCCCACTTGGGCACGAGAGTCTTTGGTTTTCCCTACTAAGTGTACTTGTATGCTCACCCTACGTATATAAAACTACTTTCAGGTTTCCAGGAGGACTTCGGGGATCGCGTGGGACCATACTAGCTCGGACCTTTGGGGCAGTTGCAGTTGTTGTTTTTTCTTTCTTTGGTACTTACCTTGTAGTCACCTTTTGTACTTTGTGGCTCTTACTTTTGGAACATGCATGTGGAAATGGTTTACTTTTGGCTTTACTTTTCTCTTACCTTGGTGTTGTTGGGTTTCATCTTCTTATCTCCCGATCCTATAAAACAAAAAGGGTAATGCCTTCCATTTGTGTGTAATTTCTATACCCTTGGTGCTAGTCACCACTCCGGGACCTATTGAAGGCGGGTTTCGGGGGTCATTATCTCTCCTTCAACTTAAAGAAGGAAGGGCCTGGCAATCTGCTGACTCGTCCCTTCTTTTGGTGAAGGCGGGTCATGACAGAATGGTATCAAAGGTGATGGTTGAGAGATAGGATGGAGTCTGGAGTTAGGCACGGTGAGGATTGCATGGGATGGTAAGGCAACAGTGTTGGGTGACATTGGTGCGTGAATTAGGCCAGGGAAGACCGGCTAGGACACGGGATTTTAGGGCCCCTCGTGATCCGATGCAAGGACTCTGGACCTACCGAACGACCAAGTGAGGCCACGCTGATTGCAGGGTAGAGACCCTAGGAAAGATACATGCATCATAATGACTTGTGTTCTCGTGTTTCTGAGATGTCTTGGGAATTAAGAATAAATTAAAATTTTAAGAAGTTTTAAGAATGATATTATGCACTACTTGGTCTTAGGCATTCCTTGTTTACCTTGCAGCTATGGCACATGGAAGGCGACCACATGTGGTACAAACGATCGAGGCCCCGGAGACTACTTTGGACGATCGGGAGAGAGTTGATCGAGAGGAAGAGGACGACCAGTAGCAGAAGACTCTTCGGGCCTTCCAGCAACAGACCCTCGAGAATTACGAGGGCAGCACCACAGACATGAAGACGGAAGGATGGCTAGAGGAGCTAGTGATAGCCTTTAGCCTGATTCGGGCCCCGACCAAGTACTGGGTTCCTCTGGCCATTAGCCAGATGCGGGGAGCGGCGTGTCAGTGGTGGACGCTTTACTTGGGGGAGAGGAGAGGGGATGAGGTGGCATGGGCTGATTTCGAGAGGGAGTTCTGGGCAGAATTCCTCTCCTCGACGATGGAGGCAGAAAAGAGACAGGAGCTACTCTCCCTCCAATAGGGGAGTATGTCTGTGAGGGAGCTAGGGATCAAGTTCAAGGACTTCCTACATTTTTCTCTGGACCTCTTTCCCGATGAGGAGTCTCAGGCAAGACGTTTGGAGGAGGCTCTCCGACCCTCCCTCCAGTATGATGTTACCCCCCTTTACCTTGCCGATGTACTTGGTGGTCCAGAAGAAGGCCGAAGTGGTGGAGAGGATGCACACTCTAGGAGGTGTGTCATGAGAGGGGATCCAAATGGGACCATTGAAGGGGAAGGCCATCAGCACCAGGCCTCCAGCGTCAGGACCCTCGAGGTTCCGACTAGCAGGGAGCAGACCGCAGCAGTTTCAGTTTCGATCCCACGGTCCTCGCCCTTTTCCTTCGGGCCCAGGACTGCGGTGCTTCATCTGTGGGAGCCATGGACATCTCCGGAGTCAGTGCCCGTACCGGGTGCAGTATGGCGGTGGCGGACAGCCCCAGCACCCGCCCCAGCAGCAGCTTCCGGCCAGACCTTTCCAGCAACAGCAGCAGGGACAGCGAGCTCCCGCTCCTCCGAGGACAGACGTGGGAGGGGGGGCCGACCTCAGGGCGCTCCTCAGGGACCTCGACCAGGTCATGGTTGGGGACGTGGCCGATATCCGAGGGGCAGAGGAGCTGGGCGTGGACAGCTGCACGCCACGGAGGTAGCAGTTCCAGCAGGGCCGGAGGTTGTTCGAGGTACGATCAGTTTGTTTAGCACTCTTGCTTATTCCTTGTTCGATATCGGAGCTTCACACTCCTTTGTTACACCCAGTCTATCTCGTGCCTTGGGTCTAGATGCTGAGAGACTTCCAATGCCCCTGGTGTTGAGCACACCAGTCGGAGGTCAGACCGACTTGTTGTTTGTTTGTCGAGGATGTAGACTGATGATAGGGCCACATCAGTCAGTTAGGGATCTTCTCCAGCTATAGATATAGCCATACGATGTCATCCTAGGCATCGACTGTCTATTATCTATGTGTGCCATTATCGACTATTTCTGAGGAAGGGTCGTGTTCTCAGACTTGGGCGGCCGGCGTGTTACCTTCACCGGTAAGTGGGGCGGTCAGAAGGGCAGCAGGCGAGAGGAACCCCTCCTCTCCTTGATAGCCGAGCTGTCAGTGAGTCAGTAGATGCTGAGATAGTGGAGGTGCCAGAGGTTGTCCATGAGTTTATGGACATCTTTCCTGAGGAGGTGACGACTCTACCCCCTCGATGTGATATCAAGTTTAGGATAGACCTGCAGCCCGGCGCTCATCCGATCTCGATGGCTCCTTACCGGATGGCACCTTCAGAGCTACGGGAGTTGCGGATCCAGATTGACGATCTGATGAAGAGGGGTTATGTTCGGCCAAGTGCATCACCGTGGGGTGCTCCAGTCTTGTTCGCAAAGAAGGCAGATAGTGGTCTCAGGTTATGCATATACTACAGGAGGCTGAATCAGGTGACGATCAAGAATCGCTACCCTCTTCAGAGGATAGACGATCTTTTCGACCAGCTGAAAGGGGCAGGATGGTTCTCGAAGATCGACTTGTGGTCTGGGTACCACCAGCTGAGAGTGAAGGAGGGAGACATCCTGAAGATGGCGTTCAGGTGCAGATATGGACACTTCGAGTTCGTAGTCATGCCCTTTGGTGTTACGAACGCCCCGACTGTGTTTATGGGGCTTATAAACTCCATCTTACGGGATTACCTAGATCGGTTTGTAGTTGTGTTCATCGACGGCATCCTGGTATACTCAAGATCATAGGAGGACCATGCAGAGCACCTAAGGACAGTTTTGGAGGTCCTCTGACATCATCAACTCTCTGGGAAGTTGTCAAAATGCAAGTTCGGGACACGAGAAGTGCACTTCCTCAGGCATGTAGTGTCCGAGCAGGGGGTAGCGGTGGACCCATCAAAGTTTGAGGCAGTTGTTTCTTGGGAATCACCCAAGAATGTGGCAGAGGTCTGTAGTTTCCTCGGGCTGGTGGGTTACTATCGGAGGTTCGTACCCAACTTCTCCCGAGTTGTAGCCCCTTTGACATCCCTGACCAAGAAATACCAAGTTTTCATGTGGAGTGAGCAGTGCGAGTCATCCTTCAGCTATCTGAAGGGGAAGTTGGTTAGTGCCCCAGTGCTGAGATTGCCAGAAGAAGGGGCGGCGTATGAGGTGTTCTGCGATGCTTCAGGACAGGGCCTGGGATGTGTGTTGATGCAGCAATAAGGGGTGATCTCTTATGGGTCTAGGAAACTATGCCCTCATGAGCGTAATTACGCCACCCATGACCTGGAGCTTGCAGCGGTCGTTTTTGCGCTAAAGTTATGGTGGCACTACCTCATCGGAGAATGCTTTGTGGTCTTCACAGATCACAAAAGATTGAGGTATATCTTCTCCCAATGGGACCTAAACTTGCGACAGTAGAGATGGGTGGAGTTACTCCAGGATTACGACTTTGAGATCTCTTATACTGAGGGAAAGGGCAATGTATTAGATGATGCCTTGAGTAGGAGGATGCAGAAGGATGCGGTCTGAGAGTCGGCGGACACCTGGAAGGCGATGGAGGATTTGGATGCTTTACACCTGGATGCGAGGATGGATAGAATTAGAGGCTACCTATATCAGATGGCAGTGCAGTCATCTCTGTTTCAGCAAGTGGAGGAGTCTTAGTGGGGAGACCCGGAGTACGAAGTGATGCGTGACCGAGTTGACCAGGGAAATGCTCCGGAAGGATGGACAGAGGATTGTCAGAACAGGATGCTTTTCCAGGGAATGTTGTTTGTTCCGGAGGCAGTGTGCGGCAAGGTTCTCAGTGAGTTCCACAACTCACCCCTGGCAGTACACCCAAGAGTTTCCAAGATGTACCAAGGACTGAAGAGGCAGTTTTGGTGGACCGTAGTTAAGCGAGCAGTGGCAGAGTTTGTGGCCAAGTGCTTAGTGTGTCAGCAAGTGAAGGCTGAACACCGAGTTCCAGGAGGCCTACTGCAGCCTCTAGATGTCCCCGAGTGGAAGTGGGATGACATCTTGATGGATTTCGTCATGGGACTACCCAAGTTCCATGGGCGATATGACGCCATCTGGGTGGTAGTGGACAGGTTGAAGAAATCGGCTCACTTTCTGGTGATCAGGGAGTCGAGTGTAGTGGATACTCTGGCACGAAGGTATGTGGATGAGGTGGTGCGGTTTCATAGAGTTCCAAGGTCTATAGTCTCAGATAGGGATGCACAGTTTACCTCGCGAGTCTGGAGAGGATTGCATCATGCTTTTGGCACCCAGATACGCCTTAGAACTGCTTTCCATCCCCAGACAGATGGACAACTGAGCGCACCATCCAGACCTTGGAGGATATGTTGTGGGCATGTGTTCTAGACTCAGGAGGATCATGGGTGCAATACTTTCCTCTGGTAGAGTTTTCCTACAATAATAGCTACCACTCTACCATTGGCATGGCCCCATTTGAAGCTTTGTATGGGAGGCCATGTCATTCACCTGTGTGTTGGGCTGAAGTAGGAGAGGCAGGCATCCTTGGCCCGGAAGTGGTGCAGAGCACGAAAGAGAAGGTTCAACTCATATGGGAAAGGATGAAGGCGGCACAGGACTGACAGAATTCGTATGCTGATACCAAGAGGAGGCCCTTGGAATTTGAGGTTGGAGACCACGTGTTCTTGAAGGTCTCCCCTCGGCGTGGGCAGCGGAGGTTTGGCAAGGGGAGTAAGTTTTCTCCCAGTTTCATCGGACCCTTCGAAGTGTTGCGGCGGGTCGGCGAAGTGTCTTATCATCTAGCGTTACCACTGCCACTAATGAGGATACATGATGTCTTCCATGTGTCCCAGCTCCGTCGGTATCTGCACGACGATTCACACATCCTCATTTGGGGTGAGATGGACATCGAGGACGACGTGACTTTTGTGTAGAGACCAATGATGATCGAGGATCGCAAGGAGAATGTGCTTCATGGGCGAACCATTCCCTTGGTTCATGTGTTGTGGAGACATGGTGGGAATGAGGAGAGTACGTGGGAGATGGAAGCACAGATGCGTACCTAGTACCCAGAGTTGTTTTAAGTTTTGTTCCTTGTTGTACCTGTTGTGGTAGAACGTTTTGTCTTTTGGCTATGAAATGTACTGGTTTTCTTTCCTCTGATTGTGTGTGAAAATCCTTGGCTATGGGGGAGGAGAGAACCTGACCCCTAATCAAGACGCATTAAGGTGGATTCGATTAAACCCGTGCGGGTGAGTCAGTGCTTCCCAAATCGATAATATCTTGACATGGGGGAGGAGACTCCCCAACCCACATGCCCGGGCAGTTTGGCATGGTATGTTGCTTGGTTCTTGACAGGGAAGTGTTTTTAGTTAGCATGGGTTCACTTATAAGAGGTATCTTTTGAGGTGGTTGTTCGGACCCTCTCTTTAATTTTTGGGTTGTTTTGATTCTCGAGGGTGAGAATCATTTAAGAGGTATCTAATATAATGGCCCGGACCCTCCTGGCCCATTACTTTTCCAAAGTGAGGTTCCACCAAAATGGTGGCACCGTGAGGGTGACACTGTGATGGTGGAACCATGACGGTGGCACCGTGAGTATGGCACCGTGATGGTGGCATTGTGAGGGTGCCACCATGAGGGTTCCACCGTGAGGATGCCACCGTGAGGGTGACACCGTGATGGTGACACTGTATCCCCTCGCCGATCCTTTCGTTCTTTTTCCAGTACCTGACTTTTCTGCTCCCGCAACGTAAGTTTTGATGTAAATTAATTATTTTACTCCTTTTAAAACCATTTAAAGCCCATAATTAATTCCTAAAATCCCGAGAGACCTCTATGTGTAACTGCCCAACCGCGTGGTCAACCCACAACCCCCGTTCCTTACGCGGTTTGGCATTCTCATCTCAACCGTCTGCGACTCTTATAAACTAAGGGTTAGTCATGGTTTCTTCTTTCCTCGATCGCGGATTTTCACAAACAGCTTCTGGTGCATCAGGAGAGCCGCATCGTTATGTGTAGAGTTCCACACCCGGCCTAAGCATTGATAGATGAAGTGATTTTCATTCAGGAGAGCTGCATCGCTATCCGTGAAGTTCCTCCCCCAGCCTCAGCGTATATTGTTGATCCAACAGGTAGGGAATTTCTTCATCACCTATCCCTTTGGTGTATCATGCGGGGTGGGCGTGCTTTTTTTTCTATATAATTGGATAAACCAGACCTAATAAAGATAATGAATGGATTCTATAAATAAAGAGGGGGGGCTGTGATCGTTGATGCTGTTTTATATTATGATCGTCTTTCTGAATTGTGCCAGCTTGGGCCTTCTGAAAATTGAGGTCATTGGTGGTCGTTGTATGTGCACTAATGAACCCCTTGTGGTGTTTTAAATGGCTTGTTCCTAATTTTAAACTCCTACTGTTAAAATTAAATTGGTTAATTACGTATATTAGGCTAAGTAAATTGGAAACACCAAGATCAACCCTTCTGTGATAACCCCCGGTTAAGACACATGTAATTGAAATCATGGAGTGTGTTAAATCTTATAGATCTGAAAATACAGGCATGAACCTGCTTTGTGTTGGTATTAGTGGTTTGGTTGTTTTTCTTTTATGGGCTGATTGTTGGAGATGTGGGAGGGGATGGGATCCCCTGTTCTTTTTATGCTCTAGGTGGTTATGAAATTGGGGATGGGATCATTTGTTGAAATGGATTCGGTGGTTGTGAGTTTTAAGACCCAGTGGTTACTTGTTTATATCACGAATTGGGGTGGGATCCTCTATTGATGAAAAACCTTTTTGGGGAGGGGACACAGGGCAGTGTCTCGGGGTTTTCTTTGGTTCCAGTACTTCAGGGGATCTCACTTATTCCTTGTTGTTGTAACATTACAAGAGAACCGAGTGTGAATGTTTAAATTGACGTTTGGCTGGATTCTCTTCCTAGGTTATGCTTATGGTGTTAGTTTCCCAGTAGTGCATGAACTTATTTGAACGTTATCACTGAACATGAAACAAGAATGGGACAAATGGGTTTTGTTGGAGAGAGTCGTGACTCGTACTTGAGTGTTGTTGTGATCTGTAGGATGTCTGAAGAAAAACCTAGCTTTGGGTGAGTGCTTTTTACCTATATATATACTTGTATCTTTGTGTTTCTTATTCGCGCCCCACCCAAGTTGAGCACTTAGTGCCGAACACCCCCATTTCATGGGGGAGGGTGTTTTCCCAATACTATTCTTAGTGGCTGGTTATTAGCTTTTTTTCTGTTCCCTTTCCCGAATATCCCAAGTATATTCAGGCAGGCTGTGATGGCCTGAGTTCCATTATTAGCCCAAGAACCTTCGGGCGGGGTAGTGTGATGATTTTCCAGGTGTGTGCGGCAGGTGGTTTCCCAAGTGTCTTTGGGATGAGGCCTAGGTGTCTTCGGGCGTGGTGGTAGTTCTTGTGGCCTAGGTGTTTGCAGGTGTGTTCACATGTGACAGTTGTGGCCCAGGTGTTTGCGGGCGGGATTCGGCAGTGGTACTGTGTGTGGTTGTGGCCCAGGTGTGTGCGGGCGGGTGAGGCAGTGGGACTACAGTGACAGAATGGCAGGATTGGTTCGATGCGTAGTATGTCTCAATAACTAGTGGGAAAGTGGCGCGGGGTACCCAAACATCGATGTGATCTTATTATATATATTACTTGACTTGCGTTATTTGGGTAGTGTGCCTTGGTGAGGCTTGGTGGATAGTTTACCTTGATAGGTGTTTGGTTTACTCCTTTTCTCATGGGACTTTAGTACGTTCTCCCACTTGGGCACGAGAGTCTTTGGTTTTCCCTACTGAGTGTACTTGTATGCTCACCCTATGTATATAAAACTGCTTTCAGGTTTCCAGGAGGACTTCGGGGATCGCGTAGGACCATACTAGCTCAGACCTTTGGGGTAGTTGCAGTTGCTGTTTTTTCTTTCTTTAGTACTTACCTTGTAATCACCTTTTGTACTTTGTGGCTCTTACTTTTGGAACATGCATGTGGGAATGGTTTACTTTTGGATTTACTTTTATTTTACCTTGGTGTTGTTGGGTTTCATCTTCTTATCTCCCGATCCTATAAAACAAAAAGGGTAATGCCTTCCATTTGTGTGTAATTTCTATACCATTGGTGCTAGTCGCCACTCCGGAACCTATTGAATGCGGTTTTTGGGGCTCATTATCTCTCCTTCAACTTAAATAATGAAGGGCCTAGAAATATGCTGACCCTTCCCTCCTTTTGGTGAAGGCGGGTCGTGACACCCACACTAGGCTTGATGTAACTTGTAGGCAAGTGTTGAGGAAATACCAGTTTGGATTTCAGGAATGGGGAGTCCACTCAATGGATAAATGAGCTAAAATATTTCAATTTTCAAAGACCTATCTAACAAAATACTTTTAAGTAGCTTGAACAACCCACATTGAAGTTATGTGAAGGGGAATATGGATCCTTTACACTAGAATATCTGAGAAACTAAACATTATTATTCCAATGGTGAGTTCCATTGAGACTTGATAAAATATTGGGAGACTTGATAAAATTAATTATTCCTCACATGGATTTTAATCAATTCAAGTACTAATAATATACTCTTTTATAATTGTAGAGTAATAGAAACTTTATCATCCAAATTATCCATGTGATCGATATTGGATAAAGACTATATTATTATTTTATGTAACTTCCAAGAATGGTTTATACACCTTTGGGATGTGTTACACCATGGAAAAAAATATTATATTTTATAAAACTCCCTACCTGATCCATGTATGAAGGAGGAAAGTCATGAAGAGTTCACTATCTATGATAAACACTTGAGTGATGTGGTTGATGTTCAGTGTTTAATGTTATCATCAATGTTTACTTAACTCATAAAGTTACATGAATACATGGATGATTATATAATTCTCAAGAATCTATATGGCCTAGATCAGGAGAGATCTAAGTAGTAACGATTTCATATATCCAATTCATTCTTTCCTATTAATATGAGAAATGGTTTGTTATCTTGACCTCATGTAGTCAAAATCATTGGCCACATTAAGGTATTGTAGGTTCTAGGGTTTAAACTCTCTAAAGAACTATGCACCTATCTCATTCTTGCATCACACCCTTAGAGATTCTATAGCTTCGTTATTAATTTTAATATGAACAACATTGATAATTAACTCTCAGATATACTCACTCTTCTTCACCAAGATGATAAGAATACAAAGTGTGAAAATCCTACCATATTTATGGTGAATAAATATAAAGTCCAAGAAAAGATCTCTAAGTCCAAATATTCTTCATAATTCCCTTCCAAGAATATAAACATAAATAGGAAAGTAAGAGAAAAATATTTTTTTTATTTCACATGTGGAAAAAAGGCCCACCGAAAGAAAAACTGCACCCAGGTAAAGAAGTAAGGGGAAGCTTCAGGTTATTTTGTTATCAATTGAAATTTATATATTATAAAAAATATTTATTAGATACAAATTTTTGTTCTTACATATGTATTCATATATGGTAACCAACTAGATTTAGAAAGATTGACCAAGGGTAGGTAGATCTACGAGTAGCCAATGGAGGCAAACTTGGTTTTTTGGCTATTAGGGACTATCACCGCATGTTGCAGATAAGAATGGTCTTGGTTTTGAAATATAATTAATATGTGTCATACATTACCAAAAATATTATTTCTATATCAAAACTTGATACCTATAGATTTATTTTCAAATTTAGGAATAAATGTTTCTTATTTTATAAAGATAGCATTTTTTATGGTAAGACACTTTTAAATAACAAACTTTATGTTTTTTATTACACAAACCAAGTTATAGAAATCGATAATCAAACTAATTCACATGAATCATACCATACCCAAATTTGGAATTATTAGCTATTTCATGTAAAAAAATCTTGACTAAATTACACTAAGATGAATATTTATATTCTTTTGAACTAAAACTACTTGGTGTATGTCACGCATGTTTACAAGGAAAAATGACCAAATCCCTATTAAGTTAAAAAGGTGAAAGGACCAAAGATATTCTTGAATTATTTTATACTAATTTCTGTGAACCATTTCCTATTGAAGAAAGAGGTGGGTACTCATACTTCATAACTTTTACTGATTATTTTAGTATATATCCATATATCTACTTGATGAGATAAAAATTGGATTACTTTGATATATTTAAGGAATTAAAGAATGAATTTGAGAACCATTTTTGGTAAGAATATTAAGAAACTATGCTCATATCATAGTGGAGAATATATTAATCAATAATTAATTGATTATTTATGGGAGTTTGGGATACTATCTAAACTCATTCCTCCTTGTACACCATAGTGGAATGGTGTAATATAAAGGATTAATTGCACCTTTTTAGACATGGTGAGATCAATGATGAGTCATGAAAATATTTTATTATCCTTTTAGGGATAAGTTTTATAAAAAACTATATATATACTAAACCAAGCGCTAACTAAAGAATAATATGGTATTAAATACCTATTATGGAGTGGAAATAAAATGGTGTTGTTATACTTACATGTGTGGGATTGAAAATCATTTGTTAATACCTGTTAGGGAAATAAAATTTCACCCCAAGGCACAAATTGTACCTTTATAGATATCCTAAGGAAATAATGGGATATTACCTATATGACCTGCGAAAATAAGGTTATAGTGGTAAGAAATTCCATATTCCTTGAGACGGAGCATATATCTAAAAGAGATCATGAGAGTGAGATATACTCTAATAAATTACAGGCTCAAGGTATACAAGAGTTGGCACATGAATAGATTCTACAAAGCCTCATGAAAGAAGATGTTCTAGAGACACAAGTAATGTGTAGGAGTATAAGAGAGGTTAGAGAACCATAACGGTATGTTTTCCTAGTCATCAAGGATGGTGACTCATTATTAGTTGATAATAATGATACTATAACCTATAGGGAAATAGTAAGTGGAATAGATGTTTCCAAGTGGAAAAAAGACCTAAATTCTAAAGTGGATTCCATATACCAAAACCAAGTATGTATTTTGGTAGATCCTTCAGTGAATATAAATCCCATTGGTTGTAAATAGGTATTCAAGAAGAAACTAGATGTGGATGAACAAGTCAATACTTATAAGGCATAACCAGTTACAAAATGGTTTAAACAGCATCAAGGAATAGAATATCATGAAACCTTTTCACCAGTTGAAATAATGAAATACATCAGAATTCTAAATTCCATTGTTTATTTCTATGACTATAATATTTGGAAAATGGATGTCAAAACATCTTTCTTTAATGAGAAACTTTAAGAATATTTCTATATAACACAACCCGAAGTGTTTGTGACTCTAAAGTATTCCAACACAATTTTCAAATTTCAAATATCCATTTATGGATTAAATAAATTATATAGATCATAGACAATTTTGTTTGATGAAGGCATAACAAAATTTAGTTTCATAAAAAATGAATGTGAGCCTTGTGTCTATAAGTGATTTTGTGGGAGTACGGTCATTTTCATAATAGTATATTTTGATAACATATTTCTTATTAGAAATTAAATACTAGTATTATAGTCTATTAAATCCCAACTGAATAAATAATTCTCCATGAAGTACTTAGGTGAAGCAGCATATATTATTAGGATCAATATTCATCATGATAGATCCAAGAGGCTACTCAGACTATGTCAAGGTAAAAATATTAACAAGATATAGAATAGATTCAGTATGGAACAATCCAAGAGGGTGTTGATTCTAATGTCTCATTCCATTCATATTTCTAGTAAAATATATCATCAAACATATGAGTAAAGGAAAAGGATGGTAATAATTCCATACATGTTTTTAATTAGGTCATTCATGTATGTTATGATTTGTAGTAGGATAGATTCCTTTTATGTATTGATTGTAGTAGGAAGATATCAAGAAGACTTAGGTGACCATCATTGGATGATAGCCAATACTATCCTTAAGTATATGAGGCATACTAAGGATATGTTCCAGGTCTATAGAGGATATGAGGAAATATTATGTAGAGGATATATAAATGGAAGTTTCTAAATATATCAAGATGATCTGAAGTCGTAGATGGGATACAAATTCACTCAAAATAGAGGTGTTTTGAGCTGGAAGAGATCAAAGAAAACTATGACTGCATATTCTACAGTAGATTCTGAGTATATTATGGATTTTGAGGTGGATAAATAAATAGTATAGATATGTAACTTTATCCAAGAGATGGACTTGATACCTATTAGTAAAGATATTATCACTCTATATTGTGATAATAATGAAATAGTGGCACTTTCCAAGGATTCATGGTCACATCAACGAAAGAAGCACATACTTTGGAAGTATCATCACTTAAGGGATTTCTCTCTCAAATAGGTAAATTTTCAATGATTAGAATATCCATGTAATCCAATATGGTAGACCCCATGATGAAATTTTTTACTCAAAAAAATCATGATCATCATGTAAGGTTTACTGGATTGAAATTAATAGGCTATTAGATCTATTACAAGTGGGAGTTTATTGGATTTGGTTCTCTAGAACCAACTGTTTATACTTTGGATTGCATTAATATTAAATGTTTTGAATATTAATAAAACAACTAATTATATATTTTCATTATTCTTCATGAATTTTAATTAATAATGTCCTAGAGTATCTATTGCATTGATAAGTTCATAGAATTGTTATATTGAAAGAGTAATTAATATGGTTACAATTACAATAGGGTTAGTGAATTGTAGTTTAAAAAGTTTAAACTAAAAAAACAAAAAACATCTTAATGTAATATTATCAAACTCAGACATCATCTGATGATCGGAGTAAAGGAATCCGAATCACATTTGATTCAATTATATCAAATTATGTTTTTATCAAAATCATAGTTACACCGATAAAATAAGTAGTATATAAATATAATTATGAATACTAAATTTATATTACATTCATGGTGGAATGGACTTGTAAAAACAATAAATACAATAGCATGTAAAATTAAGAATGAATTACAAGCTATATTAAAGGAAAACACTCTTTAAACCTTAAGAGTAAAAGGTAGTCAATAACCTTGACTAAAGGTTTCCACATTTTTAAACTTACTGTAAATTATATCTTTCCTTTCTTGTAAATCCCTTGATATGATGATTGGAATAATCTCTATCTTACTATCCTCGAAATAACTCAATCGTAACAATGATTATAATCTATCTTCTTATCCCTGGAATCCCTCAATCTGATGGTTCATATTTACCATCTTCCTATGACTGTAATCCCTTGATAATAAGAATGATTGGGTTCAGAATACAAATGAAAATGTTTATAGGGAAACAACCCTAACAAGGATTACTTATAATGAAAACTCTCTAAATTATTACAATGACTAAGAACAAGGTGTTCATGTAGAGAGAACTTCAGAATATTTCAGTTGTGGAAATTTATCTACTCCAAACTCTTAAAATGACTGACTATTTATAGGTGAATATTCAACGATCGTATTTCTAAGTTTTTTGAAATGGACATAGACAACTAGATATTTGAAAGATCATGATGTTCTGGAATAAATGAATGTCTGAAATAATTTAGTTTTAGTACCATTACAATGTTAAAAGTATTCCTTGTGATAAAAAAATTCTTATGTACTTCTGATTATAAAAATTTAGTTGGTATGATGTATTTTCTTATAGATTATCAATATGGTAATCCTTATGAAGGTTATTCTGATGTATCAGTACTAGAATCAATCTCATGGTCATGAATGTTTTCATTACGATGTACACGATAAAAGTATAACCACTGGTATGAATAAGGGTAAGTCTGATTAATCAAACACATACTCAATCTGATGTATCATATTTAATATTGATAGTTTTATATTCATAATAAATTAGAAACATTTCTATTCAAGGTATAAAGTAATGTATTCTAAAAAACATACTAAAACCCTTTGGATATAAAAATTTAGGAAAAAAAGTTTTAAGAGAGTGTTTCTGATTTTCAAAACTAAAGGAATGGAAAAGGAATAAGTAAAACTTTTCACTCAACAATCTCCCCCTTTTTGGAAATCACAAACCAAAAAACTTAAATGAAAGATAATAACTTTAAAAACTTGCAGTCTTTTATTATTTTAAGAACTTTGAATATATTATTTACCACTTAACTCTCCCTAAGTTTGTAACTCTTTTTTAATATAATAGAATGTATTAGAACAAATATTACATAAATAATACTTCTCCCCCTTAAGAATACATCTCCCCTTTAATATAGTATCTCTCTTTAAAAAAAATTACCCCCCTTTATAAAAAATTCTCCCCCTTTATAAAATATTCTCCCCCTTTGTGATTTTTAAAAAGGAATGGGAAAGAATCTAAAGATTCCAGAAATACCAGAAAAGATAACATACAAAACAATAAATTGAACTTATTAGTCATCCATGAATAATATGAAAGAACATATATCCAATCATAATTTTAAAACTTTCAAGCACAATTGATTTGGATTAAAAGTATTTCATAATAAAAAAACATTCAAATGTTTTAAAAAATACATTGAGAGTTAAAAATGAAAAGAGTAATATTTTTAATAAGATTCTTCATGAAGGCCCTCATCTTCTTGAACTCATGTTTATCCTATTCAAGATTTTCAATATTTTCTTCCAAAACTTCCTACTTTTGAACTTCAGCCTTGAGTCTTTTAAATTCCTTATAATACTCTTTATTCTCTTCCCTCATATTGATGAGTCCAACTTCACAAGATCTGAGTCTTCTCATCTCCAACTCTATATTTTGTATCTTTTATTTCAAAACATTCCCATATTTTGTTCAATAATCTGTAGAATCAATGAAATATTCTACAAACTTTACTACTTCGGATACATCAAAAGATGAACTATTGAAGGATTTAACAGTTTCTAACAAAATTTTATTTACTTTGATAAAATTATCATCATGCTTAAAAATATCATTATCCACTTGGATGGAGCAATTCAACATTTTATTTCAAGATCTTTTGTGAGTATGATAGTTTTCTTGAAAATCTTTCAACTCTACTTCAATCCAAATAACTGATTCTATTAAAACTTTTATTGAATCTTATTTTTCACTAAGGCTATTTTGAATAAGTTGAAATCTATCTTCACTCTTAGGAAAGTACTGATCCTTCTTGAGAACTTTGTTATTTTTCATCCTTATGAGAATTTGAAGGTAAAGTTTTTTGGGAAGATGTAGACTCTGATAATTTATTTTCCTTAGAGTCCTCTTGTTCTTCTTCTTCTTTATCTACTTCTTCTTCAACTTCTTCTTCTACCTCTTCTTTGAATTCTTCTTTGTAATGGCCGAAAGTTTTATTGATGAAAATTCCTCTTGATCTAATTAAATGATTATATAACATCTAAACTTCCTCGGTTTTATGTTTTTGGATTTTAAAATAGTATTAATAATTTTTATCGTTGCTAAGATATCATTTGAACAATGATCACATAATTAGTATAAATATAGGGCTTTAACAAATCCAATTTACTCAGACAAAGGAAGCGATGGCCTCATCCAGTAGAATTGATCCATACGAAGCACATTTTTCGGAGCTCAGAAAGGAGGTGGCATCACTGGGATTCACTATTGACCAAGCCCAAGTCAAGCTTCAACACGTTAAGCTTGAATGGAACTGCTTATGGGAGAAGTGGAAGTTAATAGTGATTACCACCAGAGAGATGTTATCTGAGCCACCCCAGGAGTTTGTCACCATCGCACACCATACCCTTAGGTATTATGTGTGTGTTATAAGGGGTTATGTAACACGACTCTAACACTGTGATTATGTGCATTATTTTTGTATAGAATAAAGAATATACAATTATTTTATTATTTTTACTTTGTAAATAAATTTTAAATCATAAATAGTATTTTTAGTTAATATTAATTTAAGAAATATATTTTGATGAATTAAAGGATTTTAAATTAAATAATAAATTAATAAAATATTATTACTCAATTAATTTTTATTAAATATAAATTATTGTATAATTTTTATGAATACAATTGTAATTTTTATTAAGGTTTGAAAGCTGTTTTTGTCAAAAACCATGAATTTTGTATGAATTTTGGTCTTTATTTTAAAATAAAAAATTAAAATATTTAGAAAATTATTTAGATAAAATGAATATTATTTTTAGAATATGGACGTCTAAATTATCCAATGGTGAATTTTCATAATTTTCTAAGATATTCATATTTTTTGGTAAAAATTAAATACCATTTAAATATATAATGTGTTTTATGATATCATAATGACCCAATAGTGATGTAATAAAATAATTTAAATGGTATTTTAATCCAATATATGTTTTAACTTTAAAATAATGTGATTTTAGATTTGTTTGATTTATTTTACAAAGCCTTAGTGGACCCTCCAAGACTTATAAAACATTTTAACATTTTAAAATGATTTCCTTGAGAGTGTGACTCACCTCCACATAAAAAAGCCAGATATTTTAATATTTTATACCATTGGACTTATAAAATAATATTTTCCACTCCAATTTTGAAAAAACTATGTGAAAATACCATGTTATGGTTTTTGGTTTTGATTAGTTTAATTTTTAGTGTCCAAAACCTAGATAATAAAGAATTCCCTCTCTTTTCCTATATAAACCCACCCAAGTTACCACTTCCAATTCACTCAAAACCATTTGAGCTCAACCAAAATCTGCCCTCCTCTATCTAAAATTCTCACAAGGATCCCCAATCTCACAATAATCCTCTCTCAAGCCTCTCCCAAGCATTTGGGATCACACTTCCAAGTAAGGGATTTCTTCCTTTCTCATTTTTGTCCAAATTTCTTTATGTTGTTATGCCATTTTATTTTCAATTAAAAATGTTGGGGTATGATTTTACACCTCCCCTATACTACTATAATTATTTTTTAATGTTAATATACCCCTTTATCTCTCATTAATTCCTCCCATGTACACCTTTTACCATGCTGAAATTCCGTAAGGGATTTCTCTCTTGTCATTTACATTCAAGAAATTCTTTTATATTATGCATCTAAATTCCATTACATAGGTTGGTACATGTATCTATAATGACCCTTTACTACCCATTTCATGTAAATATGATGAGATACCCCTTTCTCTCTCATCAACCATTTTTATGAATTCTTACATCACGTCGTTATGCTGCCGAATTTGCACTGTGATTTTCCAAACCAAAGTCATTGTGTACTGAATACCATGACCATTTCTCTATCAAGGGTATTCACCTTTACGTGCATTTACTTATTGATTATATATTTTCATGTATTTATTCCACATTCCTTTATCATTTAATAAATTATTATGTTGAATGATTCCATGTTGTGTGATCCATGTGGCACACTTAGCATGAGATGAAATGATTAGGAAGGGTGCGCCCTGATAGCACTCCAATGCATTGGATAAAGATTAGTATCATGATATCTCAATTACAATGAGGGTTTACTCATGATAATTAAAGTTAAATGAGGGTTTAATCATGATAATTCAAGTGCAATGAGGTTTTACTCAAGCTAATTCAAGTGTAATTAGGGTTTACTCATTCTCCATGTTTAATGAGCCTTGGATCATGCTAATATCAGGTTAAATGTTGTTGTCATATTTCCATGTTATGATAATCATGCTATATCATGCCTTTGTGTTCATGTTTCTATTGTAATCTATTGATATTCCTATTTCCTAACATGTACTATATTCTTCATGTTATTCCTTGTTTACTCCCTTACTAGGCTTTATAGATCATCCTTTTCTTTAGCATGTCCTCAGGTTATCCCATGAAATACTAAGTACGAAGGAATGTTGTGGTCATGTAAAAGAAGTTTTCAATAAATATTTTGGGTTTTATGTTTTAAGTTGTTATGTAATGTTCCTAATTTCCCAAGACACTAGATCTATCTATCCTCATAGTTGTCTTAAGTGAAATTTTATGTAATAAATAATGTTTAAGTGTGCAATAAAGAGCAGGGTTGTTATAGTTGGTATTATAGGATAAGTTTAGATATTTTTGGTATCAGGATTAGAAAAACCTAGTTAAAGCCTTAGGGATAAGAATAATTATAATAAAAACATACCTAAATTTTGGTGAGTATAGAGTAAGTGGTTTATCAAGAAAATAAATCCCTGTCTGGATACGAACAAGTAGAGGCGGCTCTGGAATATATGTATCTAGGGGTAAAACCAAAAAACCACTTTGAGCTAGACTTGAATGGGAACTAGTGCACGACAATGGGCCTTGCTGCACTCTTGGTTATGACACTATCGGGGGATATGCTTTAGTAAATTAAAAATCTTAGTATGAACCATTATTAAGGGAAAAAATTCCCCTAAGAATATATATTTGGAATTAGATCATGGATAACATATATTAAAGCCTATAACTTCATAATTTAAGGAAATAAATGTGATTTATAAGTTATCTCTTTGTGTACTTGGATTCCCCTTTATGTGTTACCCCTAAATTTTCTTTTATTCCATCCAATGGCCAGTAATAGGAGTACTCGAGCTAACAACTGATGCGAAGATCAATGTGATTATTATTCTAATGAGATGCCCAATCCGATGGGAGTGGGAATCACAAAATTTGTCAAGATACTCTCTCAATTAACTCTAGTTTTTAATAGAAACATGGTTTAAGAGGAATATTTAACACCCCCTAAGAAATAATAAGCTACAATCGAGAGCTTCATGAGACAAAGGCCTCCTAATTTTAATGGATCATTTGATACCTCAATCACCGAACAATGGATAAACTCTATTGAGAAGGTCTTCTCTATAATTCAATGTAGTGAACAAGAGAAGGTAATTATAAATGCTTATCATATGGAGGATGATGCTGATCAATGGTGGACATTGATCAAAAATACAAAGCCTGGGGAGGATATCGAGGCATTGGAATAGAAGGATTTCCAAAAAAAAATATTTTTTGGTAAATATTTTCCTCGCACCCTCCAACTTAAGATGGAAATGGACTTCCTTACCCTCAAGAAAAAAGATGAAGAATACACTAGAGTGTACGATCCAAACTTCACAAGGCTTTCACAATATGCCTCCAGCTTTGTCATTACATCTGAATGCAAGGTTGACTGCTTCTTTGGTGTGCTAAAATCTTGCCTACAGAAATCCCTAGTGATCAGTAACTTTGAGAGCTATTAGGAAATTGTCTAATTTCCCTCAAAGTCAAAATGGAGATCAATGAATCTCAGGGGTATCATGGGGATAAGAAGCATAAGGTGGACTTTAATTCTGGTGGTCTAATAGATAAATCCAATGGTGCTAAGAAATTACAGCACCCTATTTTCCAAAGGTGCAGAAACAATAACCCCAGAAATTGCTTGAAGGGGATGAGGAAATACTTTAGGTGTGGAAGAGAAGGGCACCTATCCATTAACTACCGAAAAGAAAAACCCACTACTATGAAATAGGATAGTAACTCTTCGTTTGACCCTCAACGCATTGTTCATTACTTCAACTACAAAGAATCGAGGCACTTTTCAAACCAGTTCCCTAAGTTGAGGGTTTCTTGAGGCAACCAACAACCTCCAAGGAAGAAAGGGAGATCTTTTTCCATCACTACCACCGAAGTGAACCTCAACAACGAAGTGGTAATAGGTACACTAGTTATTCATTCAATAATAGTGAACTTGATTTTTGATTCTAGTTCTATGCATTATTTTATATCTCGGAAGTTTAGTATAACAATCCCAACACCACCACAAATCATGGAAGTAAAGATGTATGTGAGAACGGAAAATGGGGAAATCATTGAAACCCATGAATATAACTCCTCCCCTATCACAATTTGTGGTTTTAACTTTACGTAGAACCTTATTATACTCCCTTTGGTGTAATTTGACACAATTCATGACATGTATTGTCTTTATCTATATAAATCCAACATAAATTGACATGAGAGGGAAATCACTCTCCATATAGTGAATTGACCCCTGATTCTATACAAGTGCAAGGAGGAGGAGGAATATTCTTTAGCACCATTATCTCAAGAATGGATATTATTAATCTATGAGCATGCATATCATTATTAGGTGATGGAGTATAAGGAAGCAATCATCCTTGAATACATGCCTATTGTGAGGTAATTCGCTGAAGTGTTTCCCGAGGAATTGCATGGTCTTCCTCCTAGAAGATATGTTGAATTATCGATTGATCTTATACATGGGGCATTGCCAATATCCAAGACTCTATATAGAATGGATATTTTGGAGATTGAGGATCTAAAGAAACAATTATAGGGTAATCAGAATAAACGGTTTATATGCCCAAGTGCTTCACCATGGGGTGCACCAGCCCTCTTTGTCAAGAAGAAGGATGGGTCAATGTGACTTTGCATTAATTATCATGAGCTCAACAAAATCACGATAAATAAAAATTATCCTCTACCACGAATTGATGACTTGTTTGATCAGATACATGAAGCACAATACTTCTCCAAGGTGGATCTATGGTCGTGATATTACCAAGTAATGGTGAAGAAGAAGGATATCCTCAAGAATTCTTTTCATACAAGGTACGGGAACTATAAATTCATAGTAATGCCTTTCGGACTCACTAATGCTCTAGAAATATTCATGGAATTGATGAATATAGTCTTTATATATTATCTAGAAAAAATTTTGGTAGTATTTATAGATGATATTATAATATACTCCAAAACCAAGGAGGAGCATGAGGATCATCTAAGAACTGTACTAGAGACCTTGCAAAATGAGAAGCTTTATACAATGTACAGAAAGTGTGAGTTCTGGTTGAAGGAAGTCTTATTCTTGGGTCATATCATTACAATCAATGGGATATCTATGGATCCATCCAAGGCAGCTGCAATTAAGGGATGGTTGAGGCCAACATCGATGACAGATATCTATAGATTCCTGGGTTTAGCTGGATATTATCGCCGATTTGAGAGAAATTTCTCCTGATTGTTCAACCCTCTTACTAAGCTAACTCAGAAGGGGGTACAGTTTTCTAGGAGTTATGAATGAAAATATATCTTCAAAAAGTTTAAAAGGTGTCTTATCACTGCACTCGTGCTCACACTACCCACAAGTGGAGAACATTTTGTGGTATTTAGTGATGATTCGAAGAAGGGCATGGGTTGTGTGTTGATGAAAAATGAAAAAGGAATTGCCTATGATTCAAGGCAATTAAAATTTCATAAGAAAAACTATCCAACATGTGATCTGGAGTTGGCTGAAGTAATCTTCACTTTAAAAATTTGGCAACATTACCTCTTTGGGGAGAAGTGTGAAATATATATAGATCACAAAAGCCTCAAGTATATATTCACACAGAAAGAGTTGAATATGCGCCAAAGAATATGGTTAGATCTGATCAAAGACTATAACTTCTCATTCCATTACCACCCTAGAAAATCAAACAAGGTGGTGGATGCTCTAAATAGAAAGGAACCAGCAATTCTATCATTGATGAGAATTGAAAAGTATCCAATCTTCTTATATTTTATGAATATGGAAATGGGAATCATAAAGAAGGGAATATCATCAATCCCTTCACAAATGATTTCTCAACTGTCTTTTTTGGAAAGGTTAAAGGATGATCAAAAGGATGATGTTGGAATTCAGAAGAAAGTTGAAACTATCAAAAAAAGGTAAATCCTTAGAGTTAAATGTTAATTAAGAAGGAATTGTGAGATTTAGGTCAAGACTATTTGTTCCATCAAGTCCAGAGTTAAAGAAATAACTTTTGTATGATGCACATAGTTCAAATTTCTCCATTCACCAAGGAAACACAAAGATGTATTGAGATATCTAAGAGAATTATTGGTGGTATAACATGAATAAGGATATCTATGAGTATACATCAAAGTATCTGGTATGTCATCAAGTGAAGGCTGAGGGGCATAATTCTAAGTAGATGATGCAACCATTACTCATACCAATGTGGAAATGGGAAAACATCACCATGGACTTTGTCATCAGACTTCTGAATACATCCAAAGGAAACAATGCTATTAGGGTTGTTGTGGATCATCTTATAAAGACTATACACTTCATTGCAATTCAAGAGGATTTCTCATTGGATCAACTGGCACGGATATATATCAAATAAGTGGTAAGGCTACATAGAGTACCACTATCTATTGTATCTAATTGAGATCCAAGATTCACCTCTAAGTTCTAGAAGATTCTTAAACATGATATGAATACTGAGGTGAACTTTAGTATGGCTTATCATTATCAAATTGATGGTCAATCTGAGTATACTATCCAAACACTTGAGGAAATGTTGATAACATGCTCAATGGACTTCAAATAAGGATGGGATCAACATATTCCTTTGGTTGAGTTCTCTTACAATAACAGTTTCCACTCAAGAATCCAAATGTATCCTTATGAAGACATTTATGGGAAGAGTTGTAGAACACCGGAATATTGGGATGAATTTGGGGAGAGAAAACTCCTAGGTCCAGAAATGATCAAGGAAATGGTAGAGAAGGTTAAGACCATCCAACAGCACATTAAAGCTGATCAGAGTCGAAAAAAGAGCTATGTTGATAATCATTGCTGAAACCTATAGTTTGATGTTGGAGACATAGTATTCCTCTGCATATCACCCAGGAAGAGATTTATGAGATTTGGGAAGAAGGTAAATCTTAGTCCAAGTTACATCGGCCCTTTTGATATCCTTGGTTGCATTGGAGCAGTGGTCTATCAACTATAACTCCCACAAAACCTGTCTCAAGTACATGATATATTCCATGTATCGCTCTTGAGGAAGTACATACCTGATCCATCACATCTACTCAGTCCATAGGTGGTACCATTGGAGAATTATCTCTCACATGAAGAGAATCCAGTTAAGATCTTAGATCGTAAGGAAGAAGTTCTATAAAATAAGACAATGCCCCTCATCAAGGTGTTGTGTTGAAACCACAATTTTGAATAATCCATGTGGTAATTGGAGGAAGTGATGAACCAGAGTTACACTCATCTTTTTTAGTGTGAGAAAATGAAATTTCGAGGGTGAAATTTTCTAAGGGGGGAAGATTGTAACAACCCAAAATTTTATTAATGAAAATTCCTCTTGATCTAATTAATTGGTTATATAACATATTCACTTCCTTGGTTATATATTTTTGGATTTTAAAATACTGTTATGAATTGTTAACATTTCTAATATAGTCGTTGAACAGTGATCACATGATTTGTATAAATATAGGGCTTTAACAAATACAATTTACTCAAACAAAGGAAGAGATGGCCTCATCCAGTAGAATTGATTCGTATGAAGCCCATTTATCAGATCTCATATAGGAGTTGGCATCACTGGGATTCTCTCTTGACCAATACCAAGATGATCTTCAACACATTAAGCATTAATAGAACCACATACGGGAGAATTGTATGTTAATAGAGATTACCACTCGAGCGATGTTATCTGAGCCACCCCAGGAGTCTGTTACCATCACACACCATACCCTTAAGTCTTATGCAGGTGTTATAAGGGGTTATGTAACAAGACCCTATCACTGTGATTATATTCATTATTTTTGTATATAATAAAGAATATACATTCATTTTATTATTGTTACTATGTAAATAATTTTTAAAGAACAAATAGTATTTTTAGTTAATATTCAATTAAGAAATTATTTTGATGAATTAATGGATTTTTGAATTAAATAATATTTCAATAAAATATTATTAATAAATTATTTTTTATTAAATATAAATGATCATATAATTTTTATAAATACAATTGTAATTTGTATTAAGGTTTGAAAGCTGTTTTTGTCAAAACCCGTGAATTTTCGATGAATGTCATTTTTTATTTTAAAAGAAAAAATTCAGATATTTAGAAAATTATTTATATAAAATGAATATTATTTTTGGAATTAGGACATAAAATTATCTAACAGAGAATTTTTCATAATTTTCTGAGAGTTGAATTTTTGGGTAAAAGGTAAATACCGTTTACATATATAATGTGTTTTATGACATCATAATGACTCAATAGTGATGTAATAAAATATTATAAATGAAATTTTCGGCCAATTTATGTTTTACCCTTAAAAATTGGATTTTATATTTGTTTTATTTATTTTAAAAATCCTTAGTGGACCCTCCAAGACTTATAAAACATTTTAACATTTTAAAATGATTTCATTGAGAGTGTGACTCACCTCCACATAAGTAAGCCTAATATTTTAATAAGTTCGGTAATTTTCCTTATAAAATATTTTTTCCACTCCCCTTTGTCAAAAACCATGGGAAAAAACCATGTTATGTTTTGTTGTTTTGATTAGATTAATTTGTAGAGACCAAAACCTAAATAATAAATAATTCCCTCTCTTTTTCTATATAAACCCACCCAACCTCCCACTTACTCTTCACTAAAAACCTTTGGATCTCAACAAAATCATATCCTCCTCTCTATATAATCCTCACAAGGTTACCCAATCTCCCAATAAGCCTCTCTCAATCCTTTGGAATCACACTTCCAAGAAAGGGATTTATTCCTTTCTCATTTTTGTCCAAATTTCTTTATGTTGTTATGCCCTTTTATTTTAAATTACAAATGTTGGGGTATAATTTCGCACCTTCCCTATACTTACCTCCTTATTTTTGAATGATTATATACCCATTTCTCGCTCATTAATGCCTCCCATGTAAACCTATTACCATGCCGAATTTCCTTAAGGGATTTCTCTCTCCTTGTTTACATTCAAGTAATTATTTTATTTTGTGCATCTAAATTCCATTAAATATATTGTGAAATGTATCTATATGACCCCCTTACTTTCCATTTAATGTACATATTATGATATACCCCTTTCTCTATCATTAACCATTTTTATGAATTCTTATGTCACACCGTTATGCTGCCAAATTTTCACTGCAATTTTCCAAGCCAAAGTCTTTGTATAGTGAATACTATGACCATTTCTCTATCAAGGGTATTCACCTTTATGCATATTTACCTATAAATTATATAGATTCATGTATGTGTTCCAAATTCATTTATCCTTTAATAAATGATGGTGTTTAATGATTCCATGGTGTATGATCTATGTGGCACACTTATGTATGAAGTGAAATGATTAAGAGGGGTGCACCATGATAGTGGTCCAATACATTGGGTAAATATTAGTATCATGATACATCAAGTGAAATGAGGATTTACTCATGATAATTCAAGTTCAATGAGGTTTTCCTCATGCTAATTCAAGTGTAGTGAGGGTTTACTCATGCTAATTCAAGTGCAATGAGGGTTTACTCATACTCCATGTGTAATGAGTCTTGTCTCATACTAATATCATGTTAAATTTTGTTTCAACATTTCCATGTTATGATAATCATGTTATATCATGTCTTTTTTTTAATGTTTCTCTTATGCTCCATTTATATTCCTATTTCCTAACATGGACTATATTCTTCATGTTATGCCTTGTTTACTCCCTTACTAGGCTTTATAACTCACCCTTTTCTTATACATGTCCTCAGGTTATCCCATGAAATGCTAAGTATGAAGGAATGTTGTGGTCATGTAAAAGAAGTTTTTAATAAATATGTTGGGTTTTATGTTTTAAGTTGTTATTTAATATTACTAATTTAGCAAGACACTAAAACTCTCGATCCTCAGAGTTGTCTTAAGTGAAATTTTATGTAATAAATCATGTTTAAGTGTGTAATAAAGAGCAGTATTGTTATAGTTGGTATCAAATGAAAGGTTTAGTTATTTTTAGGTTTATGATTAGAAAACTCTATTGAAATCCTTAGGGATAAGACTAAGTATAATAAAAACATCCCTAAATTTTGGTGAGTTTAGATTAAGTGGTTTATCAAGCAAATACATCCATGTCTAGATACGAACAAGTAGAGGCAGCTCTAGCACAGATGTATCTAGGGGTAAAACCCAAAACACTATTTTAAGCTAGATATGAACAGGAACTGGTGCACAATAATAGGACTTGTTGCAATCTTGGTTATGACACTCCCTAGGTATATTCTTTGTAAATTAATAAGCTTAGTATGAACCATTATTAAGGGAAAAAATTCCCCTAAGAATATATGTTGGGAAGTAGATCATTTATAACATAGATTGAAGCCTATAAATTCATAAGTTAAAGAAATAAATGTAATTTATAAGTTATCCCTTTTTTTCTTTGGATTCCCCTTTATGTGTTACCCCTAACTTTCCTTTTATTCTAGCTAATGGCTAGTAATAGGAGGACTCGGGCTAACAACCGATGTGAAGATCAATGTGATGATTGTTCTAATGATATTCCCAATCTGATGGGAGCGGGAATTGAAAACTTTATCATGATACTCTCTCAATTAATTCATGTTTTGAATAGAAACATGGGTCAAGAGGAATGTTAAACCCCCCCCCCCCAAGAAAGAACAAGATGCAATCGAGAGCTTCATGAGACAAAGGCCTCCTACATTTAATGGATCATCTGATCCCTCAATCACTAAACAATAGATCAACTTCATTAATAATATCTTTTATATCCTTCAATGTTCTAAACAAGAGAAGGTAATTTTGGCTTCTTATTGTATGGAGGGTGAAACTGATCAATGGTGGACATTGATCAAAAATATGAATCCTGAGGAGTAGTTTGAGGAATTGGAATGGAAGGATTTCCAGAAAATGTTTTTCGATAAATATTTTCCTCGCACCCTCTGGATGGAAAGGGACTTCCTTTCCCTAAAGCAAAAAGATGATGAATCCATCAGAGTGTATGAGCCAAACTTTACAAGGATTTAATGATATGCCTTCATCTTTGTCCTTACACCAGAATGCAAGGTTTACCTATTCTTTGGTGGGCTAAAACCTAGCCTACAGAAATCCCTAGAGATCCGTAACATAGAGATCTGTGAGAAGATATTCCGATGTTCCCTCAAAGTTGAAATGGATATCATAGAATCTCATGGATATCATGGGGATAAGAAGCATAATGTGGACATTAATTTTGGTGTTCTGGTGGATAAATCCAATGGTGCTAAAAAATTCCATCACCCCACTTTCCAAAGGTGCAGAAAGAAGCACCTAGGAAATTGCCTGAAGAGGATGAGGAAATTATTTAGGTGTGGAAGAGAAGGGAACCTGGCCATTAACTGCTGACAAGAAAAACCCACTACTATAAAAGAGGATAGGAATTCTCTGTTCGACCCTCAATGCATTTTTCATTGCTTCAACTATAAATAAACAAGGCACTTTCCAAACCAGTTTCTTAAGATAAGGGTTTTCGGAGGCAACCAACAACCTCCAAGGAAACAAGGGTGATCTTTTTCCATCACTACCATCGAAGAGAACCCTGGCAATGAAATGGTGACTGGTACGATAGTTATTCATTCAATAATAGAGAATGTATTTTTTGATTCTAGTTCTATGCATTCTTTTATATCTTAAAAGTTTAGTAGAACAATTCTAACACCACCAAAAATCATGGTAGTAAATATGTCGGTGAGAATGGAAAATGGGAAAATCATTTCAACCCATGAATATAACTCTTCCCATGTAACAATTTGGGGTTTGAAATTCACTAAAAACCACATCATACTCCCTCTGGTGGAATTTTATGCAATTCATAGAATGGATTGGCTTTCTCTATATAAAGCCAACATAAATTTTTGTGAGATGGAAATCACTCTCCATATAGAGAATCAATCCCCGATTCTATACAAGTGAAAGGAGGAGGATGAATCTTTTTTAGCACTATTATCTCAAGCGTGGATATTACTACCCTATGATCATTCTTATCATTCTCAGATAATAGTGTCTAAGGAAGAAACCATCCTTGAATACATGCCTATTGTGAGGGAATTCGCTGAAGTGTTTCCCGAGGAATTGTCTGGTCTTCCTCCTAGAAGAGATGTTGAATTCTCGATTGATCTTATACCTAGGGCTTTTCCAATATCCAAGATTCCATATATAATGGTTGTTGTGGAGTTTTAGGAGATAAAGAAACAACTACAGGATAATCTGGATAAAGGTTTTATATGCACAAGTGTTTCACCATGGGGTCCACCAGTCCTCTTTATCAAGAAGAAGTATGGGTCAATGTGCCTTTGCATTGATTATCGTGAGCTCAAAAAAATCATAATAAATAACAAGTATCCTCTGCCATGAATTTATGACTTGTTCAATTAGCTATGTGGAGCACAATACTTCTCCAAGGTGGATCTGTGGTTGGGATATTACCAAGTATGGGTGAAGAAGGAGGATATCCCCAAGACTACTTTTTGTACAAGGTACGGGCACTATGAATTCATAGTAATTCCTTCCAGACTCACTAATTCTCCATAAAACTTCATGGACTTTATAAATATAGTCCTTAGAGATTACCTATAAAAATTTGTGGTAGTCTTTATAAATGATATTCTAATATAATCTAAAACCAAGAAGGATCATGAGGAGAATCTAAGAACTGTACATTAGACCTTGTGAAAGGATAAACTCTATAAAAATTATATAAAGTGTGAGTTATAGTTGAAGGAAGTCTCATTCTTGGGTCATATCATCACAAGAAATGGGATATCTATGGATCCCTCCAAGACAGCTGCAATTGAGGGATGGTCGAGGCCAACATTGGTGATGGATATTTATAGCTTCCTAGGGTTAGTTGGATATTATTGCAGATTTGTGAGAAATTTCTCATGATTTTATAACCCTCTTACCAAGCTAACTCAAAAAAGAGTAAAGTTTTCTTGGAGTGATTAATGTAAAGATGGCTTTAAGAAGTTGAAAAATAGGCTTATCATTGTGCCCATGCTCACACTAACCACAAGTGGATAACGTTTTTTTCGATTTAGTGATGCTTTGAAGAAGGTCATGGGATGTGTGTTGATTCAAAATAAAAAATTCATTTCCTATGATTTAAGGTAATTGAAAGTTCATGAGAAAAACTATCCAACACATGTTCTGAAGTTGGCTGTAGTAATCTTCACTTTAAAAATTTGGTGACATTACCTCTTTGGGGAGAAGTGTGAAATATATATGAATCATAAAAGCCTCAATTATATATTCACATAGAAAGAGGTGAATATGCACCAACGAAGATGGTTAGAGCTGATCAAAGACTATGAATTCTCAATCCATTACCACCTTGGGAAAGAAAATAAGGTGGCAGATGATTTAAGTAGAAAGGAACCAGCAATTCTATCATTGATGAGAATTTAAAAGGATCTAATATTCTTATATTTGATGAACATGGACATGGGAATCATAAATAATGGAACATCATCAATCCTTTCACAAATTATTTCTCAAATTTCTCTTTTGTAAAGGTTAAAGGATGCTCAAAAGGATGATGTGGGAATTCAGAAGAAAGTGGAAACTATCAAAAAAGGGAAATCCTTAGATTTTAATGTTAATGAATAAGTAATTTTGATATTTAGGTCAAGAATATGTGTTCCATAAAATTTGGAGTTAAAGAAATAACTTTTGGATGATGCACATAGTTTAAATTTATCCATTCACCCAGGAAACAAAAAGATGTATCGAGATCTCTGAGAACATTATTGGTTCTATAACATGAATAAGGACATCACTGAGTATACATTAAAGTGTATGGTGTGTTAGCATGTGAAGTATGGGAGGTGGAAGTCTAAGGAGATGATGAAACCATTACCCATACGAATGTGTAAATGGGAAAACATCACCATGGACTTTGTCACCAAACTTCTGAAGACATATAAAGGAAACAATGCTATCTAGGTTGTTGTGGATCGTCTTACAAAGACTGCGCACTTCATTGCAATTTGAGATGATTTCATTGGATCAACTCGAACGGATATATATCTGAGAAGTGGTAAGGCTACATGGAGTACCACAATCTATTTTATCTTATCGAGATCCAAGATTCACCTCTAAGTTCTAGAAGATTCTTCAACATTCTCTAAACTCTAAGCTGGACTTTAGTAAGGCTTATCATCCTCAAACTGAAGACCAATTTGAGCAGACTATCCAAACACTTGAGGACTTGTTGACAGCATGCTCAATGGACTTAAAAGGATGATGGGGTCAACATCTTCCTCTAGTTGAGTTCTCTTACAATAACAGTTTCCACTCAAGCATACAAATGGATCCTTATGAAGACCTTTATGGGAAGACGTGAATGACACTGACATGTTGGGATGAAGTTGGGGAGAAAAAACTCCTAGGTCCAGAAATGGTCGAGGAAATGGTGGATAAGGTTAAGACCATCTAGCACCACATTAAAGCTTCTCATATTAGACAAAAGAGTTATGATGATAATCATTGACAAGACCTAGAGTTTGATGTTGAAGACATGATATTACTCCACATATCACCAAGGAAGATATTTATGAGATTTGGGAATAAGTGAAAGCTTAGTCCAAGGTACATCGGCCCTTTTGAGATCCTTGATCACATTAGAGCAATGGACTATGGACTATAACTCCCACCAAACCTATCTCAAGTAAGTGATGTATTTAATGTATCACTCTTGAGGAAGAACATACCTGATCCATCAAATGTACTCAATCCAAAGGTGGTACCATTGGAGAATTACCTCTCATATGAAGAGAATACATTGAAGATATTAGATCACAGGGAATAAGTTCTACAAAATAATACAATTCCCCTCATCAAGGTATTGCGGAAAAACCAAAAGTTTGAATAATCCATGTGGGAATCAGAGGAAGTGATGAAGCAGAGTTACCCTCATCTGTTTTAGTGTGGGAAAAGGAAATTTTGAGGGTGAAATTTCTTAAGGGGGGAAGATTGTAACGGCCCAAACTTTTATTAATGAAAATTCCTCTTGATCTAATTAAATGGTTATATAACATATGTACTTACATGGTTTTATGTTTTTGGATTTTAAAATACTATTAATAATTTTTACCATTGCTAATATAGTCGTTGAATAGTGATCACATGATTAGTATAAATATAGGGCTTTAACAAATCCAATTTACTCAGAAAAAGGAAGTGATGGCCTCATCCAGATGAATTGATCTGCACGAAGCCCATTTGTCGGAGCTTGGAAAAGAGGTGGTGTCACTAGGCTTCGCTCTTGACCAAGCCCAATATGAGATTCAACATGTTAAGATTTAATGGAACTGCCTATGGGAGAAGTGGTAGTTAATAGAGATTACCACCCGAGCGATTTTATCTGAGCCACCCCAGGAGCCTATCACCATCGCACACCTTACCCTTAGGTCTTATGTGGGTGTTATAATGGGTTATGTAACAAGACCCTAGCATTGTGATTAAGTATATTGTTTTTTTATATAATAAAGAATATACATTCATTTTATTATTGTTACTTTGTAAATAGTTTTAAAAGCACAAATAATATTTTTAGTTAATATTCAATTAATAAATATATTTTAATAAATTAATGGATTTTTGAATTAAATAATATTTTAATAAAATATTATTAATAAACTAAATTTTATTAAATATAAATTATCGTATAATTTTTATGAATACAATTGTAATTTTTATTAAGGTTTGAAAGTTATTTTTGTCAAAAACCATGAATTTTTTATGAATGTCAGTTTTTATTTTAAAATAATAAATTCACATATATAGAAAATTATTTAGATAAAATGAATATTATTTTTTGAATCAGGACGTAAAAATTATCCAATGGTTAATTTTTCATATTTTTCTGAGACAGTCGAATTTTTGGATAAAAATTAAATATCATTCAAATATATAATGTGTTTTATGACATCATAATGACCCAATAGTGATATAATAAAATAATATAAATAGAATTTTCGGCCAATATATGTTTTAACTTTAAAATAATGTGATTTTAGGGTTTTTTTATTTATTTTACAAAGCCTTAGTGGACCCTCCAATACTTATAAAACATTTTAACATTTTAAAATGATTTCTTTGAGAGTGTGACTCACCTCCACATAAGAAAACCTAATATTTTAATAATTTCTGCCATTTTCCTTATAAAATAATGTTTTCCACTACCCTTTAGCAAAAACCATGGGAAAAAACTATGGTATGTTTTTGGGTTTTGATTAGTTTAATTTGTAGTGTCCAAAACCTAAATAATAAAGAATTCCCTCTCTTTTCCTATATAAACCCACCCAAAATCCCACTTCCTATTCACTCAAAACCTTTGGATCTCGACCAACCAGTGACCTCATGTCTCTATAATCCTCCCAAGGTTCCCCAAGATCCCAATAATCCTCTCTCAAGACTCTCCCAACCCTTTGGGATCACACTTCCAAGTAAGGGATTTCTTCCTTTCCCATTTTTGTCCCAATTTCTTTATGTTGTTATGCCATTTTATTTTCAATTAAAAATGTTGGGGTATGATTTATCACCTCCCCTATACTGACCTCCTTATTTTTGAATGATGAGATACCCCTTTCTCTCTCATTAATGCCTCTCATGTACACCCGTTACCATGCCGAAATTTTGTAAGGGGTTTCTCTCTCCTCATTTACATTCAAGCAATTCTTTTATATTATGCATATAAATTCCATTACATGTGTTGGTACATGTATATATATATGACCCCCTTACTATAAATTTCATGTAAATATGATTAGATACCCCTTTATCTCTCATCAACTATTTTTATGAATTCTTATGTCACGCCGTTATGCTGCCGAGTTTGCACCGCGATTTTCCAAGCCACTGTCATTGTGTAGTGAATACCATGCCCATTTATATATCAAGAGTATTCACCTTTACACATATTTACTTATCGATTATATAGTTTCATGTATTTAATCCACATTCCTTTATCATGGAATAAATGATGATGTTGAATGATTCCATGTTATATGATCCATGTGGCACACTTATGCATGAAATGAAATGATTAAGAAGGGTGTGCCCTGATATCACTCCAATTCATTGGGTAAAGATTAGTATCATGATACGTCAAGTGAAATGAGGTTTTACTCATTCTAATTCAAGTTCAATGAGGGTGTAATCATTCTAATTCAAGTGAAATTAGGGTTTACTCATGCTCCATGTGGAATAAGTCTTGGCTCATGCTAATATCATGTTAAATGTTGTTATTATATTTCCATGTTATGATAATCATGTTATATCATGACTTTGTGTTCATGTTTCTCTTGTGATCCATTGATATGACTATTGCCCAATATATACTATATTCTTCATGTTATGCCTTGTTTACTCCCTTACTAGTCATTATATCTAACCCTTTTCTTATGTATGTCCTCAGGTTATCCCATGCAATTCTAAGTACGAAGGAATGTTGTGGTCATGTAAAATAAGTTTTCAATAAAGATGTTGGGTTTTATGTTTAAAATTTTTATGTAATATTCCTAATTTCCCAAGACACTAGACCTCAAGGTCCTTATAGTTGTCTTAAGTTCAATTTTATGTAATAAATAATGTTTAAGTGTGTAATAAAGATCATGGTTGTTATATTCTTACACTTCTTATTATTCTCCTCCTACTTATTTTTCTTATTATTCTCCTTGTTTTTCTTCACCAACTTATTTTATTTCTTCTTAAAATTCTTTATCGAGTTCTTTTTCTAGTCAACTTTATGTTCTTAGATCACCCATTCAATTTGTTTTAGAAATTTATTCTTTTTTAGGTAAATTAGGAACAAATTCTTTAATAACTAATTTTTCTTTTCCCTTATTGGTAATAGAAGGGATAACTAAAGGAACTACTGAAGATTCTCCAAAAACAAGTCTAGATTCCCGAATGACATGATCGTTATGTGAAATTGGAATGATTAGATTATCAAAATATTTATCAATATATTTCAACAAAATTTATACTATTCTAGATTCTTTCAACCTATTCATTTGCTTCTTTATTTTCTCTTTTTCCTCTAATTTTTTTATTGTCTAGATTTTCAGTGCTTTTTCTTCAGAAGGATCAAGACCAAACTCTATATCCCCTAGTTTCCTTTGTAGTTTATGATCCATCAACTTATTAAACTCATCATCAGTCATTCTATTTTATTTATTTTGTTTCATAGGAAAATATTTCTCATATTTTCTCTTCTTCTTAACTTCCTCGACTTTCTATGATGGTTGGGTATCAGAAGCAAAACCATTAACTTTTTAAATAAACTTCTTTGATTTTAAATCAAAAACCAAATTCATCCTCAACATTGTATCTTCACCAATGAAAACATCTTCTATCTAACTAGGTATAATTTATTATCAACCTTAAACAACTCCATACATTTCACTATCATCTTGTTGATGAATTTTGGAAATATGATAATCTTTGAATTTATTAAATCACTTTTGATAGTCTCTGCTATAATGAAAATAAAATTCACTAGATCTATTTTTCTCATGTTGAAAAAATAATCAAGAATAAAAACATCAGACACTTTCAATGTATTCCTATCAACTTTCCTAAGAATAATATAACCTTTAATTCATAATGAAATTACTCTTTTTCGGTGTTAAATGAGAAACTTTTCTTACTTTCACATAGAAATAGAATAGAGAATCTTCAGCCTTATTTTTCTTTAAAGTTGTTTAGTAACTTGTGAGAGGTTAAATAAGCGTTTCCATTAAAAGTAACACCAACCAAGTCTAATACTATTTTAAATAATAACTTTTATATTTTCCAAAACATGTTAAAGGAAACCTTATCTATACTATCTTTTTAACAAACTAAACGGAAGCATAAACTTCTATAACTATCTCAAAATATTGAAGATAAAAATATTTATCCAGATTCTCTACAAAAATAGATTACAAAAATTGAAATGAAATAATCCTTTTGATTGTTGAATCAAACATATCATACCAATATATTTCAATAAGTCTTTCCCTAAAGACATACCATTTTTCATAATCATATTTTTTCACCATCATAATGAAAACTAAGACTGGAAATCAAATGAAAATCAAAATAATCAGACTGATGACTTTAACAGGTGAAGAGATGCTGCAAAAAACACTAGAAACCAATTTGGGATGGGGTAGAATCATCCTTATATAGGAATTAAAGGTTATGGTTCATCTTTCTAATTTAAATAAAATTGAGATTGAAACCCTTTCTGATCTGACATCCATGATTTAATCAAAAAAAGTTTTTAAAGTTTATTTGAACTCTTAAGATTTTAAAACTTGTAGCAGATTGATAATCATTCCAATTACGAAAAAAACTAAATTTTGAAAAAAAATAAATAATTCTTTTATAAAAAAACATACAAGAATAATAACAATAACAATTATGAACTAAAGTAATGAAATAGTGAAAAAACTAAAATAATAAAAGAGTTTCTTTCAGAGTAAAAATTTTCATTGATATGATTAAACTATTCTTCTTGGTTTTTATAAAATAGATAGATTATGATAGTTTTGAAATAAAATATGGTTATAATATTTTTACTTCAAAAATTTATTATGATAGTTTCATTATGAAAACTAAATATGATATATTCATTAAGAAAATTGATTACGATAGTTTTATCAGGAAAAATTATTATGATAGTTTCTTAATCCAAAAAATTTTTTAACAAATTTTGAGTCTAGAAATTTTATAACAATTTCTAAGTCCATAAAACATTGTGTGAATTCTGACTCTGAAAAATTTTATAAATTTTGATTCTAAAAAACTCAATGTGATAAAAAAAATTATAAAAAACTAATAGTTTAGAAAACTAAATAATATAATAAAAACTAAAAGTTTTTGAAAAACATAAAACATATGTACCCCACCCCCCCCCCCATTAAAATTAGTATATTAATGTAAGGAGATGTTTCAACAAGAAGTATACATGAATAATCGCTTAATAGTGATCATTCCTATATTCTATTTAATATATTCAAATCTATTGTAACTAAGGGGTTTTCTAAAAATATTAGCAATTTGTTCTTTAATTCTGATTAATTTTAAAATTATATCTCCTTTTAGTGTGTGATCTTAAAGGAAATGGTTTCTTATATCTATGTGTTTAGAACGTGAGTGATGTGATGGATTTTTACTTAGAAAAATGGCACTTGTCTGTTAGAGTTGGTTCCCTAGAACCAACTTCTTTTTTAATTTATGATAAACATATATTCATTGGATGGATATTAATAAACTTTTTATCACATCATGATTGTTCTTCTCCATAAAATTGTATGTGATAATTTCCTAAGAGTATCTATCGTACTAAAAGGTCATAGCGGATCCCTGCTATGATGAGATCCCAAAAGTACCATGAAACTATTCTTGAACATATGTTCTATATCTGGATGATATCATTTGAAGGGACAAAAATGATATAGGCTATTAGGGATCTATACTCATAGGATTTGGATGCACCTTCTCATGGTGTACACCCTTGGTAATGTCTTGGAGGATATTATGAGAACAAGACCTGCCAATAGGAAATCCACATTTATAAGTGTCATTGGATGTTCCTATTTGTAGATGTGTGTATTGGTCCATAGAATTTAATATTATTATTAATGGTTATTATGACTCATGCACTTATATTTATTAGCGAAAACTATGATAAAATATGTTCGCAATGAGGTAGTATATGTTGGGTGCCTCACGAGTAATATTGCATTAATGAATAATGTGAGACATGATTTTTCCCTTATATTCCATAATGGAATTTTATATCTCATGCCCTTTTATGGAAATGATATAGCCTAAATAAATCCATTTCTATGGTGCTCTATAGGAAATTTCAATTTCCAGTAAGTCAAAAAATGAGAAATCGAGCACATGGGTTGATGGAACTTGCATGCAGCCCACTTGATTGGAGATATCGAGACAAAGGTATTATATTACATAGTAAGTGTTTGTATAATGTGACATGTAATTCTAGTATTAATTTTTTCTCTATGAGTTTCTTGGCATGTTTCTAGACGCTAACCTTTGACTTTAGGAGGGTTTACCTAATGCCACTGAGAAAGAGGCCTAGAGGGTTGGTCACACACTAAGTGTATCCGTAATCTCAGTTAAATAATTTATTATTTAACAATTTTATTAGATATTATTCTTGGTTATGGTTTAATAATTATTCAGGTATGTTTTATCTCATCTATTTCATCACTAGTTATTCGGGAGAATATATTACAGATAGAATATTTATTTTCTATTTTAGTAAATCTAATGTTTATTTTTTTATCAACAAATAATGTAGTTATATCAATTTAATAAATAAATAGTCATTATTCAAGGCCCGATAAATATTGAGTAGGATTGGCAGACTAAGTTTTGGGTCCAGTGAGAAATAATAATATTAAATATTATTTTATTAAAATAATATTTAATTATAACTTTCAAGTTAAGCACATGTCAAGAAATAATATCATTGATATTATTATTTTACATGGGAGTTTCACTTGGTTAATATAATAATTAAGGATATTATGAAAATTATATTATGATTACCTGGTGAATTAGATTACCAGTTACATTATTCTCTAATTAGCCAAGGGGGTAACCAACATGCTAGCCAATGGTGTTATGCACAACAATTTGGAGAATTTATCTTAAGCCTAGAGAGTTCCTTCTTCTCCAAGAATGTTCATAAGAACGAGAGTGGTCCTCCTCCATTGGATCAAGGAGAATGTTTTGGAAGTGGTTCTCAAGGCGATTGAAGGCAGACGACACAAGCAAAGGGATCTTCCATGATAGCACCTAGAGACTCCTTTGGCAATGTCCAGAGATTTGTAGAGCATGTGTGGATCACTGCTAGAGAAGATCTACCCTTGATATCTATAACACAATGAATTAGCAATGCTGATATGTGGTTTAATGCATCAACAAAGCAAGAATCACCTTGGAGGTAATTCATTAATTTAATTTAATTAATTATAAACAAAATATGTTGATCCACTATCTTGGTTCCAAGTTTCTATTCCTTTTTCTAAATCCTTGATTCAACTCTGTGGATATTGGTGTTCATCGTTGTATTGATCCTAAATTATTTATTGAATATGGAAAAAATTAAAGTTGGGCACCATCCCTCCCATGCTTCTACTACACTTGGAACCTTCAAGTTGTATTAGAGTGGGCATATTATTATTTGTAATTATTTATTTATTTTGATGATTTATGCATTCATAATTTATTTTTTCAATTCGAGTTTAATTTTTATTTAAATATTAATTATGAGATATATTTCTTTCTTTATCATTTCTCACATATCTAACAGAAATGATCAATTTTATGAATAAAATAAAATCAAGGAAT
This sequence comes from Viscum album, assembly GCA_963277665.1. NCBI lineage: Eukaryota > Viridiplantae > Streptophyta > Magnoliopsida > Santalales > Viscaceae > Viscum > Viscum album. Next base: position 189,930,629 of record OY728147.1, read on the forward strand.
TCATATAGAGGTTCCAAGGATCCTAGATGTATAACACTAGACTACACTCTATGTAATCATAATTAAATGTTGTGTAGTGTTGTTCAACGCATAAAGATTTGGTTTAGTAGTAAATTTGAGATATTTCATTAATTAGGAATTAATGACACCATTAATGAACTTTAATCCACATGGTGTTAACCAAGATTAATTGGCACATAGAAATTAGGCTACACATTGTGTGTCCCACTGTATACTGCATGTAGTCCCTTCAGGTCAGGGTCGACTCGTGTATCTCATACATAACTTTTTCGGCTGGTGACCATGTAACGTGGAGTCTACACGGCATGTGGCCCACTGGACAGACCATGTACTTTGAAGATTTTTTAATTAAACCTCACACACTGTTTCCCCAGGCGTGTACTTTGGATGGATGGTGAGGAGGGTACATGTCGTGTATTCAGATCTACATGTCATGTACTTTTTCTAGATTACACATATTTAAAATTTATTATTATATTATGTAACCCTTGAGACATGTACCTTCATGTGGGGTAAATCTAAGACACAACTTGTGATAGGTGTTTTATATTTATATATATATATATATCTGTGTGTGTGTGTGTGTGTTTAGCATCTGCATAATTTTTAATGATTTGCACATCATGTATGAGTTGTATTGCAATTATAATTCTATGTAAATGCTACATGTCATAAAGAATAAAGTGTATATAATTAAAATACATGTTGGGTAGTTTTGGATGGGTACTCACCGAGTTTTCTCCAAGGTACAAGTTATATACAAGGTTAATTTTAAATTAATACTAATTTGTTTAAAATTATAATGGATGAGAATCTCAAGGAAATTAATAAAAAAGATTAAGTTAAAAGGATTAATTAATTAAAGATTATAATTAATAAATTTGAGTGATATGTATCTTAAATAAGAATGATTAAAGAATTGAATTCTATTTTTATTAAATGTGTAAATTCTTTTCATGCATTTGGATGATCATGAGCTATACCATACCTTTTTTATGTGATTGGTTTCCATTTTAATGTATTAAATTATATTTTTGGCATGTGTACCTTCTCTCCTAATTAATATGTAGGTCCTATGTGCCCATGGTTTATTTTATGTAAACCCCCTTTTACCCCTCACCTATGTGTGAGTAAAAGCATATTTAATGGATGGAGCTCCCAAGATAGTGGAGGCGGTTCAAGTTAAGATCCAAGGTGAAACTAATCCAAGGAGATATAAAATATGGACATGTGGAAAGTTGTAAATACAAACCTAATTGGTTCAAGGTGTTTCTCCTCTAGGTCATTGGTTATTTTATCAACCGCTAGATAAACTAAACATTAGATCAAGCTTGTGATCATACCCTGTATTTTATTTCTATCAATTGTATGGTTTTTCATTATGGATGTTTTGTCACGATCAAATAATTAATGAATTAACAAGCATGCAAGATGGAACTAAAATAAACTAGCTTATGCATAAATATTATCTTATACATGGTTAATAACTTAATCTTATCCCATTTAATATTAACAATCATGTGAAAAGATAATAAATGTAAATTTATGCATAAAGGATAAAATCCCTCAATAAAATATTAAGTTGGTAAAGCCTTCAATTACTTCAGTTAGAATCGAACCATAGTTCAAAGTTCTTTACCAGCCAAAGTTGGGGTGCTTTAAATTATTGAGGAATTATAATTTGAGGTTTAGGGTTATCTTGACTTAGTTTACATCAAGGGTTGACTACCAAATCAAGACTTGGTGTAACTGAGAGGAAAATACTGAGGAAATACAAAATTAAGGATTCAGGATTGGGGAGTCCACTCAACGAATTAAAGATCTGTGAGTTAATGTAGTTGGAATTTGGAATGCCTACCTAAAACCTTTCAAATTGCTTAACCATCAAAATTTGGGGTAATGTGAAGGTAAATATGGATCATTTCCATTATAATATCCAAGAAACAGTATATTCTGAAGCCAATGGTGAGGGATATTGGGTTTTGATAAAATAATAGGAGACTAATGAATATTTATTTATTTATTTTTCTTAATTTTATCAGATAAAGTTATAAAAATATGTTCATCTTATTTGTAGAAACATAATTAAAATGAAATCAAACATATCTTTGTGATCCATACTTGATAAAAAAAACCCTCTCACTAGCACTAATTTCCAGAAGTGGAAAAGGAACCTTTGGGTCATCCTTTATCATCAAAGAAAACTATATGTGATGGAATAACCTTTAATGGTTGTGTTTGGAAATAAGGAGAGTGATTAGGAGCTCTATGTGTATGAGAAACATCGGAATGATGCTACATATGTTTAGTGCCTCATGCTATCATCCATGACCAATGAGCTCTTCAAGCAACATGAGGAAATGGATGCTTATAAAATGATGTCTCAACTGCCAGATCTCTATAAAGAGAAGGCGTGACAATAGAGGTATGAGATCTCTAATGCTTTTTTCACCACTAAGCTTAGAGATTCTTCACTAGATATGCCACATGTAGTCAAGATTATTGTCTACATTGAGCATCTGGACATCTTAGGTATTAAATTCCTGAATGAGTTGCATACAGATCTCATACTATCATCACTTCCCAATACCTTATCTAGTTTCATTGTGAATTATAATATGAGAAATAATGATAAGAGCCTATCGAAACTTCTTACATTAATTATATAAGTGGATAAGTATATGGGGTGTGAAAAACCCATCGTCATTATGGTGAATAGGAAGAGGAAGGAAAAGGAAAAGAGGGATAAGATTTATAGACAATCTAAATCCTCTGAGCACTATCTAACCAAGAAGAATAAGATCCAGAGGCAGGGAAAGGAAAAGGATGCGGTGTGTTTTTCATGTGGAAAGTTAGGCCAATGGAAAAGTAACTGCACCCAAAGTCAAGTGAAAGCCAAAGGTGCATTCTTTATTTAGTGAAATCTTTACATTTCTACACATTGGGTATTAGATATAGCTTGTGGTGATCACATCTCTATTAAAATGTAGGAACCAAGTATATTTTAGAAAATTTCTAGAGGAGAGGTGGATATGTGAGTTTCTAATGGTTTGAGGTTGGCTGCTCTTTCCATTGGTTACTACCACCTTTTGTTGCTGACCGGGATGATTTTGGTTTTACATGACTATTATTATGTACAAAGTATTACCAAGAACATAATTTATATATGTATCAAGCTTAGATATAGATGGTTTTATTTTCAAGTTATGAAATAAAAGTTGTTTCTTTTATAAGGACAACATATGTTATGGTATGATGCATTTAAATAATGGTCTGTATATATTAAATTATGAAAACCAAGTGTTGGAAATTGATAATGAATCAAGTTCAAATTACTCATATAACACCCAATTGTGGAATCACCGTCTTGGTCATGTAAATGAGAAGCGTTTGACAAAGCTCTCTCAAGATGGTTATTTAGAATCTTCTGAGATAAAACCACTTGATAGATATCTCACTTTTTTACAAGAAAAAATAACCAAACTGCCATTTTTTGGAAGGGTGAAAGGGCCATAGAGCTTCTAGGATTGGTACACACTAATGTTTTTGGACCATTTCTAGTAGAATCCAGAAGTCTATATTCTTAATTCATAAATTTTACTGATGACTTGAGTAGATATGTCTATATTTACTTTATGAGGTATAATTCTGAGTCTTTTGAGAAATTCAAGGAATTCAAGAATGAAGTTGAGAATCATCTTGGTAAGAAGATAAAGAAGCTTTGAATGGATTGAGGTGGAGAGTATATTAACTAAGAGTTTATTGAATTTCTATGGGATTTTGGAATTCTATATCAACTCACTCCACCTTATACACCATAGTGGAATGGTGTTAGTGAAAGGAAGAATTGTACCTTGTTGGACATGGTAGGGTCAATGATGAGTCATGCAGATCTTCCATTATCCTTTTAAGGATATGCATTACAAAATGCATCATACACATTAAACTGAGTACCAACTAAAGCAGTAAATGGAATTCCCTTCAAGCTATAGAGTGGAAAGAAACCCATTTTATCGCATGAATATGTAAGGGGATGTGATGTGTTTGTTAAGGCTTTCTCAAGAAACAAACTAGCACCCTGTGGAATGAGGTGTGTCTTTATAGATTATCCTAATGAAACAAAGGGATACTACCTATACAACCCCTCAAACAAGAAAGTGAATGTTTCTAGACAAGCTATATTTCTTGAGAGGGAGCACATCCTCAAAAAGGATAGTTGGAGAAAAATTGAATTCAATGAATTTGATGCTCAAGATACATAGGAGTTGGTACAGGAACAAGTTCCATAGTTTCCTTTGGAAGAAGTAGTTCCCGAAACACAAGTACTATTTAGGAGATCTAGAGAGGTAAGGTAACCATAGATATATGGTTTTCCGGTCACCGAGGATAGTGACTCATTATTATTGTAAAATAATGAACCTATATCCTACAAGGAGGCAGCAGAGAGCTCAGAAGCTGCAAGATGGATAGAAACTATGAATTCTGAGATGGATTCCATGTATCATAACCAATTTTGGGTTCTGTTCAATGCGCTAGTTGATGTAAATCCTATTGGATATAAATGGATATTCAATAGTAAACTAGACATGGAAGTTAAAGTACCTAGAAAGAAATTCTAGTGGCTAAAGGGTTTAAATAGAATCAAGTAATTGACTATGATGAAACCTTTTCACCAGTTTCCATGTTTAAATCCATTAGAATCATATTTTCCATAGCAGATTACCATGACTATGAGATTTGGTAGATGGATGTCAAAACTTCATTCCTTAACGAGAACCTTTAAAAAGATGTCTATATGACACAACCAGAAGGTTTTGTGACACCAGGTGATTCTAAAAGGATTTCCAAGTTGTATAGATCCATTTATGGATTGAAGCAAGCATCTAGGTCATGTAACATTCAATTTGATGAATCCATAAAAGAATTTGGTTTCATTAAAAAATAATGTGAGTTGTGTGTTTGAAAAAGGTTTAATGAGAATGTGGTTTTTATCCTAGTAGTATATGTTGATAACATATTACTTATTGGAAATGAAATACCAATATTACAGTCAGTTAAAGACTAGTTGAACAAGTGCTTCTCCATGAAGGAATTAGGCGAAGCATCCTACATTCTATGGATCAAGATCATTTGTGATAGATCCAAGAGGTTTCTTGGACTAAGTCAAAGTACGTATATTGACCAGATACTAAATAGATTTAGTATGGAAAATCCAATAGGGGATTGGTTCTAGTGTCACATGGTTTACATATTTCTAAGAAAATGTGTCCCCATACACAATAGGATAAAGATGGAATGAGTAAGATCTCATACACTTTAGCGATAGGATCTATCATGTATTCCGTGTTATGTACTAGACTTGATGTTTTCTATATACTAAACATGGTAAGCATATATCAAGTAGATACAGGTAAACAACATTGGACTACTGTTAAGACTATCCTTAAGTATCTGATAAGAACTAAGGATATGTTCTTGGTGTATAGAGGAGATGTGGAGCTTATCATCAGAGGGTATGTTGATTTTGGTTTTTAGATAGATCATAATGATCTGAAGTCACAATCCGGACATGTTTTCTATATCAATGGACGAGATGTGAGCTGGAAGAGTTCAAAGTAACTAGTTGTAGCTGATTCTACAACAGAGTCCAAGTATATAGTGGATTCTAATGTAGCCAAGGAAGCCATCTGGATTTATAAATTTTTCCCTGAGATTGATGCGGTACCTAATAGTAATGACCATATTACATTGTATTGTGATAATACTGCAACAGTGGGTCTTGAAAAAGATCCAAGGTCACATCAATTAACAAAGCACGTACTCCACAAGTATCACCTCTTGAGGATTTTTTATCAAAGGGGTGAAGTTGCAGTGAGTAGAGTATCCATGAAAGATAATGTGGCAGACCCCTTGACTAAAGGCCTATCTTAGCATAATCATGAGTATCATGTGAGAGCTAGTAGACTAAAGGTTGTTATCAATTGTATCTAGTGCAAGTGGGAGTCATTTGGAGTTGGTTCCCTAGAACCAAATTCTTTTTTACTTTATTATAAACGTATATTCATTGGATGTATATTAATAAACACCTTACCACATCATGATTATTCTTTTACATGACATTGTATGTGATAATTTCCTAAGATTAGTTATCACATTAAAAGGACATAGCGGATCCCTACTATGATGAGAACCTAGAAGTTCCATGAAAGTATTCTTGAACATATGTTCTATAGCCAGATGATATCATTTTAAGGGAAACAAATGATACATTCTATCATGGATGGAGACTCATAGGACTTTTAGGAACCTTCTCATGGTGTACACCCTTAGTAATGTCTAGGAGGATTTTATGAGAATGAGACCCTCCAGTAGGAAATCCACATTTATAAGTGTCATTGTATGTTCCTATATGTGGATGTGTATATTGGTCCTTAGACATTAAGATTATTATTAATGGGTATTATGTATCGTGCACTTAGATTTATTGGCAAAAACCGTGATAACATATGTTTGCGGTGAGATAAGATATGTTGGGTGTGCCACAAGTAATATTGCATTAATGAATAATGCGAGAAAGAATTTTTCCTTTCTATTCCATAACAGAATTTGATATCTTAGGCCCTTTGATGGAAACAATATAGACTAAATAAATCCATGTCCATGGTGTTCTATAGGCAAGTTCAATTTCTAGGAAGTCAAAGAATGAAAAATCGAGAACATGGGTTGATGGAACTTGCATGAAACCCACTTGATTGGAGATATCTAGACAAAGGGATTATATTACACAATAAGAATCCGTATGAGGTGACATGTCATTGTGGCATTAACTTCTTTCTCTATGGGTGCTTCAGCATGTTGTTAGATGATAACGTTGGACTTTAAGTAGGTTCCCCTAAGACCACTGACAAAGAGTCCTAGAGGGTCACACACTAAGTGTATCCAGAATCTAAATTAAATAATTTATTATTTAACAATTTCAATAAATATTATTCCCGGTTTTGGTTTAATAATTATTCATGTATGCCTGATCATATTTATTTTGTCGCTAGTTATTCGAGAGAATATATTACGGATAGAATTTTTAATAAATATTTAATTTCTATTTTAGTAAACATATTTTTTATTTATTTATCGGTAAATAATGTAGTTATATTTATTTAATAAATAAATAGTTGTTATTCAAGGCCTGATAAATATTGAGGAGGATTGGTGGACCAAGTTTCGAGTCCTATGAGAAATAATAATATTAAATATTATTTTATTAAAATAATATTTAATTGTAACTTTTATGTTAAGCGCATGTCAAGAAATAATAATAAAAATTTATTATTTGACATGGGGGTTTTACTTGGTTAGTAGAATAATTAAGGATCCTATGCAAATTATTTTATGATTACCTGGTGAATTAAATTTCCAGTTACATTTTTCTCTAATTGGCCATGGGGGAAACCCACAGGATAGACAATGGTTTTATTCCCAACAATTTGGAGAATTTCTCTCAAGCCTAGAGAGTTTCTTATTCTCCAAGAATGTTCACAAGAACGAGAGTGGTCCTCCTCCACCAGATCAAGGATAATGTTTTGGAAGTGGTTCTCAAGGAAATCGAAGGTGGAAGATGTAAGTCCAAGGATCATCCATGCTAGTACTTGGAGACTCCTTAGGAAACATCCATAGATTCACGAAGCATGTTTAGATCAACACTATAGGAGATCTACCCTTGATCTATACAATACAATGAAGGCACACTGCAGATCTGTGGTCAAATGCATCAACGAAGAAAGAATCATCTTGGATGTAATTATTTAATTAAATTAAATTAATTATAAACAAAATATTTTGATCCACTCTCTTGGTTTTGGGTTTCTATTACTTTTTTCTAAATCCCTGATTCAATTTCATGGATAGTAGGATTCATCATCATATTGATCCCAGATTGTTCATTGAATATGGAAAAAATTAAAGTTGGGCATTGTCCCTCATGTGCTTTCACTATGACCAAAACCTTCATTGTGTTATCACAAAGTATTTGAGTTTTAGTAAAACTCATTCCATATTCTATGAGTGTGTATTGCATTCAAAAAACTTGTGTACAACAACTTCTAGTTTCTATATATTTAGATTCAATAGTGGAAATTTCTACTGAGTTTTGTTTCCTACATAACCAAGAAACTAAATAATTTCCTAAGAAATGAGAAGTTGCATATGTACTCTTCTTGTCCATTCTACATCCACCAAAGTTAGCATCTGAAAAAAAATTAAGTTCAAAAACATTTCCATAAGAATAGAATAGGCTTAAATCCATAGTTCCCTTAAGATAAGTAAAAATTCATTTTAAATCTTTTAGATGAGATTATTTTGGATTGTCTTGACATATAGCACATAAGCATACTGAAAAAAATAAATTTGGATGACTATCTATTAATTAAAGTAAACTTCCAATCATACCTCTAAAATTTTTCTGATCAACTGGTTTCCCAACCTCATCAGGATCTAAAGTATTGGAGATACCAATGAGATTAATAATAATTTTAGTATTGTCATATCCAAATTCCGTAAGTAAATATTTTTTTATACTTATGTTTAGATATATAAAAGTGCCTTCTAGTTTTTGTGAGATTTGAAAACCAAGAAAATATGTTAACTCACCCATCATACTCATTTCAAACTTAGATTTCATAAGATTTAAAAAGTTGTATGTTAAAGATTTTTTAGTTAAACCAAATATAATGTCATCAATATAAATGTATACAATTAAAAATTTTTATTTACTTATTTTATAAAAATAGTTAGATCTGTTGCTCCCTTAACAAAAAAAATTGTAATAAAACTCTAATTGACCTATCATACCAAGATACAGGGGATTTTTTTAAGTCTATAAAGTTCTTTGGTAAGATTATAAATTTGTCCTGGATGTTTTTTATTTTTAAAACTAGTTGTTTGTCCAAAATAATCTTCCTTATGAACATATACATTAAGAAAATCACACATCACATCCATTTGAAATAGTTCTAAATTAAATAATGCTGTAAATTCTAGAATTATTTGAATAGCTTCAAGTCTTGCTATCAGTGCATAGGTTTCTTCATAATCTATTCTCTCTTGTTGATTATATCCCTTAGAAATAAGTCTAGATTTATTTCTAACTATTATTCCATTTTCATCACATTTATTCTGAAATACCCATTTTACTCAAATTATATAAGTTTCTATAGGTCGTTCAACTAAAGAACAAGCTTGGTTCCTTTCAAACTCATTGAGTTCATCTTGTATTGATTTAATCTAATCCTTGTCACCTAAATCCTCATCAAGATTATTAGGTTCAAATTGGGATAAGAAAGCTAGATTTTCAATTTCATTTCTTAAGTAACTTCTAGTCCTAACTGGTTGATCTACATCACCAATAATACTTTCACTAGGATTATTCCTAAGAAACAACTAACTTATTGGGTTTTCAAAAGTCTGTTATTCAATAATAGATAGAAAATAGTCCTGAGGAATATCTTCATAAACATATTCTTGAGTTATTTCCTTATGATAAGAACATTCTAACAAAGGTTAAAAATCAGTTTTAGAAATAACATCTAAGGATGTAGGTTGAGGATGTTTGAAAACAAATGGATTATTTTCATCAAGCATAACATGAATTATTTCCTCAATGGTACAAGAATATTTATTAAAAACTTTGTAAGCCTTACTAGTAGTGGAATAACCTAAAAAATCTCCTTCATGGGATTTGGGTGAAAATTTATTTATATTATCTTTAGTATTCAAAATGAATACTTTTCACCCAAAAACATTGAAGTAATAAACTTTTGTTTTTATCCCTTTCCAAAAATCCTAAAGAGTTTTGTTAAGAAAATTTCTAATCAAAACTCGATTTATAGTATAATAAGAAATAATAACTACTTCAGCCCAAAAAAATTAGAAACTGAGTATTCACTCATCATGGTTCTAGTAATCTTCTGAAGAATTATATTTCTTCTTTCAACTACATCATTTTATTGTGGGGTTTTAGGTGCTGAAATTTTATGTTCAGTTCCTTTCTTACTATAAAAAGTTTTAAAATCATAATTTTCAAATTCTCCACCATGATCACTACAAATAGTTATCATAGAGAAGTTTTTCTCATTTTTAACATAGGATAAAAAATCTTTAAAATAAATAAAGGCTTAAGATATTTGTTTCTAATGCTTTCACTAGGGTGTGAATCTGTCTGTTGAAGGATGCATAGCTATCACTCCGCATTCCTACTTTACAAAGGCAAGTGACATCCATCGCTTATTTAGGGACGTTTGCTCCTTGATCGAAATGGGATGATGGGATATCGGTTCATCCTTCTATGGATTCCTCATAGGAACTCATTTCCTAGTCTGGGTCTCCCTCATAGACTTAAGACATTGTTCGTGAAACTCTTCCCAGTGCCATGTCTTCATGGATGTTGGTTAATTATGTTGCTTCTACCAGGACATTCCAAGGGGTCCAGTCAGGGAGGCAAACTTCGGTCAGGGGATTAGTCACGTTGGACATCGTTGGCGTGTCTGGATGCTGGAAAACTAATGTGTCTGGGTTTCCTCCCCTTATTATAGGGCTTCTATAGGTTGAGGAAGCCCGAGGAAACACATGTTGAATGCGGGGAATTTTATGTCATAGGCATGTCTCTAAGGTTTTCCTCAACTTCCAATGTTTAACACAAGGTATGTCGCGTGTTTAACGTCTAGTGGAGACGGATCAAGCTGATCAGAACACTAACAGGAGTGGACCAAATGGGTACAACGTCTGGAGGGAACACTGATGTTGGGGCTTGTTACGACCCATCCCAGTGGGGCCCGAGCCGCAACTCCCCAAGCCTGCCTCCAATAGGCCAGGGGCTGGTGACTAGCACCGATTAGGCATGCTACTAACATGGGAGGCATTGCCTATAAACCTGTACACATGCACACACATCTCCAATCCCACAAAGCTGAAAAGTAAAAACTACTAAAAGGAAAAGATGCATGCATACACTAAAACCCAACCAACAGAGTACGATAGGAAAGTAAAGTAAAAGAAAGTAAAACCCTAGGCCAAAAGTACAATACCACCAAAAAGAAAGTTTGTAACAAAGTCCAACCTATAAATAAAGGTGTTGGGACTGCAATCTATAGTCGTAGGAACACACCTCGTCCTGTCTAATCTCACTGAGTACCGTCCAGTCCTGGTCTGCCTAGAATCCTGTCAAAGGCCCACTCATCTTCACAAGACACGACACGTGCGGGCAAATCCCGTGCAGGGTTGAGTATAACAATACCCAGTAGGACACCCCGAAACCACAAAGGAAATACAACAAGGAAAATACCACAAAAGAAAGGTACAGTCATCTCTACACATTATATGTTTATAGAACATATAACATGAATATCCAGATATACTCGTACACAAGTGACCATTTCAAAACCACCACTAAGATCCAGCTCAAAGATTCCACTAAGCACGTAACAAGGAGAACACACTCCTAGGTATGAATAGAGAGATACAAAGTACTCATTCCGGGAGAACACACTCCACAAGTACTTGAGAACATGATGCTCAGATGAGGATCACAACCAAGTCATGGGGTGATTCTGACAACTCAGTCTGAGCTAATCCGCTAAGCATAGGATCGGCGCCCGGGTAAAGTTGGTCACGTCGATACCAAGAACTCTACCTAGGGTTCCAGGAATGAATAGAGGATCCAGCTCTAGTCTCATAGAGGGGATTCCAACAACTCTATTCAGGAAGTCTTATTGAAGGGATCATAATCCTGTATGTAGGAAATGATACTGAAAACCTTCAGGAGAAAGACTAAGGGGACGAACCCTAAGGAAACTAGCCCAAGTCACAAAAGGCAACTGGCTCATTCCATGTAATATTGATTACACGGCATGTAGTATGGTTACACGCTGTGTTCCTTGACCCTGGGTACTGCCCGTGTAAACGGACCGTGTCATCCATTCAAGCTGTGTAAATCTCAACTACACAACGTGTAGAAAAAGTACACGTCGTGTTCCTGACTCCAGGTACTGCCCGTGTAAACGGCCCATGTCATTCAGCTTGTTGGATAGAAATTAAATACACGGCATGTAGAAGAAACACGCACCGTGTCCGAGCAACTAGGGCTCGCTCCATGTACGCTGTCCATGTGCCCGTACACGGTCTCTGCCTGTGTCGCCTACCCATGTGCCAGTACACGAGGTATCCCGTGTATCTGGCCGGGTCTGGCCGGGGAGGGGTATACACGGCGTGTCCTTGGCCTTGTACCCTTCCTGTGTCCGTGTACTCCCGGAGTACACGCCAGGTAATCCGCCAATGAACACAGGCCATGTAGCCCATACTACACGTCGTGTAGTCGGGATTTTTCCAGAAACGTCGTCTTCCACCTCGTGCCTCAGCCGAATCTTTGGTTCTTGATCCAACTGTCCGATCATCATGAAACTCCATATTTGGGGTCATCCCACCCCTACGAAACTGATTCCGTCAGTTTTGAGCTTCCGATGGGCCTTGATAGCATGTCCCGATCCACCCACATGAAAACGCTCGAAGAACGGGAATTTCCAAACCACATAAATTTGTCCGCCATCATCACCATCGCACCTTCGCTAGGTCATCTCGATGTTGGATCTTTGATTTCAGATCGTTGCGCCAACAAACAAATGCGCAAAGATTGATTTCCTCCAAGAATGCGTAGAACTCACACGAAGAACGTGTAGGAAAGAATCACAAAAATTGAACAAGAGGGAAGAACCTCAATAATTGTTCGTGACGATCCGAGTTCGTCACCGTTAGATCAAAACTAAAATAACCTAAAGAATCAAAACCTCAAAATCCCCGCAAAAATCCGTCCCGAAAGAATGATCTATCCGTGGGATAATCTGTTCGTGGATTAGTTTGTGTTCATTGTGGAAATAAAAAATGGGGAAGGAAATCAAAAACAAACATCCTACCTGGATTCGCGGCGTTTGCTGGAGAAGATCTGGTCACCGCGTCATCATCACCGGCGAAGCTCGTCAAGAACATCGTCGCCGCAATGGGAGGTTTTCTCCAGAGCTCTCCAGGGAGATTCAAGGTTATGAGAAAAGTAACCCTGACCCCCCTTGAGAAATCTCTATTTAAAAGAAAAAAATATTCTGCTGCAATAATTATTTAATAAAATATTTTAAATTAAATATTTTATTACGGTTACATCCAAAAACCAGATTTCGCCACTGGCCTGTGCTAGTCGATGTTAGGTCTCTTCTAGGGTAAACCTGCTGCTCTGAATGCAACGGCACCCTCATATTTCTGTTCTGAGCACTTGTTTAGGAGTTATTCCACTTTTTCTGGAAAATCACAAGTGTGTGCTATTTAATTATTAAATTAAATTCAAACATTTGTTTTGGGATCACCAGGCCTCGGAACTGCATGTCGTCTTAGATCCTGATCTCGAAACAATTCCCATATAATATTAAAATAATACATGGAAAAATATGGGACATTACATCACACCCACCTTAGGGCTTTTATGTCCCCGAAAAGCCAAAACAAGGGCTACTCAAAAAGATGTGGGTACTACACGTGAATCTGAGCCTCCCGCTCACATGTGCTCTCTTGGAGATTCTCGTGCTGCCATCGGACACGCACTAAGGGAATAGCTCGCCCAAGAAGGATCTTCTCCTGCTGATCCTCGATATCCACTGGGTACTCAACAAAGGTCGCTCCATCATCGATGTCCAGCTCACCCAAGTCAATAACGTGTGATGGATCATGAACGTACCTCCATAGCTGCGACACATGGAAGACGTTGTATACCCGATCCATCTAAAGAGGTAAAGCCAAGTGATACGCCAACCTTCCAACTATACTCAGAATCTGAAAAGGGCCAACAAACCTCAGAGATAGCTTGTCGCCTCAGCCAAATCTCTGTAATCCCCGTCGAGGTGAGACTCAAAGGAACACGTGGTCTCCTTCCTCGAACTCCAAGGGCCTCCGCCTCCTGTCGGAATAATACTTTTTCCGACTCTGTGCAATCTTCATCCACTCCTCGATGACCTGCACCTTATCTGTAGTAGCTCTCACCATCTCTGGTCCCATGAGTGCTGACTCTCCTGGATCAGTCCAGCAAAGTGGTAACCTGCAAGGTCGCCCGTAAAGAGCCTCAAATGGTGTCATACCAATAGTGGAATGATAGCTGTTGTTATAAGAAAATTCCACCAGTGGTAGGTGATCCTCCCAGCTACGAACTAAGTCAAGTATGCAAGCTCGTAGCATATCCTCCAGGACCTGAATGGTCCGCTCTGTATGACTATCAGTCTGGGGATGAAACGCTGTGCTCAAGTGTAATTGAGTCCCAAAAGCTTCCCGCAATCCCTTCCACAACCGGGATGTGAAACAAGCATCACGATCTGAGATGATCATGGATGGAACTCCATGAAGTCCAACTATCTCCTGCACGTAGAGGCATCTCAAGATCTATACTGAACTCTTCTTCCGTATGGCTAGGAAGTGGGCCGACTTGGTGAGTCGATCAACGATCACCCATATGGCATCATGTCCCCTGGATGTACATGGTAAACCCGTCACGAAGTCCATGGATATCCCATCCCACTTCCACTCTGGAACCTCAAGGGGATGAGTCAAACCTGTTGGCACCTGGTTCTCATCCTTTACTTACTGACAAGTAAGGCACCGAGAAACAAACTCTGCCACACCCTTCTTCATTCCTGGCCACTAAAACTGACGTCGGAGGTCCTGATACATCTTGTCCATGCCTGGATGTACCATAAAAGGAGATGTATGGAACTCCCTCAGAACCTCCTCTCATAACATCACTGGTACTATAGTGCGTCCTTTGAAAATAACAACGTGCTCCCCACCTTCTGAATATCCATCAGCAACATCACCTGTGGATATCTGGGCACGTAGTGTCTTATAGCTAGCATCCTCGAGCTGTGCTTCCCTGACTCGCTGTAAGAGTGGATGGGTAACAACCATCGACTGAAGGTAAGCTCCCTCATCTCTATCCATGAAGGATAACTATAAGGAGGCCAACTGTCTTATTGCCTCATCCAGCAACTGTGAACTGGATTTTCTGCTGAGAGCATCTGCCACAATGCTCCCCTTCCCAGGTGTGTAAACGATCTCAAAGTCATAATCCTGGAGGAACTCAAGCCATCGTCTTTGTCTCAAATTCAGATCCTTCTGAGAAAAGATATATCTGATACTCTTGTGATCAAAGTAGACGGTAAACCACTCTCCCATCAGGTAGTGATTCCACATCTTCAATGCGAAGACTTCCACTGCCAACTCAAGATCATGGGTCGCGTAGTTCTACTCGTGTGGCCTCAACTGACATGAGCCATAGGCAATCACCACTTACCTATGCATCACGACACAACTAAGACTGGTTCCTGACGCATCACATAACACTACGTACTCGACACCCTCCTCCAGTAATCTCAAGATCAGGGTGCTCTTCAAACTCTGTCTCAACTACTGGAAAGCCTGCTAGCATCTCCCGGTCCACATGAAAGGCTGCCCCTTTTGGGTCAAAGCTATCATGGGTGCTGAAATCCTGGAGAAATCAAGAAGGAATCTCCGATAGTAGCCTACCAACCCAAGGAAACTCCGCACCTCCGTCATGCTCCAGGGTGGCTCCCATGCTAGCACTGCCTCCACCTTGGCTGGGTCCACTGCTACACCATCTGCCGAGATAACATGTCCCAGAAAGTGGAACTCCTGTATCCAGAACTGGCACTTCGAGAGTTTCCCATACAACCGGTGCTCTCGGAGTGTGTCTAGAACCATCCTTAGGTGTCCCACATTCTCCTCCTCGGATGCAGAGTACACAAGGATATCATCGATGAAGACCACTACGAAACGATCTAGATAGGGATGAAAGATCTGATTCATAAGTCCCATGAACACTATCAGGGAGTTCATCACGCCAAAGGGCATCACCAAGTACTCATAGTGACCGTAGCGAAATCTAAAATCCGTCTTCGGTATATCCTCATCCCGTACTCGTAACTGATGATACCCTGATCATAGATCAACCTTTGAGAACCATCGTGCCCCTCTCAACTGGTCAAAGAGTTCATCGATCCTCGGTAGTGGATACCAGTTCTTTACGATCACCTGATTTAGGCACCGGTAATCCACACATAGCCTCAATCTCCCATCTGCCTTCTTGGCAAACAGCCCTAGGGCTTCCCAGGGTGAAATGTTGGGTCTCACAAAGCCCTTCTTCTTCAAATCTTCCAGCTGCACCCTCATCTCACGAAGATCTACAGGAGCCATATGATATGCTGATGCTGATATTGGTTTCGTCCCGGGTTGCAACTCAATGCAGAAATCTATCTCCAAACGGGGAGGTAGTCCAGGGACATCCTCCGGAAAGACGTCCTCATACTCAGCCACTACTACTGGAAACTGGAAACTCGTAACGTCTGCTGTGCCAAGGGATAGGCTAGCCAACTGATGTGAAATCTGTTGTGCCTTCCTATGCACAAGTCCATCCTGCATTGCCTGGGTCTCTCTTTCACCGACAATAGAGAACCTCGTTCCATCACTGTAGACACACCGCACCCTTCACCTAAAACAGTCAATCTGGGCATGAACTGTGGATAGCTAATCCATACCAAGAATGACATCGTAAGGCCTCGACGCTGCCACCAAGAGGTTCCAACCAAAACTCTCACCTCCAAGGGTTAGGTCACACTGTCTACAGAGGTGTGTGATCTCTGAATCTTCTCCAGTCGGTGTTTCTAAGCATAAGGGTCAAGTCAACGGATCAAATGGAATCTCAAGGTCTTGAACAAGATAAGCAGCCATAAAGTAATGACTAGAAAATGTGTCTATCAGTACGACAGCCAAAGTAGAAAAGATACAGATTGTACCTCTAATCATTTCGGGAGTACCTGGTTCATAAGCCTCTACCGCCTGCAGCTATCCCTGCCTCTGTCCACTAGCTCCCTGAGCCTGGGGTGGACCTCCTGGTGGTGGTGGTGGTAAAAGATCAAAACGCTGACCACCTTCAGCTGCTCTCCCAGCTCCTCTACCACATCCGCCACCCCACGAATCTGTCTGCTCTACATGTTGCCTCTACCTCGGTGGTCCATCCACTGCTCCCGTGTCAGTAGTACAGTGGGTCGGACAATCTCGAACGATATGTCCCCTGCCATCACATGAGTAGCATCACCTCTCTCAAGGATGGATGGATATGCCCTACGAACCCTGTACGGCAGATCCCCTATCCTGGTATCTCCTCTGAAAACATCTCTCATTCCAGGGTCCCTGACGTCGGCTCCCTACTGCCGAGGTCTCTACTCTAGCTCGCCCACTACTGACAACTGTCGGATATCTCTGCTCTGCCGAGAAGCTCTCGACCACCAAAGCCCGCTCGAGCACCCCAACATAAGTAGGGATGCTCATAGGGATGATTCTAGCTCAGATATCTCTACGCAAGCCCCACTCGAAAGTACGAGCTCTGAAGTATTGATCTCTGACCATATCCATCGAGTACCGAAAGAGGTAGGTAAACCTCGATGAATAGTTAGCCACCGTCATGGTTCCCTACTGGAGATAAAGAAGCTCTTATATACGTACTTCTCTCAGGGTAACCGGTGAAAAATATTCTCTGAAGAGATTCTCAAACTCTAACCATGCAAGAGTTGCCTCGTTGTGAGTCTGGATAACCAAACTCCACCATCGTCCTGTCGAGCCCTGCAGAAGGCTCGCTGCCAGGATCACCATCTGGTCTGCTGGTGTCCTGACCAAACAGAAGACTCTGGCCACTGCCTTAAGATAGTCCTCTGTGCCTAAGGGTTAAGCTCTCCTCGAAACCTAAGGGGTCTCTGTCTCTAAAACTCATGGAGTGCGCTCAGCCTGCGCTCCTCCTCCACTGGTACAGTAGGCACAAAACACTGCTCCACAGGTGGTGGGATAACTGGAACACCACCTTATGGTAAAACTGGGGGATCTGGTCCCTGGATCAAAGCTTCATCACTGAGGGGGTCATCCTCGTGATCGAGCTGCTGAATCCTAGTGGGTACGGATCTCGAAGACATCCTTTAAAGAAACAATATGTATCTCAGTCAGTGATTATATCTGGAGATCTGACTCAAGAATGACATGGAAACCACAAACCATTCCTATATGATGCATGTACCATTGTTTTCTCCTGAAACTAGTTTTCTCATGTACCGAGTCAAAAATCAAGTTATCAGAGTCCTGGTGTATAGATACGTCGGTCGCCCGCACCAACACTGGGGTCCCTTGCCTGAAAGCTGAACTTGAAACACATAACACTGTTGCCCCAAACCAACTCACAGACTCTCGGTCCTACAGTAGAACTGACCGCCTCTGACACCACTTTGTCATGACCCATCCCAGTGGGGCCCGAGCCGCAACTCCCCAAGCCTGCCTCCAATAGGCCAAGGGCTGGTGACTAGCACCGAGTAGGCATGCTACTAACATGGGAGGCATTGCCTATAAACCTGTACACACGCACACACATCTCCAAGCCCATAAAGCTGAAAAGTAAAAACTGATAAAAGGAAAAGATGCATGCATACACTAAAACCCAACCAACAGAGTATGACAGGAAAGTAAAGTACAAGAAAGTAAAACCCTGGGCCAAAAGTACAATCCCACCAAAAAGAAAGTCTGTAACAAAGTCCAACCTGTAAAGAAAGGTGTCGGGACTGCAATTTATAGTCGTAGGAACACACCTCAGCCTGTCTACTCTCACTGAGTATCATCCGGTCCTGGTCCACCTAGAATCTTGTCAAAGGATCGCTCATCTGCACAAGACACGACACGTGCGGGCAAAGCCCGTGTGGGGGTGAGTATAACAATACCCAATAGGACACCCCGAAACCACAATAAAAAATACAACAAGGGAAATACCACAAAAGAAAGGTAAAGTTAGCTCTACACAGTATTTGTTTATGGAACATATAACATGAATATCTAGATATACTCATACACAAGTGACCATTTTGAAACCACCACTAAGATCCAGCTCGAATATTCCACTAAGCACGTAACAAGGAGAACACACTCCTAGGTCTGAAGAGAGAGATACAAAGTACTTTTCTGGGAGAACACACTTCACAAGTACTTGAGAACATTATTCTCATATGAGGATCACAACCAATTCATGGGGTGATTCCGACAACTCAGTCTGAGCTAATCCGCTAAGCAGAGGATCGGCGCCCGGGTAAAGTTGGTCACGTCGATACCAAGAACTCTGCCTAGGGTTCTAGGAATGAATAGAGGATCTGGATCTAGTCTCACAGAGGGGATTCCAGCAAATCTATTCAGGAAGTCTTACTGAAGGGATCATACTCCTGTATATAGGAAATGATACCGAAAACCTTGAGGAGAAAGACTAAGGGGATGAACCCTAAGAAAACTAGCCCAAGTCACAGAAGGCAACTGGCTCATGCCATGTAAGATTGGTTACACGGTGTGTAGTATGGTTACATGCCATGTTCCTTGACCCCGGGTACTGCCCGTGTAAATGGCCTGTGTCATCCGTTCAAGCTGTGTAAAACTCAACTACACAGTGTGTAGAAAAAGTACACTCTGTGTTCCTGACTCTGGGTACTGCCCGTGTAAATGACCAGTGTCATTCGGCTTGTCAGATAGAAAGTAACTACACGGCGTGTAGAAGAAACACACGCCGTGTCCGAGCACCTAGGGCTCGCTCCGTATACGCTGGCCATGTGCCCATACACGGTCTCTGCTCGTGTGCCAGTACACGGGGTATCCCGTGTATCTGGCTGGGTCTGGCCGGGGAGGGGTATACACGGTGTGTCCTTGGTCGTGTACCCTTCCCGTGTCCGTGTACTCCCGGAGTACATGCCAGGTAATCTTCCTAAGAACACATGTCGTGTAGCCCTACTACACGCCGTGTAGTCGGGATTTTTCCAAAAATGTTGTCTTCCTCCTCGTGCCTCGACTGAATCTTTGGTTCTTGATCCAACCATCCAATCATCATGAAACTCTGGATTTGGGGTCGTCCCGCCCCTATGAAACCGATTCCATCAGTTTCAGGCTTCCGATCATCCTTGATAGCACGTACCAATCCACCCGCACGAAAACGCTCGAAGAACAGTAATTTCTGAACCACATCGATTTGTCTACCTCCGTCACCATCGCACCTCCGCTAGGTCATCTCGATGTTGGATCTTTGATTTCAGATCGTTGCACCAAAAAACGAATGTGCAACGATCGATTTCCTCCAAGAACACGTAGAATGCACACAAAGAACACATAGGAAAGATTCACAAAAATTGAACAAGAGGGATGAACCTCGATCGTTGTTCGTGAAGATCTGAGTTTGTCGTCGTTAGATCAAAACCAAAACAACCTCAAGAATCAAAACCTCGAAATCCCCGCAAAAATCCAACCCGCAAGAACGATCGATCCGTGGGCTAATTTGTTCGTGGATTAGTCTGCGTTCATCGTGGAAATCAAAAACGGGGAAGGAAATCAAAAAAAACATCCTACCTAGATTCGCGGCATTTGCTAGTGAAGATCCAGTCATCGTGTCGTCATCGCCGGCGAAGCTCATCAAGAACACCGTCGCCGCGTTGGGTGGTTTTCTTCAGAGCTCTCCAGGGAGATTCAGGGTTATGAGAAAAGTAACCATGACCCCCCTTGCAAAATATATATTTAAAAGAAAAAAAAATATTCTACTGCAACAAGGATTTAATAAAATATTTTAAATTAAATATTTTATTACGGTTACGTCCAAAAACCAGATTTCGCCATCGGCCTGCGCCAGTCAATGTTAGGTCTCTTCTAGGGTAAACCCGCTACTCTGAACGCAATGGCGCCCTCGTATTTCTTATCTGAGCACCCGTTTAGGAGTTATTCCACTTTTTCAAGAAAACCACAAGTGCACACTATTTAATTTTTAAATTAAATTCAAACATTTGTTCCGGGCTCACTGGACCTCGGAACTGCATTCCATCTCAGAGCCTGGTCTTGAAACAATTCCCATATAATATTAAAATAATACATGGAAAAATATGAGACATTACAGGGCTAACGTGTGGTTAGTTGCCCGATTGCTACTAAGAGTAGTGAGAAAGTGGGTGACATGATCTCACCAGGATGTGGCGTCCTGGGTAAGAATCAAGATGTATATGGATTTTTGAGAGTGGATGGATAGTGAGATGGAGCTGATGCAAGGGTAAAGGTGAAGCTGGGATTGAGACTTGAAGAGACTTCTTACGTATCCTTGTGTAAGGGAATCAAAGTTTGTATAGTTCGGCAGGGCGATGTTACACCTGAGGAGGTAACCTGTATGGATGGGATCCGGAGGAAGTGGAACCTCAGGGTTGGGGCACAACCTTTCCGAAACACATAGTCTTAAGGGAGAGATCAGTATGGGACATTAATAATGGTCTTGAACCTCAGGGAGACTTCCTACGTACCTTGCCTTGGCAAGGATCAAATTCCACATAGTTCAAGATGGGGGTATAGAATCAGGGTGTACGCATAGGACAACGACCCGATGATATACTGGGGTTTACGCATGGTTAGTAGCCCGGGTTGGTCTGACTCTCAAGGGGAGTACCAGAGATGTGGTTCCCAGAAAAGGGGACTATAATGGATTACTGTCGATTACGGACTACAATGGCTTACTGCTGGATGGGGCTACAACGGTTTATCGCTGGTTGGGGTTGAAAATGGTTTGCCGCTAATTGGGGTTCCAACGGATTACCGCTAGATGGAATTTAAAACGGATTACCATAAATTGGAAATCATGATGGATTACTGTCAGTTGGGGATCACAATGTCTTACCATCGATTGGGGTTGGACCTCAGGGAGGCTTCCTACGTACCTTGTCTAGGAGACAAAGATCAAAGCCCACATAGTTCAAACGGGTACAGTTTGACATCTTGTGGGACAAAAATGGACGTACAATTTAATGAAATGGAGGACAAGGATGGACCTATGTGAAGTTTTCCGGACCAATGGGTGTTGGTCTTGAACCTCATATAAGCTTCATACATACCCTGCCTTAGAGATAAGGATCAATGTCCATGTAGTTCATAATAGTGGATACAGTTTAACGACATACGGGGCGAATGGGAACCGACGTGAAGGGGTCGAAACAAGTAGGTGTTGGGATTTAACCTCAGGTAGGCTTCCTACGTACCCTGACTTGGAGACAAGGATCAAATTCCACATATTTCAGAATGGTGGATATAGTTTAATGTCATGCAGGATGAAGGTGAACCGGTGTGAAGAGGTTAGAACAAGTAGGTGTTGGGCTTGAACCTCAGGGAGGCTTCCTACGTACCCTACCTTGGAGACAAGGATCAAAGTCCATGTAGTTTGGAATGGTGGATATAGTTTAATGTCAAGAGGGGTGAAGTTGAATCGATGTGAAGGGGTCGGAACAAGTAGGTGTTGGGCTTGAACCTCAGGGAGGCTTCCTACATACCTTTCCTTGGAGACAAGGATCAAAGTCCACATAGTTTGGAATTATTTTTTGGGGATTACATGCTAAGGTGGCCTAGGAAGGATGTCATTGTCAATGTTTACTCTAATCCCACGTGAGTCATTCTCGGTGTGAGAAACAAGCGGCAACAAAGATCTAATGATCACATCGTGAAAGGTACGTTCGTGGGAAGTGGAGTGAAGCTTACACGTGGTTAGAGGCTCAGGGATATGGATATTGGGACTTACTCCAGGATGGAGGCCCAATGGAGACAAATCCCAGAGGGAGAGGGGTGGGTAATGAAGTTCCATATTCCCCTTTCACCTCTAGTCTTTGGCACCGAAGAAGAGAGGAGGAGTAGGGATTATACCTCCCGTAAGAAAGGCTAGGGTCTTACACCAAGATGGTTGCCCTTCCCCATGGACAGATGCCACTCCGGCAGAGTGGATCTCATTACATGTGAGGAAGATCCCACTCTCATTGAGATGATAAGGCGTAGAGAATGTATGAGATGGGTAACCCCACGTATGATGCATGGGGTGAAGCCATATTTTAACGTCATGTGCTGAGGATGATGGTGATTTGAAATTTAACATCTTATAGCTCGGACATGGCGAGTTCACTCCGCACCCCTAGGACTTACATAACTGGCATACTTTAACCCTTGGTGAAGGGAAGGCACTGGAAATTCCATAGTGATTGGGTGTTGTGGATTGATCCATTGAGGGGTCCACATTAGCATGGTTATGTGAAGAAGCAATAGTCATTAGCATACTTATGAGAAGAAGCATAAGGCTAAGCAACGAAACGTAAATCACCGCCCAAGGTACCTTGAAATCACTTTGCACAAATCTAGAGGGTCATATGGGAAAAGGTTTTGTGAAGTAAATGGGTTCACAAGAAGGGACCTTGTGAAGCTCTGGTGCTCCATTTAGTGGAGAGACTTCGCGAAGGGGTATGATTCGCTAAGTGGAGTGGCCTAGTCTAGGCATAGCATATAGTTGAATATGAAGGGTGATTCATGAAGTAGAAAGACTTTCATGGAGAAGGACTTCGTGAAGCAAGGGTACCTTGAAAATCATAGCAATGCGAAGCAATGTGCTTCACAGAACACAGTGACCCCACCTTAGCATATGGTTTACATGTGTATGGAGGGTACTTCATGAAGCATGAGTGCTTTGTGAAGACCCGAGTCCCCTTGAGGATCTCCTTCCTTCATGGTGGCCCATGGGATCTGCGAAGGGCATACCTTCTTAAAGATGGGTTATATTTGAGCCAAGGGAACGGTACTTTGAAATGCCCAAGTACCTAGAAGAGCTCATTTTTTTCAAGGTTTCGAAGAGTAGAAGGTGCTTCATGATTTGAGAGTGGATAAGGTGAAAGGTCGGAGTATCCATACTTTGGGGTCGATGGGAGCCTAGTATTTATAGGCGAGGGGCAGCGCCAAGCAGAGATAGCTCGGTTCTAAGCCACGTGGCACTCCATGATCGGTCGAGGATTGCTTCAAGTTCATCGTAACTGTGGAGTCGACCGTCATCCCCTCCTTAGAGTGGAGCTCTTCTGGGTGCTCTGTGCGGTGCCCACCAAGGCTTCCATCAAGTTAAATGGGCTCATTGAGTTCAATATGGATCCCTCTGTGGTTTGAAGTCTCCAATCAAGTATGTCGTAACCAGGGAGCCTTCTGCCTCTTTGCTCCGCAGCGACCGTGGTGCGGGGCTCTGGCATCACGTTGGTCGTGGTACGGGGATCTGCAAATGGAGTTCACGAGGCAGCCCCTCTGAAGGTGGTTTTCTATTTTTGATGATTTTCCTATGCCCATATTTTTCCACTAACAAATGCCCCCCCCCCCCCTTAGACCTGGAGCTGAGGATAAAATGAGGTTCTAAGTCTAAGGGTCAGTCGCTGAAATTTTTCGTCCAATCGCTAAGCATGGTCACGAAGCAGGATCATGCTGCGGAGAGGAAGTGCGCGTTTGAGAGAACCACAAAGCTCGCCATGAATAGAAGCTCTGTGAAGCCAAGGGGGTTTTCACCTATAAAAATTATAGGCTAACCTCTCTTTTTTCCTTTCTCATCTTCATGTTTTTTGTGATTGTGCTCTCGATTCACGAAGCCCCACGCGCTCTATGACTGTTCTTTGTGAATTGGGCCTTTCTGATTCATGGAACACAGTGAGTCCTTCAACTATGCGAGGGTGTGCTCCACATCTTGTGTCTTTTAGGTCTGTGGTAGGGCTCTGTGAACTGTTTGTGTAATCGAGCTTCACAAGTGAGCTTCGTGATTGAGCTCCGTGACCCAGGACAATTTTTTTAAAAAAAATTGAAGACTGAATGGATTGTCAAGAGGATTCCAGGGGGTCCATGCGAATGCTGCCTAGAGAGAATAAATGTTGAATAGCTTGGGCATTGGGGAGAACATTCGGATCCATTCAGACCATGAGTCACTAGTGGAGCTGTTGTTAGAGGGTTAGAAGAACTAGCCACTGTGAAAAAGGTTGCCTCTGTATGGATTTGGTCTATAGGGTGAAGTTTTCATTCCTAAAGTGAGGAGATATGAGCTGGTCTACTGGTTCAGGAGTATGTCGTGTCAGTGCCATTGGTTCAGGGCTGCTAACGGCCATACTTGGGAGGATTTCACACCCGTCAAAGCTGATTTTCTATACAACCATGTGAATAATGTTGACAAGAAGGCATTACAGCTATAAAAATCCCCTCCACTGTACCACACCATTCTGAAGGCGGCCCTAGGAAACCTAGATAAAGGGTGGACTGATGATTGGGATTTGGGCTAGGGTGGAAACTTCATGGATGATTGGGTGTGGACCTACTGGGTAGGTGCCTCATTCAAGGAGTTTGTGGCGGAGCTAAGGTGAGTGGGCCTATATGAGATGGCTTGGGCTTTCCAATTTCACATCTACCTACCGAAGTAGCTAATGCCAGAGTTGCTGAGTAGGTGGTCATCAAGGACCAATACCTTCCATCTTCACCATGGGGAGGTTGGTATCAGCCTCTAGGACTTGCACCAGATCTCGGGGGTCCTGGTACTGGGGGAAATGTAAGATGATTTTCTCCCCATCGTGAATACATGGGAAGACCCAGAGCAGATGTCGCCACTGGCAAAGGAATTGATGGATCTGGTTTCGGGGGAGGATAAGCAGTCAGTGAGGGATGTCCACTTTAAGTGGTGGTTCAAGAAGTTCTTGAATTTCCCTAAAGATAGACAGTTTCTCATGAGGCATCAGACCTACACGAAGGGGGTTCAGCGTGGAAAGGAGAACTCATATTGGAGACTCCTAGAGGACAACCAGTGTAAGACATGGGGATTTAGTGTCAGCACTGAGTAGCAATGGGTGGTTAGGTTGGTTGTGTTCATCTCGGTGCTTATATGCGACTGGATTCTTCTGGAGAGGGACACAAACATGGGCATGCGACTGAGCACGTTCATCATGGCATCCACATTGGCGACTAGGGGGCGGGTCAACCTGGGAATTCTGATGCTCGCCAAGCTATATAAGGTGTTATGGAAAATAAGCGAAGGGAAGAATCCACAAAGGATATGTGGGTCATTCCATCTTCTTTATGGGTGGATAGAAGTGAATATTAGGGGCATTTATAAATATTCAAACCTTATTTCTCCTCCAGAGTTGGACTTCTGACCAGCAATTCTGAACGTTGTGGGGAGTTTCCTAACCAAGATGAGCCTACAGTTGGTGCTAAACCAGATCTGGAAGGCAGACGAGTTCAACTTCCACTTATTCCCACTACCGAAATGCATGTTCACCAACTACATCCAGGGAATGGAGGATCATCAGCCCTACCTCTTGGATTTTCGAGGTGGATTCCTAGTGGTGCAGGTTGACCATGAGCCTTTTTTCGAATTGTACGCCCCACACTACTTCACGTGGCAGTTTCAGTGCATGCAGAGGCTGACCTCGTGGGTCTACTTGGGAGTGAGCTACAAGGACCACTAGTGTGTGATAAGGAATATGTGTCTCATGTTCACACAGGAGGATGGGGAGATACGGAATGAGTTTCCCTTTCCCACAGCCATCTATGGGCTAGTGATGGAGTATGCCAATAGATGGGAGGCAGCCTAACCAGAGGAGATGCTAAAGCAGCAAACCGTCCACGCTAGCGACAGGGTGCCTCCCCAACCTTGAGGTCGGGGTCAGAATGCGGCAAGGACATACTGCGGTGGTGGGTCTGCAGTGGTGGAGAGACCCACACTGATCGAGAGGCAGGTGGTAGCAGCAAACCTGGTGGTCCTAGTGGAGAAAAGTTATCCGGAGGGGATGCTGCCCAGGGGATTCCATAGAATACCCACCCAGGATCTAGGGAAGCGGCTTCACCACATAGACATGCCTGAGAACGCTGTCTTCCTGAAGTCTTGGGACCTCTGGGATGTCAAAAATCAATTATTCAAACCATATGATATGTGGAAACATCTAAATCATCTCGGGATGGATTTTCTAGGGATCAGTCTTATTAGGGTCGGCTTTGTGGTATCCCAAGTAGAGGGGAAGCAGTACATTGCCAAGATGGATGACTTTGTGCACTCCTGGGGTGATCTGCGTCCAATGATGGATCAATTAAAGGTGATTCTTGATCAAACGGCCCCTCCATAGTTTCCGGCCACCAAATTAAGAGATCACTTCCCTCTACCAGAAGAGTTATACAATTCCTCCTAGGGGGAAGAGGCCAGTGGAGGGAGCCCTTTGGAGGAGGGTGAGGTCAGAAACTCAGACCCAAAGTTGGAAGAGTTTTCAGAGGCCCTGGAGGTAAACCCTAAACCACTTCCCTGTAGTCTTCACCCAGGTTGTTTAGGACTTCTCAACTAACATATGACCTATGAAGGAGGGCCTCATATGCAAAACTTGCTCCCGCTCGATGGTAGATGCAGCTGTGGGAAATTCAGGATCCGCGCCTGATGCTATGGATATCATCATGCCTGGAGGGTCCATGACACCTAGGGTGGTCCTCCTAGAGCCTTTGGACTTCCCAAAAATATATGTAGGACCACTCCTCAGGGTTCCTATGGCAACAACTCAGGAGAGAGACCAACTTTTTGATCTCTGTAAGTATTCTTCACAGAATTTGTAACTGTCATCCATCGATCAGATTAACTGATGTTTGTTCACCTATAATATGCACAGTTCTTCAAATGGTGTGGGCTACCTTGGCAAGGTAGGTTGGAGCTCCTGGTGTTGCCTTTCCTAGGGGAACGCCAGTGGTCAGGGAAGTGTATGTTCGAACCGACCAAGCTGTGGTGCTACTGATCACTGGTGGGACCATCATCGGGATAGAGTGTAAAGATCTGGAATTTACATGTAATTTATTTAAATAAATGGAAATTTTACAAGTCTGTGAAAATTGACGGCACATGATTCTGAGGCCTAGTGTGCTCAAAATCAATTTCTGAAGTTTTGTTCGGGTACGTTCAGTAAACGTACGAGTGGGTTTCTATAACTTTTGAACCAGTGCTCAGAATTGAAATCTGATGGCACCGTTGAACTCGGAGTGCTGGTATTCGCTTAAGGAGACATTCACCTTGATGGAAGTAGGTCAAGAATAAAAGATAGTTTTTTGGTTTTTCGTGAAAATAATAAAATAAAATGAACTACACTTTATTTTATTTTTGAGCCACCATGTGGAATTTGGAGGTGGGGTCCACTAGAAATAAACCTCCTTGTGGGAGTTAAAGTGTGGGGACCACCCGACTATAACCTCCCATGAGAGGTTATGGTGGTGGGGCCCAGCCGAACCTAACCTCCCGTGATAGGTTACGGTGGTGAGGACCACCCAGGAATAAACCACCAATTTAATTTTGGAAAACCTTTCAACTCCCCTCTTTAATGAGGGGGAGCCTCTTGACCTCCTCTACCCAATTAATTATGCCAACGCACTTTCCATTAATGTACCAAATCCTCCTCATTAATTAATTGATCATATCAATTAAATATTTTTAAACCTTTTTGAATTTTGTGCCAACAATTAAATAATAGATAAACTCAATCTATTATTTTGGCTTGGCATATTCATCTTGGTGGAACTTGGGAGAGGAGGACATAGGGAGAAAGCTCTCCAACAAAGAACTTCCTCCACAAAGAACACCGACGAGGAGCGTCTTCGACTTCTTCCTCAGAAGCACCTTGCAGAGGCAACCGATGTGGGACATCTTCGACGACTGAACTTCCCTCCTCAACGTCATCAACGAACCGACGCATGAGCTTGGATTGGAAGTGTGTGGTGGATTCAATGAACGACGACAACTCCGTCTTCTTCTCCATGACTCTATCAATGAACAACAATCAAGGTAGGGGATTTTATTTTAATATCATATTATTCCTTTGATTCTTCCCTTCTAAAAAAAAGAATCATTGTGGATTATTTTCCTTGTGGGTTGGGATTTATTTTTGCGGGAATATGTGGGGTGTTTGTTTGATTTTGCTTTCATCTTATTTTCTTGATAGTTCTTTGAAATTCAAGAAAGAATTGAACCGCTTGATACCACCCTAAACATGGAGGGTGCAGGCCAAATCAATATGGCCTAACCCCTCCATTGTTCTTTTTTGTGATGTTCTTCGGAATGGTGACGAGGCGACGAGACAACGGAGGTGACGGAGGAAACAGTTGCGCTACCCACGGCCTCCGCAACCTACATCGCACGCTGGCTTTTGAGACGCCCCAGCCACACCGCCCGCCGGCCGCGACACCCGCGCCAAACTGGCCGATCCACACTGTACCCCGGCTCCCGGCCGGCACGCCTCTCGCGCCCCTCATGGTGCCCTCCCGAGCCTCGGCCGATCCGGCCTCCGCGCGTGCCCCGTCCGCCCCACGGCTCCGTCATCCGCGCACCCCGCGCACCCCGTGTCGCCACTATCTGAACCGGCCGCCGACCTCCACACGCCCCACGGCTCCGCCATCTGCGTACCCCACCTCACCCCAGCCGAGCCGACCTTTCGACCCCGGTCGCGCCACCCCGGCCCCAGGCCAAGCGGCCCCGAGTCAGCCCCTCGCGGCAACCTCCGGGCCGAGTCGCGCCCTCACGATGCCCTCTGGGCCGAGCCGCCCACACGGAGCCCTCTGGGTCAAACCACCCTCATGCTGACCCACGGCCGGTCCACGCCGTCACAACTAGTCCGCGCACTCGCGGCCCTCCACAACCCCTTGCGACCGGCTGGGCTGGGCTCAGCGGGCCTGGACGAACCTAACGGGCTGGCCCATCTAAAGGGTCGGGCCAGACCCAACAGCTCCAGCCAGGGTGACCCAGACCGGGTTGGCCCAGACTGGGTCAGGCTAGGTCGGTCCGACCGGGTTATACCGGACCTGGGTCCACTACAACCCTTTACTTTCTTTTGGCCATATCTTTGGCACCGGGTGTCTGTTTGAAGAAACATCAGAGGCCCTGGTAATCTTGGATCATGACGGTCCCTTTGATTATACCCCAC
Source organism: Viscum album (assembly GCA_963277665.1). Classification (NCBI taxonomy): domain Eukaryota; kingdom Viridiplantae; phylum Streptophyta; class Magnoliopsida; order Santalales; family Viscaceae; genus Viscum; species Viscum album. The sequence goes on from OY728147.1 coordinate 189,960,550, forward strand.
TAGAGTTTGGGATATAGTTGAGATACGGTCAGGTTGGATCGCGCACGAATCCAACCGGGCCCCCAGGACTAAAAGGTTAATAACTCACAGACCGGGTGTCTGATTGACGCGCCATTTGTTGCGTTGAGACCTATATGACGTGGAGGACCTTTGAGATACTTCTTCGTGGAACTTCGTGTCAGTTGGAGTATCGACCAGTAGCTCATGGAGCGGATCCTTCCAGAGATGAGCGAGCAGAGTGCGGAAACCCAGTATATGGCTGAGACTTGATGACTGATGACCGATTGACTCAGAGTGACTTGACTAGCCCAGTGGGGAGTGCCTGGTTGTGGAGAAAGACCCATGATGGAGGAGCACCTGGTTGTGGCAGCAGACCTATGGTAGAGGAGAGCCTGGTTGTGGTGGCAGACCCATGGTACTCGACAGGAGGAGTACCTCTGCAGGCTATTAGGGGGAGCGCCTGGTTGTGGTGGCAGACCCACGGTGGGGAGCACCTTGGTGAAGTAGCAGACCCACAGTACTCGAGAGGAGGAGTACCTTCGCAGTCCAAGATTAGTGGGAAGTGCCTTGGTGTCGTGGCAGGCCCACTGTACTCGACAAAGGAGGAGTTCTCCAGCAGTTGTGGTTTCAATAATGTGAATAAAAATCCTGTTTGAGCTGAGTAAGTAACTTTTGTGTTTTCCTCATGATTGAGATGGATTACTTGATAACTTAGGTATATGTATGTGCATATACCTAAGTGGGGTTATCTGTTGATTTAATACTTTGTGGTTTATCCTTGTTTGATTTTGTGATACCTTTAGGGCCTCGGGGTTCCTATTGAGTATAGTTATACTCACCCCTGCATGGGCTATGTCTGCACCTCGTTGTGTTGGATGTAGATGACGGAAAGCGCTGACCAAGGCTGAGAGTACCAGGACTGGATGGTACCCAGAGGTGGACCTTACGGATTTTCAGTACATGGAGGAGACAGAAGGACGTGGAGTGCTAAGGAGGGGATATATACCTACCCTTCAGGTAGGAACCTCGAAGGACAACCCAGTGGCTGTTTATCCTATTTCCTCAGTTGTACTTGTACTTTCAGTTTCTTGTACTCTCTAGTTGGGCTTGTATTCTAGCCCTTTTTTACTTATTTTACTCACTTGTTGGTTATTAAGTTTACTCGTGATCATATCTCATGTGTGTGTTTACAGGTTATAAAGGCAATTCCTTCCCAGTTTTAGGGAATTATGCCTTTGGTGCTAGTCTCCAGCCCCTGGCCTAAGGAAGGTGGGCTTGGGGTAGTCACGGCACAGGCCCTGGGGGATGGGTCATGAGAAATTGGTATCAGAGGAGTTAGTTATACCACAGAACTTAGGACTCTGATCTTTTCTATGAAGTAATAGTGTTAAGATTAGAGGTTGTGGTTCTCAGTTCAAGGTGTTGAGTGTTGGTGCAGTGGCTGACATATCCATACACCGGGACCCTGACTTCTGATTTCTGACTCATTGCACGGAAACACTGATTACGTGTGTGTTTTCAAAAGTTTTCTTTAAGTCAGTTCAACCAGGTTAGCTCACCAGGTATAACCTTTTGACCATGTTGTGTCTGTTTCTTTTAGGATGCCTCCACGCGGACGGCCAGCTAGAGTCTTGGGAGTTATACACACAGTTATCCCACCGAGCGATGAGGCCTTGGTGCAGGGCCCTTTTACAGTGGAGGCACCAGCGGTTCCACTTCTCGTTGGGCCACCGATGCCACCGCCCCAGCATTAGATGATGCACATTACTTGAGCGTGTTGTACGAGTTCCAGCACCAGAGGCCACCTAGGTTCAGGGGATAGATGGACCCACAGGCAGCTAAGGATTGGCTGGAGGCTATGGTGAGAGTTTTCCGACTGGTAGGGGCACCATCCGACCTCATGGTGATTCTTACTACCAGCCTTCTACGTGCATCAGCGGGCAGATGGTGGAGCTTGATGCTCTAAGTTCACGACGAGATGATACTTCTCTGGGCAGACTTTGAGAGCCTGTTTCGGGTAGAGTTTTCTCTAGTGACTCTCCACGCAATGCGCATACAGGAGCTACTTCATCTGCAGCAGGGCAGCATGACTGTAGCTCAGTACTCAGCGAGGTTCACATACCTCTCACACTACTCCACTGATATAGTACGGGACCCATTCTTGAGAGCCCGGACCTTTGAGAAGGGACTCAGGTGAGAGATCAGAGCTTCGGTGATCTCACTCAGCATCCCGATGCAGGCAGGGGTGTTAGAGAGAGCCCTCCTAGTGGAGAGTTTCCTTGATAAAAAGTCTCCAGCAGTGAGATCCACCACCATTCAACACGTAGTGGAGTCTTCTATAGTAGGAAGTAGATAGATGTCGTAGAGGTCCAAGAGGACCAGACCTACAGGTGGACGACCGCATGACTCAGGATCGGTTGTGCGGGGAACCCGGAGCAGATACATACATGCCAGGAGTGGGTAGTGTTTCACATGCGGCGGGCAGGGTCACATGGCTCGTGACTATCCAAACTGCCATTCAGATGATCAGAAGGCAGTCGAAGGATCACCCAGGTAGATACAGAGATTCAATTGAGGCAGTCCGCAGGGAGCAGGCAGACGTGGTAGAGGAGTTGGTCATGTAGCTAGTGGTGGACGATGTTTTGAGGTGTTACCTCCACCACCACAAGGAGGTCCACCTCGACCGCAGGGAGTAGGTGGACAGGGGAAATCTTAGCTCCAAGTAGCTGAGGCCTACGATCACAGTGCTCTGGAGATGATACGAGGTATAATCTGTGTCTATTAACCATAGTTGCAGTTCTTATAAACACGGGTGCTAGACACTCTTTCATTTCCACTGCACTCGTTCAGAGATCGGAGATTCCGACGGATCTGTTGGCTCGATCCTTATGGCTAGAGACTCTTACGAGAGCAGATTCGATGATTACGCACTGGTGCCGATAGTGTAAGCTTACTCTAGGAGGTGAGAGCTTTGACTGGGATCTCCTAGTAGCAGCGTCGAGGCCTTACGACGTTATCTTGGTTATGGACTGGTTATCTATAGTCCATGCTTAGATATATTGTATTAGGTTCAAAGTGCGGTGTGTCCACATGGATGGGACCAGGTTTACCTTCACCGGAGAGAATAGAGCCTTTGCAGCACATGAAGGACTTACTTGGAGGAGGGTGCAGTCGATCACTCGTTAGTTGGATAGCCTTACCCTTGGAGCAGTTGATGTGGAGAGTCTGAGCTATCATGTAGTGGTGGACTAGTACACGGATGTTTTCCCTGATGATGTCCCAAGTATACCTCCTCATAGATAGGTGGACTTTTACATTGACTTGTACCTCGGGACAGCATCGATATCTACTTCATAATATCGTATGGCTCCCGCAGAGCTTCATGATCTGCGGGTATAACTAAAGGACTTGCAGGGGAAGGGGTTCATCCAGCCTAGTGTTTCTCCCTGGGTAGCCCCAATTCTGTTCACCAAGAAGGTGTATGGGAGCTTGAGGCTTTGTATTGACTATCAGCACCTAAACCAGGTGACCTTGAAGAACAAGTACCCACTCCCGAGGATTGACGACCTCTTTGATCATCTGAAGGGAGCACGATGGTTCTCAAAGATAGACCTCAGATCAAGCTATCACCAGCTCAGTGTTTGAGATGAGGATGTGTTGAAGACGACCTTCATATGTCGGTACAGCCACTACGAGTTCTTGGTTATGCCTTTTGGAATAACCAATGCTCCAACAGTGTTCATGGGACTCAGTAATAGGATTTTTTTCATCCATACCTCGATCGCTTTGTCGTAGTATTCATCGATGACATTCTGATCTACTCGACTACTGAGGAGGAGCATGCCTACCACTTGCGGGTAGTACTGGACACACTCCAAGAGCACCAGCTTTATGGTAAGCTCTCAAAGTGTTAGTTCTGGATCCGAGAGGTTCACTTTCTAGGAAATGTCATCTCAGAGGCTGGAGTTTCAGTAGATCCAGTGAAGATTTAGGCGGTACTTGATTGAGAGCCACCCAGGAGTGTGATGGAGGTACGGAGTTTCCTGGTTTTGGCTGGATACTACCAGAGGTTTGTACCAGACTTCTCCAGAGTTGCAGCACCACTATCAGCCTTGATGAATAAGGGACAACCCTTTGTGTGGTCGGAGAGATGCTAGAAGGGCTTTCAAGAGATGAGGCAGAGGCTGACTAGTGCACCCGTCTTGAGGATTCTAAAGGAAGGCGTTGGTTACGTAGTCTACAGAAACACATCAAAGACCGGACTCGGATGTGTCCTGATGCAGGAGTGAGCAGTGATTGCATATGGATCTCGTCAACTAAGACAGCATGAGCAGAACTACGCTACCCATGACCTAGAGTTAGCAGCAATGGTCTTCGCCTTGAAGATTTGGTGACACTATCTGATGGGAGAACGTTTTATTGTGTACTCTGATCACAAGAGTCTCAGGTATATCTTCCCCCAGAAGGACCTGAACCTGAGACAGCGATGTTGGCTTGAGTTCCTCCAGGACTATGACTTCGATATATTCTATACTTCTGGTAAGGGGAACGTTGTTGTAGATGCACTCAACAGGAGATCTAGTATACAACCGCTAGGCGAGGCAACAGAGCAGCTGGCTACTTTACAGATATCCTTTGTGGATAGAGATGGAGAATCCTTCATTCAGTCTCTTACAGTCACTCTCCCACTTCTTCAGCGAGTCAGGGAGGCACAACATGGGGATGCTGAATGTGAGACACGATGTGCTTAGATATCCACATGATAGACACCTGGTGGATTTTCTAAAGGTGGGGAGCACGTCATCCTCTTCAGAGGACGTACTTTGTTACCAGTGTCACTTCAGAAGAAAATGTTGAGGGATTTCTACACATCCCCTCTTGTGGTATATCTAGGAGTGGAAAATATGTACCAGGATCTCTAACGACATCACTGGTGGCCGAGAATGAAGAAATAATTTGTAGAGTTTGTTTCTCGGTGCCTCACTTGTCAGCAAGTGAAGGCGGAGCATCAGGTACCAGCATACTCAGTTCAGCCTTTAAAGGTCCTAGAGTGGAAGTGGGATAGGATATCCATATACTTCATGACAAGACTTCCATGTACATCCAGGGGTCACGACTCAGTTTTGGTGATTGTCGATCAACTCACCAAGTCAGAACACTTCCTACCAATCAGAGAGCAGGGTTCAGTAGAGAGATTGGGATGCCTCTACGTGCAGAAGATTGTGTGGCTATATAGATTACCTTCAACGATTGTATCTGATCATGATGCACGATTTACTTCCCGGCTATGGAAGGGGTTGTAGGAGGCTTTCGGGACGCAACTTAGTTTGAGCACCGCCTTCCATCCTAAGATGGATGGTTAGACTGAGTGGACCATTCAGACCCTCGAGGACATGTTGTGTGCTTGTGTTCTTAACTTTGGTCGTAGCTAGGAGGATCACTTACCTTTGGTGGAGTTTACAAACAACAACAGCTATCACTCCACCATTAGGATTTCACCTTTCGAGGAGTTGTACGGGCGACCTTGCAGATCACCTTTGTGTTGGACTGGCCTAGGGGAGTCAGCACTAGTGGGACCAGAGATGGTATGGGCTACCACGGAGAAGGTGCAGATCATCCAGGAGCAGATGAAGACTGTACAGAGCAGGTAGAAGTCATATGCTGACAGGATACGGAGACCTCTGGAGTTTGAGGATGGTGACCACGTCTTTCTACGAGTCTCACCTCGATGAGGTTTACAGAGATTTGGCCGAGGTGACAAGTTATCTTCGAGATTCATCGAACCTTTTCAGGTCCTCAACAGAGGTGGCGAGGTGGCTTACCTCTTAGCTCTTCTACCTCAGTTGCATCGGGTGCATGATGCCTTCTACGTATCCTAGCTGAGGAGATACGTGCATGACCCTTCCCATATCATCGACAATGGTGAGCTGGACATCAATGATGGGGTGACTTTTATGGATGTTCCAGTTGAGATTGAGAATCGATAGGAGCGGGTTCTTTATGGATAGTCGATACCTTTGGTACGCATTCCCTAGCAGCACGGGAACCTCTAGGAGATCACATTGGAGCGGGTGGCTCAGATGCGTGCTCAATACCCCCACTTGTTCCCTTAGTTATGAGTTGTGGCTTACGGGGACGTAGATCCCTAAGGTGGGGAGAATGTAAAGACCTGGAATTTCTATTTAATTTTTTTTAAAATAAAATGAAATTTTACGAGTCCGCGAAAATTGACGGGGTGTGATTCTGAGGCCCGGTGTGCCCGGAATCAATTTCTAAAGTTTTGTTCGGGTACGTTTAGTAAACGTATGAGCAGGTTTTTATAACTTTTGAACCAGTGCTCGAAATTGAAATCGGATGGCACCGTTGAACTCGCAGTGCTAGTATTCGCTTCAGGATACTTTCACCTCGACAGCAGTGGGTCGAGAATAAAAGATAGTTTTTGGGTTTTTCTTGGAAAATAATAAAATAAAATGACCTACACTTTATTTTATTTTTGATCCACCATGTGGAAGTTGGATGTGGGGTCCACTATAACTAAACCTTTTTGTGGGAGTTGAAGTGTGGGGACCACCCGACCATAACCTCCCATGAGAGGTTATGGTGGTGGGGCCCACCCGAACCTAACCTCCCGCGAGAGGTTATGGTGGTGGGGACCACCCGGGAATAAACCACCATTTTAATTGTGGAAAACCTCTCAACTCCTCTCTTTAATGAGGGGGGGCCTCTTGACCTCCTCTACCCAATTAATTCTGCCAACACACTTGCCATTAATGTGCCAAATCCTCCCCATTAATTAATTGAGCACATCAATTAATTATTTTTAAACCTTTTTGAATTTTGTGCCAACAATTAAATAATAGATAAACTTAATCTATTATTTTGGCTTGGCTTATTCATCTTGGTGGAACTTGGGAGAGGAGGACATAGGGTGAAATCTCTCCAACAAAGAACTTCCTCCACGAAGAATGCCGGCGAGGAGCGTCTTCGACTTCTTCCTCAGAAGCACCTTGCAGAGGCAACCGATGTGGGACATCTTCGACGACCGAACTTCCCTCCTCAATGTCATCAACGAACCGATGCATGAGCTTGGATTGGAAGTGTGTGGTGGATGCAACGAATGACGACAACTCCGTCTTCTTCTCTATGATTCTATCAATGAACAATGATCAAGGTAGGGGATTTTATTTGAATATGATATTATTCATTTGATTCTTCCCTTCTAAAAAAAGAATCATTGTGGATTATTTTCCTTGTGGGTTGGGATTTATTTTTGCGGTAAGATGTGGGGTGTTTGTTTGATTTTTATTTCATCTTATTTTCTTGATAATTCTTTGAAATTCAAGAAAGAATTGAACCGCTTCCTACCACCCTAAACACGAAGGGTGCGGGCCAAATCAACATGGCTCGGCCCCTCTTCTATTATTTTTTGTGATGTTCTTCGGAATGGAGATGAGGCGACAAGACGACGAAGGCAACAGAGGTAACGACCATTCTACCAGCGGCCTCCACAACCGGCACCACCCGCCAGCTTCTGAGCCGCCCCCGCCGCACTGCCCGCCGGTTGCGCCACCTACCGGACTGAACCGCGCCACACGCCGGCCGCGCCACCTGCCGGGCCGAACTGCGCCGCTCGCCGGCCGCGCCACCCGTGCCAAACCATCCAAGCTGCACCGCGCCCTGGATCCCGGCCATCGCGCCTCCCGCGCCCCTCATGACACCCTTCTGAGCCCCAGCCGAGCTGGCGTCCGCGAGCGCCCCGCGCGCCCCGCACGCCCCACGGCTCTGCCGTCCGCGCACCCCGTGTGCCCCACATCACCACTGGCCAAACCGGCTGCCGACCTCCGTACTCCCCGTGGCTCCGCCATCCGTGTACCCCGCCTTGCCCCGGCCGAACTGACCTTTCAGCCCCTGCCGTGCCACCCTGACCCCGGGTCGAGCCACCCCGAGTTGGCCCCTCGCAGCGCCCTCCGGGCCGAGCCACGCCCTCGCGATGCCCTCCGGGACAAGCCGCCCACGCGGCGCCCTCTGGGCCGAACCGCCCTCGCGCCAAGCCACAGCCAGTCCGTGCCCTCACGAACGGTCCGCGCTCTCATGGCCCTCTACAACCCCTTGCGTCCAGCTGGTCTGGGCCCCGCGGGTCGGGCCAAACCTAATGGGCTGGCCCACCTAACGGGTCAGGCCAGACCCAACGGCTCAGGCCAGTTCGACCCAGACTGAGTTGGCCCAGACTGGGTCGGGCCAGGTCGGTCCGACTAGGTGGGACCGAACTCGGGCCCACTACGACCCTTTACTTTCTTTTGGCTATTTCTTTGGCACCGAGCCTCCGTTTGATGAACCGTCAGCAGCCTAGGTAATCTTGGAGCATGACGGTCTCTTTGAGTTTACCCCACAAGAGTTTGGGATATAGTTAAGATACGGTCAGGTTAGATCGCGCATGAATCCAACCCGGCCCCCGGGACTAAAAGGTTAATAACTCACAGACCGGGATTCTGATTGACGCATCGTCTGTTGCGTTGAGACCTCTATGACGTGGCAGACCTTTGAGATACTTCCTTATGGGACTTCATGTAAGTTGTAGTATCGACCAGTAGCTCGTGGATCGGATCCTTCCAGAGATGATGGGGAGCCTCTTGACCTCCTCTACCTAATTAATTCTACCAATGCACTTGCCATTAATGTGCCAACTCCTCCCCATTAATTAATTGAGCACATCAATTAATTATTTTTAAACCTTTTTGAATTTTTTTTCCAACAATTAAATAATAGATAAACTCAATCTATTATTTTTGATTGGCATATTCATCTTGATGGAACTTGGGAGAGGAGGACATAGGGAGAAAGCTCTCCAATGAAGAAATTCCTCCACGAAGAATGCCGGTGAGGAGTGTCTTTGACTTCTTCCTTGGAAGCACCTTGCAGAGGCAACCGATGTGGGACATCTTTGACAACCGACCTTCCCTCCTCATCATCATCAACAAACTGATGCACAAGCTTGGATTGGAAGTGTGTGGTGGATGCGATGAATGACGACAACTCCATATTCTTCCCCACGACTCCATCGACGAACAACGATCAAGGTAGGAGGTTTTATTTGAATATGATATTATTCCTTTGGTTCTTCCCTTCTAAAACAAAGAATCATTATGGATGATTTTCCTTGTGTGTTGGGATTTATTTTTGCGGGAAGATGTGGGGTGTTTGTTTGATTTTTCTTTTATCTTCTTTTCTTGATAATTCTTTGAAATTCAAGAAAGAATTGAACCAATTGCTACCACCCTAAACTCGGAGGGTGTGGGCCAAATCAACTTTGCTCGACCCCTCCGCTGTTCTTGTTTGGGATGTTCTTTGGAATGGTGACGAGGCGACAAGACGACAAAGGCGACGGAGGCAACGGTCGCGCTACCCACGGCCTCTGTCACCTGCGCCGCCTGCCGGCTTCTGAGCCGCCCCAGTCGCACCGCCCACCGGCCGCGCCACCTGCTGGGTCGAACCATGCCTCCCGCCGGCTGCGCCACCCACGCTAAACTAGCCGAGCCACACCGTGCCCCGACTCCCGGCCGCCACGCCTCCCACCGCCTCCCCCGCCCCTCGCGGTGCCCTCCCAAGCCCCAGCCGAGTCGGCCTCCGCACGCATCCCACACGCCCCGCGGTTCTACCATCCGCGCACCCCACGCACCCCACGTGCCCCGCACTCCCCTCGTCGCCACTGGTCGAACCAGCTGTCGGCCTCTACACGCCCAGCACACCTCGTGGCTCTGTTATCTGCGCGCCTCGTGGCGCCCTGTTTGAGCCGGCCTCCCAGCCCCGACCGCGCCACCCCAGCCTCGGGTCAAGCCGCCCCGAGTCGGCCCCTCGCGGAGCCCTCCGGGCTGAGTCAAGCCCTCACGGTGCCCTCCAGGCTGATCTGCCCACATGGCGCCCTCCGGGCCAAACCACCCTCGCACCAACCCATGGCCGGTCCATGCCCTCGCGACCGGTCCACACTCTCATGGCCCTCCGCGACCCCTCGTGGCCGGCTGGGCTGGGCCCAGCGGGCCGGGTCGAAACTAACGGGCTGGGCCACCTAACGAGTCGAGCCAGACTTAACGGGTCAGGCTGAGTCGACCCAGACTGGGTCGGCCCAGACTGGGTCGAGCTGGGTCGATCTGACCGGGTTGGACCAGACCCAGGCCCACTACGACCCTTTACTTTCTTTTGGCCATATCTTTGGCATCGGGCGTCCGTTTGATGAAATGTCAGCGGCCTTAGTAATATTGGAGCATGATGGTCCCTTTGAGTATACCCCACTAGAGTTTAGGATATATTTGAGATACATTCAGTTTGGATCGTGCACAAATCCAACTGGGGCCCCGAGACTAAAAGGTTAATAACTCACAGACCGGGCTTCCAATTAATGCGTTGTCTATTGCGTTGAGATCTCTATGACATGGAGGACATTTGAGATACTTCTTCATGGGACTTTGTGTCAGTAGGAGTGTCGAAAAGTAGCTCGTGGAGCAGATCCTTCCAGAGACGAACGAGCAGAGTGCAGAAGCCTAGTAGCTGGATGGGACTTGACGACTGTTGACCAATTGACTCGGAGTGACTTGACTAGCCCAGTGGGGAGCGCCTGGTTGTGGCGGCAGACCCACAGAGGAGGAGGACTTGGTTGTGGCGGCAGACCTGTGGTACTCAACAGGAGGAGTACCTCTGCAGGATATTAGGGGGAGCGCCTGGTTGTGGCGGCATACCCATAGTGGAGAGCGCCTTGGTGATGCAGCAGACCCACGGTACTTGACAGGAGGAGTACCTCAGTAATCCAAGGTTAGTGGGAAGCTCCATGGTGTCGTGGCAAGCCGGCTGTACTTGACAGAGGAGGATTTCTCCAGTAGTCATGGTTTCGATAATGTGAATAAAAATCCTGGTTGAGCTGAGTTAGTAACTTTTGTGTTTTTCTCATGATTGAGATGGATTACTTGATAACTTAGGTATATGTATATGAATATACCTAAGTGGGATTATCTGTTGATTTCATACTTTGTGGTTTATCCTTGTTGGATTTTATGAGACCATGAGGGTCTCAGGGTCCCTAGTGAGTATCGTTATACTCACCCCTACATGGGCTATGCCCGCACCTCATTGTGTTGGATTCAGAAGACGGACAGTGCTGACCGAGGCTGAGATTACTAGGACTGGACGGTACCTAGAGGTGGACCTTACAGCGTGTCGGTACACAGAGGAGACGGACGTATGTGGAGTGTTGAGGATGTGATCTGTACCTACCCTTCAGGTAGTAATCTCAGAGGATGAACCAGTGGCTGTTTTTTCTATTTCCTCAGTTGTACTTGTACTTTCAGTTTCTTATACTCTCCAGTTGTGCTTGTATTCTGGTCCCTTTTTACATACTGTACTCACTTGTTGGTTATTCAGTTTACTCATGATTGTATCTATTGTGTTTTTTTACAGGTTATAAAGGAAATGTCTTCCCGGTTTTAGGGAATTACGCCTTTGGTTCTAGTCGTCAGCTCCTGGACTATGGAAGGCGGGCTTGGGGTAGACACAGCACGGGCCCTAGGGGACGGGTCATGACATAGAGCCTGAGATTATTGAGGTGGGATCTAATGATGAGGATCAATTGGAAAACACAGGTACTGACATACCCAATTAGACACCAGATGCAGACCCTTCTGAAAAATTTCTAGAGGCATTTCCTGCATACGAACCTATCGACCCCAAAGACTGGGATGAGACGGCCTCTAACGAAGAGAAGAGCAAGATAATCCGTTTTTTGTCATGGAAACTAATAAAGTTCTTCATAGGGAATACTCCTCAAACACAATGGATAGACCATATGGGGAGGATTAGTTCCCGGCTGCGTGATCTGTGTACTGGGGGAGTGAATGCCCAACGTCCTCATATGCTCATTCGAGACCTCATGGTGGAGAAGATTTGGGAGCACGATCGTGGCCTTGGTGGGGGATGGAAATGGAGGAAATCGGTAAACATCAAGAGGCTCCAGGAGGTCTAAAGTGAAGTTCAGTAGTTGTAGGCATGAGCGAACGATCATTCTACTTTTCTCAATGCACAATCAGAGTTCATGTCGCACCTAAAGTCCCAGATATAGGAGGCTGAATAATGAATGGAGTGAGCCTATGAGGATATGGCTATCTTCTGAACCGATGAGGAGTGAGCCCGGATCGTAGCTGATGAACTACACCCCATTGCTACCGAGGAAGAGCGGAAGCTAAGCAGGTGACAGCGGATCCTGGATGCCACAAGCCAGAGAGCAGTGGAGATGGAACGTTGTATTGAAGAGGTCAACCCATCCATGGGAGGGGTCGATCCTTGGGTGATGTAATACATGTAAACTTTTAAACTTAATTTCATGCTTTTATCATTTATGATGGATGAATGCATGGGTTTCATTATTTGTCTTGGTTTACTATATTTCTGAAATATCCAGCGATCAATCTCTAAGCTCACGTGGGTCATTCCCGATGTGAGAAACAAGGGATGACTGCTTCATTATTCTATCTGAACATGAGGGTGTCAACCAAGATTTGGGAATCCAGGGTTTAAACAACCAACCTATATTTTTTAGAAGAATGAGTGAGGCCTAACTAGAGGATGAGGTTCTTAGAACAGTCAAATTTCCATTTTACCAATGTGATCTGGTGTACTAGTGGAGTAACGCCAGGGGCATTAGAATAAATCCGAACATTGGGGAGTGGAAAGTGTGGATCACGATACCCAAAATTTAGAACATTGTGGGGGTGGCATGGAAATGAAGGATAACTTTTGACCGTGTTCGAAACATAGTATCCCTATTGTGTTATCCTGAAATGAGGATAACAAATGAGGGATGACCTCTGGACATGTTCAAAACACGGGGCCTGACTCAAAATGGCATCCATTAGTCTTCTAGAATGTTGTTCTAGGATAGTATGTGATCCATAGGCTGAGCATCTATACTATTTGGGGGTTACTTTAGACATTAAAGAGTACGAGGTTCCAAATAAAGGACATGCAAAGCATGGAGATTATAGTGATGGGTTGTTCGAATAGAGTCCAACACTCTTAAAATTATGCCACTCCAATGAAAATAAATTAGGTGGACGCATCAGTCTAATCAGGGATCAAACTCTCTTTCGAATAGGTTCTCTCTGGTAAGGACCTGAAATTATTTTTAGTTTTATTTCATACCAATAAGGATGATAAACACGTAGTTTAAACGTCGTATGGTGAGGACGGTTCACATAGTTTAAAGGACTTGGGGCTATGCCCAAGGGGAATTTCTTGGACATCGCTATGTATCCCATGCGAATGAGAATCAAGACAAATGTAGTTCTTAAGCATGGTGTGGCCAAGGACCAACGCTGATAGGGGAAATCCTCTCTAGAGAGGGATCTGATGCATCCCATAGTTATCACGGGACATCCTAAACTTGTTCAGGGTTGAACCGTAGTTTAGTGTCATACATCGAGGAAATGTGTCTCATGCAGTTTAACATCATACGATAGAGCAGGTAGTGAATGGGAAGATCCCAAAAGGGGAGTATGCGATGCAATAGCTATAAACCTGACGTGAATGAGGACATAAGGAGTATTCACCACACTAAGCATACCCAGAGGAAGTTTTTTAGGTCAGGGGACCGAAAGTGAAAGTTAGGCTGGGCCTGAGGCAAAGTGTTTGGGAATTCCTACGTACCCCATTAGGATGGGAATCAAGCCGCATGTAGTTCTGGGATCACAGTTTAACGTCATGTAGGATGAAAATCTTATGTGGCAAAGCTACACCAGTACACACCCCACCAACACTACTAAGCCCACATGAGTCGTGATCGATGTGGGAAACAGGGATTAGCAATGGTATTTCCCTGGTATAGGGAGGTACACATTAGAGGTAGTGTAATTTTAGGTGAATGGAATCCCAAAATTACTGACCTTCCTAATTAATACACATAGATGTGCGGAGGTGTAAAACCATGTGCTATAATTCCACTTGAACATAAGGGAGAAAAAGATGTGAATCATGGTGCCTAAGATCTAGATCACAATGATGGTGGCATGGTGATAAAGGATAACTACTGACCATGTTTAAAACACAGTATCCATTTCACGTTAGCCCATAATGGTGATAGACAAATGATGGTTGATCGCTGACCATGTTCGAAACATGGGACCCATCGCAAATGTTGTCTGAGGTCTTTAGGTGTGTTGGCCCAAGATGGTAGGTGAACCAATGTGTCATGAGACCAGGCCATAAATGGGGTCCTTTCAAACATGTAAGAGGATGGGGATCCAAATAAAGGGATCATGAAGCTTGGACATGAAACGAGGAAATTTCCATGTGAAAATTCCATACTTTGGGATCTTTGTCACGATGCATTTGAGTGTGAAAATAAGACGCATCAGATAGAGGGAGTTAAATCACTTTCCAACGATAAGGGCTCTGCTATCACACACTCCTAGCTTAAGCTCGTGGAGTGGGCCATCAGGAGGGGACCTGATTTAATGAAATGATAATAGGGTGGTTAAGTAGTCAAACCCGATGCATATTTCCCATAGGTAGATCTTAGTTTAAAGTCATAGAACTCAGACCAAGCTAGGGAAAGACAAGTAAGAAACATGGTGAGATTGTCGCAAAACCAAATACGAATGAGAACCCAAAAGGTTCTCACCACACAAAATGATTCTATAAGATTTCAGACCAAGGGGTCGAAAAAAGGGTGGAATGATTTAAGATTCCTAGGGATGGACCTGCATGCGGAATGTATGTGCATTTATATGTATCCCATGAAGATGGGAATCAAGCCACACGTAGTTCTGGAAGTGTCTTATAGTTTGGTGTCCTGGGATAAGGATGTCCATATCTTAGTTTAAATGTCTTAGAGATTAGACCATAGATAGAAATAAGGGAGGGAGACACGTAGTGTGACATTTCAAAACCTGATGTGAATGAGGACATAATCCCATATCACACCATGTGCTCCCTAAGGAGGTCTTAGGTCGAGGGACCAAAAAATGAAAGTTGGTTTGGGCCCAAGAAAAAGTGCTCAGGTGTTCCTACATACCCCATTATTATGGGGATCAATCCATACATAGTTCTAGAAGTGGCATGGTAGGGTACCAATGCTAGGGAAAATACTTTCATGTGGGTCTGGACCATGCACCAAAAGAAGCAGAATTTGATAGATCTTGTTTGTTCTTTAGGATGGATGTGCGTTTTTTGTGAAGCAATAAACCTAGGATGGAGAGTCCATGCATCAATATAGGAATCAATCCATATGAAGTCATTGACAAATGGTATGGTGAATAACCACTACCAAACATGATGTCTCCTCGAGTGAGGACATCACAATGCAATGTTATTTTTCATCGTGCGACCAGGATGATGATGTTATAGTTTAAGGTAGTATGATAGGACCAACCAATGAATTTTAACGTCATGCAATAAAGACACAAAAGTTTAAAGTCATGTGGGACCAGGTAGTATAGTCCAACGTTATATGGCTTGTACACATACAGAAGAAACGATGTTTTAGGGGGGAATGTGCATGGCATGATAAATCATACCCAATGTAAATGAGGATGAGGTCCACACCACACCATGTACAATTACGGGGAAGAAACCTCAGGCCAAGGTGGATAACAAAGGTCAGATAATATGGGTTTGGATCCAAAGATGAGATGTCTAGGTGTTCCTACGTATTCCATGAGGGTGGGAATCAATCCATACGTAGTTTTTAGAGTGCATTTTAATGTCATACAGGAGGAGAGGTAGGAGATAATAGATCCTAGAAAGGGAGTACGTGGTGTGGATATTAAAAACCCTAAATGAATAAGGATGTGGTCCCACACCACACCACGCAATCCTATGAAATTCAGGGCCAAAAGTATGAATGGAAAAGGTAATTAGGGGGAACCTGAGCTGGACCCGACGACGAGATGCTTGGGCATTCCTACGTATCCCATGAGAATGGGAATCAAGCTGTACATAGTTCTAGGAATGTCATGCAGTTTTACGTCTTGTGGAAAGAATGTAGATAGATTTTAGTTTAAGGTCTTAGAGCTCAGACCATAGAGAAGCGAGACTCTTCCAAATGGGCACAAACCTCGACCGAATCACTAAGACCACATGAGCTATGCTCAATGTGGGAAACAAGGGTAGAGAAGGTCTTTGTAACACATGGAATACACACAAAGGGGAAATCGGTGTGGAGCCCCAAATGATGCCTCACTGTGTCCTTGTCCTCCTAACGTGAAAATGTGAACTGAGGGATAGTACCAAGAGTGTTGAAATTCCACTTGGACATGGTGGAGTGGAAAATTATGTGAATCATGCAATCAATATTTAAGGCTTGATTGGGGTGGTGTGATGATGGAGGATAACTATTGAACATGTTCAAAACACAGCATCCATATCGTGTGACCTGAAATGGAAACAACAAATGAGTGTCGACCACTGAAAGTGACAAGATTTTTAACTGAAGGTATTTACTCATGCATTTATGAAATGTATGAGTAAATTAATGGTCTCTGTGAGTGCCTCTAAAGACTATAAAAAGGAGGATTGGATATGAGAATAAGTGGGTGTATTCCTTAAGAAATATATTTTTTGATACTCTCTTCATCTCAAATCTCTCTACCTCTTTCCTTCATTTCATCTAGAGATACTAGCATATCATGGAAGGAGGTTCCAACCCAAAACATTTGGGTGATTTAGTAAAACTTGTAGATACACCATGAAGGGGATATTATTTTGTTTGTTACTTAGTAATATTCATCATACATATATCAAAAGTAGAAACAATAGTGATCATCAATGTATGGTGCATATTCTTTATTTACATTTTATATGGTTTAGGTATCAAGAATGGTATTCTTGGAATTTATGGTTTCTAATGCTTCTCGTTGTGTTGATTAAGTTTTAATCTATCCTTAAAAACCTAACAGTTTTATAAAAGTCATTCCATATGTTTGTATTCATAAAATCATGTTCAAAATTAATAAAATATATTTCATTTTTTATATTGTATGGATAATCATTAAAAACGATTTTTTTTGTTCTACGGATGGCTATATAATATGTGATATCATATGATGTGATACAGTTGTGTCCTATGATATGGGATGTCGTAGGCAGTGACATAATATTGTTTCTTTGGTTTTTCTTGAAATATAGCATACAATTAGGGATGTAATATGGGGTGAGAGCATCTAATCATGTTTCAAAAAAACAAATCATTATATCCCCCAAATAATATAGTTGACATTATAAGATGAAATATAAAGGCATCGAAGGATGATATCATGGAAGACTATTATTAGTCATAAAATATGATAGATAATGCAACAAGTGGAATATTTAAATATAATATATATCATAAATATTATATCATGGAGAATTATTTTTTTCTAATTTCTTAATTATAAATTGATTTTATAATTTATAAATTGTTTATCAACTATGAGAAAATGTATTTTAGGATATTTATTTGATTTATAAAACTAATTAATTATAAAATGCTGATAATTAATTAATTAAATGTTTATAAAACATTTATAAAATAAATAGTCCATAATATTAATTGTTAATATTAAAATAAATTTTTTGAATTTATATGGAATGACTTATAATTTGAATAAAAAATATTTATATAGAAATTATAAGTCTAATTTATAAAATTTTATAAATTTAAAAATAAGGATAAATATAAATGAGTTTGTATTATATTTATGAACTTTTCATAATTATTAATTCAAATTTTTCAAATTAAAAGTACTTATTTTTTGAAATTATTTAAACAATATCAAAGGGAGTTTTGATAAAGTGATGTGATCAAATTTTAATTAATATTAAGTATGTGATATTTAGATTATGTAAATTGTTTATATAATAGAATTAGAATATAAAATGTTTATATTCCATATAATATCATATATTTAAATTAAATTCCACATAAAATAATAATATTAAGAAGTTCATATTAGATATAAATAAATAAAAATTATAGTTATATGAATATGAAATGTATAGAAGCATTCCAAAAATTATAAATTGTTTATAATTTATCCATGAAATGTTCTTAAATGTTTTATCTTGTGTTTAAATATAAATTTTATTTATTTATTTAGTATATTCCATATATTAATCATAATTATAAATTTTTTATATTATAAATTGTTGTATGATTTAGTTTAAAGAGTTAAACTATTTATAAAATTTTTCATACATGCATCTATAGAATTATATTCTAGATATGATCATTGGTTTAGCTTACTTATACCTTGAATTTGGATTGTATTGGGTTATGAGTTTGAATTTAAATGTTGATTATAGTTTATACTTATTAGTAGTTACAATTTTTATGTAATTAGGGTCTCTCTTAAGTAAAGTATCCTTGGGTATAGGGACTTTTGGTTGAACTTCCCACTAGCATGAAGGCTAATACATTATCTAGAAAAGTGGGGGTTGGGTATCTATCGCTCCAAGATTACTCTTGTGGTGATTTATAGTTTCATATAATTCTAATCCATTACATGAAAAAATTTTATGTAATTTATTCATAGAATTCATTTCGATATGTATGAATTTAGTTGGATTTTAATTCTGGTTAATAACATAAGCTATGATTTTTTTAAAGAGTTTAATGTCAGTACGGTTTGAATATATTGATTGGTGGAAGGAATAAGATTCTAGAATAAATCACTAAAATAATGCATACATAAATGGAATAACATGGTATAAGATGGTGATATAAAATCATCTATAAAATAATTCTAAGTGTTAGATTCCTTCCAAAGTAGACACAAGTCACGACCTTGATCATTCAACCGGGTAGGTTCTGTCAAAGCAGGGTGCCTGTGGATTATATTGTGTATGTCATGGTTTAAATGGTTAACCTTAAAAGTTAATTAATCAAATAATTATATGAAATTTTGGTTTCACTTAGTTGGGAAACCCTTAGGAAGGATACTGGAGGAATAGTGTTGAGTTTATCCAGATGATGGATTGAACAAAGAGTTTTTCTCTCAACCATCCAAGAGTTATATATGATATGATTGGAATTATAGAATATCTAAATAACTAAGTGGTGATAGGAACACAAAATTGAAATCATTTATTAGTGAAATATGAATCTTATCCCACTGATGAATATGATGAATTTGAAAGGGGTTATCATTTTAGTGGTAGAACATTTAAAAAGTCCTTAATAAATGGATGTAAAACATGATACTCATATTATAAAAGATTATATTATAAATACAATGGAATCATAATAATATTGAAACTTAACTTTTATATCTATCTTGGAAAATGAAAACTTAATGGAAGTAATTTTCTTGATTGGTATTGAAACTTGAGAATAGTTCTCAAATAAGAAGTAAAGTTCGATGTGTTGGAAAAACCCCTTCCTAAGCAACCAAATGGTAAATCTGTTCAATAAAAGGATATAAATACTTATGATAAGAATATAAAGGATTAAATAAAATTATCTACTATTATTATTGTGACCATATAACCCAAGTTCAAAAAGAAACATGAGAACATGGATGCATACAATATGATAGACAACCTGGAAAATCTCTATCAGAAACAAGTAAGACAAGAGATGTATGAGGTTTCAAAGGATCTCTTTAAATAAAATATATAATAAAGTACATAATTTTATACTCATATAATCAATATTATTAGTTAATTTAATTAATTAAAATGACATAGATCACATCTCATGATTGATATGGAAATGAAATTTATTCTGTAATCATTGTCAAAAAGGTTCTAACAGCTTATTAGGAATTATAATATGAATAAGTTAAATAAAATTTTAATTGATATCATAAATATGTTTATGGTTTCTAAGTAACACATGGGAGGTATAGGATCAAGTTTCATTATGATGGTAAATAAGTAAAAGGGTAAAATTTTTGGTCAAAAAGATAGGAAGAGAGGTCATGGAGAGTTCACTCTACCATCTAAACCAAATAAAATGAAGGAAATGTAGTTATTTCATTATGGAAAGCCTGTCCATTGGATAAGAAACTATCTAGAATACATAAAGGGTTTCAATAAATACTTTGAATATTACAATTCAATTATTAATGTTATGGAATTATATTCTTTTATTCTTAAGAGTATATGATACTAGTTGTATGTTTCACACGTGTTGTAAATATATAGGAGTTTAGAATTGATGAAGAATTGAATAATAAATCTTAAAGTATACGTTAAAAAAATATCAAGGGGTTTCTGAATTAAGGTGTTGGATTAAATGGATTACTTAAATATTGATTGGATCAAAATAAAGTTTGTGTTATTATCATCTTGTTTACTTCTTACCATGATAAGAAGTGTTGTTGTGAACAAATTATTATTATTAATAAATGAGATGGTTTTTTTGATACAAATCATTGTGAATGATCAAACTCTATAACATGTATAAAAATAATATAGTATAATCTTAGTAAAATAATCTAAACACATAGAATACCATATAATATATAGTGGGTAATAGTTTATTTGTTAAATATTATCACTAATAGAAAATAAGTATTATTTCCTAAACACAAATGAGTTTTTATATCTTATCCTGATATTCTGAAAATGATATATTTTATAAGATTCAAGTGGGAGTATGTTTTGACTTAGAGAATCTCAGAGTTAATAAATAAAGGATTATACTTATCTAAATTCAAATTGAATTCCACTTAGTATTCTAAAATTTTTAGGTTATGTTGGTAAAATATTAATGTAAATATTTTCATTAGTTAATAATATATTTAAAGGAAAAATTTTGATGAAAAATGTTTCAATAATGATGATAACAATAAAATTAGATATAATTATAAGTTGATAATATAATTTATCAATATAGTAACATTAGATATTATTAAGTAAAGGTGAGGTGACCCAATCTAAACATGCATATATTTTATATCAATTTCACAATTTAAACATTACTACTTGCAAATAATCTCACAATACCAGAACCTAAAGATTTAGTGTCTTTGGATATTAGTTACATAAACATATTATTACATAGTATTGATTCAATATCTCCCACCGTATCACTACATAAATCATTATTCTACACATAGTCTTGCATATAATTTATTGGGGAAGTGGAACACAAACGAAGGAGTGAGCTCAAATGCTTAGTAAGGGAAAACTTATCAATGAGTCAAAAAGGGTTAGATAATGAGTGTGTGAGATAATATGAGAATGGGATAAATATATGATTAAAATTATCATTGAATCATAAGATTTAATCATCATGGGATAAGATCATAGGATCATAAAATGACCATCATAGAAGCATAAAACATATATCATGGCTTAGAATCATAACATTATAGTGTGATGTAAACATAGTCATAAAAAATTATAAAATTATGAAAAAAGATAAACACAATCATGTACATGATAAAAGTTATGGAAATGGATAAATAAAAATCATGTCCATGCACAAGGTTGAGAACACATCTAAATAGTAATCACATCCATGCATAAATATATGAACAAATCTAAATAGAAATCATGTCCACACACAGCATCTTTATCTCATGTGGTATAAAATTTTAACCAATGCATTAGAGGGTTATATAATACCCCATCTATCACATAATTATAAACCATACTATGTATTTCATAAGAAAATAAGAGAATCCATCATTCCTTCATAGCTTAATTAACCCATGGAAAAGAAAATAGTTTCATGATAATTTTCTCAAAACATCATCATAATTCATCCAAAGAAAGAAGATGGATAGTAACATTAGATAATATCACTGGTTAAGTATAATTAACATTAAAGTATTCTTATATAAATGAAAAATAATTTTATAAAATCATTATAAATATTCTTTAAAAAACAAAAAAAAATATATCCTTTTCTTTCAGTAACTTTAAAAAAATTAAAAAAAATAATTGAATGATGGGAATATGATATTATTTGAAAAACCATTGAAAATTTTAAAAGAATATTTATAATTAAGCTTTTTCATGAATAAAAAATGAGGTTGGGTGGAAAACATTAAAAAAATCTTTTCACGCTTTTTTAAAAAGAGTCAAAAATGAGTGGTATAAAAAATGTTAAAAATACCGATTTTTAAACCTTTGTAAAGAAAGTCAAGAATATTTGAAAATGAACTTAAAAATAATTTAAATATAAATAAGAAAATTATTCACACAATATAAGGAATTTTGATATAGAGGAAAAAGAGTTGGGTAAAATATTTTAAAACTTTTAATGCAATGATTTTAAAATAAAACCCTTTATGGTTTTTAAAATAAAAAACCCCTTGAAAGAAATAACATAAGTAAGATATTAAAATATTATTAGGATTAATATATTCATGAATTTATTTTTAAAATAGGTATTATATACACCATATAAATTAATACAAGTTCATATTTTGAAACATGTCTCAAAAAAGGAAATTCTAGACTAGAAAACCCTTACGGACTTGGTACCCTTTGAATCAAAAATACAATGAAGGAGATAAATTTAAATGGACTAGTAAACCACTATAATTTTAGGAAAATTAGGATAAAATAACTCCATATGGTTTCATATACACTACATAAAAATGTAAACAAGTGGTGAAAATGGTATATGTCTTAAAGAAGGAAATTAAGATGAGAAAACACTTACCCTAGATTCCTACTTGGTCGAAAGTTCTCTAACCTATTATATAATAAAAATGACTATATTAATAACTTATTTAATAAACATAATAATATCTATTAACTTTTAATATGCTTTATTTATATTCATTCTTCACACATATGTAAGTTAGTTATAGTTTATTTTCATCATCGGATGTTAATAATTTTGTTCATTTCATATAAGTTTCGTAATGGTGATGTTGATCCTTTATCTTTGATAAAAATTTAATAATTAATAGGTTAATTAAGGTAATAGAATCATTTTTCTAAAATTATTTATTAATTCCCATTTTTATTTTATGGAAATTATGGGTTTGTTTCATGAGAATTGAATCCATTACGAGCTTGTTTTGGGTAATTTACCAATTTCAACTAATTACTTTATAATGATCATTAATTTTTATGTAATACTTTAAAAACCATAATCATTATATATATTAATCCTTAATGTCATATTTATTAATAAAATATATTTTTAGAAACATCCATGTAATGCGGTGATGAAAAAAAAATATGTCATTCATGGAGACGGTAGTTCGTATATAATAAGGATAGTGTTTTCATTTTTTTAATGGATGAAAGGAAGGTATAAAATTGTTATTCCATAAACATAATAACATTTAATAATAATAATTATAATTATATAATTATTTTAGTATGGTTATCATAGATTTGGACGATATATAAGAAGAATGAAATTAATAGAATTGAACAAGGAATGATTGGAAGTCCTTACCTTACTCCTCACAACAACTTCTTGACCCTTCTAAGATTGGTCTTTTGGTGAGGAAATCACATCTATAGTGTGATAAATAAATTTTGAAAGTATTTTTTACATATTTTTATCAATATAAGAGACTTTATATGTAATTATAAGTGTGGTGTTGATGGAATTCTTTTATAAGTGAGAGGTGTGATATTTTTAGAAATACACATTACTTTATATCAAAGGCGTGTCACTTTCAATGTAAAGTGGCTCCAAAAGTATAAAATAATGGAGATGGTATGATTTTAAATATATAAACATATCAAAAAAACAAATAAGAGATAATTTTTTATATATTTTAGGTATTTTTCTCTTAATTTAACTTTTTACCATAATTTACTTTTACCATAGTAACTCATTTATTTACCACGGTAAATTGTTTTTATGTATAAAAATTAAATAGACATTATAACCTAATTTTAATATAAATATTACAAATATGAATTCCATTTTATAATATTCAATTTCTATAGGTGGTAAAATTAATTTTAATAAATGTATGGTTAAAGTAACAAAAATATTTTTTAAAAGAATGCCTTTTTAAGAATAAAAGTGGAATTACACTAAAATTATATATAGTATTCATTACTATGAAATTTATTGATTTATTTTTTTACTTTAAAATAAATTCAAATCCAAATATAACATTTTGAATACTTAATTAAAGTAAAATTTCTACAAATATTTTTTTTATTGGAATAAAATATCACCTAGCTTCCTAAATTTCAAAAATAGGTTCCTAAATTAAACATAATATTTTTAAATGATTTATTTTAATAATTAAATACATATTTTTTCAATACAAATGTTTCATAAAATTTTAAGACACATTCATATCATGATGATGTCATTAAAGTTACAGTATTTGTAAAAACAGTATTTTTTTACTATTCATCCAGAAATCAACCTTTTTAGAGAATTATAAAAAATTAATCCTATGATGATTTTGATATTATAAATCCAAAAATTATGTTTACTTTATCAAATTATAATTCTAATAGTGATAAAAAATTAATTTTAATATAAGAACACATAATGCTGAAAAACAATGTTTAAAAAAAGTGTTTTTGAGCATAAAATGGCTTTAATTTTTATAAATATGCTTAATTACATGTTTATATCATCCTAAATTCTACTTAAAAATACCCACGTGATCACTTCATTTTATATAAGAGTAATATATGAACTAGTGGAAGTAGTGGGTGAAGGTTCATCTAGCGTGGATCACAAAATAATTTCCATGAT
The DNA here is from genome assembly GCA_963277665.1 of Viscum album. NCBI lineage: Eukaryota > Viridiplantae > Streptophyta > Magnoliopsida > Santalales > Viscaceae > Viscum > Viscum album. The sequence goes on from OY728147.1 coordinate 189,985,211, forward strand.
CTTAAACTTCTCCCATAAATGATTTCGCTCAAGTCATAATTATTAAATTTAAACTTGGTCTTAGTATAGAAAAAACACTAGTACTTCAACATCCTTTTTAGTCTCATAAAAATGATCCTTTTAAGAAATATTTTTGTTCCTTGATTCCATCGTTATAGGTTTCATAATGTGGTTACTTCTATTTATACCCACTAATTCAACGACTATATAATAATGGTCATATTTAATGATTATAAAATGTATCAAGATTTTATTTTTGTTTGTTGTTTCATATGAAACAAGATATTTAAAAATATTTATTAAGGATAAATATATATTAATTCCATGGGTTATTACATATCACCTCCCTTAAAAATAATTTCATCTTCAAGATTCCATTACTTAGATAAAAACAAGTGAGGGTAGCCAACGAACTCGTACCCGAGTGGTAAGGGCGCCTACTTGGAATCCAAGAGACCCAGGTTCAAAACCGGGTAGAGGCGAATTTCTGGGTACTATAGCAGTACTATAGCATCCACTGTAGCAGTTATTGTTCGGTACTATAACAGTCAGAACTATTCACCCGATTTGGGACTTCGGGCCACCGGTTTGGGCCTATGGGTCTCAAGGGCCTTCGGGTCATCAAAGTCCTTTGGGTCATAGGTCCTTCGGGCCACATAGACCATGGAGTAGCCCAGTTCACATAGAAAAATCCCAGAAAGAGGATTAGAGCAACAAGAGTAGCAGCCCCCAGAAGCAGAGCTAACCGGATTGGAAGAATGAGGGGGTATGGCAGCCGCCATCGGGACCAGGAACTGTGTATATTTGTATGGGTAAATGCTATCCAATCATCAATTCAAGGTGGAGAGATAGTTAATCAATGATGCAGAAGCTGGGGAAGGGCAGTTCAAGTGGGCTAGGCCTATGGGTCATGTATTGGGCATGGTATGCCTCTGGTCCTTCGGGTCATGTATTATGGGTCAGTCTGGCCTTATGCCTTGGGCCTATGGGTCATGTACAGGTTTCCCTTCAACTCTTAAAATGGTTATTATCCATAATAAAATAAAAAATAAGGTCTTTGGGCCATTTGGGGTAAAACAAGTGAGGGTACTTTTATATCATTATATCCTCAAGTTCCCATGTAGCTTTTTAATACTTATTATTTCACCATAAAACTTTGAATGGGTGAATGGTCTTGTTCTAAAATAATTTATCTCTTCGATCCATGATCCACACTAGTTATTCCTGAGAGATCATGTTCTAATTGCATGGATTCCAATTTCAGTACATGTGATGGATTTGGCATGTATTTTCCTCAAAAGTGATATATGGAACACATCATATACTTATTAAATATTTGGAGAGAGTATTAAGTTATAAGTTATAGCCATGATATTATTAATAATCTCAAAGGGACTGATGTACTTAGGTACCAGCTTCCCTTTCTTCCCAAATCTCATAACGTGCTTCCAAAGAGATATATGGAGGAACACCTTTCCACTAACTTCAAACTCTAGATATTATCAATGATTACAAGAATATATCTTCTGTCGAATTTGTTCTTATTTCATATATCACATAATTATTTGAATCTTCTCTATAATTTCTTATAAAATATCAGGTCCTAATAGCTTCCTCTCTCTAACTTCATCCCTTCATGTCATAGTTTTGCATCTCTTTCTATATAGAGACTCATATGGTTCCATTTTGGATATTAGAGTGTAAACTACTATTATATAAAAAATCAACCAAAGGAAGGTGTTGATCCCAAATTCCATTAAAAATTTATTAACTAGGATATTATTATATCCTACAATGTCTTAATGGTACTTTAATTTTGAACATCGGTTTAAGGTTGATAGGCCATGCTAAAGTTTATCTCTATATCTAGTTATTTTTTTAGACTCCTCTATAATTTTGATGTGAACCTTGGATATCAATCAAATATAATTAAAAAAAAATTCTCCATAAAGCCTTTCCATTTACTTTATGTATAACTTTTCAAGTTGATCAAGTGAGAAATCCCCCTGAAAAGCAATGAAGTGTAACGATTTTTTGAGTTAATCCATGACTACCCAGATGGAATTTTTTCCTTTTAGAAGTCTTAGGGAGGCTAATGATAAAATCCATGGTGATGTTATCTCACTTCCATACTGGTATAGGAAATGGTTTCATCATCCCCTTTTATTTCTAATGGTTAGCCTTTACTTGTTGATATACTAAGCATCAAGATATATATTATGCAATTTCCCTCTTCATGTTGTCCCATCAAAAGTATTGATTAAGATCTCTATACATATTCATGCTTCATGGATGAATATAAAATGATGAGCTGTGTGCATCATCAAAACTTTCCTTCTTTAATTTTGGTTTTTATGGGACACATATCTTGGTTCCAAACATTATAATTCCATCTTTATCAAGTTTTAACTCCAAAATATTTTCTACCATCTTCAGTAGCATTGTATCACCATTTTGGGCTTCCTTAATTTGTACATAGATGTCTGGTTAAGAAATCATTTTAGGAAGTTAGTATTTCACCCCCATACTTTATGGTTTTTATTTCCATCCATTTAATATTAGTAAATATCAGGTCCCTTTCAATCCTCATTAGGGATAGGATAACATGATACTTTCTACTTTGAACATCCACCACCTTGTTTTCTTTACCAAGATGGTAATGTATTTAAAAATCCTTTGGTGTATGTTCAACTCCTTATTTGTGAATATATACTTTAAGATATTATGATCAGTATATATATCACACTTTTCATGATAGAGATAATATCTCCAAATCTATAATGCAAAGATAACTGCCATCAATTCCATATCATGTGTCAGGTAATTTTTCTTATGGTTCTTTAATTTTGTGATGCATAAGCTATTACATTATCATTTTTCATAAGGAAACATCCCAATACCTTCTTCAAAGAATCATTATAGATTAAAAACCTTTCCCCGTTGTAGTGTAATGTAAGTACAGGTGTAGTGACCAACCTCTTCTTAATATCCTTGAAGATTTCTTTACATTCCTTTATCTAGAGTAACTTCACTTCTTTTTGAGTAAACTTGTTTAGTGGATTTGATATCCTTGGTAAATTTCTCTCAAAACATAGATAGTATCAATCCAACCCAAGGAAACTATCGATGTCAGTTATAATAGTTGGTCTAGAAAATTATTTAATAACCTCTATCTTTTAAGAATTTATAGACATTCCCTCACATGTGATTACATGACCCAAGAATGATACTTTTTGCAACCAAAATTCCCACTTTCTAGTTTGTCCTTTCTCAAGGCCTTCAATATAATCCTCAGATGATCTATGTGTTTTTACTTTCCCTTGGAGTGTATAAGAATATAGTCTATAAAGACCACCAAAAATCGATCAAGATAGTTTCTAAAGACTCTATTCATCAGAACTACGAATATTTCAGGGGAATTTGTAAGTATGAAAGCCATCGCTATTAATTCATAATGTCCATACCTCATACAAAATGTTTTATTGGGTATATCATCCCTTTTGATCATTAATTTATCATATCTATATCAAATTTCAATCTTTTAAAAGTATTAATCCCCTATGAGTTGATTTAATAGGTCATCAATATAGGTTATAGGATACTTTTTCTTTATCATGATTTTTTTAAGTTCATGATAATAAATTTAAAGAAGCATATATCCATCCTTCTTCCTAAAAAATATAATCGGTTCACCCCATGGTGAAGCACTAGGGAATATAAAAATCTTATCTAAATTATCCATAATTTAGTTATTCAAATATTCTAAATCTATGGGTACCATTTGATAAGGACTCTTCGATATATGTATAAAATCTAGTATGATTTCAATTGAAAACTCAACCTCATGTTCAGAGGGAAGACTAGGCAGTTCACCAGGGAATACATCAGCATACTCTCATACAATAGGCATGTATTAAATGTTGAGTTTCTCACTAACTATTTGATTCAATAGTCTCATGTTATTGGGTATCATAACCCATATTATATAATTTACTCCCAAAGGTGGTTCATAATAATCCTTGCATTGATATCTAATAATGGTATAATTTGGGATATAAAATGATACTTCCTTATCCTAAAAATTTATATGTGCTCTATATACATAGATCCAAACCATGCTTAACATCACATAAAATTCCAACAAGGGAAGAATAACTAGATTTGTAGGAAGTATCTTCTAAAAAAACTTTATTGAAGAATAGTTGTATACTTTGGATGCAATCAACACAACACTTGGTGTTTTCACTGATAATTCAATATATAATTTTTGTGGTGGTGAATCAATGTTTTTAGAAAACTTACATGATATAAAAGAATGAGTGAAACTATAACCAAATAATACATTAATAGTTTTAAAGTAGAGAGTGATGGTAAATTTCACAACTTCATTATTATGGTCTAATTCAATGGTAGTGATTGTATATGATATTCCTTATTTACATGGTTTTAGTGGATGTTTCTACCAATTATCCTTGTTATCCCTTGGATTGGTGAATTGGTTTTTATAATTCCCAAACTCTTTGCATTTGAAGCATTAAAGTGTGGGTGGTTCAATAGTTGGGGCCTTTTTCTCCTCCATTTTATTAACCATCCTCTCCATTCCTTTTCTAGAATCACAAGCTCTATAGTCAAGTTTTACACTTAAAACATTCTCTTATTACTTTTTGGAATGTTCATGGGTGTTTTTCCCACATGTTTGATACATAGGTGGTGGGAATTTATTTCCTCTATAAGATTTATCATTTATGTTTCTTGAAAATTCATTTTCTATTTCTTGTCTCCAAATATATGGGAATGATTAAAGTCTCTAGTTTCCATTTCTACCTTAAGTGCACATAAAACAATTTATCAGTAGCTACTAAAGTTTCTTATAGCTAATTCCATTCAAAGTATTGGTTTTTGGATAATAAATAAATGATTGATCTTGATTTCAGATTCAATAATAAAATTGGTGGTTTACCTTATGAGTCTTCTGAATTTTTCTTCATAGGATCCAATGGATTTATCCTCATTTTGTTTCATCTCTAAGAACTCTCTCTCTAATTTCATGAAAAGAGTTTGGGAAAAATATTTTCTGAATAATATTTTCTTATACTCCTCTCATTCTAAAGATTTAAATTTTCCCCTTTTGCATCATATTCTTAATCGGGTTCCTCAATTGGTTAGGCTCACATTTCAAGCAATAGATGGCTAAAACAACCTTCTCATGGTCTGAGCACTAGAAAATGGAAAATATATTCTCTCTTACATTAATCCATTGCTTGAAAATTAGTGGGTTGGAAGACCCACTAAAGGAAGGTGGGAATTATCACGTAAAATACTATATAGAACTTCATTCCTTACTTAATGAGTTTGGGAGCTCAACATGGTTCACATTATTATTAATTGTTTGAGATGATTGAGTGGGCATTGCCATGAGGTTTTTTACTCCATCTCCCATACCATTTGGTCAATTAGGGGGACAATCACTGTATTTTTCTTCACACCCATTGTTAACTTAGTTCCTCCTAGTTCTATCCATTTACTAAAACCAAAAGAGGTTAGCATGAGTAATAGACAATAATATCTCAATAGAAACGGAGTGAACAACTATATAAATCTAAATGGTCCATCTTATTAATGTATTACTCTAAGAAACCTTTCTCTTAGACTAAGATATTTTTGGTTCACTTTTGGTTCAATATGGGTTTTTTTAAGTTAGGTTATCTTATAATTCTCAACATAATCCCCAAAAATTACTAAACCCCGACTCTGATACCAACTTTAGTGACCCAAGATAAACATACATATATTTTACATCATTTTCATAATTCAAACATTGTAACTCAAAAATAAACTCACAATCCCAAAACATAGGGTTTGGTATATTTAGATGTTATCTACATAAAAATATTATTACATATTATTACTTCAACATCTCCCACAACATCTCTATATAAATTTTTCTTCTACACATAGTATTGTATATAATTTCTTAAGGAAGTGTAAAACAAACTATGGAGTGAGATCAAATTCTCGGTAATGGAAAAATAATCAATGAGATAAAAGGGGTTATATCATAATAAAGTGAGATAACATGAGCATGATATAGATATATGATTAAAAATATTATTAAATCATAAGAGATAATCAACTTGGCATAAGATCATGGGATCATAAAATTACCATCATGGAATCATAAAACATATACCATGGTTGGAACCATAATAATATAGTGGCATAAACATGGGCATAGTAAATCATAACATTATAAAAAGAATCGAAATGAAATCATGTAAACAAACAAAGTTGTGAAAATATCTAAATAAAAATCATGTCTACACACAAGGTTGTGAACAAAGCTAAATAGAAATCATGTCCATGAACAGAGTTGTAAACAAAACCAAACAAGAATCATGTCCACACACAAAATTGTTATCTCCTGAGGTATAAAACATTAACCAATGCATTAGAGGTCTATATAGGACCCCAAAAATCACATAATGATATCCCATACTTATATATTTTATAATAACATACGATCATTCATTATTCCTCCATAGCTTATTTAACCCCATGGAAAAGAAAAGAGTTTCATGAAAATTTCTTCAAAACACCCTCATAAGTCATCCAAAGAAAGAAGTTGGATGGTATAATTAGAAAATATCCCCAGTAAAGTATAATTATCATTAAAGGATGTTGAAATACATTAAAAATAATTTTATAAAAGATTTATAAGTATGATTTAAAAAATATAAAGAAATATCATTTTCTTTTGGTAAATTTTAAAAATAAAAAAATCATAGAAAAATGGGAATAGGTTATTCTTTGAAAAAACATGGAAAATTTTAATACAATATTTATAATGAAGACTGTTCATGGTGGAAAAATTCTAATTAATGGTAAACATTAAAAAATATACTTTTCACACTTTTGTATAGAGAGTAAAAAATGACCCATTTGAAAAATGTTAAAAATATTCCTTTTTAAACCTTTGTCAAGAAAGTAAAGGATGGTTGAAAATTTCCTTAAAATCATTGAAATATAAATAAGAACATTTTTTACACAATATAAGGAATATGGATATGGAGAAAAAATATTTTTATAAAGGTCTCCAAAACTTTTAATGCAATGATTTTAAAATAAAACCCTTACGGCTTATAAAATCAAAAACCCCTTGAAATAAAGAACATGAGAAGAGAATTAAAATACCATGAGGATAAATAAATTCATGATAAAATATTTAAAATAGTTTTTATATACACCATATAAATGAATATAGGTTCATATTTTGAAACATGTCACAAAAAAGGAAATTTGAGATGATAAAACCCTTGCGGCTTTGGAAACCTTTAAATTAAAAAGACATTGAATGTGATAACTTAAAATGGATTATTAAACCAATTTAATTTCAAGAAAAATAGGATAAAATACATACATATATATTTATATACACAAAAAAAGGAAACAAGTGGTGAAAATGGAATATATCACAAAGAAATGTAATTGATATGAGAAAATTCTTACCTTGGATTCCCGCTTGGTTGGGCATGCTTTAGCCTCTTGTATAATAAAAATAACTATCTTAATAGCTTATTTAAATACCTTATTAATATCTATTACCTTTTTATACACTTAATTTTTACTCATTATCCATGTATATATTAGTTAGTTGTAGTTTACTTTCATTATCAGGTGTTAATAATTTTATTCATTTCGTCCAAGTTTTGTAATGGTGATATCAATCATTGATATTTGATAAAAAGTTAATAATTATGAGATCAATAAATGTAATAGAATCATTTAATTTCAATTATTTATGTAGTCTCATTTTCATTTGATGGAAATTTTGGGTATGGTTTGCAAGAATGGAATTCATGACGAGCTTGTTTGGGATAATTTACCGATATCAACGAATTACTTTATAATGATCATTGATTTTTGTGCCATCCTTTAATAACCATATTAATGAAATATATTAATCCTTAATTTCAAATTTATTTATAAAATATATTTTTATAACAAGTAATTTAAATCAGTGATGAACAAAAAAATACATCGTTCATGGAGGTGGCAATCCGCATATAACACGAGCAACGTTTTCATTTTTCGAATGGATGGGAGGAATGTAAAAAATAGTTATTATATCAATGTAATAAAATTTCATTATAATGATGATACTAATGTAATTATTTTAATATTTATATAATATATTTGTAGATATATGAATATTGAAAGGAATAGAAATGAAAAAGGAGTGATTATGAGTTCATACCTTACGCCCCGAGACAACTCCATGATCCTTCTTAGATTGGTCTTTTGGTGATACCAACACCTCTAGAACATGATAAGGGGAATAGATAAGGGATTTTAGTAGAGTTTCCTTGAGCTAATATTATTTATATATGAGGAGGATAAGGGCGGTGAAGGTCTCCTTTTGTAAGTAAGAGAGGTGATATTTTTGTAAATACTCATTACTTTATATTAAAGGTGTGTCACTTTCAAAGGAAATTAGCTCCAAAAGTGGAAAATAATGGAGAGGGTATGAGTATTGGTCGATCCACATCTCAAATACATAAATAAGGGATAAATTTTATGATATTTTAGGTTATTTCCCCCTAATTTAACTTTTTAACATAATTTACTTTTTCCACAGTAACTCATTTTTTTACCTCAGTAACTTATTTTTATGTTTAAAAATTAAATGAAACTTATTATCTAAATTTAATATTATTATTAAAAATATTAAAACCATTTTACAAGATTCAATTCTTAGAGGCGGTAAAAATTAATTTTAATAAAAGCATGTTTAACTTAACAAAAACAATTTTTAGAAAAATGTCCATTTTTAAGCATAGAAATTAATTTACACTAAAATCATGTATAGTATTGACTCCCGTGATATTTATTGGTCTGTTATTAAAAAAATGATAGTTTTATGACTTTAAAATCATTCCAAAACCAAATGGAATATTGTGAATACTTAATTGAAGGAAACGAATCAAAAATAGTTTTTTATTATAATAAAATATCACTTAGGTTACAAAATGTAAAACATAGGTTCCTAAATTCAAAATAATATTTTTAAATGTTTTATTTTACTCTTTAAATACATATTTGGTCATGAAAAATATTTCATAAATTTTTAAGGCGCATTTATATCATGATGATGTAATAAAATTTATGGTATTTGTAAATACTCTATTTTTTTATTATTCATCCAGAAATCAACCTTTTTAGAAGTCACAAAAATTCATCTTAAACTAATTTTGACATGTTGAATCCAAAAATAAAGTTTATTTTATGAAATTCATATTCTAAAAGTTATAAAAATTGATTTTAAAATAAGGACACATAATGCGGAAATACAATTTTTAGAAAAAGTATTTTTAAGTATAAAATGAATTTTATTTGTATAAATATGCTAAATTACATTAATAATTACATGTTTACATCATCCTAACTTCTACTTAAAAACCTCTCATGACCTCTTCATAAGATCCAAGGGTAAGATATGCACTAGAGGTTGTCGTGGGTGGTGGTTCAGCTAACATAGATCTCATAGTAATTTTCATGAGCTTGAACTTCTCCCTCGTGTGATTTTGCTCAAGACGTACTTGTTGAACTTCAGATTGTGCTTGGTCTAGGGTAAACCCTAGTGACACCACCTTCTTTCCAAGCACAGAAAAATGATCCTTGTAAGGAGGACCGCTACTGCTTGATGTCATTGTTATAAGTTTCATAATGCGGTTACTTTTATTTATATATGTTAATTCAATGGCTATATAATAATGATCATATTTAATAATTATAAAATGGATCACATTTTTGTTTTAGTTTGGTTTTGTGTGTGAAAAAAGCTATATGATGATATTTATTTAATGATAATTATATATTAAAATTTTGGTTTATTACAAAAGGAGTTTGAATATTTTTTCAAAGAGTTAAACATTAGGAATATGATTCCTAAGCCTCGCCATCATTCAAACCGGATCTCTTTATAGATTTTACTCACAAAAGAGTTTAGTGGGAGGGTTTTATCATATGGTGGTGGGGTGGTAAGGGTTTGGGGGTGAGGGGCAGGTCGCGGGGTCAAGTCCTCGAGACTGCGATTTTACTATGATTTTCTTCTTTGAATTGTGTTCTGCAGTGGTGAATGTAATCAACCTATTATTATAAAGGGAGTTTGAATACATTGTTCAAAGAGTTGAACATTATGAATATGATTCCTAAGCCCCACCATTATTCATACTGGATCTCTTTATCGATGTTACACACAAAAGAGTATGGTGGGAGGGTTTTATCAGATGGTCATATAGAGATGTGGTGGGAATTACATAAAAATGTAATGAGTTTAACAAAACCCTAAAATTGAAGCAAACATAAGACTTGGCTGGCAATCTATCATATGTGATATGATGAGACATGGGCTTATGTATCATTTTTGACAAAATTCTTATAAGGGTCTAAGAATATGAAATGTATCATGTTATACAAAAAGGCAAACTACACTTTATCATTCTTTCACATTGGGTGCATATATTATGTGAGGTATAATGATAATTAACCTCTCAAAGTATGACTTTGAGTTATCTCTAACTAATGTTCATCATGGATTATTATAGATTGTAAAGCAATGTGGGGGTTAGCATGAGTATGATTCTTTTATTGAGAAACAAAATATGCTCATGTGGCACAAAACAAGTTTTGTGTGCTAGATGACTCGCGAAGTATACCACATGGAATGTCAGGCACTATGTCTTTGGTATACTAGGGATGTATGTTTCATATTGAATCTCTATACTTAATGTTAGCAAGATACTTAACATGAGAACTTTTATACTCTGATACCTTTTTATGCAAACCTTGAGGCTTAGCAAATTAGAGGGTGGTTGGATATGTCGTTGATCATGTCGTTGATTGGAGCTCAGCCAATATGAGATTTTTCCTCTTGTATGAAGAGTATGACATATAGACACTCAATTGAGATAGACTGGGAAAATGTATGGACATAGTTAAAAATTATATATGATGTGTTTATTTACTTGGATGAGGGGCATGTGATGTGCTCATCAACTAGATGAAAAACATGTGATGTGTTTATCGATCCGGTCAGCTTATACTTGGATAATTGAGAATGTATGAGGGGGTTATACAAGATTGACATACTCCATGTCTTATGGTTACTCAATGTCTTAGGCAAAGGGATTATATTATTACGCATGCTTTCATATGATGCAACTGGTGAATACAAGTTTAGAGATACATGTGTTTCATGGAGATCATGTTAGATCCTTTTGTAACTTGAGTAGCACTAATGTTTTGCTAAAGGTTGTTTTTTGCTTACATCAATGAATTCAGGAATTAATATTTATTGTTAACGCTGCAAAGGTCTGTGAGGTCACACATTGTGGTTGACTGAATATGGATTGAGTTTTATGAAACTCAAAGAGCTGCTCTAACAGTGTTTTAGTATTTATCCAAAAGGGCTATTGGATAGGTATTCACATGGTATTGCATATGATGTGATAAATAGTAAAACTGATGATAGCATTCCAAAAGTGTTTTGGAAGATATTTAAAAGGAGTTTTGGATATGATTTCATAATTTATTGTATATGATACAATATAAGGTGAAATGACACAAAGTCTATGAGACTTTAGTACAATTGAGAGATTGATGGAGATATGCCCTAAAGCATGGTATGTATGTGATACATGTTAGCCTATGTCGTAGGGTATGATATAGGGATATCATATAAGATGATATCCTTTATAGCAATTCAAAATGCCATGAATGGGCATATCGTTGAGTACGGTATAGAGATACCGTATGGTAGGGGTATGAGAGGAATCATATTGTACGATCCACACTAACACCCTATGATTTGTAATCGCGACTGAACATTAATGAAACGTTAGGATCTCCTACACATAGGCTATCATTGATTAAAAGAAACACATGGGGGAGTTGGGGGTTGGGGGTTACAAGACTTGTAACCAAAGACATTTACTCATACGTTTATGAAACGTGCGAGTAAATGCATGGGCTCAACGAGCCACCCCTGAAGCCTATATAAAGGAGGCTTAGTCATGAGAATAGGTGTGTGCATTCCTCAAGCAAGCTACTAGTCGACACTCCCTCCCAAAACTCTCTACATTCTTGCTCCTTTACATCTAGTGATACTAGTATATCGTGGAAGGATGGTCTGACCCAAACTGTTTGGGTGTACCCTCCCAAAACTCTCTACGTTCTTGCTCCTTTACATCTAGTGATACTAGTATATCATGGAAGGATGGTCTGACCCAAACTATTTGGGTGATTTGGTACAGTATGTGGATATACTATGAAGGAAATATTTTTTTGGTTCTTAGTGGTCTTCATCAAGCATAGATCGAAAGCAACCGTACAATGATCATCAATGTAAGGAACATACTCTTCATTTACAATATTGATATCAAGTAAGGTGCTCTTGAGATTTATGGTTTCTCATACACCCCGCTGCGTTGATTAAGTGTTGATCTATCCTTAAAAACCTAACAATCTCAACAATGCTTAAAAAAAGCTGCCAAATATCTCATCAAGTCCAGGAGTGCTCCCAGCATTGAGATCCCAAATAGCTTTTTTGATTTCATCAAACCACACAAGGCAAGTTTATCATTGAAATCAGCATTGATAGGAACATTCTCCAATATTTCCTCATCAATAACTTGCTCACCTTTGTAAAGATTTGTGAAGTGGTAGAGCACGAGATCTTTAATAAGCTAGACATCTTCCATAAAAGTACCATCCTCCTCCTTAATGGCTCTAATGGAAGCAAATTTGCTTTTATTTTTAACATGAGCACGAAAATATTTAATATTAAGATCATCATCCTCAAGCCACTTAATTCTGGCTTTTTTTTTCTGTAAAAAAAAAACCAAGGTCAACCAATTTCCTCCATTGGATTGGTTAAGAAACCTTGACCATGGAAAGGATTTGTCCCCTGATAATGAGGAGACAGCATTATAACTGTAACAGACCAAGAGAAGTTTCATTCACAAAATTCATATTTTTTGCTCTTTCCACCAATTTACAGGCATCCTCAGTTGTCAAAAAATATACAATGTCTACATATACAGAAATCATCACAGCCTAATGGTGCTTCAATTCAGATCAACAGATACAGGATACATCAGGCAGACAGATTCTTCAATCCTCAACCTGTTAAAATTGCTCAAAAGACAAGACTTGCCCACACGGCTTCACACCGTGTTGGCAATTTAAACTCAAGCTATACAGCACCCAAACAACACTACCAACACAACAAACACTAATTCTTCAGGCTTGGAAATCAGGCCTCTCGAAAAACGGATGTGCCCCCCAAAGCTGCAGGAGAAGGCGGCAAAGCAATGCAACTGTTGCCTGATACAGAGATGGTTGGCTCACTTGCAGGGTGACCTTGGTGTCCCATGGGAGCAAAATGAGATGGTGAAGGGCTGCAAGTGACCCCAAGTTTGCACGCGAAGGGTGTGGAACCTGCCAATACATGTCGACGCCTAGAATTAACGCGTTAGCCCCATGATGGAAAGATCAAACAGAGCATTAACTTCCTCTCGATATGCCATGCCACAAACAGCATAATTCTCATGCCATTCGCAGCAGTAAACGAAGAATAAAAAACTTGCAGAACAAAAATTATGCAATACATTAGTCAAACAGAACCTCTCCTTGGCTTGTACCGTCCTTTGCCCGATCCATTGGTATGAAATGTGTCACAAAGGTGAACCACACTTGGTAAATTATGTATGCAAAGCAAACCAAAAAACAAATCAGCAAAAGGGCATGAGTATAAGCAACCATATTCTCGCGTCTGTTTAAGGTACAAACTAAGGAACCCTACCACAGGCTTTCTATGAGGAGATCCTGAAGATGGTGACATGCTCCCACTCATACGAAGCAAATTACGCGAAGACGTGTTAGGGTTTGAATAATCATCTGCTTCTCCCCCTTCCATGTCGCCACCAAGGCTCCCCTCGGAGCTCATCCTATTAGCAACATGTTTGTTCATTGACCCAGAATCATTCCCAGCATCCACTTGAATCTGAAAGGGTGGGCGACCAGCAAGTGCCGGTGATTGCATGCTACTTCTCTTCAATTCCTCTTCTGCATTCAAGATCTGCCAAACCCTATGCCAATCATTTTAAACAACAAAAAAGGAAAATTGATGACTGATGAATTGTATGAAAATGAAATATGTCACCTGCTTCAGCACCTGCACCAAAGTATGTTTCTTTTGTTTCAAAACATGCAACTTCTCCTCAACTTCCTTTTTCCTTTTCTCCACGTCAGTGAATCCACTCGCCATGTTGCCGGCCGGTTTTGTCTAGCATTTAGGGGGACCGATAAATAAACATCGATTAGATTTTTTGATCGGGTTTCTGCCCATCCCAAAGTAGGGTTCGTATCTAACAATATTCATTTTAGCTTTGAACCCCTTAATCCTTGCTCATGACATGAATCACACACCAGCAGGAATCTCATCGCCCGTTGGTTTACGTTTTCAGTCTAAAAATTTAAATCAAGAAATATATTGAAAACAAAAAGGCGATCGCATACCTCGGGATTAGGGTTTCCGGACAAACCAGGGTTATCCTCGGGCAAAGATTTCGAATCGCTCTGCAAAACAGTCGGATCGGCGGCGCTATCAACCGCAACAGGCTTCAACCCAGGCACAGGAACTGAATCATTAACCAAAGCGTTATCAGAGGAGCAGTCGACGCCATCCGCTACGCCCTGATGTTCAACACCGCCGCAAGCCCCGTTCGCTCCCTGAGGCGTCAAGGGCTCAGGCATCGCATCGGGCTCTGCTTCGAATTGTTTATTGCCTCCGGTGGCTTGTTCGTTAGGGGTTGCATTGGGGACCGCACCTGTAGGGGAATCACAGCTCAGCCTGAGAGCTCGGGAGCGTCTTCGAAGCAAGTTCTTGAAATCTCTAAGGGTAATCTGGTGGGATGGCATGGGCCACCGGCGAGAGACGTCGGGAACTCTGTGCATATTCCCTCTGTACAATGAGAACGCCCCCATGGCTTCGTTTCTCTGCACCTCTTCCCCGCCTTCTGCGTTCACTCCCGCGGCGACGATTATTTCGAACGCTCAAAATATGGTTGAAATTTTTATTCTAAAAAAACGTAGACAAAAAATTACTTAATAATAATTTTAGGGGGAAAAAACATTTTCATTTATATTACCAACAAAAAATTTAAAAATTACTTAATTGTTATGAAAACAAAAATTGAAACAAGTAAAATTAGAATAGCTGGGAAAGGTGATCATAAAAGAAAAACAGGTATTTTATTGATGATTTCAAAGTTTCCTTCTATCGGCAGTCGTCCACCATCCGGGGGGGTTGCACTACCTTTTTATAAACAGTGCACCATGGTAGGGAAGGAGGATTGGTGGGGGTGAGAAGTCCACCCTTGTTGAAACACTGTTGTTGTCATCAACGACTGTCTAACAGTCCCTCTTGAGATGCTCACCCCTAACAATGTCATACGTATTTTGATACTGCCTCATTAAAAACATTTTCCGAAAAAACTCAGTGCGATAAAAACCGAAATAAGGAAAAGAGTACAGTCATGTAGACTCCCACTGCAAGTTACATTACATTACAAAATTTTCAATCTGCGTATCCCTATATTATGTACAAGCTTTCTAAATATAACGACCGGTGGTGTCTTTATAAATAAATTTGCAACGTTGTTACTGGATCAAACATATTGCATATTGATATCTATGTTTTTCATCAACTCTTGTGTGAAGGAGAAAAACTTCGGTGATATGTGTTTTGTCCGATTATTCTTGATGATGTCTTCTTTCAATTGTGTGATGCACGCAATATTATATTCGAATATAACGGTTGATAGTTTCTTTGTAAATAAATCTGCAATGTTGTCGCTGGATCGAACGTATTGCATGTTGATATCTTCGTTCTTCACTAACTCTTGTGTGAAGGAGAAAATTTTTGGTGGTATGTATTTTGTTCGATCATTCTTGACAAAGTCTTCCTTCAATTTTGTGATACATGCAATATTATTTTCGAATGAAATTGTTGGGCTACTATCCATATGGAATCCACTTGCCACTCAAATGTGTTAAGTAATAGACTGCAACCAAATACATTCTCAACGTGTTTCATGTAATTCTATCACTTCTGCATGATTTGAAGATGTTGCGACGAGTGTCTTCTTTTGTGATCTCCAAGATATGACAGTACCTCCAACTGTGAACACATAACCAGTTTGTGATCGTGTATTATGCGGATCAGATAAATAACCTGCATATGCAAAACCGGCCATCTTCTTATCTAATTTGTTAGCATAGAATAAACTCAAATTAATAGTGCCACAAAGATAACGAAAAATATGTTTAATTCTATTTCAGTGTCTTCATGCAGAGACTGAACTAAATCTTGCTAATAAATTAGTAGAAAAAAAATATTCGAACGAGTACAATTAACAAGATACATTAGTGCTTTGATAGCACTGAGGTATGGTACTTCTGGACCAACCAACTCCTCATTTTCTTCACAATATCAAAATTGATATTTCTCAGTATTTAAAGACCGAACAACCATTGGGGTACTTAAAGGATTCGATTTATTCATGTTAAAGCATTTTAAGATATTTTCAGTGTAATTTGAATGACGCAAAAATATACCTCTTGACATATGCTCAATTTGTAATCCAAGACAATATTTGATTTCTCCTCGGTCTTTCATTTCATATTCATCCTTTATGTTTCTCATTGCTTTATTGATCTCTTTTGGAGTTCCGATGATATTTAAATCATCGACATAAACAATAATGATTGCATAACTAGATGTTGTTTACTTAATAAAAACACATGGACATATGAGGTTATTTACATACCTTTTATTTAACAAATATTTTCTCAAATGATTATACCACATATGACCAGATTGTTTTAATCCATACATGGATTTCTGTAATTTAATTGAATATGGGTATTTGGGTTTTGATTTTAATACTTCGAGTATTCTAAATCCTTCTGAAATTCTCATATATATACTATTATCAAATGACCCATATAAATAAGTTGCAAAAATATCTATAAGACGCATATTAGCCTTCTCAACTATTGCAAGTCTGATTAGTTATGGAAAAGTAATAGCATCCATAATAGTAGAATATGTCTCTTCATAATCAATTCTGGATCTCTGAGAAAAATCTTGTGCCACAAGACGAGCTTTAAATCTTACAATCTCGTTTTTCTCATTACGCTTACGCACAAAAACCCATCTATATCCAACAGGTTTCACAACTTTTGGTGTGAACATGGTATGTCAAAAAACCCTTCACCTATTAAGTGGATTTAATTCAACTTGCATTGCGTCTTTCCATTTATTCCAATCGGGTCATTTTTGACATTCTATAACAGACCTTGGTTCGGGGTCTTCATTTTCTATATCATGTGACATAGAATATGAAAATATTTTATCAATATTTTCTACATTACTTTGATTCCACATATCACAAGTAATGGAATAATTAAGAAAGATTCCATTATTTTCAAAACCTTCAAGGTTTTCTATATCCTGTTAATTCTCTTTATGATTATCATCATGTGTTTCTTTAAGAACACTTATATTGTGTGTTTCTTCTAGAATACACGCCTCCATAACGGGGTTTTCAATTATACTCATTTCTTTTCCTTTTCGAGGATTTTTATCCTTAGAGCCAATTTGTCTTCCATGCTTCAAGCATGCCTTTGAGATTTCTATAACATTATTATGTAATTGTGTCTTAGGGACATCAATTATAGTCGATGCATTTACAGTTGGTACGTGTGATTTAGTCACGCCCTTTGAATCAATAAATGCATCGGGCAGTTGATTTGCCAGTTCTTGAAAATGTAAAATCTTTTTCACTTCCATCTCACACTGTCGGGTGAAAGGATCGAGAAAATATAACATTTTCACATTCCACAAAATCTTCTCCTTTGTTTCTTTTCTCCCCCTAATGTTGGGAATAATTCTTCATTAAAGTGAAAATCAGTAAAGCATGCGGTAAGTACATCACAAGTTTGTGCTTCAAGATATCTGCTGATGGATGGGGATTCATATCCTATATATATTTTCAGCCTCCTTTGAGGTCCTATATTTGTACGTTGTGGGGGGGAGGGGGTAATTGGTACATATACTGCACAACCAACGATTCTCAAGTGGGAGATGTCAGACTCTTGGCCAAAAGCCAACTGGGGTGGAGAGTGCTTATGATATGCACTTGGTCTGATGCAAATTAATGCCGAGGCATGCAATATTGCATGACCCCATACGAATCTTGACAACTTTATTCTCATTATTAATGGTCTAGCAATAAGTTGGAGGCGTTTTATCAGTGATTTAGCTAAACCATTTTGTGTATGCACATGAGCGATTGGATGCTCCATAATGATCCCCATTTCCATACAATAATCATTGAAAGCTTGAGAGGTAAACTCTCTAGTATTATTGATCCTTAATTTCTTGATGACATAATCAAGTAATTGTGCTCTCAATTTAATTATTTGAGAAAGAAAACATGAAAATGCAACATTAAGTGTTGAGAGAAAACAAACGTGTGACCATCTTTTAGATGCATCAATTAATACCATAAAATATTTAAATATCCCGATTGATAGATGAATTGGACCATATATATCCCCTTGAATTCATTCAAGAAAGGATGAAATTTTAGACTTAATTTTAGTTGGAGATGGCCTCACAATCATCTTTCCAAGCGAACAAGCCTCACATGGAATTTTTCTTAGTGGAGAGATCTGCTGGACCTTTATTGAATTTCCATGAGAACTTTCAATTATTTTTCACATCATTCATGGACCAGGATGACCTAATTGGTCATGCCACAGATTAATGACTTGTGGTCCATTCTTTACTACCATAAGTGTTTTGATTGCACTTATATATATAATGCAATCCAGATGATAATTTTGGTAGTTTTTCTAGTACATGACTCTTACCAGATTTATTAATGGTAATACACTTGTATTTTTCATTTATCTCAGATATAGTTTGATTATCATACCCATGATGGTATATATCATTGAAACTTAACAAGTTTCTTTTGGACTTTGGGGAAAACAACGAATCTCTTATAAAGAATTGTGTCCCATTAGGTAAAGAAAAACTCGCTTTACCAGTGCCTTCTATTAGATTTGCAGGACCTGATATAGCATTCATAATTGGTCTTTTTGATTTAAGATCAGAAAAATATTTTTTATTCTTAATAATTGCATGCGTTGTTCTGCTTCTTGTATGAAAATATTTGTCCCATTTACGTAATCCATTTTAATGATTCGAAGTAAAGATAATAATATTATAATAAACACCTTATGAAATTCAAATAATACAACATCCAAAATATAAAACATATAGAAAAAACAACACATCATATATCATAACTACTGCAATTTTCTAAATGATTTTGAGCTATCATCTCATCAAATTTACAAGCAAAATCACCTGCTTTTAGATAAGTGAAATCATCATTTGATGACTCATGATTCTCAGTAAAATTCACCTCCTTTTCTTTCCCTTTATAGGACGTCTTAGAAAAGTGTGGTTTATTCTTATTTTCTTCAAGAGATGCTTTGTAGAGCTTACAAAGATGCTCTGGGGTTGGAAAAAATCGAGACCAATGTCCCTTAGAGCCACACCTATAATAGGAATCTTCAGGATTCCTCAGAGTGTTTGAGCTGATATTTCTTTGGTTATGATATTCATTTTGAGTAGGCCCACAGTTACAACCACATCCTTGACCACACCTACCACCAAAACCATGTCCACCATGAGAATCGTGTCCCTGAATTCTTCTATGATTATTTTCATGAAATATAGAATTTTCTTTAGGAAATGATATTGTTGAACCAGTGGGATGAGACTGATGATTTTTAATCAAAAGCTCACTGTTCTTATCTGCTACAAGTAATGATGATATGAGATTAGAATATTTTATATACCATCGCAAGCGATATTACTATTGTAGGGTGATGTGAGATGCATGAAATGTCATATATGTATTTTCAAGCATATCGACATCTGTAATCCCAATACAAAAACACTTTAGCTGTGATAAAATTCTATACATATAATAATTGTAATCACTGACCCTTCTAAAGTCTTGAAAACATAAAGAATTCCATTCATCATGGGTCACTGGAAGAACAACCTCCTTTTGAAAATCATACCTCTCTTTCAAACTTTTTCAGAGCTTACATGGACCTCTTTCTATGAGGTATTCACATTTCAAACCCTCATCGAGATATCTTCTGAGGAAGATCATCACCTTTGATTTATTTTGGAGGGTTTGTGAATTATTTTCTTTAATTGTTTATGTGAGATCCATCTATTTGAGATGAATTTCAACATCCATCATCCACGACATGTAATTACTTCCGGTAATATCAAGATTTGGGAATTCAAGTTTCACGAGATTTGACATGTTGATAACTAGGAGAAAGAAAGAAAAGTTTATATTATTCAAAATAAGAATAAAATAATAATTTACATTCAGGATAAAGAATATAAAACCGTATAAAAAACATTAAAACCAGGTTAATATTATCATTTAATATTATATAAATATATCCCACCTTAATCAGTTAATAAATCTTTCACATGGAGGTTTGAAATAAATAAATAAATATATCACATTACTTGTTTAAAACTTTCTTGCATGTACTGATTTATTAATTAGACTATCTAATTAGGTAGTGAAAAATAAATAAATTAAAATCATTCAAACATACTTCAATCCAAACTTTATGGCAATAATTAAATAAACCACATAAACCGTTCAATCCAATGGTAAATAAATAATATTATACAAATAAATAGAATCATCCAACCGAGCATTGAAAATAAGGTTTTAAAATGAAAAGAATAAATAATTAGAACCGTTCAACCAGGTGGTGATAATAAGGTTTAAAATAAAAACATACCTTTCTCCCTCTTTACGCATTCATGCTTATAACGTGTCATGAAAAAAAATTGAAATGAGTAAAATTATAATAGCAGAGAAATGTGAGTTGAAAAGAAAAATAGGTATTTTATTGATTATTATAGAGTTTTCCTTTTATCAGTAGTTGTCCACCATCCGGGGGGGGATGCACTTCCTTTTATAGGCAGTGAACCAAGGTAGGGAAGGGGGATTGGTGGGGGTGGGAAGTCCACCCCCATTGAACATTGTAGCTACCATTAACGTCTACCTAACATTAATCATAATTTTACCAAAAATATTAAATTATATTCATTTTTATTCCTTCTCAAACATACACTTGGACTTTCATAACCATCAAATTTTAAATGATTTTAGACATCAATAACAACCAATATTATTAAATCACATGTCCACTTTGATAGTCCCTCGGAGAGAGTAAACCATCGTTTTAAGGGGTGGTAAATCACTGGTTGACTTAAAACACATCAGTAGAAAAAGTAGATTTCATGTAGAGGTTATATCATCGATTATTATTATAATCAGCATTAAAACCCAGTCGATGGGGTTTTTTATGTCAGTTATTAATATTGCCATCATGAAAACTCCAATGGTTTGGGTTTGAACATTGGTTATTAGTATAATCAGCATTAAAACCATTGAGTTTAATCTTAAAATACATGATAACTGATGTTAGATTTATATTTTAACGTCAGTTATGTTATATCCAACACTAAAACCTTTGAAAAAAATTAAAACATGTGAGGACTTTCTGTTATTACTACTGTAGATAAAAGATTTATTAGTGTTGGAAATGGGATTAATTATCACTAAATAAAGTGCTGATTAAATCGATCCTTTATCAAAAAATTTTAGAACTGATCAAGATGACCATTATCAAATATTTTTTAGTGCTAATAAAAGCTTAGTTACATCAATGAGCTGCTGCAATTTACACCACACTACAACAAAAAATATAAAATTTAATTTCAATTAAATTTACTTCACAATACAACAAAAAACATTATACAATTCTTACAAACATTTCAAACATTAGTATGTACAATTACTGGTGATTCGTTTCACCGAAGGTATGTTATCGGTGTCCCAAATTATTTTTACCCTAACGAGTATAGTACCGGTAAGGGGTTGATCCACAGGGAAAAAGAGTTATTTTTGTCTTTGCTTAACTAATTTGTATTTTTGTCTTAGTGAAGTGTGCTAAATTTAGAGTCGATTTTTGATGTTTGGATAAAAAGAATAATTGGTTTTAAGTTTCTTTAATAAATTACTTAATGAATAGAAGCAAATATGATGAAATTGGTTTTGATGAAAATAAAGAGAGAAATGTGTTGGGGTTGTGGATTTATGAGAAGTTGATTATTAAATCAAATTGCTTATGAGGTTGTGTTGTTCATGATAACCCAACACTCTGGGTTCAATTTGTAACAAAGTTTCCTTGGTCCGATAAACTTATATTTAGAGTTTAAGACACTAACTCCTTGGCCCAATAGTTAGTGTTTAACAGTTCTTTATTTGGCTTATTCCATTTTTGAGTCAAAAAATACTTACAATGATCATAAAAATATTCATTTTTATTCTTCTTTTAAATCCCTAAAAATTCTGCTTTTGGTCTGGTTCAGAATTTTCAGTGATAAGATGAAGTGATTTAAGAATAATATGAAGTAGTTAAAAGAACAAAAACATTCATAGAAATTAATCTATATTACAACTATTACATCTCCCACAATCCCAACACACTGGGTATTTAGTTACAAATAGAGGTAAAGATAAGCACAAAATCCTCGACACCTGATGTGATCATTTCTTGAAACTTCGAGGAGGGTGTGACTCTTCAATAGAATGGTAGAATAGTGAAGTAGTAAAATGGTGGTAGAATGAAAGCATAGCTTCTTTCCTTCGGACCTTCAACCCTTTCTCTCCACACTTTGTCCTCTTGAACCAGAGTCCAATGTCTCTATTTATAGGAAATACAACTACACGACATGTAGAAAAAGTACACGACGTGTACTTTTGTCAACATGATTTTGTCATTGTTTTCTTCACTGGTAGGCGTCCTGACACGCCGTCTTTGACTTGGAACATGGCTCCACATGGTAGGTAGATATACACGGCGTATAGCGCCACCATACAAGGCGTGTAGTCTCATTTTTCGTCCACCAACTGCTTCTAGAAAGGTATACACGACATGTAGTGCCGCCATACATGGCATGTAGTCTCATTTTTTGGCCACCAACTACTTCTAGAAAGGTATACATGGAGTGTCCCCATCAGCCGGACACATGGGCGTATAGACTTCTTCTTATCCGCCAACTAATTTTAGAAGAGTATACACAGCATGTAAAGTGTGAACATGACATGTACTAGCTTCTGGTTACTTGGGCATGTACTTCTCCAGGTCAATCCATGTCTGAGTTTGAATGTACACAATGTGTGTATAAGTATATGTTGTGTAGTTTTTAAATTTTTCACAAATCTCCCCCATTTTTGTGTATTTGGCTATAAATCTCCTGAAAATGAATAATGATCAGCAAAATCAAAGTATTTGTCCACTAAGCAGTAAGTAATTACTGAAAACTTATTCTTATTTTCAATAAAGTATGTGAAAATGTATACACAAATTGGTTGTATCAATTACATTGGTATGTAAAATTTATTACAAACATCAACTAATTCAAAAAAATTGTTCTGTTATCATTGTACCCTCTTCCAAAAGAGTGTGATTATTCTACTAGTTGTCGAACAAACCATCTCAACTCAAGTAATAGAGTGTATCTATTAAAAAACAATTCTTATGTTACTAATACCATAAAGGAATAAATTAAACATAAATACGATATAATACATTGATAAAATGCCACTTTTAAACTGAAAACACACAATTTGAGTCATATCAGGCACA
This sequence comes from Viscum album, assembly GCA_963277665.1. Lineage (NCBI taxonomy): Eukaryota > Viridiplantae > Streptophyta > Magnoliopsida > Santalales > Viscaceae > Viscum > Viscum album. The sequence goes on from OY728147.1 coordinate 190,009,109, forward strand.
CTGTGTGTTGGATTAATCTGTGGTTGATTCATACATGTAACAAATGATTTATGGATCATTTTCCTGAAGTATCAAAACAATTTGAGTGTATTTGATTTGTTTTGAGCATGTGACATGTGCTTTGAACTAAAATGTCAATTTTAAATAAAAACATGCACTTTGAGTCATACCAGCCACACTATGCATTGGATTAACATGCAACTAATTTATACACATCTCAAATGATTTATGGATTTTCATCCTATAACATCAAGAAAATCTAAGTATGTTTTCTCGATTTTAAGTGAATGGAACATGTTTTTAATAGAAATTTAATTTTTAAACACTACTAGAAATTCCACTTATACCAATTACCCTATCCCAATGGTTTGAAAAAACCATTGGGATAGGGCCCCTATACCAATGGTTTCATCAAACAGTTGGCATAGGGATCTTTAGAGAATTTTTTCCTAATGTATTCATAAAACCGTTGTGATAGGACCCCCCTATCCCAACAATTTCTATAAACTATTGGGATAAGGTCTCTTTGATCAAGGTATCCCAACAGTTTTAAAAAACCATTGGTATATACCATATATCCAATGGTTTTTTAAAACTGTTGGGATACAATACCCCAAATACACAGTGCCCAATCCACAATCAATCCGCCTGCATTCTTCCCTAAAGGAGAGATCCCCTTCTTCCCGGCGTGTGAACCCTTCTTTTCAACAGGAAAATTTTTGTTCTTGCACTACAAATCAATAAGTTATAAATGAGTTTTATGTTCTTACTAGATTTATTTTGCCTTTTTTCATTTAGATTGATTTAAAGATAGAGTTTTTTTGTTTTTTGTTTTGATTTTCCCTAAACGAGAGCTCCCCTGTTCTTCCTAACCTATGAACCCTTCTTCCCAACCGACGATCCATCCTTAATTCAAGTAATTTTTTATTCTTCCACTTAAAATAGGTATGTTCCAACTGATTTATATGTTTTCCTTGATTTATTTTGACTTTTTTCATTCGGATTGATTTAAAGACAAGGTTGTTTTTTGTTTTTTGTTTTGATCAAGAATTTTGGTTCTTGATGATTTATTTAGAGGTCTTTTTATAATATTTTAGTTTTCTCAAAAGTTATTTAGAAGTATAAGAAAATATTAGATCCATGTCGTGTGTGCGGTGAAAAATAAAATAGCTATTCGGTTACTAGGAACTCAATGAGGGGTCTAATAAAGGGGTTCTCCCAAGTATAACATTAGGTACCCAATAGAGGTTTATTATGTACATGGTATCCTGAAGATAATTTTTTAAAAAACTTAATTGAAAGAACATTTTTTATGGAATTACCTCATCCTACTACTCTCTTTTTAGTCTTTTCAAATATAGGAGTCACACAAGTATCCTTATACCCTTATTCTTATTTTTTATACCTCCCTTGAATATTGTTTTTTTAATCCATCTATAGACTGAGTCTCCTAGTTGTAATTATTACCTTGGTTATCCATTTTGTTAAAGTTTCTCATGTCATATTTTTTTTTATCATCACAAATCTCAAATGTTTGTGGGTTTTAATATTTTCTTATTATTCTAGGATATTTAAGGAGATTCATCCCATTATAATGGGAGGGTTTTCTCTAGATTTTCAACGGTGTATGGTCCCTTAAATTTTCTCTAAACTTACATTCATTTTTATTCTTGGTATGATGGTCATACAGGTAAAGTGGGTTTGTGTGATAAGTAATTGAGTCTTCATTCTAGTTCTGTTCCATAATTATGTTAAGTCATGGGGGGATGCCTATAATTGGAGTTAGAACTCATAGAGGGTTCATGTCCCCAAATAGGTTCTTATATCACCTTGAGAGGTACAACAACGCGGTGTTAGAAAATTCTATCTTGATTAAACAATAAGTGCATTTGATGTATGAATAGTGTATACAGGACAATAAAGAACAATAGAACCCAATTTTTTTAAATTAGTTTGGATTCAAATGATCTTACATCAACTCTTCAATATCTAATCCCAAATATATAAATATAAACTATAGAAAATTCACTTTTGAAAGAGAGTAAAAACTATTTAAAACCTTTCATTTTAAAACCAAGAGGCACAAAACCAAATAAACATGGATCATAAATAAAAAATAAGGGGAAAAGGATATAACCATAACATATGACATGATTCATCATAATACGATGGAAATAGTTGGTGAAAGATGTTGTGGAGTGATGTAGTAATGATTGAAAATGTATTTAATGATCTATACATTCTATATTATTATTTGAATAAAGATTTAATTTGTTTGGATCTATAATACTTGATAAATCATGATAATATTATTTTTTTATACATGATATTACATTTTGGGTTTTATTGTGAAATTATTGTGAGAAAATATAGTGCTAATAGGGGATGTTTCATAACTAGTATATAAGGACATCATCTACAAATATGGTCTTTATAAAATGATTTTCCATAACATCCACTATGTTTCACATAATCTCCCAATTTATTCCTTTATGATGACCCACTAAATAAACTAAATTTAAATGAATTGATCTGACCCTGAGAAAACTAAATTGTTCCAATCCTACCAAACTAGTCTTGAAAATAAATGAACTGAACCTATCGACCATTTACACACTGAAACCCAACCGAACTAACAAATCATATCTATATCATAACCAAAATGACTTGACCAAACTAATTGAATTGAATTCAAATGACTTGATTTGACCTAAGTAGACTTGCGTATACCCAAAAAAACACTAAACTACATCAAACTAAAATAAAATAAAAATAATTGAACTAAATTGAACCTAACTAAATTTTTTTTATAATAATGATAAAAAATGAGTTGAGTTGAACAATATTTAATAAAACCCTAATAGGCATGCACCGACCCAATCCAAATAAAATAACCAAACCCAACCAATATCATGGTATTATATTTATAATTGAATTCAATATCATGGTTTTATATTTATAGTATTTTGTTATATATATAGTATTTTGTTGTCTTTTATATTATGATTCTCATATAGAGTAGTGTGTTAATTATGGTTTCATATAAAGTTAACAATTCTTATTTACTTAAATATATTTTTGATTAAACTTCAATCTTATTAAATTAATTTCATGAAATTAATTATAACATTTTTTTATAGAATGGATAGAAGTTGGATGTATGAAACCGATCAAATCTCAAGCAATTTTCAAAACAATTTAGAGAGCCTTTTAGATTTTTCATTTGATAATGCTTTAGATAGTGGTCACATACACTGCCCATGTTATTGTGTTATAAGACCTTGGTTGATCCATGAATAAGTTAGATACCATATAACCAAATATGGGTTTCAAACAAACTACTATGTGTGGTATCACAATAGAGAGAAAATATAATCTCAAAATACTAATGATCCAAATGAAAGGGATGGATTTGAGAATTTGTTACATGATCGGTTTGCATTTATTCATCATAATAAGAAGGAAAGGATGTCAACCTAATAATACTTCGATATGATCACCCATGATACGTCTAATGAAAATTATGACGTTGAAAGGTTGAAAAAATTTAATGATGCTACCATGACTATAGTATATCGGCAATTTGGTAAAATGAAAAGGCTAAATTTTTTAATCCAATTGTTTCATGGGAAAACCATGTATGAGATTTATAATACTGACATCTATTATATTCTTACCTTCTTGAATAACATACTTCCATATTATGGAGATATTACCTCAAACCACTATATGACATGGAATTTAGTTGAGGAACTTAGATTTTCAAAAAACAAAATTCATACTTTCCTAAAAGATTACAACTTATTCTAGGAGGAAACTGCTGAATGAAATAATTGTATAAAATGTGGAACATCCCGATGGAAGCCAAAAGCTGATGGAACACCATCCTGTGTTCTACATAAAGTAATGTGGCACTTTTCATTGATCCCTAGACTCCAAAATATTTTCATGTCTGATGAAATATCAATAAAAATGTGATGGAATGATACCAAGATAAAGAATAATAATGATGAGTTGGTTTAACCTACATATGGATTTTCATGGTGGAGATTTTATGTTCTATATCCTGATTTCATAGCTGATGTGTGTAATGTGAGGTTGGGTTTTTTATGTGAAGGTTTTAATCTATTTGGGAAGATTATTACTTCGCACAACCCATGTCCAGTTTCCATACACATTTATAAACTTCCCCCATGGTTATGTATGAAAAAACCTTTCACTTTCATGAGTATACTCATATCTGTCCCTTATGATCCTAAAAATGTTATAATCGTATACATGAAACCTCTAATAAAAGAGTTGAATATTATTTTGGATGTGGGTGTGTGCACATACGATGCATGTTTTAAAGACATATTTCAGATGCATGTTGCGCTTATGTGGAAGATCAATGATTTTCCTACTTATGCAATGATGTATGGATGGAGCATGAAGGGAAAACTATCATGTCATGTTTGTATAAAGAATACACGATCTAGAAGATTTAAATATCATTGTAGTTTTAGTTTTATGGGACATCGATGATTCTTTCCAATGGAACATCCATATAAAATAATCATCGAAGATTTGACAATACCACGGAGACTGATGATCCACCTCAGCGTATGTATGGAACTGATGTGCTTAATGAATTTAAAGATTTCAGTTTTCATTCGGTAAGGGTCAAATAAAATCTAGAAAGTGGAATAATGTTTCCACTGAAACCTGTTACAATTGGAAGAAGAGGAGTATCTTCTTTTAGTTTCCTTATTGGTCAAAAAATTTGTTACTTCATTGATTAGATGTAATGCACATTAAAAAGAATATTTGTGAAATGTTACTTTATATTCTTCTAAATTTCAAGGGAAATAAAAAAGATGATTTACGATCTCAATGTGACTTGGTGGATTGAGGCATCAGACTATAATTTCATCCTGTGCATATCAATGAAAATAAATGGAAAGTTCTATGTGCTTATTATGTGATGACACCTGAAAAAAACAATTTTTGGAGGTATTAGATACTAATGAAGTTCCTAATGTATATTCAAGTAATATATCAAAAAAGGTCAATAGAAGAGAGTTGAAGCTAAAATCATTGAAGAATCTTGATTATAACGTCCTTCTATATGAGTTTATTCCAATAGAAATATATCATATTTTTTCCAATAATGTAATAGTTTTAGTTATTTGCTTGTACTATTTTTTAGAGATATGTATGCTAAGAATTTGTCTAAGTATCTTGCAAAAAAAATTGTGAGAGACACCATTAATTTTTTATGAGTTAGAGAAAATATTTCCTTCATTTTTCACTTGCATGCAATATCTAAATATCCATATTCCAACTGAAATAATTCTCAGAGGACCTATTGCTTTTTTTTGGATGTATCCAAATGAAAGAAATATGTACACATTGAAGTCTTATGTTTGGAATATGAATCATCCCAAAGGTTCTATCATGAATGATTACCTGTCTCAAAAATGTATAGATTTATGATCAATGTATTTGTCTGATCTTACTATGAGAATGAACATACTAATGAGAAATGAAGAAGAACAATATGAGAAAATTGAACCTAGTTTTATATCACCTCTTCAAATAGGAGGAATTCTCAGATCATATACCTTAATGATATTAATCCTTGAAGAGCAGGAGATGACACAACACACATGTTTTTTCAACTATTATTTGTTCGATGACTACATCAAGTAAGTAAATTGAATATGTATATATTATCTCATATCATGTAATTTTACATATTTGTTAAACTATTTATATTTTTATCTACAAGGAACATAAACAAATGATAAATAGAAAGCATTATTCTTTATCTTTGATAAGGAGAGAGACTTTTCATAACAAATAGTTTTTTGCTTGGTTGAAATTAAAGGTAGAAATATTACTATAATAAATTAATAAAATCAATATTTAATTAAGTTTAATATTCATTTATATTTCAGGTATTGAGTTTTCCTACTGACTCTGTCACTGAGAAAATAAGTTCTTTGGATTTTGGTCCTAATACCATGGTTCTTGACTATAAATCAATTATGATCAATGGGTATATATTTATTATCACTGAACAAGTAAAGAACATAATAACACATAATTATGGTGTTATGATAACTACCACAATAGACTATTATGCCAGTGCATCGGATAATAGACCTCAATTTAAAGATGTAGCTTATTATGGAGTTATTGAAAAAATAATAATATTGGATTATTTCTCTCATGGTTGATTCACTCTGATGAAATTCCATTTGTTTGATTCGATGATGAGGCAGGGCACATTTATTGATGATTTTTGGATTTTGAGTAATTTACATGACTCACACTTTTTCTACTAATGAACCATATGTATTGGAATCAATGGTGAAACAAGCTTTTTATGTCAAAGATCATCATTACCTAAATTTGGTGTCATTATTGAAGTAATTCCAAGACATGTTTTTGATGATGGTGATGATGGAATTGACACCATCCCTTATTCCATTGGATTTAATCCATTTATTACTTATGATGACTTAAATAGCTCAATTTTCAGAGTTGATTATGAACTTGAAGTTGTGGTGAGAAATATATAGAATCATCCATCTGTGTTCTTAGTTCTTTTGATTTAGCTCGGCTTGGATTGTTAAGGTTGGTACTATTCAAATTTATTTAATATTAGATGAATAGACCAAAGGCCTTATTATTATTATTTTTGATAATCCACCTTTCAAGGGGTTAGGTGGAACCCTTACAAGTCCCAAAGTATTAGAGATAATTACATGACCCATAGGTCTTATAGGAAATCACCCAGACAAGAAAACTTGGAACTGATCCTTCCCAGAACATGTCATGATATCAGTACTCCCCCTTCGCAAGGCTGGTCACCTAGCTATCCTGTTCAGAGCTACACATGCCCGATACCAATGGCAATGCCATACTCTCTCGTTCTTCCAATTACGGTTAGCTCTGCTATGGGGAATGTGCCTACTATAATCCTCATATGGATCCTTTTCAGTTATAATTTGACTGGTACATATGAATATTCATGTGGCCTGAAGGCCTTTGGGTGGCCCGAAGGACTTGAGGTGGTCTGAAGTCCTTGAGAGACAACTGGCCTGAAAGCCTTGCAAGACCCGAGGACCAAACCAGTGACCCAAAGGCCTAGATTGATTAATAGTTTCGATTGCTACAGTACTAAACAATACCTACTACAGTTCCCACTACAGTACTGCCACAATACTACTACAGTACCCAAAAATATGTCTACACCCAGATTTGATCTCGGCTCTCTTGGATTCACTTGATGAGTCCTCACCAACTGGGTTGAGGATCATGTGATTGATTTAATTTTGATTAAAAATATTTTGTATCAAACTTTACCTTAATGTGAATTTTCAAAATTTATTGGTTGTAGTTTTATTTGGTTAAATTCAACTCTTTAAATGATATTTTTTATCTTCATGAGGTAGTATGGAAAAATAAATAGGGTTTTAAATCATTTTGATTACTTATAGATTGATCTAAAATTTTATGTAATCCACTAGAGGCATGAATATACTCATATGGAATCCCTTGTATGATAGAATTCCACAATCCATTAGTTAACACTATCCAAAATTTCATTGTGGTACTTCACGAACTCCCTGTTCTTGTCAATTTTCTTCAACCATGATTTCTTCTTTGATCCTCTACTTCCTTTGATTTCATTCTAGATCTGGGTCACCTTCTAGTATCTTATTGTCTTTGGAATTGGTGGAGTGTTCATACATAAAACATTGAAACTTACATGAGATAAGTAATTAATATTTTCTTTGGCCCTGGATTAGATTTTATATATCATTAGTATTTCTGGCTAAATTTTCAAAACAAAAAATTCTTCCTTCCTGACTCTATGAAATTTTAGAAGATATAGTTCAATCCCTCTTAGTTTCATCAATCAATTATTATAATCCAATATCCTCTCCATATATATAGTGTTTATTATGAAACTTACATGATATAAGACAATAATGAATAATAAAATTTCTATCTTTTGAATATCTTGATTTATGAATCAAGAAAGTCTTATCATTCAATACTCAATATTCCTTCTATATTTCTTTATAAAGATTAATATTAAACATGAAATATTCTCATTTAATTGTTGGCCTTACATCATGATCACTTTCTCAAATTTTGGATTGAATCACAATATAATAATCATGATTTTAATTTTATGAAGAACAACTTAGCATCATTATAATTAATTCTCTAACTCAATAAATTATACTTTCACATCTTTAGGTTGAGATTCCAAAAACTTTGAGTACCTATGACATAGCCTTAAAATCTTATGAGTTAATACTAAAAAACTATGAGATATTATAGGATAATTGTTATGAATGAAAATATATCCACAATCTTATTCCATACTCCCTTATTATCTTGATTGGGTAGCTTTAACTTCTTTTTCCACTTACGGTCTTTAATATCAACCTTTTCAATACTTCTTATGAATCTTCTTTTAGAATTAAACACCATTTGAAATAGTAATTACCAGTTTCAATAATATGATACTTCTTTACTTTCACATAAGTCGAAACAACCATCATCACTAATTACTTCCACAGATTCCTTTCTTATGATGCTTTTTCTTCAAGTCTCTCCTTCCAAAACATGATACTCCATTTGGAATCACTTTATAAATTTTAAAAACATCTTCACTTTGATTTTCCAAATTCACCTTCTAGATCAAAATTCATCTATTATACTCCAGGTTATTAGCAATGTTATGTAAATATCATCTCCAACTTTCTCATTAATTGGTTTCATATATCAGCTTCTAAAAGAGTACTTTTCTAAAGTTGCCTTATGAATTACAGTATACCTTTACCAATTAACTAAAAATCAACATATCTTTTCAAAACATAATTTTCTGGATATAAATCTATCTATATCTATGATTTATACTTTATAAAGTGATCTTATGGATATTATATTCAGGGTAGTCCAACCACTTCTTTCCTTGGGAAATAGGTCTACAAAAACTCAAAACAATCAAGTGAAAGGGAACATTATAAACACATACCAAGATCCAACAAAATTATTGTCTACACTAGGGCCTTTACCCTTATATAAATACCATATAGAAATTTTCTCATCAATAGGTGTGTATGTTCCAGGCATGATTATAAAACTCATTAGTACATGACTAACAATTTCGCTAATAAAAACTAGTATATATATGTATATAGGAAATAAATGAAATGAAATTCATAGATATAACATGTATACACTTGGTTGAATGAGTTATCACTAGATATTAAAACACAGCTAATTATAGATCAACTATATGATAAATAGGTTCAATGGTGTATCACATATATAATTAAAACCTGATAAATGAGTTATCACAAGTGGTGAATGGTGTATCACTAAAATAACGAACACCCGATGAATGATTTATCACCCATAGTGAACGAGATATCAATGATCATATCTAAATAAGTAGAATAGAAAATCACCCATGGAGAATGTATTATAGAAAATAATAATAGGTGTACAGTTAAATAGTATTTCAATACTATAATAATTATTTAGGTGAATAGGACATCACCTAATGTGAAAGGGATATCAAAAATGATAATCGTTATGGTGAAAAATCTATCATTGAGTTTAAAATAAGGTAATTATAAATGGGTTATCATGAATCCTCAAGGTAACATAGAATGAGTTATTTCCACTCTAATAATTATAATAAGTGATTGGTTCCTATCCTATGGTGAAAAGACTATCACTAATAATATATGTGAGAAAAGTGACCAACTTAGAAATTGTATCAATAACCATAAGCAGACATTGTTCCTAGTCTATAGTGTCTTGGATTAAATAACCATAAAATTTTTTTGAATAGTTTTTCATAATTAATATAAACATATGAAAAAGTGAATACTTAATCACTAATAAATATAAAATTTTGAAAGGATTATAGTTGATCAATAATAAACATAATATAGGTAATGGTGAATGTATGGTCAATATAATTATAATCATAGTAATAACATAAACATAGCTATGATGCATGATTTATCATCCAAGGAATTAGTTCAACCAAAACCGATCAACTCTTTAGGATACCCATTCCCATGATGTTTTACACTTAGAATACATACATCATGCCTAAAATCCCTCTATATCACTTAGAATGCCTTGTAATTATCCATCCCACAAAATTTAAACTATATCATACCTATTCTAAACATGTGAATTTGAACGTATTGTTTATTCTATGACATGTATTCTGTTTTGATATTATTCCCACTAAATTTAATTTTTTTGTTATATCACTACGTATCCTGTATTTGGTTTAACAAGTGGTATTCCTTAATTAAGTCATGTCTCATATTTTTTTATTGTTTGGGTTACACATTAGTTATCCATTTCTAATTAATTCCATATTTGTTTTCAAATGCAGGAAATGAAACCTATTGAGGAGATGTGGACAAAAAGGATAACGAACAACAATCACCAAATGAATGAGATGGGCATTCCTACATTAGTGTCTATTGTTAGTATTTTATTTCAAATATATATATATATATCAATAACATATAATATCATGTGATTAATTTTGTTTTAAAATTTTATATAGGATCCACCACTTAGTTACCAGTTATTCAATGAGCAACCTAGTGGTCCTAGTACTCAGGTCAGAGGTATGAGGCAGGGTGGTACTAGAGATAGGCGCGCCATTCGGTGTACCCGATTAGACCCTATCTCTCCCACTAATGTACTATCTACCACACATTCTGATCCCACCGTGTTAGGGACACACAAGATATTTAGTCTGCCCATATTTTCACCAACATTTTCATCTGAGACTCCTCACCTATCTTTCTCGTATCTAATGATGATTACCACTCCTTATCCATATCATGCATTTGGCCATCCATCCATTCCATCTTATTTTACATCTATTTCTTTCTCTCTAATCTTCTACATTCCTTCTTATTTGACTCCTGCTTTGACACAGTCTGAGACTACATAGCATACACTAGGACTCACTCCATTTGTACAGGGTGATGTTCCTACAGTGCCTACAGATCCAGCAACGCCCATTAATTAGACTGTCATAGATATATTTATAGAACCCTAATAATTTTTTTACCATAATTTATTTTCATTATAAGATATATTCATATAATATTTTTTTGTTATATAATATCAAGATCTATTGATAGGTGGTGTGGGCATACACACATGCATGTAGCGTGGAACTGGCACACATAGTTGATGGTTGACTACAATGAAGACAACCAAATGATCGAAAAAATAGGGTGACAATGTTGGAGTTTTTTGGCGATGCTTGCTAAATACTCTAACATTATTCCCGTCAACCCGCTCTCATGGAGACACTTTTCAAATGAAGTCAAGGATAACACTTGGGCACAAATATGGGTAAAAAAATTTGTTGGATTTAATATTCTATTATTATTTTATTTATATGAATTAATATTTTGGTGCCATCTTTGTTTTAATTTTCCCAATGGTGAGGGTGCAAGGCCATCACGACTAATGGAATTAGGTGAGATTAGTAGAAACTATAAGCATGAGTTGTATATTGGATGGTGTAATAGAGTTGGAACAAATTTATAGGTGATACCAGTCCTGGATGATTGTTCGATAAAACATTATTGACAAAAGATTACTCATTGGATGAGTTCCAAGTTTAAGGTATTAATCAAATTTGAGGTTTTTAAATGAAAATATTCATGTTTTTCATTAATACTTTATTTTTTATTATTGAATTTTATTTAGGAATCATCCAAAAAAATTAAAAAAAACATTGATGCTAAAAAATACTTCCACACTTTGGGGCGAACTATGATGCCGAGCCAGGAGAGAAAGAAGGTACAATGATCATTTATAATTTTTCTTTAGGAATTGAACTTTCAATTGTTTCCTCCATAATTCATTAAATTTAAAAAGTTTTGGTAGAGAACTGGAGATTGAATATCAACCCAAACCACACTAAACTGAAATAAACTAAACTAAACAGAATTGAATCAAACCATAATTTTTTATTTTCAACTTCATTTAAAATTAATATCCATTTGATTTTAGTTATGAAATTAAATATTAGTAACCTATTTTCAATTATGGTTTCCTATATTCAATGTTATTTTATAGGTATGTATTGAATATTAAAGGACATGTGCCTTAAGAAAAACTGTTTTTCTTGATCAGAAAGAAAAAAGATGGAAGTGCAATTAACAAACTGACACAACAACAGATTATAAGTTTTACTTTGATGATTTCAAATTTTAATATATATTTTGTTGCTTAATAATATATTTATATTTTTAACAGGTTTATTTTGAGGCCCTTGATGCCTTGGAACCTGATAATTTTGGGCCAAATGATCACTTACATAAGGTTTTGGGTGATGAGAACCATAGGAGAGTACACTACTGACCTGAGAAGAGTATAATAATGATGAGGTATTGGCCTACTTCAGGTACCGATAGAAGTAAAAAAAAGTTGGAAAAGGTTAATACATGAGTATAACATGTCAAAAAAATAGTCACACAATTAGAATAATAGACTGATAAAGGAAACACTAAGTTTATAAAGCTGATGATAGTTTTAAGTTTATCAATTCCAACAGAGACTGTCATGGATTGTGATGCATATATGTCTTCAATGAGTTCATTATATAGTGCACCAGGTGATAGTACTATTGGTGTTCAAGATGATGTTGTTCTTGGCGATGGCGATGATGATGGATATGATGATGGAGAGTAAGAGGAAGAGGCTGAGGATGAGGGCGTGGTCGAGGCAGAGGATGAGGGTGAGGATGAGGCTAAGGACAAGGGTGAGGATGAGGCCAAGGACGAGGGTGAGGATGAGGCCAAGGACGAGGATGGGTATTAGGATGGAGATGAGGAAGAGTATGGGTATTAGGATGATGATGAGGCTAATAATGATGGTGATGATAGTGATGGTGATGAGGGATGGATTGATCCATTACATTTTTGACTGATATTAATGACATTTGATGTTTGATGGTTTGTTGTGACTGAATATATGTGTGATATTTTGTATTTTTGTTATCATAACTGATTTGTTATGTTATCATTATTTATATATTGGTTTATTGGTATTTTAGGATGCTCAATTTGTTTCATTACAAGTTTTTTTATTAAGGATGTTTGGTTGGTTTCATTGTAGGTTGAGGATGTTCTGTTGGTGTTTTGATTTTAGTGGGAAGTTAGTTTCATTATTTACCATGTTCTTTTTGATTTTTGGTAGTTCTGATTATAGTTGAATTATGTTTTGATGTTTTGATTTTTGGTTCATTTCATTGCAGGTATTTTTGTTTTGAAGGTAGTGAATTATGTTCTAATTGTAGGTAGTTTTGAGGTGTACTATAGGTGCTAGGGTGTTGAGGTGAATTTCATTGTAGGTATTTCTTTATCACTCAGGGTATGATGAAATTTTAATTTGAAAACATTATGTAATAAAGTTCACCCAACCACATTTTTCATGGTGAATTAATTTATACAGTGTTTATAGATTATAAAAAATGTTTCCAAAATCCCTTGGTATTTTCACTCAAATTAGTCCCTTCCCTCACTAGGGATTCTGTCCCCTATGGAGATATTATCCTTTTTCATTTTAGGTTGGTTTGTTTCACCAGGATTCTAATCTTAATTTGGGTAATTATTATTTATAAATATTCTCAAATCCAACTTTGATATATCAACAGGTTTACCAACAATCATTTACCTCTATATTTATGTAGTTTTTTCATCAAATTATTTACACAAAATAGAAGCATATTTACCACCAATAGAATATATATAGTTATGGGATATATATTCCTTGAGAATGATATAGATACTTCTCCATATGATCTAACACTTCCTTTACCACCAAAATGAGTCCCTTTTGATGGAAAATCATATCTAAAACTAGAGTGGTAGTACATATCTTCTAAGTTATTTAGGAAGGTCTACTTTAAGTATATTCCATATTTTTTTAACTTATCTTCAAACTCCAAGAACTTTATATTAAGAGAATATTTATCTGCATCAACTAAATTCAATGTCTCTTACCAGTTACTATAAATCTTATGAACTGGTTCATCTTGTATCATGCTAACCTCTTATAGTGAACTATCAATGTCTTTATCTCTTTTTGTATTCACATCTAGCTATGCATACTTGACAATCTAAATCAATTTGTATAGATCCTTAAATTCATGGAGTACTTATACAAAAAATTTATATTAACTCTTACTTATCAAAAACTATTATTTGAAATTATTATTTAATTATAGACACATTATCATTAGAAATTAAAGCTGTTTCACCCTTGGATTTCACCAGTTTTGAGAGGGTGTTGTCTTCTAACCAGTTTATCCAATGTAATATCCATATAATCAAAAAGGACACCTTGAAAGATCCTCATATTAGAACTCTAATATCTCTAAAATTTCACCTTGAAATGACTATATTACCTCTATATAACATCTATTCACATATATTTCTATAAATGAAAAAGGTCACCTTGGGGGGGGGGGAGCATACTACTAGACAGAACGTTCCTCAAAGAGGAGATAAATCCCAGTGTTTCAAGAGGGAGCCAAGGTCCCTCACATGGAATCTGGTGCAAAGATGAAAATCTAGACATGATTATGTAATACCTTCCAAAAGACCATTGTTCCTGGTTCTCTAGATACTCCAACATCCTGATTCCAAAAACATAACCCTCACCTTCCATTTTTTTTCCATTTCTCCCCACCCCATGGAACAAATTGTAAAGAAAATTAGATACCTTAATGGCCATACATCCATGTATAATGAGCTGACCTAAACCAATCCACACCACTTTATCCCACTTCCCATTGAAAAATATGCTTGAACTTCTCAGCTTTTGAATGTTGATTACACTGGAACTTTGAGGTGAAGTGAACTCCTTTATGTCTGATCACATCGTCAATTGGCATGGCATGATTTAAAATGTTTCAGACCAAGAAGTTGATCTTATTCAAAATATTTTTACACCATAGGAGATCCCACTAATCACAAACAATCACAAACACTTCAAAACACATTTGGGAATTTTCCAGATCTTATAAATATCTTCAGATCAATTCTCAAGAACACTTATAACTTATAAACTCAAAGTTGAGTATTTTCATGCACATACACTTCCTGTTCAGATCAGCTTCACTATAAATCTTTGAAAAACTTTATCCAAGTGATTTTAAACTTGGATTTCAGGTTCCTTTAACCAAGAAAACCTTTATATGGTTTTATATATAATATCATCTCTTATAAATATTCATCTATAAATCCATGGATGGTTTCTTCAATCTCTCTTCGAGTAATCGTTCTACTCAATTTCATCAAAACCCTTCATTTAAATACATTTATAAAAATTAGTACCTACCATCAAGAACCTATTCTAAAACATTATTCAAGTGACGTAAATACTAAACTCATCAATCAATAACTGCAACACAACAAGAATGGATTTCCATTTCTCAATCTATCCAGTGTTCTTCTTCCCTAGTGTTCACTTTGGTGTGGATACCATCCTTGTTTTGGTGGATATCATCCTCTCCAGGTGTTGGGATAGATGGTTTTGAGGTGCATTACAGGTGTTGGGATGGTGACTATAGAGGAATATTATATTGTTTCCATTGAGTTTAGATTATAATATTTACATTTATGTTGAGTTTTATTATTTTTCCATGCTTGTATGATTATGATAAAAATATAACATTTTTTGAAAAAATGAATATATGTCCCACAAGTGAGTAATCAAATATGAAAAAATGTATACTGTAATTGAAATTCAGAAACTATATGTGTTGAGAATGTTGCACATTCCATGGATAATTATAAAATTTGGGCTCAAGTGGCATACTGTGCTTTCCAGTGTGGTGTTTTTTATAATTATAGAATGAATATTTGGATATGAATGAATTATAAACATCCAAATTAATGCATTAGTTTTTTTGAATCATGTACATTGTATTGTAGTGTATTTTCAGGTGTATTCAAGTGGAATGTTGTGATTTATAGTGTGTGTTTTACCCTATCATTGTATTTTATATTGTATGTATTTTCAGGTGTATTTTCAGTGTGGTGTTTTTTATAGTGTGGTGTTTTTTTAGTTGTTGTATCAGTTTTTTTTCAGGTGTTGTATTCATCATTATCATGTAGTGTTTTTGCAGATGTTTGTAGGGTATTTTCAGATGTTGTTCTTTCCAGTGTATAATTCTATATATTTTCTACATTTTTTTTTGAATTATGTAAATAGTATTGTCTGTAGATGTTTGTACTGTAATTGTGGAGGGGAGGTTGTTGTATGCTGCTGTTTGGAATTATAAAGTACTCTATACCAATGGTTTATAAACCGTTGGTATAGTTTTTACAAACCATATGTATACTAATGGTTATTATCAAACTGTTGGTAGAAAACTATACCAATGATTTATAAACCATTAATATAGATTTGAAAAACCATAAGTATACCAATAATTATTAGAAAATCATTGGTAGAACTCTATACCAATGGTTTATAAACCATTGGTATAGTATTAAGGCTTGATATATACCAACGGTTTCAAACCATTGGTAAATATCTATTCCAATGATTATCAATAAACTATCGGTATAATGTAATTTCTAGCGTCCTATACCAACCGTTGATGAATAAACATTGTTATAGGCCAATACCAATACCATAACACCCAATGGTTTGGAAAACCATCGGTATATCCTAAGTTTCCAGTAGTGAAACTGAAAACATACACTTTGAGTCATGTCAGTCACACCATGTATCGGATTGATATGCATGTAATAGACCAACATTGGTCAACTGCTAAAGCATCTCAAAATGGTCTTCCATAAGGCCCAAAGTGTGTTCCTGATCGCCATGCACTGGTGTCAATCACTTGAGTATCATAAAAAGAGATGATGAGAATGATTTCATCCTCAATAGACATATGATAAGATAGAGACAAAATAGTAACACAATAGATAACTAGAATGTATCATATGTTGAAAAAAAACCAAAAAGGTAACATTAAAAAACTAAATAACATCTTCTCAATGAACTACTGGAAGACCATAAAGTACATAGAACCCAAAAAAATTAATGAGTCTAACTTTATTTAACCATATGTCACCATCATCCAAATCTACCAGAAAGTAAACATGAACCAGAAAAGTTGTCCTCCACATGACATTATTTCCTTTACTTGTATCCTGTAAAACCAAGGTTAAAAACACCCGAAGGAAAATGTAGGGTGTGATAACTAAAGATAAGTAGGATACCACCAAAGAATATATAAAATTTCTATCCATGTGAATCAATTATTCATTTTTTTAAAAATAGATTTCTAAAATTCTTTAAAAGAAATCATTTTCCATATAAAAATTATCCTTTGGTTTTCTTTTCAAAAACATGTCATTCCTTTAAAAATCATTCTATATTAAAATAAATAGAGTAATAAGACATATCACATATCTAATGGCATAAAAATATAAATAAAACAGTTTTCAAGCATCGATATTCATATCATGATCAAGTGGGAAAATAAGAATATAAAATATCCATGAATGTAATGAATTTAAAATCATCCAAAGAGGGAAATCCATGATGTGAGAGTGTACACAACTAAACCACTAAGTCACATAAAGGAATACTAGCCGACATATGTGACTCCTAAAGTTTGGGAAACTCAGTCCCTTAGAAAGTCAACCCCTATTATCCATGGAATTAAGGTCACCTCCCCTAGTGATAAATTACTTCATTAGGGATCATCCATGTTTTGTTTTTCCCCACACCCCATAGTCTCCCAATATGATTTATATCATCAATACATTCAAGAAACCAAATTAATGTTTCATAAAACATTTTAAAATGTGAAATGCATTTCTTTTCTATGCCCAAATTTCAAAAAAAAAAATTCCTATAGCAATAATGCACCACTCCCATGCTTGAAAAACCATTTCTTTTTCAAAACCATCTTTAATGAATTTTTTCAAACACATAAAGTTAATAAAATCCAATTTTAAAAGTAAAACCATTCTGAAAACCCATTTCTATTGACCCTAAACATTAAAGACAATTTCAATAACCAATTTCATAATTAAAACCAAAAGAAAAAATCATAAGAACATAAGGATTACTAAGGGATGAACTGTAGGATAAAGACACCTACCTTAAGATTAATGAAAATGATACCACCTTCACGATTGGTGATGGAAGAGGAAGAGATAAAATCATAGAGAACCCAAATATAATAGAAACAAAGTCAATTATCCATGTCCTTTATAAATATATTGATCGAGCCCCATAAGGAATTAAATTCATGAAGAAGAAGAAATAAAACATATCAGAAATGATCCACTTACTGGGTTACAGACAATGAAGATCCAAGCTTCCAAGCAGCACTAAGATTTTCCACCAAAGAGAGGGAGAGATACAATAATGTCACCAAGAAGCCTCTAAACCATGAAAATCTAAATTAGGGATGTGAGGGTCTATATCGACCAAGAATTTTCATACATAGATATCACATCTTAATATATGAATATTCATTACATAACATAATGATCCATGCTAGAATCGTATAGGTTTAGTGGCTTTGGAAACTTAGACACATAAACAAATAGTTCATGAAAGATCTACATCATCTCCCACTAATTTCTTCATAACTAGCACCCTTCTTAGACATATCATACGTAGTACCTTTCTTTATAACCCGGGGAAAAGGGAACATAAGAAAGGGTGAACTAAAATGCTCGGTAAGGGAAAACAAATGGAGATATCAATGATCACTTGAGCATAACATGAACTTAAGGATATGAGAACATGATCATAACATTTAAAAATCATACCCTGCATATCATACATCATAATCTTAAGTCATGTCATAAATCTTGGCAGTTCATAAGACATGAATCATAAAGGAATCAAATAACATGAGCCATGAGAGAATAACATTGGTATAAGACATAAGTTTTTGGAATACACATAATCATAGAAAATCATTTCCTTAGTAGTCAAGGCTCATTGCACTACTACAAAATAGTCCTTTAACAGTGCTGACATTTATCAGTGCTAACAAAAAGCGCTGATAAAGGGTACACTTTATCATCACTTTATTTTTAGCGCTCATAAATAGATCCTTTATCAACACTTTTTTTAGCTCTGACAAAGGACTAAATAAAATTAAATAATTAAATAAATATAAAATAAAAATGAGTTTATTAAACAAAATATTAAAAGATTTATTAGTTAAATAATTATTGATAAAAATGAAGAAATTGATTATACTATATATAAATTATAAATGCTAATAAATAACATATATTAATTATATAAATATATAAAAAATAAAAATTAAACAAATAAAAATTAAAAATAATTCAATTGAAAAAAATATTAAACATTTTTTTAATTAAATAATTACTAATAATTTTAATAAATAGTATATATTAAATTTATAGATATATATGAATGTATATAAATATGATTTATATAATACAAAATATTTATGATTTATATTAAATAGTCATATATTTAGAGAATAATGCTTTATAATTAAAAATTAATATGAATTAAAAATATTGACCAATTGCATCAAGTAATGAATACAATTGAATGTCATTTGATTTTTCAATTTAACATAGATCAATCATGTGTTATATTGATTTCACATATACATAATTAATGCATTTTTATTATATATATATATATATATATATTTACTATGTTTTAATATTTTCAATATATATTCATATTTATTTAAATATATATCCATATTTTTTAATAATTTATATTTAATTAATAAAACATATCCATTTTTTCAATATTATTAAAGTGTACCCATTTTTAGTTTATTCAATTTCACTCATTTTTAACATGAATGCACTTAAGATTAAATTTTCATTAATAATGTTAAAAATATATTTGTAAAAAAACATTTATAAATAAATATATTTATAAATTTATATTTAATATATTTATGCATTTATATATTTATAAATATAAATAAATAAATAATATTTTTTAAAAATTATTTATATAA
This sequence comes from Viscum album, assembly GCA_963277665.1. Taxonomy (NCBI): domain Eukaryota; kingdom Viridiplantae; phylum Streptophyta; class Magnoliopsida; order Santalales; family Viscaceae; genus Viscum; species Viscum album. The sequence goes on from OY728147.1 coordinate 190,029,174, forward strand.
ATATAAATAAATAATTATTAAATTTATAATAAATTTATTTAAATAATGAATGTATTTTAGATATTTATATTTATATATATTTATTATATATATATATTATATATAATTATATAAATACATATAATGATATAAATATTTTTTTAAAAATTATTTATATAATTATAAATAAATAATTATATATTTAAATAATTATAAAATTATAATAAATATATTTAAATAAAAAATATATTTACTATATTTATATTTATATATATATTTTAAATATATATATATAATTATATAAATATATTTTTAAAAAAATTTATTTATAATTATAATTATAAATTCTTTATCAACGCTAAAAAAGCGTTGATAAAAGGTATCTTTATGAGCAATTTTTTGGAAGCGCTGATAAACGTGTCCCGATTTATTTAAAAAACCATAACTAGTCGCAAACTCGTTGGGATATTCGAAGTTTTCCACATAAGACACCCTCTGCCGACACTACTCCCCAGTGAATCGAAGATCAAATCAAGGCTCGATTAATTCCAAGGCTCAAATCCAAGGCTCAAATGATTCAAGGGTTGAACAAATCCAAGGCTCAAACACAATACTTTTTCTTATTTCTCTCAAATGTAAGTCTTTCTCTACTTTCACATAGGGAACTCGGGGTGTAAAACATCAATGGTTTTGGATGTGGTGGAGTCTGTTTTGCAAATATGAGTGTAGTGAGTTATCCATTTTAGAGTTTTGGTCATAGAGATCATCCATTTTGATGCTTGGAACTTTTAGAGTATGAAACACCTATACTGTGAGCCTTCCCAGCTTCACTCCTAGGCCATACGAGCATCTCCTTCCTTCTCAATTGTAGTTGTGAATTAATATAGGGGATTTGTGAGATAATATTTTATTTATGTGAAAGTGTGGATGGATCATGATTTATTTTCATTGGATAAATAATGGAATTAACCATATGGTAGAAGTCCCATCCCATTTTACACCATCTATATAATTTTGTATGTATCAATTTCCATGATGGTGGTTGGGTAGCCTATGAGACTACTTCCTGGAATATTAAACTGACTAGTTATTTTCATATTTGTATAGTAGAGACTTTATATGGGGAGTGATGTTTTATAGATCTGTTAATTTTGTGACTCCACTTAGATTTCTGAGTGAAGTAAGGGTAGTCCACTTATAAAATGTGACCTCATGAGAGTTTCTCCATCTTGGTAGAGGCTAGTGTGTATGGGATATATGTTTCAAGGGTTGGTGTGTTTTTCTTCTTTGTTTGTGATATATCTTGTTGATGTGTATTATTTATTTATGACATCTTATTTATGAAACTCCCTATAATCTTAAGGATGGGTCAATGTGTATTATATATCCTCCATAGAATCTTTCAGATGGGTAGATCTAATGTGATGACCTCCCTAGAATCTTTGGGATGGGTCAGTGTGGTGATATGACATCCCAAGAGTCTTGAGATGTTTTCAAATATTTGATATTTAATTAATATTAAATGTAATAATTTCTTAGGTTGTTACATCACTTTTTCCAAAAAATAGAATGGAGGTTATCAAATTCTAAATATTAGAAATTAATTTTATGTATTCATCATTTTAGGTCTATATGTATTGGTTCCACCCTTAGGAATCTCTGATTACCATCCAAGTATATGAAATAACTATTTATTTATTAAATTTTTTACCAATATATTTTTATATCTTCTAGTTGATTGAATGTGATTTTATTATTATTGTTTTTTATATTTTGGTTTCTTATTACTTCTTAATTGCTTATATTATATTTTCATTTGTTTAGGGGATTTAAGAAAGACTTTATGTGTGAAAAAAAATAGTTATTATTGCAATTTGTTTCTTGAGACTCATCCCCCATATATTTTATAGACAACTTTCATCCTCATTAGTTTCTTCTCCTGAATAGTTATTGCATTTTGTTGATTTATACCCATCCCCCATCTCTTTTATGTTTCTTTTACTACCCTAAGAATTAGTCATCCCATGGATGACTACCACTTAGAGTGTTTTAAACAACACAGGTGCATGTCCACAAGAGATGGAGAATGTGTGTCAAAAAAAATGTAATGATAAATTTTCAAGAGATGAGCTGATGAGCATGATAGTTATATATAACTTTCACCTTTGAATGAATTTAGATGATAACACATGCCATAAAAGAGTAATTGTTTTCTTAAATTCAATTACCGATTTTCTTCAAATCATAGTGAAATTCTTTGAAACAATTAAATGTTGGGTTTCCCTTATTAGAATTGTCTATAACTTTTAACTCTGATAATGAATATCTTATGTGTATTTATTTATTTATTGTATAAAATTAATATTTTATATACCCAATAGGGTGGATATTAATCAAAAATGGATGCACGCTAATATTTTGAAAAAAGATTATGAATATGGTGTTAAAGAGTTCATTAAGTTTGGAATAGATCATGTATATGACCCTTCTAAAATCATTTGTCCATGTTTAAATTGTTTTTATTCAATAAAAATTAGTCCATAAGAGTTGGAATAACATTTGATTTATCATGGAATAGATCAGATCTATAAATGTTGTACTAATCATAGGGAAAAAACTAAACATGCACACCGATTCATATGATACTACGATTTATAGATCATTTGATATGAATACCAGTGTAAATGATGATAGTGATTGCATGGAAGAAATGAAAATGGGAATTGAAGATGAAATTATTGATTGTCCAAAGCTGTTTTAGAAGTTATATAGCTGTTATAAGAGACCATTGTATACTGTTTGTACTAAATAAACAACACTGCCAATTATATTGAAGTTATATAATTTGAAAGCTAGCAGCAGATGAAGTGACACCGACTTTAAAAAACTACTTGGTCTCCTGAATGATATGATACCAGAATAAAATGAAATAACACGTCGAACATATAATGCTAAACAAATTCTATATTTAATGGACATGATTTATAAAAAATATATGATTTTCCAAATGATTTCATATTGTTTTTCAAGGACTATGAATCACTCATAAAATGAAATAAGTGTGCCATGAATTGATACTAGAAAAATGAATCAATTCCTTAAAAATATGTATGGTACTTTCCTATAATTACATGGTTTATAAGATTATATAGGTTTCCTAAAACTGAGAAACAATTTACATGGCATGTAGATATAAGAATTAAATATGGGAACCTACGTCATCCAAAAGATTCTCTTTAATGGAAGAAAATTGATTATTAGTATCCTAAATTTGTAAATGAGGTGAGAAACATTCATCTTGAATTATCTACATATGAAATAAATCCTTTTGGTGTATATATTAATAGTCAAAATATATGGCCCATCATATTGGTAAATTATAACTTACCACCATGGTTATTTATAAAGCGCAAATACATTATGTTGTCTCTTCTTATATCTAGACCAAAGAAACCAAGTAATGATATTGATGTCTATTTAGACCCATTGATCAAAGATCTGAAATTCATGTGGGATACAAGTTTTACAATGTATGATGCTCATAGAAGTGAAAAATTGACATTAAGGGCCATGTTGTATGGGACGATAAATGAATTCCCTACTTATGGAAATTTATCAGGCTATAACATTAAAGTAATGTTGGGGTGTCTTATTTGTAAAAAACACACACACTCAGTATGGTTGAAACATTCCTTAAAGACCATGTTTTGAAGACATCCGAAATTTTTACGTCGATGACATAAATACCAATCCTTGATGACAACATTCGATGGGAATATTGAACAAGATACAACATATTCTCTAGTAACGGGTGATCAACTGTAAAATAAAGTAAAATATATTTACACTATTTTCAGTAAACCATTTCTTAAAAACCTTAAAAAATTAGGTTAGAATAAGAGATCAATTTTCCTTGAATTATCATATTGGAATTTTTTGTATGTCAGACATTTTCTAGATGTCATGCATGTAGAAAAAAATGTATTTCATAATGTTATTTGAATTTTACTAAATGTTTCTAAAAAATGGAATGTGGAATCAAGGATAGGTTGGACATGATTGATATGAGGATAAGGTAAGACTTAGCACTAGTGAAAGGTAAAAGTGGAATTTTATTCCTCCAGTAGATTACACTCTCTCCAAAAAGGAAAAATTGCAATTTTGTATTTTTCTTAATAGTGTAAAATCTCCATAGAGGTATTAATAAAATATCAAGAATGTTGTTTCAATGACTAATTTGAAGTTACAAGGACTAAAATCATATGATTATCATTTTTTGATGAAATATTTGATACTTGTTTCTTTCTACTGCATTCTGCCTCAAAATGTATGACATATATTAACCAGGATTCTCTTCTTTTTCAAATCCATATATAAAAAAGTTATAGACCCGATGAAGTTTATAATCATGAATATGAAGGTTGTAGTCATATTATATGAATTAGAGATGTTCTTCCCACCATAATTATTTGATATAATGGACCAACTAATGATTCAATTGGTTATAGAGGTTCAACTATGTGGTTCTATCCATTAAAGATAGATGTACCCCATTAAAAGATATATGAAGATTTTAGAAGGGTATGTCAATAATTGAAGTCAGATAGAAGGTTTTATTGAAGAAGGATATATTTTTGAAGAAGATATTGAATTATGTACTGATTACCTATCAGATTTTGACAACATCAGTCTCCCAAATTCTTTTCATAGTGGACTCCTTATGGGTGAAGGGATTTCTAGGAGAGATGTTGTTATAATTACCTTGATAGAGTGGGAGGAAGAATACCTTTACATTTTACATAATAGTGAAGATGTTGATCCATACATTTAATCCCACAAAGAAATTATTATAGATTTAAATCCATTAAGGGATGAATGATGGATATCAAATAAACATAATCAATAGTTTATAAGATGGTTATGAGATCAAATTTATATGTATTTATCTAAAAATTTGAATTCAATTACCAAACGAATTCAATAGCTAGCTATAGGAACAAATGAAAATGTTATATCTTATGCTGGTTTTGTAATTAATGGTTATACGTTCTATACAAAAGAATATGATTACTTTAGTACGACGCAAAACATTGGCGCTACGATTGTGGTAGAAGAGATGCACATATCTGGTTCCAAGGATAAAAATCCAATTTATGAAAATGTGTCATATTTTGGTATTATTGAATATATATTCGAGTTGGATTATATAATATTTCAAGTGCCAATTTTCCACTTCAAATGGGTTAAAAATATGAGTGTAGTGAAAGTTGATGAAATGGGATTCATGAAGGTGAATTTTAGTGTGGTAGGGGAAAAGACGAGCTATTTATAATGGAATCAAAATAAGTGAAAACATTTTATGTCTCAAATCCAAAAAATAAGAATTGGTCGACTGTCCTACTGGTGACTAAAAAAAGTCAGGTCAGATGAAAATTCTAGCAAAGATGACCCTTTCATTGGGAGATCATAATCAATTCATACCATTCCCAATGTAAACAATGCCTTGTAAGTTATAGGGGACCAAAAAATAGAGGATTTGGATTCTCTATAGAGGAACCAAATCCCTAAAAACTTTAAAAAATAAATAGATATAAATGATAAGTTAAAAGTATTTTTTAATATACTATGTTTTCCTCATAATATTATATGTTCTCTACTTTGTTAACATAATATAAATTAAATTTTTGACTACTCATGCAGACAATGTCTTCTTCACATGATGATGTTACCAATCCCTTATAAGAACAAACTATAACAAAGGATAACCTTTGGGTATATTTAAATGTAATTTTATGATATACTTTATCTATTTTAGTATTACTCGCATAGTAATTGTTTTCTTATATAGGTGAGTTTTTATGTTTGATTTGGGGTGGTCTGTCCATATTTCATGCCTTTCTGTAGTGTTGGCATTTATCACTTTCCTTCAAGTTCCCTCCACTTCCTTTGTAGTAAGAGAAACGATGCTGCCTATTCTCAATCATAGAAGTAATATTGATTTTTTTATATTAAAATAATTGTCTATAGTATTAATGTATTATTTTATATTTATTTTTAATTTATTTATTTTTAGTATTACTCACATAAGAATTGTTTTCTTCTATAGGTGGATTATTTTATTTGAGTCAGGGTAGTCTATCCATATTTCATGCCTTTCTGCTATGTTTAAATTTATCATTTTTCTTAAAGTTAACTCCACTACCTTTATAGGCAGAGAAACAATGCTACCTCTTCTTAATCATAGAGGTAATATTGATGTTTTCACAATAAAATCATTTTCCATAGAATTAATGTATTATTTCATATTCATGTTTAATTTTTTTTTATTATTACCCACATAAAAATTATTTCCTTATACAGGTGGATTCTTTTGTTTTATTTGGGGTGGTCTATCCATCTTTCATGTATTTATACACCAAAACTTCTAAAGTATTATTCTCCCTTAAACCCTTTTCACCCCTACGGTGTTGGAATTTATCACTTTCCTTAAAGTTCCCTCCACTGCTCAATCATAGAGGCAATAGTTATGTTTACACAGTAAAACCATTATCCATATAATTAATATATTGTTTCATATTTATGTTCAATTTATTTATTTTTAGTATTAATCATATAATAATTGTTTTCTTATACAGGTGGATTATTTTGTTTGAGGTGAGGTGGTTTGTTCAAACTACCAATACCACATATTGAGTTGATTTTCTTATTCGAAAAACCTTTCTTGTTTTTGAAATATAGAAGAGTAGAGTAATCTCATGTTCCCATTATGGTGACTTATCATGATATAATGAGAACATGAGCTTCCTCTACTCTTCTAGATTTCAACAATGAGAAAGATTTTTTAGCTAAGAACATCAAATCAATATGAAATTTCAATAGTTTAACAAAGAAATGTGATGAAAATCATTGTAACATTAGAATTTAGGATTTTTTGAGACTTTGGGATGTGTAGGAAACATATGCATCTCAATCCGATACACAGTGTGAATGGTATGACTCCAAGTGCTTCTTTTTATTTAAAACTGACATTAATTTTATAAAAAAGTCAAATGACATACTCAAAATCAAGAAAACAAATTCATATTGTTTTATTACTTTAAGAAAATGATCCATAAGTCATTTTTAATGTGTAATAATCAACCACACCTCAATCCAATACATGATGTTCCCAGTATGAATCAAAGTATCCGTTATGAGTTTAAAATCATCATTTTAGTTCAAAAAGTGTCATTTACTGAAAACTAAGAAAACACACATAGATTTTATTTATAAATTAGTAAATCAATTCATAAATCATTTGTGATATGTAGGAATTAGTCTTACATTAAACCGATACATGATGTGATTGGTATGAGTCAAAGTGCGTGTTTCCAGTTTAAAATGAAATTTTAGTAAAAAATAAAAGTGACATACTCAAAACCAATAAAATTAATTCATATTGTTTTTATACTTTAGGAAATTGACCCATAAATAATTTTAGACATGTAGGAATTAGCCACACCTAAATCCTATGCATGATGTGGCTGATATGACTAAAAGTGCATCTTTTTATTTAAAATTGACATCAATTTTGTTAAAAAGGAAAAATTACCTACTCAAGATCAAGAAAACACATTAATATTGTTTTTATACTTTAGGTAAATGATCCATAAGTAATTTTTGATGTGTAGGGATTATCCTCACCTCAATATGATACATGATGTGCTTGGTATGAATCAAAGTGTCTGTTATCAGTTTAAAATCAACATTTTAGTTTAAAAAATATAACTCACTAAAAACTGGGAAAATATGATCAGATTTTATTAATAATTTATGAAAAATATTTATAATTCATTTTTAATGTGTATTAATTGGTCTCACATCAAACAGATACACGATGCTATCGATATCAGTCAAAGTGCGTGTTTCCAGTTTTTTTTCAAGGCTCGTGTTTCCAATTTAAAATAACATTTTAGTAAAAATGAAAAGTGACACACTCAAAACTAAGAAAAAATATTTGTATTATTTTTATACTTTAGGAAAACTATACATAAGTCATTTGATATGTTTAGGAATCAGATGAACCTCAATCCGACACACAGTGTGACCGGTATGACTCAAAGTGCATCTATTTATTTAAAATTGACATCAATTTTAGTAGAGGACAAATGAATTACTCAAAACTAACAAAATTCATTCATATTGTTTTGATACTTTAGTAAAACAATCTGTAAGTCATTTAAGATGTGTATTAATCAACCTCACCTCAATCTGATGCACGATATGACCGGTATAACTCTAAGTGCATCTTTTTATTTAAAATTGACACTAATTTTAATAAAAAAGACAACTGACCTACTCAAAACTGAGAAACTAAATTATGATTATTTTTATACTTCAGTAAACTGTTCCATAAGTCATTTTTGAATTTTAGGAATTAGCATCACCTCAATATGATACAATATGTTCCCAGTATGACTCAATGTGTCTATTGTTAGTTTAAAATCGACATTTTATTTCAAAAAGTGTCACTTATTGAAAACTAAGAAAACACTCCCAAATTGTCTTGATAATTCAATAAAATGATTCATAAGTCATTTATGACATACATGAATTAGTATCACGTCAAACTGACACACGATGGGACCAATATGAGTCAAAGTGTGTGTTTCCAATTTAAAATGACATTATAGTAAAAAAGACACGTGACATACTTAAAACTGAGAAACCACATTCATATTGTCTTGATACTTTAGAAAAATGATCCATAATTCATTTGAGATGTATAGGAATTAGATTCACCTCAATATGATGCACGGTGTGACCGGTATGACTCAAAGTACATCTTTTCAATATATAAGTGTCATTTTAGTTTAAAATGTGCATCACATCACCAAAACCAAGAGAACGATCCTAGATTGTTTTCTCATCATTATATCTACTAATATTTAATTTATTTCCTTATTATTTTTATATTATACTTATTTTTATTACACCGGTTAGGGGAGGGGGAATAAACAGACAAAAACCTACCTATATGCGCACAAGGAGGCTAAAAAATGAGACCACCCAAACACTACTACCAGATGAAATCACTAGGATGTGCCTATGGGGATTTATCTTATAGTTATTTAATTAATTTTCATAGAGATAATTCTTGAATATGAACAAGAAATGGTGTGATGTGTAAGAATAAACCATATCTCAATCTGATACACAATGTTCCTGGTATAACTCAAAGTTTAGTTTAAAATTAACACTTTCTATTTATTTATTTATTTATATTATTACTAATATAAGATTTTTTTCTTATATAGGTGTGCTATTTTTCTCGAGAAGGGCTGGTTTGTTCAAAAATAGCATGATTCGGGGTCAGGATCAAAAGACAAAGGAACATTGATGTTTTTTAATGTATGCAATAATTTGTATTTATGTAATTGTATAAACTAATGTTTAAAATGTCTATAATATAATTTTATTTATTTAATTTGTGTTATAAATTTTATATCATTTAAATTATGTATTGGTAATTTATTTTTTTGATATTTTGGGGTGTTTTTGGTATTGCGGTGTGCTATTATAGAACATTGCATTGGTGCTGCAGTGTGCTATTACAACACACCTCATTATTCACCTTTATTAGCTCTAAAAAGAGTGCTGATAAAGGGGTCATTTATCAGTGCTTTTATAAAAATATATTAAAATACCCTTTATTAGTTATCTTATAAGCATCGATAAAGGTCCCCTTTATTGATTCTAAATAAAGGTGCTCATCAAGGTCCCCATTATTGGTGCTTCAAAAAACACTGATAAATGACTAGGGCTTTTAATATTGTTCTAATAGTCAGTGCTTCTACAAAACTGATAAAGTTCATTTTTAGCACTGTTAAAGGACTATTTTTAGTAGTGTTTCTAGGACTATCATAGTGAAATATGTTCAATATATAAACCATCATAGTAGTAAAGGTTCACTCTCAATACTATCATAGTGGACAAAGTCACTTACTGAACTGAGTTTCCTCCCCATTCCAATCCTGTTTATCTCATACGATATCAATCTTTACCTAATGCATTGGAGGGATATATAAGTCCCACCCATCCTTGGTTATAATGTGACCAACATTATTGGTTATAATGTAACCACCATCCTTGGTTATAAAATATCCACCATCCTTAATTAAAACCATAAATTTTTGTTCCATAAGGTTATAAAACATCCATCATATAATCACATAACAAACCATGCAAAAAAAAATGAGTTTCATAAAAATTTCATCAATTCACTATAGCATAACCCATGGAAAATAAATGGGTTTCATAAACATATCATCAACATAAAAATTAACCATCTAGTTAAAGAGTAAGGATGATATCAATGAATCATATCCCCAATAATGAATAATTAAAATCAAATGATGTTGTCATATATGAAAATTCCTTTAAAATATAAATGAAACATTTCTTGAGGAAAATAACCTTTCTATTTTAAAAATAAATTTTAAAATAAAAATATTTCCAAAATTTTACGGAAAAATTTTTATTTGAAAAGAACTTTGGAAACTAGTAATGGAGTCTTAAAAAAATTAATCCATCATGATGACGAGAAATTCTGTTTATGTCATATAAGTTTAATGAAAACATTCCTTTCATAATTTTTGTAAAAAGTAAAAAATAACTTTTTTTCAGAAAACAATAAGAAGATTAATTTAAAACCATTTTGTAAAAATTAAAAAATAGGTAAAAATGAATTTTAAAAATAATTGGATAATAGTAAAAACCTTATTTAAAACATTTTTAGAAAACAAGGATATGAAATAAAAATGTTTTTTGAATGAAGAGAGAAACAAATCCAATTTTCCTTAAAAATAGATTTTTGATATATTGAGTACATAAGATGATGAAAATGAAAGGAAAAAATTTATTATAAATAAATAAACAGATTATAATAAAATTAATTATTTTCTTGATAGGTAGATCATAATACTTCATCATCGGTAACATAATCATAAACTATCCCAATAAATAATGAGATTGTAATATAAAACCCTTACCACTTTTGGTAGCTTTTGAATAATAATCAACATGAAAGAAAAAAACTTATATGGATATGTATATCCCATAATTTTCATGATAATAACCATAAAATAAATTAATGGTAAGTATATACACCATATAAAAGAAACAAGTGGTGTATATGGTAGGTGTCCTATATAAATAAAAGTGAGATGAAAATCCATTACCTTAGGTCTAAATTACTCAGTGCACATTGGAACCTAAATTATAATAAATATAAATTTATTATACATATATTACATAACCATTATCAAATTTATCATACCATATATTATTTACTTATAACCATTTATCACATGTTTTTTAATAATTTATTAAAATCAATGTTCTGGGTAATATTTATTTCAATTTTCATGTATGTTTTAGTTTAGTGGTTTTGCTAATTGTATGTTGATCATGGTACCATTATATCCATAATTTTAATCATGATAAAAATATCATATATATTAATTATATACATGTTTAGAGTCATTCAAGAAAGTAGATATAGAATAATGAATTACATCATTCATGGAAATGGTAGGTATTACGTATGCATGAATGTTGTTTTCATTTTTTGATGGATGGAAAAAAATATAGGTAAATAATAATTCAAATTTCCAGAATCATTATTATTTCATATATATCATATATATTCATTAAAACCATATTTATACCATATACTTTAAATGGAAATGAAAAAGGAATCACATCTCTTTGTGGAGGTGGTAGTCCACATTTATGTAAGAACGATGTTATCATTTTCCAAAGAATCACGAGGAAAGAAATTAAATGTAATATTATGATTATATAATTTTAATAATTTTATAATTATCATATATAAAATTTAAACCCATAATAATAACCATCCATGAAATATAGTGATGGAAAATTAATTGTATCGCTACTTGGAGACGACAAGTCTTACGTATGCATGAGTGATACTTTCACTTCCCATTTGATGGAAAGAGGGTGAGTAAAGGTGTATTAGTAATAATAATAACATTTTAGTATATTTATGATGATTAATTTATTATTTTGTTAAAAATATAGAAAATTTATAGGATATAAAATAAGAACTTAAAAGAAAATGATCAGTTAAGGTGATTACCTGTCCTTTGAAAGAACTACTTTAGATCTCCTCTTAAGGAATACAAGGTTCATCTTTTGGAAAGAAAATAACCTATATAATGTGACTAAGAATGTTTATAATGTATTTTGGTAGGGTATGGTTGATCTATAAGGCTCGAGGTGGTGTGAAGAAGAGAAAGGAGGGTTTCCCTATTATAAATGAGGGGAGGGGCACTCTTGGAATTTCTTAAAATATTAAATTAAAATAAATTAATTTTGATGTCCAAATGGATAAAAATTTATAATGTTAGAATATAAGATTATGATTAGTTAAAATCTTCTTATATAATAAATTTTTTACAAGTTTGGATCATGTTTTTAACTTTTTCTATTTGTTTGAACCCTTCGTTAACCTTTTTGATAATTACCATAATATTAAAGTTTTCTACCCCATAAGGGTTAAAAATGTTACTATAAAATGAAAAACAACAAATAAATTAACCATGAATGATTTTATATCCCATTAATTTTTATTAATATAATATTTTTAGGAATTTTATATCATTTAATAAAATATTATTTTTTATAAAATAACATTAATGTCATTTTTAACACTATTCATTTAATTTGACTTTAAATACATCAAGACAAAGGGGGATTTCAAATATAATACTTTAAAAACTACGTAATATTCAATATATATCTAAAAAATTCTTGGGAATTATTAACTCATTCAAGTTATATCACTTTTAATTTTTTTAAAATAATTTATTTTATTTTTATTTTAATTGAATAAATACCGTATTAGTGTTGCATAAGCATTTAAGGTAATTATATAATTTATAAAATTATAAATAAATTTAAATAATGAAAATATTTTTATTTATCTTAAATATACATTTATATTTGTTCATAACTTTCTTTTTTCCCTATGTGTACATATAAGAGATATTTAAAACTAAGGGAGTGACATTTTGTAACTTTCTTTGATTTAAATAACATATTAGTAATTTTTATGAACAATTTTCCATTAAACAATTCCATTTCAATCCTAATGTAATAAATGTAGAATTAAATTCATCCAAAAAGAATTATGATGAAAAATTATGCCCTTATCACTTTGTTTTAACCTAGATCAGCCCAATTTACCCTATACTGAGGTGATAAATTTTACCATAGTTACAATTCATATTGAAAAAAATAAAAAGGGGAATATGTTCCAAATTTTAAGATTATAATTATAAATATAAAATAAATTTTATCAAATTTAACACCTATAAGTGGAAGAAAATAATTTTAAAATAAGTGTGAAAAACACGATGAAAACTACTTTTAAAAAAATACAATTTTTAAGTATAAAACCAAATTTATTCTTATCCCATGCATAGAAAAATATTATATGAATGTTAAAATTTTTTATTGATTATAAAATATATAAATTTAATTTGAAACATTCACAAATAGTGATCAATTTAATTTATTAAGATAAAAAAATATTGCACACATAAAAATAGTTTTTCAATAAAATACCTTTTTATTTATAAAAATGTTTTTATACTAAATAAAACATAAAATTTATTACAATGAAATTAATTAGATTTTTTTAAAATAAAATAGAATTAATTTTACTTTTAAACTATTTTAAAATAAAATGCAACTTTGTACATGCCTAAAACAAAAATAAAATTTTCAATAAAAATCATTATTTTTCATTATTCATTGAAAAATAAATCCTTTCAAAAAATTCTCAAAAAATAATCCTAAGATAATTTTAATATAATTATTTAAAAAATAATAATTTTATAAAATTTATAAAATTTATAGAAATTAATCATATTATTTTCTCATAAAATCAATAAAAATACCTTTTTAAGGAAACATATTTTTGAAGAATAAAATGAACTCACTAAAAATTGGGTGATTATATAATAAGAATTTATCAATACATTTATATATATTTCATAAATTAGTTAAGCCTATTCATACCCACTAATTTAATGGTTATGTTATAACTATCACATTAAATAATATTTTAATAGTATATCGTGGTTTTTTTAAAACTTTGTCTTGCACATAACACAAGTTATCGAAGAAATTAAATTTAATTAAGAAAATTACTTCATAAAATATTTGGGTCTTACATTCTCCCACCCACTTTAATAAATTACTTTCTCACAATTTGAAAATTTTCTTGGTAATCAAGGATTTGATATTTGGCAATTTCTTTGTTGAAAATCCACATCATAAAAAGGGTTAGTAAAAATTACTCTTGACAAGAGAGAATGGGAAATATAATGGTCATCTGGAATAAAAAAACTATATTTGGAATAGTAGAACATTAGTGGTAAGTAGAAACATGGATATGGAATAGAAAACAACCACCCAAGGACTTTTAGGGAATGTTGAACAATATGTCCAGGAGACTATTAACAACCAAAAAATCATAAATCTATGATGGGTGGAAAGACCATTAATTCATTATAAATAAAGGTAATAGGACAACATATTTGTTTCAAGATCCTTTTCATAGATTTAAGAAATAAAATTTTCATCTAGACTAATAACATAAGGAATATACTTCCTTTGTAAGTATAAATTAATACTTTAATCAATTTTCACCATAATCTAATCTGTTGTTGCCATACAATGGGTATTCGAGATGATATTTTTATACTTGAAGCACTAAAATCAACTTCTAATAGATCAAAAAATTATACAAAGATATTCCTCTTTACTTTAGGCATTAATAAAAACAAAAAATGGTTATAAAAAGGTAATACAATTCCCATAATGTATAAACCTTCATATAAAGAAATACAACATTAATATTCAAATCCATAATAATAACATCCATTGTTTGACTCAATAAATAATCCTACATCCAAAATCACCTCAATAACCTCAACATTAAATAATGTTTTAATATCAAAGTCTATGTCATATCTTTTAACTTAAATCTTTAAAAATTTAATTTTATTATTCCAAAATAATCTTTAATATTAAATCACATGTTAATCCTAAGGGTTATATTTACCTCAACCTAATGAAACATCTCTTAAATATCATTAATCACCATGATAAAACACTATATAATCTTGTAATGTAGCGAACTTCACCAAAATATCATGAATAAAATTTAGATACTAACCTTAAAGGTAATCCTTAACTTGATCATAAATATCTATGGAAATACCACATTATAAATGAATCTATTTTCAACCATCAAGTTTATTTATATCCCACAATCCTGTAAAACATAATTAACATCAAATCATGTACCAACCTTGAAGGTTTATTTAAAACTCAATAGATTATTCTTCCTAATACTCAAAAAAAGATTCAAATATATTCAAAATCACATAACTTAAAACATTAAAATTGGATGTTTATTCCTTTGGACTTATGACCAACCTTGCACTTATAAACCCATGATGGTATCTATAACTTTTAAGTTAACCTCAAATGAAAACATATATTCTTCCAAAAATTAACACAATCCTTATTCTCCAAATAAGTTAAAAAAAATTTGAATATATTCCATAAATAAAAAAATGCAATAAACATCATAAAAGATGACCTAATTTTTTTTCATCAACTAATAAATTTCAAGGTCATAATAACTATGAATTTCAATAATTTCTTTATCCCAACTAAACATTATTAACTCAACATCAGACACTTATTATGTTTTATATTTACATTAATCATGTGTTCTCCAAAAATGTCACCTTACTACTAAATCAATTTTCTTGGTTATTAGTAACATTCAAAATATGTTTTCAAATCCTTAAAGAAAAACTGTTGTGGAACAATAAATAGACGTTTCATGTTTTTTATAACAAAAATATCATTATTATAACACTTATAAGACATAATTCTTAAATCCAAATACATAAATACTTCAATCATATAGCTTCCTTCTTAAACAATTAACTAGGACTCATCATCTTATTCTCTAATACTTATTTCTTAAAATATGAAATATTAACCATGTATTAATATTCATCAAATTAGATTTAATCATGCTTCTTAATTTTAACATAATCAATACTGTTAAAACAACCCATAACTTTTATACATCACTCTTAGTCTCTTAATCATCATCAATAAAACCAATACCCATACAAACTTGCTGATTCTCTTCTCGAGCTTCCCTCCCAGAACATTAATTTTCATAATGCCCATAATTTACACATTTAAAACATTCAACCATCTAAGATACCTTAGGGAGACCATTATTCTCATGCATTGTGTTAACTAAAATGTTCATTTTTCCTTGGAAATTACTCGACTTATATCCTTTTCCAAACTCAAAACATCTTCCCATTACTCTGAGATATTCATTTGAGTGCTTCATCCCACATTCTAGACATGTTCGAAGCTAAATCTTCTTTCTTCCATGGTATTTATGAAACTTGATATTTATCTTAGTTAGTGTGTCAGGAAACTCACCAAATTTGACATTGTTAATAATATAATGATATAGTTGATTAGTAATAATCAAAATGTTTCACATTAAATCTCTTATTTCAATTGGTTTCTTATGAGGACAATCATTATATTAACCATCATATTCAACATTAACACGATTCATTTGGGTCCTAGCTATTGAATAAAACCAAAAATAATAGCATGATAAATAATAATCATAGTGTGAAACCACATAATCATGAAAAAATAATTTAAAGGATGTTTAAATCATAACATATTATTTTATGAAACCTTATTCTTAACCTAGTCCATTCATGATCATTACCAAAACATTAGGATTCTATCTCATTCTTATACTTATCCCTAGGGTTCTCACTAAAATTTTCTCATCCTAGTTTCTAAAGGTTAACTAAACCATGCTATGACACTAAATATAGTGATCCAGACAATTCATACATATATATCATATCTAAATAGATGAATATTCATTACATAACATAATGATCCATGCCATAATTGTATAGGTCTAGTGCCTTTGGAAACTTGGACACATAAACAACCAATTCATAAAATATCTACATCATCTCCCACTAAGTTATTCATAAAAATTCTACTTCTTAGACATATATTACTTAGTAACTTTATTCATAACCTAGGGAAATGGAATATAATAAAGGGTGATCTCATATTATTATTAAGGGTAAACAAGGGAGATATCAACGACCACTTGAGCATAACATGAACATAAGGGTATGATAACATGATCATAACATTTTAAAATCATACCCTACATATCATAGATCATAATATAAAGTCATGGAATAAATTTTGGTAGTTCATAAGAAATGAATCATAAATTAATCAAATAACATGATCCATGAGAGCATATCATTGGTATGATACATAAGTTTTTGGTATACACATAAATAGATAAAATCATTTCCTTATTAGTCAAGAATTATTTCCAATACTATCATAGTGGAATGAGTTCACTCCCCAAACTATTGTAGTAGTCAAGGTTCACTCCAAATACTATTATAGTAGAAAAATTACCTTACTGAACTAGGTTCAATCCCCATTCCAGTACTCTTTATCTCATGAGATATCAATCTTTACTCAATACATTAGAGGGAGATATAGGTCCCACTTTTCCTTGGTTATAACATGACCAACATATTTGGTTATAACATAACCACCATCCTTGGTTATAATGTAACCACCATCCTTAAATAAAACATACATATGTGTACCATAAGATCCTAAAACATTCTTCATATCATCACATCATAAGCCTTGCAAAGAAAATAGGTTTCAAAAACATTTCATCAGTTCACTATAGCATAACCCATGGAAAATAAATGGGTTTCGTAAACATCTCATCACCATAAACACTAACTATTCCTATAAAGAGTAAGAATGTAATCAATGTATCATATCACTAGTAATGTATAATTAACATCAAAGGATGTTATCATATATATAATTTCCTTTAGAAAATCAATGAAAAATTTCTTAAGGAAAAAAACCTTTCCATTTTGAAAATCAATTTTAAAATAAAAATATTTCCAAAATATTATGGAAAACATTTTATTTTAAAAAAACCTTGGAAACATGTAAAAAAACCATCAAAACATTGAGTCTTCATTAAGGTAGGAAATTTCGTTCATGCTGTATATGTTAAAACAAAACATTCCTTTCACATTTTTGGTAAAAAGTCAAAAAGTATCTTCTTATAAAAACAAAAAGAAAATTGATTTTAAACCATTTTTTAAAAATTAAAACACGGGAAAAAATAAATTCAAAAAATAATAGTATAATATAAAAAAATTATTTAATTTTTTTTGGAAACATGGATATAAAATAAAAAAAATTCGACTGAAGAGAGAAATAAAGTCAATTTTCCTTAAAAACATATTTTCAGTATCAAAAGTACTTAAGATGATAAAAATAAAATGAAAACTTGTATTATCAATAAATATCCATCGTATAAAAAAACTCATGGGTTTCTTGAGAGGCATATTATAATATTTCATCATAAAAAATATAGTCATAAAAAATCCTGATAAATAATGAGATTGTAACATAAAACCCTAGACACTTTGGTAACTTTTAAATAATAAGAAAATTAAAAGAAATAAAATTATATGGATAATTATATACAATAATTTTCATGATAATAATCATAAAATAAATTCATGGTAAGTATGTACACCACACAAAAGAAACAAGTGGAATACAAGGAAAGTGCCCCACAAAAATAAAAGTGAGATGAAAATCCATTACCTTAGGTCCGAATTACATTATACACATTGGAAACTCCTATATAATAAATTTATATTTATTATAAATCTACTAAAAAACCATTTTCATATGTATCATACCATAAATTATTTACTTATAACCTTTTATCACCCATTTTTTAGCAATTCTTTATTAAAATCACTATTTCGGGTGATATCTGTTTCGTTTTTCAAGTATGTTTTGGTTCGATGGTTTTGGACCTTGTATGTTTTTCATGGTTAGATAATATATATAATTTTAATAATGATATTAATATCATATATATTAATTATATAAATGTTTATATCCATTCATAAAAGTATAGATATAAAAATGAATTACATCATTGATGGAGATGACAAGACGTATATACGCATGAACACTGTTTTCACTTTTAAACAGGTAAAATGAAAGATAGGTAAATAATAATAAATTTTTTAAGAATCATTATTATATAATATATATCATATATATTCATTAATTCATACTTATTACCATCCAAGTAAAATATAAATTAATAAGGAATCACATCGCTTTGTGGAGGTGGTAATCCACACATAAGCACGAGCGATGTTATCATTTTTCAATAGATTATAAGGTAATAATGTATTTGTTATATTATGATTAAATAATCATAAAAATTTAATAATTATCATATGTTAACTTTAAACCCATCATAATAATATTCCATGAAATATGGTGATGAAAAATGAAATGTATCGCTACTTGGAGACGGTAAGCCATACATACGCACGAGTGACACTTTCAATTCCCATTTGATGGAAATAGGGTGATTAAAGGTGTATTAATTATCATGTTAGCATTTAAGTATATTCATTATAATGAATTTATTATTTTATAAAGAATATAATAGATTTATACGAGTTAAAATAATAATTAAAAGAAAAATGATCGGTTAAGGTGATTACCTCTCCCTTGAAATAACTCTTTTAGATCTCATCTTAAGGGATTTAGGGTTGGTATTTTGGGAAAATAAACATATCTAGAATGTGACTAAGTGATTTTAAAATGGATTTTGGTAGCGTATCATTGATATATAAGGATGAAGGTGGTGTGAAGAATAGAAAGAAGGGTCACCCTTTTATAATTGAGGGGAGGGGCACTCTTGGAATTTCATAAAATATTAAATTAATATGAATTAATTTTGATGTAAAAATGGATAAAAATTTATAATATTAGAATATAATATGATTATTAGTTTAATTCCTCTTATATAATAAAATTTGGATGAGTTTGGATCATATTTTTACACTTATCTTTTTGTTTTACCTCATCGTTAACCCTTTAAACAATTACTATAATATTAAATTTTTCTACACTTTAAGGGTTAATAATGTTACTATAAAATGAAAAAATACCCATAAATAGACCATGGATGATTTTTAAGCATATTAAATTCATTTTTCTGAATCTAATATTTTTATGAATTTTATATCATTTATTAAAATATTATTTATTATAAAATATCATTAATGATATTTTTAACACTATTCATTTAATCTGAATTTAAATACATTAATAAAAAGGGATATTTAAAATATCATGATTTGAAAAACTCCATATTATTTCATATATATCTAATTTTTTTTGATATATATTAAATCATTCAAATTATATCACTTTTAATAATTTTAAAATCATTTATTTAATTTTTCTATCAATTGAATAAATACTATATTAGTGTTGCACAAGAATTTAAGGTAATTATATTATTTATAAAAATTATAAATAAATTTATATAATTAATTTTTTTTTACTAATATCAAAATATAAATTTATACTCATTCAAAACTTTCTTTTTTCCTTACGTGGACATATAAGAGATATTTAAAACTAAGAGAGTGACATTTTGTAACTTTCTTTGATTTAAATATCATATAGGTAATTTTCATAGAAAAATGTCTATTAAACAACCCAATTTTAAGTCTAAGGTGATAAGGGTCAAATTAACTTCATCCAATAATAATTATAATTAAAAATTATGGCATTATCACATAGATTTGATCTATATTAGCCCGATTTACCCTTTACCAAGGTGATACATTTTTCCACTGTTATTATTAATATTGATGAAAAATAAATGGGGAATAATTATAAAATTTTAAACTCATGATTAAAAATATGGAATATATTTTATAAAATCCAACACCTATAAGTGACAAAAATTAATTTTAAAATAAGTGTGAAAAATGTGATGAAAACTGATTTTAGAAAAATATAGTTTTTAAGAATGAAACCAGATTTATTCTTATCCCATGCCTATAAAAATATTAGATGAATGTTAAATTTTTTTATTGAGTATATAATATATAAATTTCATTAAAATTATTTACCAATGGTGATAAATTTAATTTATTAATATAAAAACACATTTCGTGTATAGAAATAATTTTTCAGGAAAATGCCTTTTTACGTATAAAAATGTATTTATACTAAATTAAAATATAAAATTGATTCCAATGAATTTAATTTAATTTTTTAAAATATAAGATAAATAATTTTACTCTTTAACCATTTTAAAAAAAAAATTGAACTTTGAACATGCCTGAAACAAAAATACAGTTTTCAATAAAAATCAGCATTTTTTAATATTCACTAGAAAATAAATCTTTTAAGAAAATTATCAAAAATTCATCTTAAAATAATTTTAATATCATTATTTTTAAAATTATGTTAATTTTATAAAATTTATAAAATTTATATAAATTAATCATAATATTTTCTCATAAAAGTAATAAAAAATCCTCTTTTAAGAAAACATATTTTTGAAGAATAAAATGACTATTAAAAATTGAGTGATTATATACTAATAATTTATCAATACATTTATATATATTTTATAAAGTAGTTAATAATATTAATACCCACCAATTTAATAGCTATTTTATAACTATTACATCAAATTATATCTTAATAGTATATTATGGTTCATTTAAACTTAGTCTTACATGTAACGCAAGTTATCAAAAAAATTAAATTTAATTGAAAAAATTATTTCATAAAATCATGGAGTGTTATAGGTTTAAATTAGTAGAGTTAAGAAAAAAATTTATTCTAAAAATACATTTCATCCCTTACTTAACCGTATGCCCAATGGCATCATCAGTAATCCATTGGGCCCCACCGGTTGGCTAATGGCACCTGTAGCCACACAGGTGTTCTACCAGCCTACACTAGCTAGCCAATTACCTCTATCAGCTATCTAGTGACCTACTACTTCCACTAACTTCCAATATCACCTCTCCCGACCTACAAGAATCTTAGAATTAAAAAAGACAAAGAAAAAAGTAGCTTTGTACCATATTCTATACATCAAAGTGTTACAATTCTATCCACTATAAAAGATCCATATCCCTAGAAAGGAATAATATCAAAAAAATTAGAAGAGATAATGAAATTTATAAATCATTAAGGCCTCACTCTCCCTTGTCTCATGGTTTTCTCTACCATACTTTCATCTCACTCAAACTAATGGGATTTTCTTTCCATACAACACCTTATCTTATCAGTCCACTATCTAAATAGGGATTTCAACCACTAAGGTGTCAAGTTCACCCTCAACATCATTATAATCAATCACGTGGGATGGATCCAAATGATAATTCTTTATTTGATAAATTTAGAACACATTATGGATAGATAACAAATTAACAGGTAAGTCTAATTGATAATCCACCTTCTCGAGTCGCTCAACAACCTCAAAATAGTTGATGTAATGAGGTACTAAAATACCCTGCTTTATCAAACATCTATTTCCCAACTAAGTTAAAAATATGAGAAAAACTCGATCACCTAACTCAAAATTTAAAGTATTAAAATTATGAGTGGTATAAGATTTATATCAACTTAGAGTTATCACTAATCTCTCCCTGATCAACTACACAGTATCAGTCATATTATGAATCATACTCAATCCAAACAAGGATGGTTACCCAACCTATTACCAATAAATAGGTGATCTATAAGGCCTCCTATACAATTACTCAAATGAAATAATATAGATAGAAGTCTAATACATATTATTATAAGAAAAATCCATTAAGGAAAAATGTTTCTCCCACAAACCACTAAAGTCAAGCACGCATGCCCAAAATATATTTTCAAGAATCTAGATGAGTTGATCAGTCTAGAAATCTACATGGGATGAGACATTCATGGACTTTTTGATTGGGCTACCTCAAACTTCTAGTGGTGTGGATGTGATATGAGTTATTATTGATTAAATCATGAAATCAACGCATTTCCTATATATCAAGGAGTTGATAAAGGTATAGGTCCTTATTCACTTGTATACATGGGATATTATTAGATTTCATGGTGTTCCATCGACTATTGTTTTGGATAGAGACCCTAACAGACCAAATAGGGTCAACCGATAAGGTCACTTGAAATGGTCCTCCATAAGGTCTGGAGTGCATTCCTGATCACCATAATATGATGACAAGAACCCGAGTATCATAAAAAGAGATAATAGTAATGATTTCACCCTTAATGTACATATAATAAGATAGATACAAAAAGAGTAACACAATAGATAACCATAATGTATCATATGAAGGTTCCGGGAACAACGGAAGCGCAGTTGGGCCGACACCCAACTTTAATTTTTACCATGATCAATGATTATTATGGGATCAATACGACGATGAACGCTAGTCTCTATGGAATAGAATCAAATATTTAGATAAAGAAAGAAGATACCTGAAACTTTTAGAGAGGATCTTGCACATCATGTTTATAATTAATTTAATTAATTTCATAAAGAAAATAATACATGGATATTCAGTATTTATTTCATTGATGATGTTGATTGTCTGGAATGAACCTTCCAGATTGTATTGTTGTGCTTGCAAGGATCCAAAATAGAATCCATCTAGAGGTGATCCACACATGCTCTGATGGACTCCGATCGACACCACTCGTTCTCCGGGTGTTAGCACGGCGAAGCAAGTGTCTTGTGTCGGTCATTATTGATTGCTTATTCTTAGAAATTGAAGAACATATCTCATTATTGAGAGGGGAGGGAAGAGTATTAGAGAGATAAATTGATCAGCTCAACAATTCTCAATTCACCAGCCATGCAGTTTGGTACATGGCATAATATACACATGTGTCTATTTATTGATATGGGGCTTCAATTACAATATTTAAGTGTGTAAAAACAATTAAATACATTCATAACCATAGATAAAACCCATGCTAATAATAATAATACTGCGTCATTATTTATGGTGCACCAACTTGTGAAAAATGGAATTATAAATAAAATTCCACGTCACAAAATAATAGCATCATTATTTTAATTTGTGCCAACTAGTTAAATAATTATTTATCATCTTGTAAATAATTATTTTACTATCAGATCGTCCTTGGTCCACTCAAACTCCACTTCCATTTATTGAATACCTAAATGAATGAACAAATAATTTATTCTATTAAATAAATATTTTATTTACAAAATATTAAATAAATATTTATTAAATGTTTAATAAAATAAATAAATATATTTTACCCACAATCTAATGAATAAATATTTATTTAATTTATGCAATCATTTTAACTTGAATACAATTATTCCATTGTCTTTAGAATAATATTTATTAATTAAATTCAAATAGAATTTAACCGAGACCACCAGAAACACTTAGTGTGTGACCCTCTAGGATTCTTTCTTGTTGTCATTAGGTGGGTTTGACTAAAGTCCAAGAGTAATATCTAGCAATGGATTAAGGCACCCAAGAGAAATAACATAATGTCACAACAACGACATCCACATATGAATGCTCCCTGTGTAATATAATCCCTTTGTCATAATATATCATCAAGAAGGTTTCATAATAGTGTCATCAACTTTTATGCTTGGTATGTTGTTCTTTGACTACCTAAAATAAACTCGTCATTACACCATGACCATGGAATTTTGTGCGACGGTTCTATTTCAATCAAAGGGCCGAGATATCAACTTCTATAAATAGAAGGGAAAAATCCTTCCTCGACTAATCCATTAATAAAACGCCACTCGTGACACACCCAACATACCCTACTTCCCTCCAACTGTCTGTGTGATAGTTTTTGTCAGTAAATCAAAGTGCACCAGTCGTGACATGTATTAATTATAATATTAAAGTCTAAGGATCATCACACATGTTAGTAGATAGAAATATCCAATGATCCAGAACATGCAGAATTCCTACTGGCGGGTCTGTTCTCATAATCTCCTGTCTTGGAGATTACCAAATGTGAACTTCATGAGAGGAAGTCTCATCTTATTATGAGTACTTGTACCTGATAGTTTACATGCCATGTGTCCCATCATAGTATATCATCCAACTGTAGAACTATATTTAAGAATATTTTTATAGCATTTCAAGGTTCTCATCATAGCGAGGAACTTCCATGATCTTATCAATACAAAAAATACTCTAGGACATTATTACATCATAGTCATTCAGAACAATAAACAAAATGAAATAAGATGTTTAATATTTAAATACATTAAATATCTATGTAATCAAAGTACAACCAGTTGATTCTATAACACCATCTCTTATAAACTCCCACTTGGACTAGATCCAACTGCCTACGACTTTCAGTCCGCTAGACCTCACATGGTGATCATGTTTATGATGATTCAAGGATTTATTCAAGGGGTCTGCCACATTTTATTTCTGTGGAAATACTGCTCACTGAAACTTTACCTCTTTGAGAAAAATCCCTCAAGTGATGATACTTTTGAAGTATGTGCTTTTTCCGCTAATGTGACCTTGGATCTTTTGTGAGACCCACCACTGTAGTATTATCACAGTACAATGTGTTGGGATCTTTACTGCTAGGTATCACATTTAGATCCTGGATGAAGATTCTCATCTAAACTGCTTCTTTAGCTACCTTAAAAGATGCAATATACTCAAACTCTGCTGTAGAATCTGCGACCACACTCTACTTTAAGCTCTTCCAGCTCACTGCACATCCATTCAAAGTGAAGATGTATCCCATTTGCAACTTCATGTAATCTTGATCAGTCTATAAACCAACATCTGCATATGCTCTGATGAATAGTTCCTCATCTCCTCCATAAACCATGAACATATCCTTAGTATGCCTCATATACTTTAGAATATCCTTGACTGTCATCCAATGACAGTCACCTGGGTCAGTTTGATATCTGCCTACCGCACTCAATGCATAGGCGACATCCAGCCTAGTACATAGCATGACATACATGTCTGACCCAATCACTAATGCATATGGATTTCTTGCCATTATCTTTCTTTACTCATGTGGATGATGACACATTTTCTTGGAAAGATGAATGCCACGTGACACTGGAAACAATCCCCTCTTGGATTGTTTCATACCGAATCTCTTCATTATCTTATCAATGTATTTTCTTTGACTTAGGCCCATAAATTTCTTTTATCTATCATGATTTATCTTGATCCCAAGAATATATGCTTCCTCACCCAAGTACTTCATAGAGAAGCGTTGATTCAACCATGCCTTAACAGACTGTAAGGATAATATCTTGTTTCCAATAAGTAATATGTCATCAACATATACTATTAGGAAAACAAATGCACTCCCACTAAACCATTTTTAGACTCAAGGCTCACATTCATTCTTAATAAAACCAAATTTCATTATGTCTTCATCAAAATGAATGTTCCATGACCAGAATGATTTCTTTAATCTATAAATGGATTTCTACAACTTGCATACCTTATTATCATCCTATAGAGTCATAGATCCTTCAGGTTGTGTCATATAGAAATCTTCCCAAAGGTTCCCATTAAGGAAGGATGTTTTGAAATCTATTTTCCAAATCTCATAGTCATGGTAAGCGGTAATGGACAATAGAATTCTGATGGATTTCAGCATTAAAACTGATGAAATGGTTTCATCATAGTCAATTCCTAGACACTGTTTGAACCCTTTTGAAACTAGTTGTTCCATATAGGTATTGACTTGTCCTTTCATGTCCAATTTATTCTTGAATACCCATTTTCAACAAATAGTCTTTACATAAACTATAGGATCTACCAAAATCCAGAATTTGTTTTGGTACATGGAATCTAGTTCAGAATTCACGACTTCTTGCCACTTGGCAACATCTGTACCACTTGATGCTTCTTTGTAGGTTAGAGGATCATTATTATTAACTAATAATGAGTCACCATCTTCAATAACTAAAAAACCATACCGTTATAGTTCTATAACCTCTATTATACTCCTACGCAATTCTTGTGTCTATGGAACAGTTCTTTCTTCCAAAGGGATTTGTGGAATCTTCTCATGTACCAACTCTTATATACCTTGAGCCTCAACTTCATCAAAGTTTATCTCGCTCCGACTATCTATTTTGGAGATGTGATTAATCTCAAGGAATATGGCGTGTCTTTCCACTGTAACATTTTTTTCTAAGGGGTTGTATACGTAATATCCCCTTGTTTCCTTGGGGTATCCTATAAAGGTACACTTTGTGCCTCGGGGAGTGTTTCCGACGCTTTCGCTGGGGCACGCGCGCGTCTGTCTGTGGAGGAGGATGCGCCGCTTTGTTGCCCCGCATTTCCGCTTTCCAAAGGCGGGCGGCATTCGTTCCTTGTTAAGGTACGTTTTCTCCTTGATCGAAACGGGATGATGGGATGTCGGTTCTTCCTTCCGTGGATTCCTCCTTGGAACTTGTCACCTAGTCCAGGTCTCCCTCATAGATTTAATACGTAGTTCGTGAAACTCTTCCCAATGCCATGTTTCCATGGACGCCAGTTAATTACACTGCTTCTGTCGGGACATTCCAAAGGGTCCAGTCAGGGCAGCAACCTTCGGTCGGGGGATTAGTCACGTTGAGGTACCAGTAGTGTGTCTGGATGCTGGGGAATCTGTCATGTTTGTCTATTACCCCTGATTTCAGGGCTTCTCGAGGGCGTGGAAGCCTGAGGCATCCCACAACGAGCGCGGGGAATTATGTCATAGACACATATCTGAGGTTTTCCTCAGCTTCCCGCGTTTAACACAGGGCATGCCGCAAGTTTAACGTCCAGCAGAGACGGGTTAGCCCATGGGTGGCTGTGAAGAGGGTCATACCGACACAGTCTCACCGAGATACTACGGTCCGGGAGAGAGTCGGGATGGGTGCTAGATGGATAAATGGAGTGGAGGGGAATGAAATGGGACCATCGCAAGGACGACGGTGAAGTTGGGATTGATCCTTGACGAGGCTTACTACGTATCCCCGTGGCAGGGAATCAAAGTCCATGTAGTTCAGGATGGGAATGGGTGTGCAGTTTAATGTCATGCCGGACAAGGGGGGATACAGTTTAACGTCGTGCTGAATGAGGGCGAAACTCTACGTGAAATGAACGACCGAGCAATGTGGCTTGAACCTCATGGAGGCTTCCTACGTACCATGCCTTGACATGGATCAAAGACCTCGTAGTTCAGAGTGGGA
The DNA here is from genome assembly GCA_963277665.1 of Viscum album. Classification (NCBI taxonomy): domain Eukaryota; kingdom Viridiplantae; phylum Streptophyta; class Magnoliopsida; order Santalales; family Viscaceae; genus Viscum; species Viscum album. Next base: position 190,057,432 of record OY728147.1, read on the forward strand.
ATGGGTCGCAGCGGCTTACCACTGGACCAGAATTCGGTTTAACGTCATGCTGGACGTGGGTGAGACCCGACGTGAAATGAAGGGTGGGCTTGAACCTCATGGAGGCTTCCTACGTACCATGCCATGAAATGGATCTAAGACCTCGTAGTTCATAGTGGGAATGCAGTTTAACGTCATGCCGGATGAAGATGGGACCCGACGTGAAGAAACGACGGGTGGGCTTGAACCTCAAAGAGGCTTCCTACGTACCATGCCTTGACATGGATCAAAGTCCTCGTAGTTCGGATAAGGGGTCAGGGTCGGTGCTCACTCTAAGCCCACGTGAGTCATGCTTGGTGTGAGAAACAAGAGGTTGCAAGGACCTGACAATCACGTCGCGAGGGGTGCATCCGTGAGAAGCGAAAAGGGGCTTACGCGTTAGGCGGCCCATGGTGTTGGGACTTACTCTAGGATGGAGGCCCAGAGGGGGGTGCCTCGTTCCCTATCACTCCCTCCAATGAACTTGGTAGTGGGGAAGTACAGAGATGCACGGGTGCAATCATCCGTACGAAAGGTTAGGGGCTTACGCTTTGAGGCAGCCCTTCCCCTACGAACATACGCCACTCCGACAAGGAGGATCTCATTCCATGTGCGGAAGAGTTCCGTTCCCGTGGAGACGAGTGGTGTAAAAAATGTTCGAGCTGGGGGGACCCTTCGTGAGGGAGACGAGGTTGGGTCACATTTTAACGTCATGTGTTGAAGACGTGGTGCTTGGCAGTTTAACGTCTTGCAGCTCGGACGAGGTGGGTTCACTCCGCACCCCTAGGGCTTACATAACCGGTACCCTCTGGTCCTTGGGGAAGGGAAGGTGCCGGTAAGGCCATGGTCATGGGGGGTTGTGGAACGAACCATCGAGGGGTCCACGTTAGCGTGGCTATGCGAAGAAGCAATAGCCGTTAGCGTGCCTATGCGAAGAAGCATTAGGCGAAGCAACGCTACGGGAGGTATTGTCCATGGGACTTTGAAATCACATCGTGCAAACCTGGAGGGTCGCACGGGAAGAGGAATCGCTAAGCAGAGGAGTGTGCTTTGCGAAGTGGGGTGCCTTGGCCTTAGCATGGGGCATAGGTGTGAGTGGAAGGCGCTTCGCGAAGTGGAACAGTGTTCGCGGAGCACTGCCTCGCGAAGAAGGAGTGTCTCGCGAAGCAGGGTCCTGCAAAGAAATGTGCTTCGCGAAGTGGAGCGATCCTGCCTTAGCATAGGGATCACTAGTATGGGTTGGGTGTTTCGCGAAGCACAAGTGCTCCGTGGCTGCTCGGGTTCCCTTGGGAATCCCCTTCCTTCGCGAATGCCCTTGAGCTTCGTGAAGGGCATCCCTCTCGGAAGAGGGGCTCAAAACGAGACAAAGCAGAGTCGTCTCGCGAAGTAGAAGTACCTCGTGGAGCTCATGATTCCTGGGGAAAAGCGTGCTTCGCGATTCGGGAGAGGAGAATCCGAAAGGTCCGGTTGTCCGTCCTCGGGACTCAGGGGGAGTCCAGTATTTATAGGGAAGGGGCGCCGCGAAGCAGTGCCTGCGCACCGCCTCAAGGGCTTCGCGGCGGCTCGCGAACGTCAAATGGGTTCGCGGAGCATTACCGCCTCTGGAGCTTCGCAGTGGCTCGTGAACATCAAATGGGTTCACGGAGGATTACCGCCTCTAGAGCTTCGCGGTGGCTCGCGAACGTCAAATGGGTTCGCGGAGGATTACCGCCTCTGGAGCTTCGTGGCGGCTCCATGGTCGGGGCGCTTTGCGGCGGGGCTTCGCGACGGAGCTTCGCGAGGCAGCGCGCCGGCCTTATTTTTCGTTCCTTTCTTTCGGGCCACATTTTTGGTGCCAACAAATGCCCCCCCCCTCAGACTTGGAGCCGTGGAGGGCGAAGGGTCGAAGTCTGAGGGAAAATCGCCAAAATTGTCGGTGGTTCGCGAAGCGGCTTCGCGAAGGGGGCCGCAGTGCTGACCGGGGCCACAGATCCGGACGCGCCGCGATGCTCCGCGCGGGTGAGGCGCGCCGCGATGCTCCAGGGTCGCCGCCTATAAAAAGGGGGTCCGACCTCTTTTGTCTTCATGTGCCTTCCTTGTATTTTTGCGCTCTCAACTTCGCAAAGCTCCGCGTACTCCGCGACAGCCCTCCGCGAATCGAGCTTCGCGGCGAACCGCGGGTCTCCGACTCCACGTCCGCGCTAGGCGAACTTCTTGTCGGCCTTGGCCAGACTTCGCGGCTTGGTCTCGAGACCGATCTTCGTGATTCAACTTCGCGGCCGAGCTTCGTGATTCAACTTCGTGGCCGAGCTTCGCGATCCAGGGAGAAAAAAAAAACTTTTCTGAGGGTCGGCATCAAAATGGCCCATCAAGAGGCTGTGCTAGGAGTGCTTGCAGATGCTGCTCGTCGGGATGAGATGGCCAACCGTCCAGGCTTGGGGGAAATGGTTCGGAGCCACTTGGACCACACTTCTTTGACAGATCTGCTGTCGGAAGGTCAGAAGGATTATCCGCAGTGCAAGAAACTGCCGTTGTACGGCTTCGGGCTGAGGGATGACGTCTTCATCCCTGAGGCGAGAAGGGATGAACCAGCTTGCTGGTTCAGGAGCACACCGTGCCAGCACCAATGGTTCAGGGCGGCCGATGGTCATGCGTGGGAGGATTTCACACCCATCACCACTGACTGTCTCTATAACCATGTGAATGATATCGACGGGAGGCCACTACAACCGGAGACGTCCCCTCCTCTCTACCGCACCATGCTGAAGGAGGCTTTGCAGGATCCAAGGAAAGGATGGTCTGATGAGTGGGACCTGCGCTAGGGCGACAATTTTACCGACGACTGGGCCTGGGCCTACTGGGTAGGCGCCTCATGCGAGGAGTTCGGGGCCGCGCTGAGGAGAGTGGGATTGTATGAGGCGGCGTGGGCCTCCCAATTCCAAATTTACCAACCAAAGCAGCTGATGCCGGAACTACTGAGTAGATGGTCGTCCAGGACCAACACTTTTCACCTTCATCATGGGGAGGTGGGCATCAGCCTATGGGATGTCCACCAGATTTCCGGGGTCCCGATATTGGGGGCCATGTATGACAAATTGCTCCCCGTCATCAGCGCATGGGGGGATCCGGAGCAAATTCCGCGACTGGCGTCAGCGCTGATGGCGCTCGTCCCTGGAGAGGAAAAGGAGGCAGTGAGGGATGTCCACTTCAGGAGATGGTTCAAATGCTTCCTGAATTTCCCAGAAGATCGAGAGTTCCTGCCGAGGCCTCGAACTTGTCCGAGGGCGGCCCAACGGGGCAAGGGGCACTCGTATTGGCGGGTCTTGGAGGACAACCAATGGAAGACTTGGGGTTTCAGTGTCAGCACTGAACAACAGCCAATAGTCAGGATGGCGGCGTTCATCGCGACTCTCATCTGTGGGTGGATCCTACCAGTGAGGGATACAAGCATGGGGGTGCGGCCCAGCTCGTTCATCATGGCATCGATGTTGGCCATGGGGCAGCGGATCAACCTGGGGATTCCGATGCTCACCAAACTGTACAGAATGCTGCGACACATTAGTGAGGGCAAGAAGCCGCCAAGGATATGAGGGCCCTTCCACCTCCTGTATGGGTGGATCGCAGCGCACATCAGGGGGATTTACGAGTATCCAAACCCCATCTCGCCACCGGGATCGAACTTTCGCCCCTCCATCCTGAACGCAGTTGGGGGCTTCCCGTTCAAACTGGCTGTCCCGATGGTACTGAATCGGGTGTGGAGGGCGGATGAGTTTAATTTCCACCCCTTCCCGTTGCCGACGGGAATACTTGCTGACGACGGGCGAGGAATGGAAGAACATCGGGCTTACCTTATGGACTTCCGAGGTGGAGTTTTGGTGGCTCGGATAGATCGTGAGCTAATCTGCGAACCGTACACCCCGCATCGTTTTGCGAGGCAGTTCCGGTGCCTCCAGCGGCTGACCCTGCAGGTCTACTGGGAGGTGCGCCACGAGGAGCACCCGTGTGTGATGAGGCAGTTGTGGCTCATGTTCACACGGGAAGATGGGAAGATGCGGATTGTCCTGCCCCCACCCACCACCGCTTTCGGATTGGTGAGGGAGTACGCCATCAGTTGGGAGGCTGCCTACCCAGGGGAGATGCTAAAGCAATCAACTATCCGGGTCGGTGACGGTGGGTCTTCTCTATCTCAAGGTTGGGGTCGGAGGGTAGCTAGGGCCGCTCGCGGTAGTGAGGCTGTGATGACGGCGAGACCCGCACCGGCTGAGGGTATGGCAGCAACGGTGGATTCGGTTGTTCCGGAAGAGCAAGGCCATTCGGAGGGGCGGCCACCGAGGGGATTTCGTCGGATATCCACTCAGGCTACGGGGAAGTGGCTGCGTCACATCGACATGGCAGAAGATGCTGTCTTTCCGGAAGCTTGGGACATTTGGGATGTCAACTGAAAATTCCTCATCCCACCTGAGATGTGGGCCCACCTGAATCACCTCGGGATGGAATTGCCGGGCATAGGCCCAGTTCGGGCTGGATTCATGGTGTCTCCGGCGGAGGCGGAGTAATACCTGGATGAGCTGAAGGATTACGTCCACTCCAGCGGTGTTCCTCGCCCAATGACGGATCGGGTGAGGGTACTGTTGAATCAGACGGTCCCCCTGCAGTTATCGGATGCCGATCTGAGGGAGCGATTCCCCTTGCTAGAGGAATCAGAGGACTCTTCTTGGGGGGATGAGGCTGGAGGAGGGAGCCCGTTGGAGGAGGGCGAGGTCGGAGACCGAGGCTCAGAATCCGACGACTTCGCGGAGGCTCTCGAGGTAGCATTCCGAACTTCTCTCCTTACGATCTGTTCTTGAGCCACTATGGGATTATCACCGATGTTTAGGCCATGCAGGAGGAACTTGTTCGCAGGCCTCATTCTCGCCCCTTGGCGGGTGATGATGCGGGATCTTCAGAACCCGCGCCCATGGCTGCGTCCAGTTCTACATCTGGTGGGACCGGAGCATCCGTGGAGGCTCTCCTGGAGTCTCCAGACCTCCCAACAATATACGGAGGGCCTCGCCTCGGGGTCCCCTTAGTACCGGCTCAGGAGCAGCGCCAGGAGGTTGATCTCTGTAAGTCTCCTCCACTGGTTCCCTTGTCGCCATATGTAGACTATGCCTTCCAACTAATGTTCATGTCCCTCTCTGTCGTACAGTTCTCCGACTGGCGTGGGATGCTGCAGCAAGACTGGTCGGGATGTCTGGTGGCATCCCTCCTAGGGGCATGCCGGTGATGGTGGCGATAGTCCCCCCACCTCCTCAAGCTTCGACGCACACCATCACTGGCGGGACCACCAGCAGGGCCGTACCTGAAGTCATCGAGGTGGACTCTGAGGAAGAGGATCAACCGGTCGGTCCCAGTCCTGTCGTGCCTGCGTCGGCGTCAGGTGTCGTACCAGATTCAACACCAGATGCAGATCCCGCTGAGGAATTCCTGCAGGCATATCCTGCATACGAGCCTGCCAACCGCGCGGATTGGGACGAAATGGCCTCTGATGAAGAAGATAGCAGCATAGTCCGTCGCCGGTCGTGGAAGCTGATCACGCGCTTTATCAGGGACACTCCCCAAGCACAATGGCTGGCCGAAATGGATAGGCTCCGCTCGCGGTTGCGCGAACTTTGTGCCGGGGGAGTGGATGCCCAACGCCCTCACGCGCTCATCCAAGACCTCATGGCTGAGAAGATCCGGGAGCATGATCGTGGGCTGAGCGTGGGATGGCAGCGGAGGAAGGCAACCAGCATTAGGAAGCTCCAGGAGGCTGAAGGCGAGGTCCAACAGATGCAGATCCGGGCCAACGAGCTTTCAGCCACTCTTGATATGCAGTCTGAGCTGGTCTCACGGTTGAAGGCCCAGCTGGCAGAGGCTGAGGAGCATATGGGGCAGACCTCTGGAAGGATGGCTGCCGTCCAGGACGAGGTAGAAAGGGCCAGGGCCAGAGTTGAATAATTACGCCCCGTCGCTGCTGAAGAGGAGCGAGAGTTGAATCAGCGGCAACAAGCTTTGGACGCCGCAAGTCAGCGGGTGGCGGAGCTGCAACTCTCTTTTGATGGGGTCAACCCGTCCATGGGGGAAGTCAACCCCCGAGTATTGTAACAAACCCAAAAGAAACTTTTATTAGTACTTTTGTGCTTCAACTCTTTCTTTCTCCTTTGTTTTGAGTGCCGTGGCACGCATGATTTCCACTATTTGAATTGCCTTGTTACATCCCTACAATGTTTGCGGGACGTTTGGCAAAAATCCTTCAAATCCACATGGGTCGAGCCCAATGTGAGATGCAGGAGGTAGTTGGCTTGATCGGAGAAGGAACTTCCAAGATAGCCAAATTACCGTTTCTTCAGCGTGCTCTTATGCACGAACGGGGCAATGCCAGGGGCACTAAAATCGGTCCAAACAGATGAAAATGGGAAGTGTGAATCACGATACCCAAATTCGGAACACTGTGTGGATGGCGTGACAATAAAGGACAATCGTTAACCGTGGCGGACAAACGGTATCCTTACTGCATTATCCTGAAATGGGGACCACAAATGAGGGTCGACCGTTGACCATGTTCGAAACACGGGACCATGTCACAAGTGTTGTCGATCAATCCTTCAGGACGTTGGCCCAGGACAGTAGGCGGACCATAGGTCAGACATCCATACTGTTAGGGGGTCCTTCCAGGCATGACCCATCTTTCGGAACGTTGGCCCAGGATGGTAGGTGAGCCGATGCGGCATGAGACCAGGCCGTTAGGGGGTTCCTTCAAACATGAAAGAGGACGAGGGTCCAAATAAGGGGCACGCAAAGAGTGGAATATGGAGTGATGGTTTGTTCAAACAGAATCCAACACTTCGGTAGTTACACCACCGTGGTGGGAGTACGCCAGATGGGCGCATCGGTCTGATTATGGATCATTCTTTCTTCCAGATAGGGCCTCTCTGGCGAGGGATGGAAATGGGGAGGAACAATATTTTGTGATTCCAGGGGATAAACCCTAGGTGAAATGCCTGGGTGTCTCTACGTATCCCACGTGATGATGGGAATCAAGCCGTACATAGTTCTGGAAGCGTAGTTTAACGTCATGCGGGACGGGGAACAGCCCGACTGTATTAGCACACATCCTACCAAAACTACTAAGCCCACGTGAGTCGTGATCGGTGCGGGAAACAAGCAGTAGTGGCGGGAATTTCCTGACACAAAAGGGGCAGGTTAGGGAAAAGGGATGCTCGGTGACTACCGGCCCAATGACACTAACACGATCATTTAGCTCACCTAGATGCGCGAAGAGAAAGAGCCAAGTATGATGGAGTTCCACTTGAACATGAGGGAGTAGAAATGTGTGAATCATGACACTCGAGATTCGGATCATGATGATGGCGGCGTGACGATGGAGGATTACTGCTGACCATGTTCGCAACACAGCATCCTGTCGCGTTAGCCTAAAATGGGGACAAACAAATGAGGGTCGACCGTTGACCATGTTCGAAACACGGGACCATGTCACAAATGTTGTCAGATATCCGTAGGGACGTTGGCCCGAAACGATTGAAGGGCCCTTAGGTCCAGCATTCATGGAGAGCCCTTAAGCTTAGTATCCACGTCGTCCGAGGGTCCTTTTGGATGTGGAAGAGGATGAGGATCCAAATAGCGAGCTCACGAAGCTTGGTCATGGGATGAGGGGAATGCCCCTGTGAAAATCCCACGCTTCGGGCTCTTTGTCAAAACACATCTGAATACGGAAACCAAACGTATTAGAGAGAGGGAGCAGATTCCTTTACCTTGGGGAGATCTTAGTTTAGGGTCATAGAATTCAGACCATGGATGGGTAAAGGGATCAGGGGACGCATGGCATCAAAACCTGACCTGAATGAGGACATAGTCCTACTTACCATGCGTTCTCTAAGGAAATGCTCGATTCGAGGGACCAAACACAAGGGTTAGGCTGGGCCCGCGAGGAATCACCCGGGCGCTCCTACGTATCTCATAAGGATGAGAATCAAGCCATACGTAGTTCTGGAAGGTGGCACGGTAAGGTACCAGTGCCAGGGGAAAAGGGAAGTGTGGGCATGGCCCTTAAACTAAAAGAAGCGGAATTTGATAACTCTTGTTTGTTCTTTAAGGTGAATAGTTTTTTTTGTGAAGAGACAGGCCTAGAACAGTAGTTCGTGATGTCGCCACAAGAATCAAGCCGTGATGGGCGTTGACAAATGGCATGGCACGTGACCAATACCCAACGTGATGTCCTCTACAACGAGGTCACCACAATGCGGTTCCGTTTTTCGTCGTGTGGCCAGGACGATAATGTCACAGTTTAGGGTCGTATGATAGGACCAAGCATGCATTTTATCTTCATGCAGTGTAGACGTGAAAATAAGATGTGAAACAGGGGGAGAAACTAGCTTCCTAAATGGGTTGTACCTGAAGACAGGGCGTCCGGGCGGTCCTACCTATCCTATGAGGATGGTAGTCAAGCTGAACGTGGTTCTAGATAGATCTTGGATCTTAGTTTATGGTCTTAGAGCTCGGACCGTGGGAGCCCCAAAGGACGCCAGATTGCAGCTTTGTCCCCCTGACATGCAAAGGTGCACTGAGGGATAGCGCCAAAAGTGTCGAGATTCCACCTGGTCATGATGGGGTGGAAAATGATGTGAATCATGCAACCAACATTCGAGGACTGAAGAGGCTGGCGTGACGACATAGAATTACTGCTGACCATGTTCGAAACACAGCATCCTATCGCGTTAGCCTGAAATGAGGACTAACAAATGAGCATCGACCTCTGACCATATTCGCAACGCGGGATTTTATCGATTTGTTGTCCAAAACCCTTGGGGGCGTTGGCCCGTATCGGTAGGAGAGCCCTTGGGCGTGGTATCCAGGCCGTTGTTGGGGGTCCCTCCGGGCGTGAAAGGTGATGAAAGTCCAAATGGAGAGGAACACGAAGCTTGAAAAGTGGAAGGAACTTGATCAAGCTGAATCTGACACTCTTGGTCCTAGACCAGAGTACTCTTAATACATTGGTGAAACACTACAAGGAGTCAAGGGACTCAACTTTGAGGGTGATCGAGAGATGGTAGGTTCCCGGGGGAAGGGGGCATGGTGCCAAAAACCTTGTATCATACCCACATATCCCTCTCCTGGAGAGGGATAGGCCATGTGGCCTTGGTGACCGGGAGATCGGGAGATTTCCAAGAGATGGGGCTGGACCCGGAGTCTAGACATCCAGGTGGTCCTACGTATCCCATGCGGATGGGAATCAAGCCACACGTAGTTCTTGAAGGGTGCCTTTTAATGTCATGCTGGACAAGGAATATGAGGGCTAACTCTCAGAACGGGGTACGCGTGGTGAAACTGTTGCAAACCTGACGTGAATGAGGACATAATCCTGTACCACGCCACGTGGTCCCGTGGTCGGGGTCCCAATGGTAGGACCCGAGAGAGGTGAACTTGATGAACTCAAGCTGGACCCAAAGACAAGGGGTCTTGAACATAGTTCCAGATGAGAGTCTTAGTTTATGGTCTTAGAGCTCGGACTGTGGATGGTGACAACTCCCGAGTAAGCACAAATGTCAACCCAATCCCTAAGCCCAAGTGAGATAAACTCGGTGTGGGAAACAAGGGGGGAAGATCCTTATCGCAATACTTGGGGAATCCATCAAAGGGGAGTTGGTGGAGAGTTTCGAAGGACACCTTCGACACGACCTGTTCACCCAACGCGCAGACGTGCATGGAAGAAATGTACCAAGTGTTCCGAGACTCTGCTTGGACACGATGAAGTGATGAAGGGTGTGAATCATGTACCCGGAATTTGGGCTTAATGGGTTGACGTGGCGATAGAGGAAAACTATTAACCATGATGGAAACACAACGTCCATATCGCGTTAGCCTGAGGTGGGAACAACAAACGAGCATCGACCGCTGACCATATTCGCGACGCGGGATTTTATCGATTTGTTGTCCGAAACCCTCGGAGCATCGGCCCGTAACGGTAGGAGAGCCCTTGGGCGTGGTATCCAGGCCATTTTTGGGGGTCCCTCCGGGTGTGAGAGACGATGAAAGCCCTGATGCAGGGATACGCAAAGCCTGGAAAGCGGGTGCAGACGTGTCCGAGTAAAGCTTGGCATTCTAGGTAATAAACCAAGTACTCTTAGGCACATCGGTGAATCGCCGAAGAAGGGATCGACGAAACAACTCAGTAGGGGGGGAAACATGGCGTGGTCATTACGAGACCGTCGTGAATGAGGACATAATCCCACACCACATAATATGATCCTCTCATGGAGGAAGGATAGGCCAAGGGGCCAAGATGGGATGAGGATTCCCGAGAGATGGGGCTGGACCCGAATCTTGGACATCCAGGTGGTCCTACGTATCCCATTAGGATGGGAATCAAGCCACACGTAGTTCTTGAAATGCAGTTTAACGTCATACTGGATGGGGAGGGGGAGTAATATACTCCTAAGCAAGGTGTATAATATGGAGAAGAAGCCGACGTAAATGAGGACATAGTCCTACATCTCACCATGCAATCCTATAAGAGAGGACCCGGGCTATGGCCCGGAAAGGCCAAGGGGCCTGGGGCTGAGCCTCGGTCAGGAAGGCCTGACTGGCTTGCAGTTTAACGTCTTGCAAAGAGTACGAGGGGCCAGGGGCCCAAGGAGGCCAAGGGGCCTGAGGCTGGGCCTCGTAAGGGGAGTCGTACGGTATGGTACATGATCTCGACGTGAATGAGGACGTAGTCCTACACCACACCGTAAACTCCGGGTGAGAGATTGGGGAGAAGGCCAAGGGGCCTAAGATCAGGCATCAGTCAGGAAGGCCTGACTGGTTTATAGTTTAACGTCTTACATGAGGACGAGGGTCGGGGACCTGAAAAGGCCAAGGGGCCTGAGGCTGGGCCTCGTAAGGGGAGTCGTACGACATTGTACATGATCCCGACGTGAATGAGGACGTAGTCCTACTTACCATGCGTACACTCCTATGGGGGATCAGGGCCGTGGGCCCGATTGCAGGCACCGCCCCGGGAGAAGTTTGTTACCTCGTGATGGGGTGGACCCGAAGATCCAGGACACTGTTGACCATGTTCGAAACACAGCGTTCCTATGGTAACCTGATATGGGAGTAACAAGTGAGCGTCGACCGCTGACCAAATTCGCAACGCGGGACTTGTATCGGCTTGTTGCTTGAAAAACCCTCGGGGGCGTTGGCCCGTATCGGTAGGAGAGCCCTTGGGCATTGTATCCAGGCCATTCTTAGGGGTCCCTCGGGGTGTGCAAAAATGATGGAATCCCAGTCAAGGAGTGGGAGAAGCATAGCTGTATCCGTGAAAGAGGCAAACATCCCCAGGGGGGATGTGCAGCCGGGTCGAGGCTTGCTCGATGTGAGTTGGGGAAAAAGTGTGCACCCTGCCGCGTCTTGACCCAAAGGGAAGATTTTGGCTTTTGGGCTGGGCCTACGGACGAAATGTCTGGGCATTCCTACGTATCCCATTAGGATGGGAATCAAGCCATACGTAGTTCTTGAAAGCCATGCAGTTTAACGTCGTGCGGTGAGGACGTGGGAGGATAGAAGAATGGGAGTGGGCACATGGTGTGACCCTTACAATCCTTGTGCAAGAGAGGTTGTATGAATGGGGGCTAAAAACCCTACTCCTACTGCACAAAGATTCTCCAAGGAAACTACCCTGAGGGGGGATAGTGGAAGAAAAAATGCTTGGGGCTGGGCTCAAGACGAGGCGTCCGAGCGTTCCTACGTATCCCATGAAGATGGGAATCAAGCCACACGTAGTTCTTGACATGCAGTTTAACGTCATGCAGGATGAGGGGCATCTCATTCGGGGATGTGTACGGTGCGGCAAGTAATCCGTCGTGTATAAGGACGTGGTCCTACACTACACCGTACGATCCCGTAAGAGGGTAAGTCGGGGAGAAACGAGGAGGCCTGGGGCCAGACCGCGGTCAGGGAGACCTGACCATCTTGTGGTTTAATGTATCGCGGTGAAGACGGGGGGCCGGGGACCCAAGGAGGCCAAGGGGCCTGAGGCTGGGCCTCGGTCAGGAAGGCCTGACTGGCTTGCAGTTTAACATCTTGCAGTGAGGACGGAGATGCAGTTTAAGGTCGTGCGGGACCAAGTCACAGTTCAGGGTCGTGCAGGACCCTCTCGCAGTTTAGGGTCGTGCAGGACCACTTTTGCCCTAGGCAAAGTATCGCTTGAGGAATTTGGCATTGGTGGGAGGGGTTATACGCTCTCCATTTTTGGTCACCAAGGAGTATGCTCCGTTTGGGTAAACCTTATGGATGATATAAGGCCCTTCCCATTTGGGTTCTAATTTGGGCGGTTTCCTATCGGGAATCATTGGCGCTCGAAGGGCCAGTACTAGGTCACCCTGTAGAAAAGAGCGGAGACGAACCTTCTTGTCGAAGGCCCTCGCTATCTTGTCCTGATGCCTTTCTAGATTGTGCAGGGCATGAAGTCGGTTCTCGTCCAGTGCTTCCAATTCAGCTAGATGGATCTCGGCTACCACATCTGATGTCTGGTGATCATAAACTGCAGTGCGTAGCGACGGTAGCTGGATCTCAATGGGTAGGACGGCCTCAGCTCCATACACCAGGGAATATGGGGTCACCTGGATAGAGTTGCGAGTCGTCGTCCGGTAAGCCCAGAGGGCGTTGGGGAGCTTGTCCGACCAACTTTTCTTGTTCTGGCCAACCATCTTCTGCATAATGTTAGAGAGGGTTTTGTTGAACGCCTCGATCTGTCCATTTGCCTGCGCATAGTAGCGGGAAGTATGGTTTGACCGGATGTCGTACTTGGCGTACAATTTTTTCAGTTCAGCCACTCGGAAGTTGGTGCCGTTATCAGTGAGGACTGCGTGAGGGACCCCAAACCGGTGGATAATGTTGGATCTCACAAATTCAATGATAGAACGGGCCTTGACCTCTTTGAGCGGAACTGCCTCTTCCCACTTGGAGAAGAAATCTGTAGCAGTCAAGATGAATCTGCACTGGCGGGCTATTGCCGGTGGATACGGTCCCACTACATCAAGTCCCCATACCACAAATGGCCAAGAGTACTTGGTGGGGTGGAGGGGTTCTGGCGGCTGATGCAAGAAGTTGGCGTGTACTTGGCACGCGTGGCATCTCTTGGCATACCCAATGCAATCGTGGATCATGGAGGGCCAGAAGTACCCTAACCTCCGGATTTGATGGGACATCTTCGGCCCAGCTTGATGGGCGCCACAGGAACCGGCGTGAACCTCTTGCATAACTTGAGGTATCTCTACTCCTTGGATGCAACGGAGGAGGACACCATCGAAACTCCGTTTATAGAGGATCTGCTCAAGACTGGGGCCGCTCTGGAGGGTAAATTGAAGTGCGCGGCATCGGATTCGCTCGCGCTCGGCCCGGTCGTCCGGGAGGCGACCATTTTAGAGATACTCAACAAAAAGGCGCCCTCCAGTCGGGAGTGGCTTCCACCACTGCGTCTGACGAACCCGGGACTCCCAATATGGAGGGTCCCGTGGTGAGATGACTTACCTGCAGTCCATCATCATCCTCTTGGGTGACGGGGGAAATGACTCTCCGGTGTGCCACATGTATGATTAGGTCATCTTGCTCGGGTTCTGCGAGCGACGCGGCCAAGCCAGCCAAGGCGTCTGCTCGACCGTTCTGCGACCGCGGGACATGGGTAACCTCTGGTCGAGAGGAGAACTGGGCCATTAGGCGGAGGGTGTACTCCAGCAACGGTGCAAGCTCTAGCTTCCTGATGACATAGTCGCCATTAACCTATTTTATTACCAGCTCGGAATCTCCCTTCACATGTAGATGGGGGACATGGATCTCAAGGGCCAACTCGAGGCCGGTGATGAGAGCCTGGTACTCTGCCTCGTTGTTCGTACAACCTTCTGACAATAGGAACGAGTACGGCAGAACGGCTTGCGCCGGGGTAATGAAAACAATACCCAGACCCACTCTGTTGAGCTTGGGGTCGTTGAGCCTTCTACCGGTGGGGCTCCGGGAGGCGCCGTCGAAATGCATTTGCCAACACGGGACAACATGATCTACTGAGAGGATCGTCTCGTCGGGGAAATTCAGGTCTAGGGATTGATCTGCGGAGGTTGGATGGGCAGCTAAAAAGTCTGCCAATGCTTGTCCCTTAACGGCCTTCTGAGGCACGAACCTGATATCAAACTGCTGGAGAATCACCGCCCACCATGCTAGTCGGCCAGTCAGCATGGGGCGGTTTAGGATGTACTTCAGTGGATCTAACCGAGAGATCAATTGCCCCTCGTGGTGTTGTAGGTAGTGCCGCAACTTCTGCACGGCGAAGACGAGCGCAAGGCAGCTCTTTTCGATAGGGGAGTATCTGACCTCCGTATCGAGAAGCATGAAGCTAAGATAGTAGAGACTGTTCTCAGTTCCCTCGTTATTCTTCTGGGCGAGCAGCGCGCCGAGGGATCTCTCCAGGGCGGTCACATAAAGGACCAATGGATTTCCGGAGACGGGTGGCATCAAGACCGGAGGTTGGAGCAGATACTTCTTGATTTCCTCGAAGGCGGTCCGACACTCCTCATCCCATTCATAGGTGGCTCCCTTCTTCATGAGCCGGGAAAAGGGATTACACTTACCGGCCAGATTCGCGATGAATCGGCGTATATAGGCTAGGTGGCCTTGCAGGCCTCGAAGCTCCCAAATGTTGCTCGGGGGAGGCATTTGGCTGATGGCCTTGATCTTCTCCGGGTCGATCTCGATACCTCGGTATCTGACAACAAAGCCCAGGAACTTCCCCGAGGTGACACCGAAGGCACACTTCAACGGGTTCATCTTCAGGCGACGGGAACGGAGGAAACCGAACACTTTCTCGAGGTCTTTGAGATGGTCCTGGCACTGATGTGACTTGACTACGAGGTCGTCCACGTAGCATTCCACCAATGTCCCGAGGATCGGTTTGAATATGCGATGCATGGCCCTCTGATAAGTGGCACCTGCATTCTTTAAACCGAATGGCATAACCTGGTAGCAAAAGGTACCTTGGGGAGCCCTGAAGGCAGTGGACTCCTCGTCTTTGGGGGCCATCCGGATCTGGTTGTACCCGGAGTACCCATCCATGAAAGAGAGGGCTTGGAATCCGGCTGTGGCGTCAATCAACAACTCCGTCACAGGGAGTGGGAAGTCATCCTTTGGGCAGTGGCGATTGAGATTGTGGAAGTCGATGCAGACTCTGATCTGCCCATTCTTCTTCCTGACCGGCACAATGTTGGAAAGCCATTTGGGGTACTGGACCTCCTTAATGAAGTTAGCTTTGATAAGCTTGTCAACTTCGGCCTCAACCATAGCACCATGAGAAGGGTGCATTTTCCTGGGAGGCTGCTTAAACCCACGATGTTTTGCCGGGAGGCCCAGACAGTGAACGAATACCTGGGGATCCAGTCCTGGCATCTCGTTGTAACTCCAGGCAAACACATCACGGTGCTGTTTGAGGAAGTCTAAGTACTGCTGCCGCTCCTCGAGGGACATGGCCACACTGATCAATGTGGGTTTCAGATCTACCTCGCTACCAAGGTTCACCTGTACCAATTCATCAACCGTGGTAGAGACGCCTTCTTCAAAGGTGGGGGTAGCATCCTCCAAGTCTTCCTCCCCACCCATGGGGGAACTTCCCATGACGGGAGATACTTCTGGGCTCTCAAAACCCGAGGGGCAGCTGGTGCCGGATTGGGCAGCAGCGGTCATCACATCAGGAGACTCACTTGTCGTTGAGACCATAGCAATGAATGCATTTGATCCTATCCCATCTGGCCTCCGACCTAAGGGGCCACGTCTGATAATATCAAAGCAGTGGTGACGTGTCGGCCCGAGTCGGTGGATTCCAGCCCGACGGAAGAGACACGTATGGCGTACCGCCGTCGTCATGATCTTGACGTCCCGGTACCGTACAGGGGTAGGAGGTTTCGGGATGACCCGAGCCTGGTTGATGTAGGAGTACGAGGTGATTTTCCGCCATCGCTTGGACACGGGAACATGACTTCCTTGCGTACCCGAAATAAGAAAACATTGCCCCATGTCAGGGGTCGTGGCCTCCAACCAGTGGATCAGAAGGATGTAGGCGTCATCCATGCTTGCCCAAGGATCACCTGTGACCGGGGCGGGTCCGTCCTCACTTACTAGGATCTGTTTATCCTTACTTTTGTAATAAACCGCATCTAGATAGCGGGCCTCACAAGAAGCGAAAGGGGATGCATCTCCTTGGAGCACGCCTACTCGACCATTGAGGGAGTATTTGAGGAATTGATGATACGAAGAGGGGACCGCTGCATGCAGATGGAGCCATGGCCTACCCATCAATGCATTGTAGGTGGTATCCTGAGAGACGACCATGAACTCGGTGCTGGCAATTAAGCCACCGAACTGAGTCTTCAGGCGGATCTTTCCGACTGGGGTTTGCTCTGTCCTGTCGTACCCCTGGATCTTGAGGTCAGAGAGGGTCAAATCACCTTCAGACAGACCCAGCTTTCGCAGTGTCTAGGTCGGAATTAGGTTGATTCCAGAACCCGTGTCAACGAGGCAGCGATGGACTTCCACACCGTTGAAGTGGCCAGTGATGTACAGCGGGCGAATGTGCCCCTGTATCAGAGGGTCCTCATCTTTACCGGAAAACGAGATAACCACCTGACACTCGGCATTTTCAATCGTCTCGGTATGGAAGGCTTCTGCAGCTGCTACCTCCGTCTCGAACTAGAGGGGGCTCCTTAGGGACTCGGCAAGTTCCTCGCGCATCTCGGATGACAGGCGCAGGGCCTCAAGGATGGAGAGCCTCACCGGAATGCCGGCCAGGTTCTTTAGGACATCATACTTGCGTGCCAAACGCGAACCTCTGCTTACAGGGGTTTTTTCGGCATTTGGAGGCATAGTGGGTCCTGCCGGTTGAACTGGCGGTCGGCTAGCACTGGGTACATCCTACTGCCTGCTAGTAGAAGCCTGAAGAGTAGTCGCCGGACTAGGATCGGGCAGCAGAGGCTGGCATGTAGCTGGGCAAGACTGACTATGATACGGACGAGGCAGCTCTCCCCGATCCAGTAGCACAAACGGTGGTGGAGGTAAAGCCGAGGGTGTTAGATGGGGCTGCACATGCTGAGCTCTACGCTGAGCCTACTGACTGGTCTCGGTAGCGTGCACGGCTTGGCCACAAGTGCCTGATGACGTGCCTCGATGACCGGCGCGATTGCGATTCCGCTGACGTTGACATCGGCTGGAAACGTTGGGGAGGTCCGCCTGGCATTCCCCCTCGTCAGGGGTCATATAGGGCTTTACCAGCTCCACGGTGTTAACCGAAGCGTACCCTTGACTGTCGCTCGAGGAGTCATCCACCACTGGGCAGATTCTGGGAGGAATCCCCATTTCGGGGGGCAGAAAGTCGCCGAATGTGCGGGATGATGACGGCACCGTTGGTGCACGTTGCTTCTTCTTGCGTCGCCTCTGCTTGCCCGTTTGGGAAGAGGTCGATTGCGAAGACGATGCGGAGGTACCGACCATTTCTTCTGAAGGTTCCGACTGCTTCAGGCGTGCCCGGATGATACCATGGGCACGGATGATAGTTTTTCGAGCCATCCAGTCATCGTATTTCCGGGACCCGCGGTTGGGGACCTGTTTCCATTCACCCTCGCTGTCGCTGCTGATCCCTGATCCTGCAAAGACACCCGCCACTTGGGCTGGATCCGGACCCAACTTGACTATGTTGTTATTGAACTGGTCTTGAAGCCATTATTTAAACACATATCATTGCTTAAGGGTGTTCCCTAGGATCCGATGATAAGGGCAGTAGTTGGAGTGATCGGTGAGATGCGCCTCCACCGACCTCTTGCACTCAGGCAAGCGCACAATCCCTTGCTCCAGAGCACTTCGGAAGTAGCCAGGGACCTGATTTTCGTTGAATGAATAGGTCTGGTACCTTCTTTCCGGATAGGGGGCCCTGGGGGCCTGGCCCTGATGAGGGGCCGGAGGGGCCTGCCGAGAAGGCGGCGCCTGATTGTCTCGCCTAGGTGGCGGTGGCGCATTGCGTGGGGGAACCTGTCGGTTCTGAGGCGGTCGCTGCTGGGCAGGAGCCTGTGCTTGAGGTGGAGGACCTCTGCGGGGTTGCGGGGGTGGTGCCGCCGACAGTAACTCCAGCTGCCTCGGGGCTTCTATTTGAGCCACCGCGGCGGGTTCAGCCCTGGCGGTCCTCCTGGCTGGGATCATAGGGGGCAACAAACGTGCCTGACTAGCCTGTTGCAGGGCTTCCTCGAGGCGCTGGGCCTTATCTGAGAAATCTCTGAACCCTCCAGGGTAGTTCTGGGTAATTAGGGAGGGTACCAGCTCTGTCTTGACATTCCCCACACACATCGTCAGTAATTTCTCCTGAGTCAGTGGCATATCGAGGGAATACGTAAGTCCCTTCCACCAGGCTATGAAATCTGCAACCCGCTCATCAGGCCTCTGTTTGCACTTGAAGAGGTCTGCAATGCTGGTCTTTCACGTGGTAGAGATGAACTGGTAAAGGAACTGCCGGCGGAGATCCTCCCATCTGGTCACTGATCCGATAGGGAGCTGGCTGTACCAGACGAACGCCGGACCTTCCAATGTCTGTACAAAGCATCAGAGCTTGGCGGATTCTTGCTGAGCCGGGGTCCCCAGCATGGGGCCACACCTGGAAGAAAAATGTGCCAAGTGCTGTGGCGGGTCCCCTATCCCGTTGAAGGGTGAGAAAGTGGGGTTTCCAAAACCCAGAGGCGTGGGCATATCATCCACCCACGCGGGATAAGGCTTGCCATCCGGTGGAACCGCCACCTGCCGCGTTTCCAACGCTTCGAGGGGGGCTGTGAGTGCCGCAATAAGGTCATCCCGGTGGGGGTCCCTCTCTTGACGGGGATCCCTAACCACCAGTGCATTACCAGGTTCTTCAACACGGTAGACTGCCTCAGCCACTCGTGGATCAACTGGCGGAACGACTTGCGGGGAGACTGGGGGAACCCGGGCTGGGCTCTTCAGATTGCCCCGTCGCTCGAGGGGGTTTGGTGAAACGTATCGCGCACTCTTTCCATACGTTCCGACTTCTACCCTATCTGCGGCAGTAGCATGATCAGGGTTGCCCGGAGGCATCTCACCGGGGGGAAATTGTTCCTGTCACGAACCAGCCCGAGTCGACCCTGAATCGGTCACCCAGGCCAGCCCGCGACAAGTCCCGAGAGGCGTTCCCGATCCTCCCGGGATGGTGACAAGCACCAAGGGAATCAATAGAGTACACAAGGGAACGATTTCGCCCATATATAAACAATCAAACAAACAACGGAAATAAATGGACAACCCAAAATGAATTTATATAAAAATTGAACTAAATATTATTTGT
This sequence comes from Viscum album, assembly GCA_963277665.1. Lineage (NCBI taxonomy): Eukaryota > Viridiplantae > Streptophyta > Magnoliopsida > Santalales > Viscaceae > Viscum > Viscum album. Next base: position 190,076,825 of record OY728147.1, read on the forward strand.
AAAAGAAACTAAAATTAGAACAAAACCAACAAATCAACTGAACAATCCCGATGAAAAAAAATAACTCCATGTGACACTTCTGGTCACTCTCTAACACAATAATAAAAAGTCGCCCAAGGTGATCAAACTAAAGATGAAACCTGCACAAGGGCTAAAAAAAGAAGAAGACTATAGGCGTGAGTATTAAAACTCAGTAGGTTAGCCCGGTATTCTATTCCCAATGCACATTACTTTAAAATAAAAGAAACCTCAATTTATAGTTTTAAATTCAAGATTTGAAAGTATGGTTTTCAAATGAGGTTCCATGCTATAATAATTATCAGACAAAAACATGCATGTTTAATAAACAAAAATGCAAGTAACAATTATTTTCAAAGAGGTGAAACTTCAAAATGAATATAGTTTTCAAGAGGGCTAATTTAAAGAATTTTAACATTCAAATAAATAACACATACTACTTAATTTACCAACCAAACACACCGTATGCCGACGGTGAGTACAAAATAGCCAATGAGCACTAGTCACAGGAATACCCCTAGGCACTAGTTAGTTGTGAGCCCCAGGTACCTCGTATCTCGGTGAAAGTAACCATAATAAATATCCGTTCTTGTGCACGAGCCACTAGTAGGGAACCTACCCATAACATATTGGTCCCCAATCATCATCATCATCATAGTTTAGTTAGTGTTGTCATCATCAAACTTGCTACGTGAAACAGGGGCCAACCCCCACAGAATCACTAGCATACTAGTACACGTCCGCCCACCTAGATAACCGGGATTCCCTTTAGCGCTCAATCAAGTTACACATATTATCAAATACACATTTCACATCCCCATTCCATTACAAAACCATATAAACACAAACATCCCATAATCATTCTTCACATTTCTTACACTAATCAACAAACCGCTAAATATTTTGGTAAGACAATTTCATGAAGTGTATTGAGGCTTTGCACATAAAACTCTTTCAAAAACACTCTTTAAATTATAAACACACATCCTAACCAAACCAAATAATATTTGTCAGACCAATAAACATTTAATAAAATCATTTAATGGACCATAAAACAATCCCAATTGCACAAATTGTTATATACAAGTAAAACACTCCTTCATTTCTAGGAAATGCCAAACGGGCCTTTAATTATTTCCTCAAAACTATCCTTTGACGAAGGTATGAATTTTAATTCTATTAAGGATCTGTATAAACACAATTTAAAGTAGAAAACCACATTCATAAATCTCTTATAATACTCAGGTTACATATTCAAAACACAACCATTTTCATAAAGATGTGAAACATTCCATTTTTGGGCAACTCGGGCCAAAATATGTTGTAAATCAAAACCCACTTGATTGTAAAAACAAATACAAATAGGAAATCCATATAAGTACCCAAAAATACCATTTATCATTATTCCAATTTCTTTATAAATCCAAACAAATAACTTTTAAATCACACATCACACATAAAAGCCAACCAGGCAATTTACCGAACACATGACATGCCCTTTTTAAACAAAACAATTTATTTTAAGTACATAAAAAGAAATAAAACACCAATTGAAAGCCATATTTTCATTCAAGATACTGTAACATTTTAAAAATACCATAGACCAGATTATAAACCTCACAAAATATTTGCAAAAGATAACGAAACATTTAAACAAACACTTGTTGAGAACTTTCATGAAAAAACAACACTACCGTTCACAAACCAATGATTAAACAACCACTTTGAACACCAATAAAATTATCCAAAGGATGAAAAACAATAATAAACATATATATCTGGTGTTAAATATAATAAAATGATGAAACTTAAATAATAATGTCATGTGCAAGGGGTATCCTACCTCAAATCTTTGGCGTAATTGAAACGCACACCCGAAATCACCCGCCGCGGGTTTATAAACCCTAAAACTATAATTACCAGACCTAAGAAAACATAAAACCCATCAATAAACATTTTATAACAAAACCCTAGGTCTATCAATACTAGAGTACAATATAAAATGAAGAAATAATTAATGGAGGGGGATGAGGAAGAAGAAAGGAAAATGAATCTCACCTTTCATCCTAGAAAACTATTCGTCTTCCATTAGATATGAAGCCCTAGATAAAAGGTAATGGATTGAAAATTCTTGGAGAGACTCCTAAGGTCTGGACTAAGCAGGTGAAGAAGATTGGGGGCTAAAATAGTACTAATTGAATGAGTTATGGGTGAAACAATTTACCTTATCAATTCTGGACGTTTTGAGGAAACTAGAGAACAATCGCCCTAATACGCGACACATATGAGCTCCAAATAGGTAAAATAGATTATGAGGGATAATATAGGGTTATTGGCTTCGAGGGGGAGGTGGAATCACCGAAAAAGAGTAAAAAATGAAAATGATATAAATGAAACAAATTATTTTTTTTAAAACAGGAAATGGGCCCATGGGCTGGCCCAATACCTAAAAAAGTAACCCAAATTCACCCAACTTATGAATTTATAATGGGTCCAAAAGGATAAATAAATTTTAATGTATCAGTATAGGACAAGCAGGAAGTTGAATGGGTGAAAAAGGATGAAAAACAAAAGAGTTATAAAAGAAACAAATTCGGTTTTTAAAACTGGGAATGGGCTCACGGTTGGCCCAAATCATGAAGTAACCACCCTTTCTTCAAAAACTACTAAACAAACAATGGGGATCCCAAATTAGGGTGGTTAGACATATATGAAACTTCAAAACTCAAGATTTATCCCATCAAATACCCATGAAAAGGATCGGTATTTCTAATGGGCCGGATCAATACAATGAAAGAAAAGAAAAAAAACCATGTGTGACAGTTCCTGCCCCTGCTGCCCCGGCCTGGGATTACCATAGTCGGGTCGCCGCTCTGCGGCGCGCTCAGCCAAGAGTTCGTCAACCAGCCTCTTCTGCTCAGCAAGCTGCTGGCGTAACGCGGCCTTCTCAGGATCCTCATCCATTTTCTGCACAGAAGCGGACGGTTCGGAGTGCTTGACGGTTCCGACGTGCTCTTTACCCTTGCCGGTGTTTCGACTGAGTACCAGTGACTCTGTGGGTACGGGCAGGCCTAGCAGGTTCCTCTGCTGACGGGTAACTCTCCCTGATGGGTCCAGTAGTGGCGGTGTGCCCTCTGGGGGGAAGTCTCCATCAAGGAGTTCCAGTTCGTCTTCCCTGTCCACAATGTCGGCCATGTGGACCGCGATTCCTCTCGAGGGCATGTCCTCGATGTCGCATAGCGAATCGGGTTGTCGTCGAATAGGATCGAAAAGAAGGGCGACATAGTGTCCCCAACCATGGACTTGCACATGGGGGGTGGCTTCCCTGACGATCTTGCGGAGTGCTTTAAAACTCTGAACGCATTTTCGTTGGAGGGCACTCTAGTGACCTGGCGACTCGGGGTGCTGGGCCACAAGGAGCGCGACCGCATCGATCAGGCCGCACTGTTCGCCAATCTCCTTGAAGTGCTCTCGACTCCTGGGGTATACCACCCATTATCAACGGAGGCTGAAGTGAGTCACCCAGAGGGTTCGACAAAAGCATCCCACTTCTTCAGGGGTAAGAGACTCGGGTACGCGGAAATTCAGCGCTGCCGTGGGCCAGAACTTCTCTTGGAAATAGTCCGCTGCAAGAATACTCCAAAAGCTCCTGGGTTCGGCCTCGGGGTCTATCCCTGCATTACCCCACTCATCAACCGAGGGCGGATGAGGGACCGGTAGCAGTACCGAGGCGGACCTCTGGGATAGAAAACTCGGCGGTGGAGAATACAGCGAGCGAGAGGACTGGCCACCAAATTCTGGGCCTTCCTCTGAAGAGAGAGGTGACCTGACCACAATGTCACGATAGGATGGGCTAACATCCACTGCTTCAGGCACAGGAATCGCCGTTACCGGTGCCTGGTCATGTCGTTTCTCTACCACCGTTGACCCCCAAAATAGCTCCCCGTGATCTCGAGTAGAGGTAGAGGGCGCTTCGGGTGACGATGGCGGTGACTGCGCGGTCGAGACCTGCGAAGTTCCAAGAATCTCTTCCTCCTGGATGTATCTGCGGAGGGAGATGGGGATCCAGTGGACCTCATGTTCTGGGAGAACGAGGCTGACGTGTCTGGTTCCTGCCCCGGTCCTTGATACGGAGGAGCTGGGAGAAGGTTCCATGGATGAGTCGTACTCCACTTCAGAGTCGGAGAAACGAGCAGGTTTGATCTCCACCCTGGCTTTCCCAGGATTCTTCTTGTGGCGGCGGTGACCCGCTATCCTGCCCCGGGGTGGCTCTTCGGGACAGGGTTGATCCCTATCATGGAGTCGCGGGGAGGCACTGGCGCCGTGGCGGAGAGGGCCCCCGCTCGAGATGCCCGAGGTGCGAGGGGCACCAGGGAAAATATCGAAGGGTACGTGGGGAGGGACTCCATGAACACCCATGTAGGCGGAGCCTCTGTTGGGATCGGCAGGAGCATGGGGAGGACCTCCATGGTCAATGCGGGCGGAGCGAGGCTGACCTTCACTCCTTGAGTTGCTGGGGCGAGGAGGACCTTCGCCAGTCGCGGAGAGGACGTAGGGGGGACCCCCACGTTGAAGAAGGGTCGGATGCATGGTGCCTTCCGATTGGCAGTCGGGGGCAGGAGAATGGGCTCCGTACCCTGTGTAGTGGGCGCGGGAAATGTTTCCGCGTTGAGCGTCACTGCCGCGGGGCAGGTCTTCCTGCAGGATGGGGGTATCATGAGGCATGCCTCCATGACAAACCTCGAAGCGGGGAAGGGCCACGCTCTGTGGAGTAGTGGTACGGGGAGGACCTCTGTACGGGGTGACATTACCGCAGGTTAGCTCGCGGCGATCACCACTTGGGCCTGCAACCCGGAGAGTCAACCCAACCTGCCCATGGGGCGGTTGGGGTCTCAATCTTGGTTGGGTGAAGGGGTGCCCCTGCTCAATGTACTCGGGGGCTTCATGATGCACGTCGGCGGTGGCTCGGGCCACTGTAGCTATCGACGTGGACGCGCCTGAGCGAGCGTCCTCAGCCCGAGCCCAGCGCTGACGTCGGGTCAGGTGGGCCGGTGCAGGTGGTGCAGGGATGTAGTCTGCCTGCTCTTCCTGCGGGGCCGGACGGCGGCGCTGACGCGGCCGGACGGGAGCTCTCGCCTGGGGCCCCTGGGTCGGGGCCCTGAGCGGACTGAGCCGGACAGTGCCCGCCTCTTCAGTGTAAGGAGAGGAGTCGTCAAGGCGTTCCGGGGATAGGCTCCCGAAACGGTTGAATGTTGGGGTGGGGAGCAGGGGCTCCCTGCGCGGCCTATTAGGGCGGCATTGACTGCTGGGCCTGGAGGCCTCCAGGTCCAAGCGGGCCATATCCCTGGTCGGGATGACCCCTTTCTCCTCGTACCTGCGCACGAGGCTGTTGATCACCCTTCGTTGGATGACCTCTGATGGGGAAAGGGGATGTGGGCGTCCCGTATTCCGTGGCGTGGCAGCCGTCGTGGCGGTAGTGGCGCCATGTGGGGTGGTTATGGCAATGTTGCCCCTGCCCCTGCGTAGGTTCGCGGGTGGTGATCGCACCTCTGTAACTGCAACTTGGTTCCTGAGAAACAAAGAGATCAACTCATCAACACCGAGAGGGAAGAGGATTGACAACCAGTGCCCCAACGTCCTTCCATTCTCCACGTTTGTAAGAAGGATCCACGCCAACACGCTACAGGGTGGAATGCCCCACGTTCTACTACCCCGACTTCTGGTGAGTTTCACGACAGGCCCGCTATTTGCTTGGCGGGACCAGGCACCGGATACCTGGATCCGGTGACACGTCAACCCACTGGTGACTCGAACGCTACTAATCTCCATGCTGAGGAGAAGAATTTCACGTTGGGTTCACCATTTCTGTTTCCGACGCTTTCACCGGGGCTCGCGCGCGTCCGTCTGTGGAGGAGGACGCGCCGCTTTGTTGCCCCGCATTCCCGCTTTCCAAAGGCGGGCGACATTCGTTCCTTGTTCAGGTACGTTTTCTCCTTGATTGAAACGGGATGATGGGATGTCGGTTCTTCCTTCCGTGGATTCCTCCTCGGAACTTTTCACCTAGTCCGGGTCTCCCTCATAGATTTAATACGTAGTTCGTGAAACTCTTCCCAGTGCCATGTTTCCATGGACGCCAGTTAATTACACTGCTTCTGTCGGGACATTCCAAAGGGTCCAGTCAGGGCAGCAACTTTCGGTCGGGGGAGTAGTCACGTTGAGGCACCAGTAGCGTGTCTGGATGCTGGGGAATCTGTCTTATTTGTCTATTATCCCTGATTGCAGGGCTTCTCGAGGGCGTGGAAGCCTGAGGCATCCCACAACGAGCGCGGGGAATTATGTCATAGACACATATCTGAGGTTTTCCTCAGCTTCCCGCGTTTAACACAGGGCACAACACGAGTTTAACATCCAGCGGAGGCGGGTCAGCCCATGGGTGGCTGTGAAGAGGGTCATACCGACACAGTCTCACCGAGATACTACGGTCCGGGAGAGAGTCGGGATGGGTGCTAGATGGATAAATGGAGTGGAGGGGAATGAAATGGGACCATCGCAAGGACGATGGTGAAGTTGGGCTTGAGCCTTGACGAGGCTTCCTACGTATCCCCGTGGCAGGGAATCAAAGTCCGTGTAGTTCAGGATGGGAATGGGTGTGCAGTTTAATGTCATGTAGGACAAGGGGGGATACAGTTTAACGTCGTGCTGGACGAGGGCGAAACTCGATGTGAAATGAACGACCGAGCAATGTGTCTTGAACCTCATGGAGGCTTCCTACGTACCATGCCTTGACATGGATCAAAGACCTCATAGTTCAGAGTGGGAATGGGTCGCAGCGGCTTACCACTGGACCAGAATGCGGTTTAACGTCATGCTGGATGTGGGTGAGACCCGACGTGAAATGACGGGTGGGCTTGAACCTCATGGAGGCTTCCTACGTACCATGCCTTGAAATGGATCAAAGACCTCATAGTTCATAGTGGGAATGCAGTTTAACATCATGCCGGACGAATATGGGACCCGACGTGAAGAAACGATGGGTGGGCTTGAACCTCAAAGAGGTTTCCTACGTACCATGCCTTGACATGGATCAAAGTCCTCGTAGTTTGGATAAGGGGTCAGGGTCGGTGCTCACTCTAAGCCCACGTGAGTCATTCTCGATGTGAGAAACAAGAGGTTGCAAGGACCTGACGATCACATCGCGAGGGGTGCGTCCGTGAGAAGCGAAAAGGGGCTTACGCGTTAGGTGGCCCATGGTGTTGGGACTTACTCCAGGATGGAGGCCCAGAGGGGGGTGCCTCGTTCCCTATCACTCCCTCCACTGACCTTGGTAGTGGGGAAGTACAGAGATGCACGGGTGCAATCATCCGTACGAAAGGTTAGGGGCTTACGCTCTGAGGCAACCCTTCCTCTACGAACATACGCCACTCCGACAAGGAGGATCTCATTCCATGTGCGGAAGAGTTCCGTTCCCGTGGAGACGAGTGGTGTAAAAAATGTTCGAGCTGGGGGGACCCTTCGTGAGGGAGACGAGGTTGGTTCACAATTTAACGTCATGTGTTGAAGACGTGGTGCTTGGCAGTTTAACATCCTGCAGCTCGGACGAGGTGGGTTCACTCCGCACCCCTAGGGCTTACATAACCGGTACCCTCTGGTCCTTGGGGAAGGGAAGGTGCCGGTAAGGCCATGGTTATGGGGGGTTGTGGAACGAACCATCGAGGGGTCCACGTTAGTGTGGCTATGCGAAGAAGCAATAACCGTTAGCGTGCCTATGCGAAGAAGCATTAGGCGAAGCAACGCTATGGGAGGTATTGTCCATGGGACTTTGAAATCACATCATGCAAACCTGGAGGGTCGCACGGGAAGAGGAATCGCTAAGCAGAGGAGTGTGCTTTGCAAAGTGGGGTGCCTTGGCCTTAGCATGGGGAATATGTGTGAGTGGAAGGCGCTTCGCGAAGTGGAACAGTGTTCGCGGAGCACTGCCTCGCGAAGAAGGAGTGTCTCGCAAAGCAGGGTCCTGCAAACCAATGTGCTTCGCGAAGTGGAGCGATCCTGTCTTAGCATAGGGATCACTCGTATGGGTTGGGTGTTTTGCGAATCACAAGTGCTCTGCGGCTGCCCGGGTTCCCTTGGGAATCCCCTTCCTTCGTGAATGCACTTGAGCTTCGCGAAGGGCATCCCTCTCGGAAGAGGGGCTCAAAACGAGACAAAGCAGAGTCGTCTCACGATGTAGAAGTACCTCGCGGAGCTCATGATTCCCGGGGCAAAGCGTGCTTCGCGATTCGGGATAGGAGAAGCCAAAAGGTCCGGTTGTCCGTCCTCGGGACTTAGGGGGAGTCCAGTATTTATAGGGAAGGGGCACCGCGAAGCAGCGCCTGCACGCCGCCTCAAGGGCTTCGCGGCGGCTCGCGAACGTCAAATGGGTTCGTGGAGCATTACCACCTCTGGAGCTTCACGGCGGATCGAGAACGTCAAATGGGTTCGTGGAGGATTACCGCCTCTGGAGCTTCGCGGCGGCTCGTGAACGTCAAATGGGTTCGCGGAGGATTACCTCCTATGGAGCTTCGCGGCGGCTCCATGGTCGGGGCGCTTCGTGGCGGGGCTTCGCGACGGAGCTTCGCGAGGCAGCGCGCCGGCCTTCTTTTTCGTTTCTTTCTTTCGGGCCACATTTTTGGTGCCAACAGGGAGCAAGTTTGTTACCTAAAGAGGCCTTAACAAATGCATCGCTTCCCCACACATGTAAATTTGATAACATGGATTTCTTTCCACTCCATAACTCATATGGAATACCATTTATCGATTTAGTTGGTAATTGGTTTAGTATGTGCACCACTATTTTTAATGCATATCCTCAAAAAGATAATTAAAGACCCACACGACTCATCATTGATCTAACCATGTTCAACAGGGTGCGATTCATCCTTTCACTCACACCATTTCACTAGGGCATGTAAGGAGGAGTGAGTTGGGATAGGATCCTAAAATCCTATAAGTAATCAATGAAGAATTTATTAAGATATTTTCCACCTCAGTTTGAGCGGAGTTTCTTAATATTCTTACCAAGATGGTTCTCAACTTTATTCTTGTATTCTTTGAACTTATCAAAATAATCCAACTTATACCCCATTAAGTAGATATATCCATATCTACTAAAATCATTAATAAAAGTTATGAAGTATGAGTACCATCCCCTTGCTTCAACTAGAAATGGTCCACACACATCAGTATGAACCAATTCAAGAAGTTATATAGCCCTTTCACCTTTCCCACTAAATGGGGCTTTGGTCATTTTGCCTTGAAAACATGGATGAAATATGCCAAGTGGTTTTAGTTCTAAAGAATCTAAATGTCCATCTTGATATAATTCTGTCAAGCATTTCTTGTTTACATGACCTAGCTGGTAATTCCAAAGTTGGGTGTTGTATGAGTCATGTGAAGTATCTTTGTTATCAATTTCCATTACTTGGTTTGTGTAATCCAACATGTAATGACTGTTGTATAAATGTGCCCTACCAAAACAAATTCTATCTTTTTAAAAGAAGAAACATTCATTTCAAATATTGAAAAAACCCTATCTATATATTATCTAGATACAAAAATAATGTTTTTAGTAACATGAAACACATAATAATAACCTTTTAACACCAAGATCAACCCACTAGGAAACATGAGGTGGTAGTCCCTGACAACTACAATAGAAAGTCTGACTTCGTTGGATACTCGTAGATCTACCTTTCCTCGATCAATATTCTTGAATATACTTGGTTCTTGTATTTGGATACATATGTGATCACCAAAATATGTATCTAATACTTACTTTTTAGAAACAAATAGATTTCATTTGATAAAAAATGAACCTGAAGCTTCCTCTTTCTTATTAGGCTGGGTGCAGTTCTTCTTCCAGTGGCCTTTCTTGCCACATGCGAAAAAAACAACCTCCTGTTCCCTTGCCTCCCCTTTGATCTTCCTTTTCTTGGAAGGTTGTGAAGAAGATTTGGGATTAAATATATTTACCTTCCCTTTCCTCTTATTCACAATAAGAACATAAGGCTTTTCACACTTCATATCTTTGTCCACTTAACGAATGAGGATAAAAAGATCAGATAGAGACTTCTCAATTTTATTCATGTTAAAATTAATAACAAATCTAGAGAAGCTCTGAGGGAGTGATGTGAGAATGATATCGGTTCCCAATTCTTTAGAGAGTTTAAACCCTAGAACCTCCAGGTGCTCAATGTATCCAATCATATTGACTACATGAGGCCCTATTGGGGAACCCTCTCTAAGATTACTCTAAAAGAGTGCCTTGGAGATCTCAAACCTTTCCTATCTTGCTCTCTCCTGGTAAAGACCACATAGGTGCTCGAGCATGCTATAAGAATACATGTTTTCATTAGAATTCATGAGATCACTAGACATTGATGATAGCATCAAACATTGAATGTCAACCGTGTCGTTCATATGCTTATCATAGACTAAGAAATCCTCATCACTCGTCTATTTGGCAGGAAGATTAGGTAATTTTGACTCCAACACGTAAGAATTCTATTCATGGCGTTGGATAACCCAAAGGCATCTAAACCATTCCTAGAAGTTACTACCATTTAGGATGTTGTCTTTATCCAGAATTGATCACAGAGATCATGTGGTTGACAAGCTTTTCATTTTTATTCTAAAATTTAAAGATCATATCATTAGTACTTTCTTGATTACATTTTTATGAGAAATAATAAATTAGGTCTCCCACTATTTTATCAAATACCAATGGCCCTCACCATTGAACTCAGAATGTCTAGTTGCCATGAAATTCTAGTGGAAAAGATCAATATTCCCCTTCACATAATCCCAACTAGGGTTGCTAAAGCTATTTGAAGGTATTTAGGTAGGCAGGTCTTTGCCAACTACGGGCTTGTAGCTCCTTGATCTGTTGAGTGGACTCCCCAATCCTGAAATCCTGACTTTGGATTTCCTCAACTCTTTCCTCCAATATTACACTAATTCTATCAAGATATACTCTTATTGATGTAATATGGTTAAGTCAACCTGAAACCTTTCATAAAGGATTCCTATATAAAGGTAAGTGTCCTAAAAAGGGTTGGATAAACACATAGTTTTATTCAGTTTTTCCCTTAATCAAGTAACAAAAGGATTGGTCTAACTTAATATTTTATTTGAGGGATTTTTATCTCTTATGTGTGAATATATTATTATCATTATCACATTATTATTAATATTAATTGGAACTTACATATGTGATTAAACATATCTTGATAATATTTACGCATAAGTCTGGTTTATTTTAGTTACATATTTCATGCTTGTTTAATTCATTAATTGTGTGATTGTGACAACACATCCATAATGATAAACCATGCATCTGACAGAAATAAAATAAATCAAAGGGTATGATCATTAGCTTTTCTAATGGTTAGTTTATCTAGTGGTTGATAAAATAACCCTGACCTAGGGGAAAAAACACCTTGAACCTTTTGGGTTTGTGTTTATAGATTTCCACCTGTCCACCTCTGTATCTCCTGAGATTTATTTCTTCTAAGTTACAACTTGAATTGCCTCAACTAGATTGGGAGTTCCATCCATTACATATGTCTTTTTTTAACTCACACACAGTTGATGGGTAAAACGGGGTTTTACATAAAAGAAACCTTGGGTATGAAGGCCCTACATATTAATGAGGAGAATGCTCACAGACCAACAAATTTAATTTAAATAAATAAATTAAAAGAAACCATCTACATAGAAAGTTCTTAGTCTAGCTCATGATCATCCATACATGCAATGATATTTATGCATAAATAAAACTAGAATTTAATTTTTTTAATCATTCTTGTTTAAGATAAATCATGCTTGAATCAATTAATTATTATCTTTAATTAATAAATCCTTTTATCTTAAACCTTTTTCTGAATTTCCTTGTGATTCTCATCTATCATAATTTTAAAAAAATAAATTCATTTAAAATTATCTTTATACATAAATTGTACCTTGGAGGTAACCCGATGAATTTCTATTCATAACTACCCAATGAGTAGAAATGAACATTAAACAGATGTTAAATTAAACACACACATATATAAAACACTTATCATGTGTTGTGCCTCATTTTTACGCCTGCACAATGGTACATGTCTCAAGGGTTTATATAATACAATAATAAATTTTAATAAATCTACCTAATTTGGATGAGTACACGACGTGTACTATTTTTCACCTACCATCCAAAGTACATGCCTGGGGAAACGACGTGTGAGTTTAATTTGGAAATATTCAGAGTAAACAGCTTGTCCAGTGGGCCACACACTATGTAGTTCCTTGTTACATGGTCTCCAACCAGGCAAGCCATGTAAAGGGTACACGATCCAATCCTAACCCGAAGGGACTACACACCATGTCCAGTGGGCCACATAGTGTGTAATCTGGAAGCTGTGTGCTACCTATTCCTAGTCAACACATGGAGTCATTAAGACTTAGACAAAATCTAATGGCACGACTTGGTTTGGAGGACCATACCCGATGCATTGAAACTTGACTACACAACATGTACTACTGAATACACGTCATGTGTTCTGGTGTTGTATGTCCAGGAACCTTCAAAACCTCTAGATTAGATCCTCTATTTTATTTTAATCAAAATTAAAATAAAATATTGTTTCTATAAGGTGAATGAGAAACGAAAGAGGAGGAATAAATATTGAGATCCATATTTGCAAAATGATTAACTTGAATTGAAACAACTAAATTATTAAATGCATAAATCATCAATTAAATATTTAAATAATTATAAACTATGATGTAACCGCTTTGATACCACTTGAAGGTTCCAAGTGTAGTGGAAGCGCGGTTGGGTCGACACCCAAATTTAATTTTTACCATGATCAATGATTATTCTAGGATCAATATGAAGATGAATTCCAATCTCAATGGAATAGAATCAAATATTTAGATAAATAAGGAAGAGGCCCAAAACCTTTAGAGAGGATCTTGCACATTATGTTTATAATTAATTTAATTAATTTCATAAAGAAAAGAATACCCGGATCTTAGGCATTTTATTCGTTGATGATGTTAATCATCTAAAATGACCCTTCTAGATTATCTCATTATGCTTGCAAGGATCCAAAATATAATACCTCTAGCAGTGATCCACACATTCTCTGATGGCCTCTAATCAACACCACTCGTTCTCTGGGTTCTATCACGATAAAGAGAGTGTCTTGTGTCGGTCATTCTTGATCACTTTTTCTTCAACCTTGAAGAATTTCTCTCATTCTTGAGAGGAGAGGGAAGAGGATTTGAGATAGAAATTGTTTAGCTCAACAATTCTCAATTTGTCAGCCGTGTAGATTGGTACATAGCACAATAGATGTATGTGTCTATTTATTGACACGGGGCTTCAGTTACAATGTTTAATTGTGTAACAGTAATTAAATACGTTCATAACCATAGAGAAAACCCATGCTATTAATAATAATACTGTATCATTATTTATGGTGTGCCAACATGAGAAAAACGGAATTATAAATAAAATTCCGTGTCACAAAATAATAGCAATGTTATTTTAATTTGTGCCAACAAGTTAAATAATTATTTATCGTCTTATAAATAATTATTTTACTATCAGATTAGCCTTGGTTCGCTCGAACTCCACTTCCATTTATTGAACACCCTAATGAATAAATAAATAATTTATTCTCTTAAATAAATATTTTATTTAAAAACTAATAAATAAATATTTATTGAATGTTCAATAAAATAAATAAATACATTTTACCCAAAATCGAGTGAATAAATATTTATTTAATTTATGCAATCATTTTAACTTGAATAAAATTATTCCACTATCTTAAGAATAATATTTATTAATTAAATTCAAATATAATTTAACCAAGACCACTAGAAACACTTAGTGTGTGACCCTATAGGTTTCTTTCTCATTATCATTAGGTGGGCTTGCCTACATTCCAAGAGTACTGTCTAGAAACAGTTCAATACACCTAAGAGAAATAACTTAAAGTCGCAAAAAATTCATCCATATACGAATGATCAATATGTAATATAATTCCTTTTTCGTAATATCTAATCAAGAAGGTTTCATGATAGTTTCATAAACTTTTATTCTTGATACGTTGTTCTTTGACTAACTGAAATAAACTCATCGTTACACCATGGCCATGGAATTTTGCATGACAGTTTTATTTCAATCAAAGTGAAAAGATATCAACTTCCATAAATGGAAGGGACAAATCCTTCCTTGAATTATCCATTAATAACATACCACTCATGATGCACACAATGTACCCTACTTCCTGCTAACTGTTTGCATGACGGTTTTCTTCAGTAAATCAAAATGTGCAAGTCATGACATGTATTAATGATAATCTTAAAGTATAAGGATCATTTCACATGCTAAGAGATAGAAATATCCCATGACACCAGAATATGTGGAATTCCTACTAGAGGGTCTATTCTCATAATCTTATATCTTGGAGATTACCAAGTGCGAACTTCATGAGAGGAAGTATCATCTGCTTACGAGTACTCGTACATGATGGACTTCATGCTATGTGTCCCATAATAGTATATCATCCAACCATAGAACTATATTTAAGAATATTGTTATAGAATTTCAAGATTCTCATCATAGAAGGGAATTTTCACGACCTTATCAATGCAAAAAATACTCTAAAACATTATTACATCATAGTCATGAAGAACAGTGAACAATATGTAATAAGATGTTTAATATTTAAATACATTAAATATCCATGTACTCAAAGTACAACCAGTTGGTTCTAGGACACCAACTCTTACATCATATGTATAAAAAAAAAGGCAACATCTAACAACTGGATAATAAGGTTTTGATGAAAAAATGAAAAACCATCAAGTACATAGATCTCAAAACAACCGATGGGTCAAAATCCATGTGACTGTAAAAACCATCCCAATAGACTGGAAAAGAAACATAAACTATAAGATTCATCCTTTAAATTATTCTCTTCCCTTCACTTATATTCTACCAAAATAAGGATACAAATGCCTGAAAATAAAAGTTAGGTGTGAGCACTAAAGATCAGTATGATACCACTAGAGAATCTATACAATGTCTATCCATGTGCATATATATATTTTTTAAAATATCTTTCTAAAAAAATTTAAAATAAATAATTTTCTATATAAAATGAATCCTTTAGTTTTCTTTTAAAAACATGTTATTCCTTTCAAAATCACGCCATATTAAAATAAACAGAGTAATATGATATATTAGACATCCAATGGCATAAAAAGATAAAATAAAATGTTCTTCAAGAATCAATATCCATATAATGATAAAGTGGGAAAATAATCATATCAAATATTTATGCATGTAATGAAATATTAAATCATCCAAAGAGGTGAATCCATGATGCAAGAGTGTACAAAACTAAACCACTAATACACAAAATGGAACACTAGCCTGCATACGTGACTCCTAAAGTATTGGAACCTTGGTACCGTAGAAAGGATACCCCTAAAATCCATGGAATCAAGGGAACCTCCCTTAGTGTTATCTTACTCCACTAGGGATCATCCATATTTAGTTTTTCCCCATACCTCAAGGTCTCCCAATGTGCTTTATATCATCAATACATTTAAGAAAAAAAATTTATGTTCCATAAAAAAATTTATAAGGAAAAATCCATTTAATTTTCATGCCCACATTTCATAAAAACATTTCTATAGTGATACCACACTGCTCGCATGCTTGAAAAACCATTTCCATTTCAAAACCATCATTGATGCATTTTTTCAAACACATAAAGTGCATAAAATCTAATTTTCAAATATTTTTTTTGAAATACCCTTTACATTGCCACTATATATTAAATCCAATTTCATAATCAAAACCAAAGGAAAAATTCATAATAACACAAGGATCACTAAGGGATATACCATTTGATTGAGGCACCTACCTCATGATTGATGAAAATTACATTGCCTTCAAGACTATTGATGGGAGAGAAAGATATAGAATACCATAGAACCCAGATATAATAGAAACAAAGTCAATTCTCTATGTAAAAACTAGATCTATAAATATAGACCCATAAGGCATCAATCTCATGGAGAAAAAGAGTATAAAACAAATTGTAAAGAATATACTTACCAATTGATACACAAAAAATATCTAAGATTCCAACTGATATTACGATTCACCAACAAGGATAGGGAGAGATCCAACAATGTCACCAAGGAGACTTTAAACCAAGAAAATTAAAATTAGATATGTAAGGGTTAGATTATGGGAGTTAAGAAAACATTTTAGGATAAAAAGACATTTTATCCCTTACTAAACCATATGCCCAACGACATCACCGACTAACCACTGGCCCTCACCAGCTGGCCGGTGGGTATATGAAAAATGAATGTACCACAAGGCCCTCCATCGATTGGTTGGTGGAACCTATAGCCATAAATGTGTTCTTCTATCCTGAACCAACTATTTTATGGTCTTCTACCACCATAAACTACTAAGATACCTTCTCTCAACCTATGAGAAACTCATAATTTAAAAAGACAAAGACAAAAACAATCTTCATACCTTATTTATTACATCAAGGTGTCACATTGTGACTAATTAACACACATAAAAAATAAATTATTGATCATTTTTCTATAGTATCAAGACTATCCAAGTGTATTTACTCAGTTTTCAGTGAGTGAAACATGTTTTTAACTAAAATGGAACTTTTAAACTGGAAAATGATCTTTGATTCATATCAGTCACACTGTTTATTAGATTATGGTGAATCAAATTCCTACATGCCAAAAATTACTTATGAATCATTATCCTAATGTATCAAAATAATCTGAACGTGTTTTCTCATTTTAGAGTATGTCATGTGTCTTTTGAACTAAAATGTCAATTTTAAATAAAAACATGTACTTTGAGTTATATTGTCCAAAAAATGTGTAAAATAGATGTTTAGATGAATTAAACAAGTAAAAAATTACTTAGGGATCATTATCCTGAAGTATCATGAAATTCTGAGTGTGTTTGCTTAGTTTTTATTGAGTGATGCATGTTTTTAACAAAAATATTTTAAACTGAAAACACGCACTTTGAGTCATACTTGTCACACCATGTATTCGATTTATATTTAGATGATTCATACACATCAAAAATAACTTATGGATAATTTTCCTAAAATATCACAACAATAGAAATGTATTTTATTGGTTTTTTATGAGTGACATTCTTTTAACTAAAATGTTTTTTTAAACATAAACATGTACTTTGAATCATATTGGTCACACCGTGTATCATATCAATGTGATAATGATTAAAAAACTTCAAAAATTAATTATGGATAATTTTAATAAAGTATCAAAACAATATGAATGCGTATGCATGGTTTTCAATGAATGATGCACATTTTTAATTAAAATGTCACTTTTAAACTGAAAACACACACTTCTAGTCACACAGTGTATCAGGTTGAGGTGTTCATGATTCTTACATGTCACTAATGACTTATGAATAATTTTTCTAAATTATTAAAACAATGTAATTGTATTTACTTGGTTTTAAGTGAGTGAAACATGTTTTTAACTAAAATGCCAATTTTAAAATTAAAACAAACACTTTGAACCATATTAGGCATAATGTGTGTTAGATTGACATGTGGTTTATTCCTTCATGTAAAAAATGATTTATGGAATATTTTTATAAAGTATCAAGACAATACAAGCATTTTTTCATGGTTTTGATTATATCACACATGCTTTGAACTAAAATGTAAATTTTAAATAAAAACATGCACTTTTAGTCATATAAGGCACACCGTGTATCAGGTTGATGTATTGTTAATTAATATAAATCAAAAATTAATTATGGATTATTTTAGTAAAGTATCAATACAATAAAAGTAAATATTCTAGGTTTTTTTGAGTGATTATATTTTGAACTAAAATGTTAATTTTAAACTAAAAACATGTACTTTGAGTCATATTGGGTACACTGTGTGTCTGATTGACATTCACATGATTCATATATTTTTAAAAAAACTTAAATATTTTTTTTAATAAATAATCATGACAATTTGATTACGTTCTCTTGATTTTCAATGAGTGACATGTGTTTTGAACTAAAATGTCAATTTTAAATTAAAAATGTGCACTTTGAGTCATACTGGGAACACCATGTGTTAGATTAACACACCATCAATTCTTATATGTCACAAATAACTTAGGGATAATTTTACTAAAATATCAATACAATATCTATCCATTTTCTCAATTTTTAGTGATTGATACACATTTTAACTAAATTTTAATTTTTAAACTGAAAACACATACTTAAATTCATATTGGTCACACTATGTATTATATTGATATTCGAATAATTTCTAAACATAAAAAATGACTTATGGATTGTTTTTCTAAATCATCAAACTAATATGATTTTTTTCTTGGTTTTTAGTGATTCACGTATGATTTTAACTAAAATATCACTCTTAAACCGAAAACATGCACTTTGAGTCATACTGATCATTCCATGTATCAGATTGATGCATGGTTTATTCTTACTGAAACATTATTTAAAAGTATTGGTTCTAAAATAGAATGAATTATATCACTATTTAAAATAAAAATATAAAATAAATAACTAACAAATATATGGAGAGAACATTAAATAATACCTCATTGGATCATATTTTCTGAATCCTTCCTCAATAATTTTTTTTCATATAAGAATTTTGTGATAATAAAGAGCACAAAAAGCCTCCATACATAGTCCAGGGTCTTTCTTGAAATCTAAAATACGATTTTATAGGCACAAAATTCCTAGAGAAAAATAAAATTTAAAACACCTCTCCAGGGAAATGATTTTAGCCCTAAAAAAGCATACTGAACTCTATAAGGAGGCCTTTTGTGCTCTCTATAAGCATAAAATTCTTGGATAAAAATCAGTGGGAAATCACTTCTTCATGAACTCTCTAAAAAATAATTAAATAAGTAGTAGAAAAAATGAAAAGAAAAATAACTAAATAGGACATAAATAAAATGACAAGAAAATTAACTACATAATAAGTAGATAAACCAACTCTTCATGATATATGTGAAATAAAAAAATAAAGACATGGTAGGAAATTACCTCTTCATGATATCTGGAAACGTTCTGAATTCATGTATTTTTCCTACTCATTTCTAAAAAAATATATTTCCTATTTTTAATGTGTGGACTGTCAACAATCCTAGTAGTACTATAAAAATATAAATAAATGAATGATTAATAAATATTTTAAATAAAATTATAATTATAATGGGATATACCTCTTCAGAGATGCTAGTTTTTTTAATGGAATATGATATCCTTCATAAATTTTCAAATGTAATAACCATAATCATTATCATTATTTTTTTTTCAAATACTACAGAAACATTGAGAAAAATAAGTAATTTTTTTATAGTGAAATCTTAATATATATATCCTAATACTTATCCAATTATAGAAATTGATAGGCTTATTATATGAATGGACCAACCACATACCATGATTTTGAAGTTATTTAAACACCACCCTATCATAATTTTTTTTCATTAAAACATAATATAAAATTTATAACTTGATGTTCATTAGTAAAATGTTGAACGTAGTGTATTACAAATTGATAAAGGTCATCATGAGTGGTCATTTTTTTTGGAAATCCATACTTTGAATCAAAAAAATAAAATTTTTGGAGTATCCATATTTATTGTAATGAGGAACCAATGATCTCTAAAAAACCCAAAAGTAACAATTAATTAAATAAATGAAAATATATTTGATATGATTATATTTTAGGGTTTTACCCATATATTATGGGTATTAAGAATATTTTTTCATCTGTATTTTTATTTTTAAACATGGAAGCCAGTTATTCCACAATTATTTAATATTCCTTTTATTATAATAACTATTTTTTTGTAGAAGTGATGTGAAGACTAATGAGTCCAAATTTTTGTTCCCAAGGTTTTACTTTAACATAATACTAATTTATAAACTTGAAAAAAGTATGAATAGTATTTAACTGTAATTAACACATTAGATCATTTATTGGAAAACCAGATTATGAAAACACACCTCATGTATAAATTTACAATTGAGACTCCCAACCATACATGCTTTAGGGTTTTATATGGATTAAAAAGAACAATATAGTATGTAACAAAATCTCTATAAATTTTTTCTTCAAAATCAATGAGGTAGATAAAATTATTTTTGAATGTTTTATCTGTATAAACTTGTAATGTTAGTAAATGTGGTAGTTGAACTAGAGGGGTAAAGGTAATTTTGGAAGGTCTTTTCAATTTATTGGTTGATCATTTATATTGTTTTGATTTGGCCTTCCTTTTCTTTGTTTGTAAAAACATTCCTTGGTTCAAGCCTTTTTTTCATAATTGTTAAATATTTTTCATAAAAAATAAATTGTAAAGGACATAACTTGTCATCAAAATGTATTTTTACAATATTTAACTACCATTATATGAAATTTATAATAGAAAGTTTGACCATGTGAACATCCATATCATCAAGGAGAATAGGCAGCTCAATGATCAGTTCATGAGATACATGGATCCCTATGATCAAATGATCTTTTGGAATATGTTTTTTATAAAATATATCATTGGATATTGTACATTTTACCCCTTGCAACAAGGTGATGTGTGGGTGCCAATAGATATAAATCACAATCAATTTCAACTTATAGGATATTAGTATAAGAAAGGTAACAGTCTCCATCTGATTAAAATTTCATAGAAATATCTATGATAAAATTGATTACCTCTAGTAAGGTAGACCTTTTAGGGGAATGGATAGACTAAAATTTAGGGGGGGGGGGGTTGGATATTTATATAGTGGTTTATGTTGTATTGTTTCTTCTATTTGATTCCTTCCCATAAAATTATCTAATAACTCAATATTACAATTAATTTTTTGTTTTAAATCATATATCTATGCCTATATCTCATCCATTTTCTTATATTTATCCTTATATGTATTTAATTTCTCAAAATATGTTTAATGTGACATTCCAAAGCCCAAACATCTAACATGAACATGTTGTTTTGTCCTCTTCAAGACTATTGAAAGTAGTCATTCATCATGTGTAACTGATGATGATTCTTGTGTCTAAACCAAATAAGAAATATAGGAAGATAGGTAGTCATTGTTATGTAATACCTATTTAAATTATAATAATTTTTTATTATGACACACTTACAAATTATTCCCATACTATTTGTGTGTTTTTACCATCTAGTATTCTGTCTTTATTCACAAGAGCCTCCTTACACAACAAATGACATAGACTAGAAGTGGAAATTTATTTTGATTCACCAATCTAGAAATAAATAAAGGAACATAATAATGTTATTGTTTCATTACACATAAAATTATTACTGTAGATTTACAATACATACCATTTTTTCAAGTAAACAGTACCCTATCCTTGCTTTATAGTAGGGGTGCATTAGTTTTTATACACATTTCTTATTTTCAACACTCAATTTATATTTCCAAAATTAATAATTTTTAATCAAAGTGATTAATGCATGTATTTATAAGTAAAATATTACTAATAATAATGTGATTGAAATGATTTATCCTCATGATGACTAATAAATATAGTCTATGTTTATTGATTTATCAATGTGCATATATCTGTGGTGGGTGTGAGTTTACCTTCCCTTAAGAATCCTTGAGATGATTGTCATAATAATTTTCTTAAAGGGTCTATGAGCCTTACCAAAAACCTTTAATACAAATTCCATTTAATAGTCATATAATATAAATTCACTTTTCAAGGGACAATTAAGAATAAATAAGCATTTCATTATTTTATTTTTTAGTAAATTAGAGAAAGGATATCCTAATGTCACACCAATCTCTTCCCAAATTAGTTCCTTTAGCATAGAAACAACATTGTGCCATGAAATACTTCAATAGACACATGAATTCAAGTGGAAACTCCTATATAACTAATTAAAATGGACTTTTTGGGTTTAATAGGATGGTCGTGAGTATTCCATCCAACTTCAAATTTTATGCCTTTACTTCTCACCTTAATAATTTTTGTTACAACTAGAATTCTATAAAACTCTTGTTTTTTTTCTCATACATAGGTTTTTCCCCTTCTACAATTCCCTCAGTTTCTACATTGTCAGTATTTTGTTCCCCATGATTAGTATCATCAATATGTGAAGAAACTTGTTGTTCCTTATGATTATAAGCATTCAGATGTAGAGAAGCCATTATAAATAGAAATAGTTGAACATTTAATTTAGATTACAGAAATTTAGTACTGAACACATAATTCTTTGAGGTGACATAATATATATTAAAAAAAACTTTAACCTGGTTACTGAAATATAATTTATTATTTGAAGGTTGAAGGGATTTGACCCCTTTATCGAGTATCCAAATCCTCTCCTTATAGCCCCCTCTAACATACAAGACCCCGACTATATTGGGATGACTATGAAATGATTGTGACATCCCAATGAAAGGGTTATATTCAATTGAATTGATATATAACCCTGCACTATGAGACGCCCCAAAACCACATTTACAGATCTGATGCTAACACATACATACTTTTTATACATCACATGAATTGAAAAAAATATCAGGATCTAAATTATAGTGTCTTTGGGAACTAGGTACACATCCATTTAAACTCATGGTATAATACAAATTTCTTCCACAAGGATTCTACACACTTAAAAATATTCTATGTGTATCCCTTTATATAAATTCTTATGGAAATGTATAAATATAAGAAAGGGGTGAGCTCAAACACTTAACATTTCATAATCAATAAAAGACATGATCATGTAATAAATTTCTTGATTAAAGGAGTAATACATATGAAATGATAAAAGAATCATGAGAGAATATTCATAATTCATGGTATAAATGGGGTGAGATGTTGTTAGAGTTAATATTCATAACATGGAATCAATCATAGAAACATGAAATAAAATATAATATTTCATAGAAGCATGGTAATTATGGGTAATAACTAGAAAATTCTTATACGACCACAGTTTTCTAAACCCTGGATGTTAGAGCCATTACAATTGGTCTTTTCAATTTATATAGTTTAAACTATAGCAGTAGGTCATGTATAGCCATAGTTTAAACCATGGAAATTTCTAGATACAACCATGATTTAACCATGTAAATTAAACCCTAATACCGTGGTTAAAACCTTGGAAATTCCCTGCTACAACCACAGTTTAAACAGTGTAAATTACTTACTACAACTATATTTTAGCCATGGAAATTGGACCCTAAGACCATGGTTAAAACCATGTCAATTTTCTTCTACAGCCACAGTTTAAACCATGGAAACAATAACCACCTACAAAATTTCATTTTCACCACCTACAGTACCCCTTTTCACCCCTTGCAGTATACTATATTCACCACCTTCGGCATACCAAATACAACAAAATACAAACATAGATATCAAAAAACTAATACAACACATATAAAATTGTAATTTTATAAACAATAAAAACAAACAAAATGATAGATATGTAAATATATAAACTATCAATGATTTCGCTCAATAGTTTCATCTGAATCCTCCTCATCATGCACACTGATATCAACAACATCAATATGCGTACCACCAACACCACCGTCACCAACCCAATCATCAACATAATCACCACCAAAATCCCTTTCCTCATCATCAACCTCTCCACTAGCATCATTATAAAATACTACACAATCATCTCTATCCTAAAAAATTGAGGGTAGACTTAATAAACATCCATCCACTACTGTTGCACCCTCTGGAGGAAGTGAAGAGTATATATCCAATATCACTTTGAACAATTGGTCATTTTGATATTTTTCTTATTTTGAGACTCTTGTCTATTTTTTTCTTTACTATCTTAGTGGAAACATTTAAATATTCATGGGTAACCATTCCTATAGTGTTTCTAGAATATTTAATACATGAATATCGATATTTAGAGGATAAAATTTCTTTCCAAGTTTACAATGAACTCTTCCATTGTACTCATAACCTAGAACCTGATATAAATGATCATTTGGTAAAAATGTGTATGGTTCCTTCTCCGTTAGAGCTTTTAGGGAATCCTATAAAAGGGTGTTACAATTTTATTATAAAATTAAAAAAATAAATAATATAAAACATGAATTTAACTTATAAAATATAAACAAACTAAAAATTTAATTGAGTTCAACCAATTATTCTAGAAAATACACACCAAGATCAAGTTAAAATATGTTTAAGGTGTTACATAAGAATTAAAAACACCAAAAAATATAAAATTAAAATTGTATTACCTTTCATGGAATTTAAATAAACAATCCAATAATTTAGTTTTTCATAGAACATGATCCAAAAAAATCAGCTTTATAGACCAAATTTTGGAATTTAAATACATGAACTTATATAAAAGAACATGAATAAAATAAAATCAATACAATTTCAGAATAGTATATGACACCATGTATAATGAATTACCAGTAAAATTAATCCATTACAACCTACAAAATGAGTATTCACTAAAAATTAAAAAAAAATAGTTCACTGATTAATCAATTTAAAAACTCAAATATAACATAGTATTTTATATCTTAGTGGATTTCAAATTTGGAAACAAATTTAGCTTAAAGAAAATAAATATCTATTTTAAGTGTCATCACTATAGTTTTATTGAAAAGAAAATTCAACCATTCTAGTTCAATTGATAAATTTATAATTTCTCATAAAACACCCATATTAGGTTCAAATTTCAATAGTTTAAATATTTCATTAGAAAATAGGATAAAAAAATCAAGAAAATAGAGTTTAGTGTAGACATAGTATGAAATTAGTTCTTGATAATTTAAACTTACAAAATGTATGAATGTAACTATAAAAACAACTTTAAGACATACTATAAAAATTATAGTAGTTAGATACTATAAGAAAAAATATATAATATTGAAATTAAATAAAAGAAACTATAGTTATGAAACATTTTTATTGAAACAAAACTGACTAATTAGAGTATGTTATAGGAAAATTTCCTAAAACAGACTTCATGATAATTGTTATAGGATGAGGTAATGATTTTAAAATTATCTTATAATGAAAGGGAAAATATACAAACAATACTTTATTATTATACCACCATGTGAAGATATTGTACAAAATAAAAAGTGGTATATGAAATAATACTTATGAAAAAGTGAAAATTCTTTAAGGAATATACATAGGTGAAGGATTTTTCAACATTAACTAAGATTTCTACTAGTACAAATAATAGAAGTATTATTAAAATAAATTTGGTATATGATCCTCATACTTACTTAAAATTATTTTTAATGGATGTAAAGAGTTTTTTCTAAATTAGTTATTTAATGTAGAAATTATTTTTGAAAAGTTCCTTATTTTTAACATGAAATAAATCTAATTAAATACAACCAAATCAACAGATATACCTTATAAAATATGGAAAAACTAAAAATTTAAAAACAATCTTACAATATTTTCCTATGGTTCCCGATTAACATAACTTCCATCTTTTTTTTTCTACTGGTACAAAACAATGATAAAAAATGAAAAAAATCCATCAATATTCAATGCCTATTTATGCATGAAAATTCAACATAAATCAATGAAAAAAAAAATTAAATGTTAAATGATATATTAAGTATAAAATATCATGATATAGCATTAAATTTCACCCAAACATATGAATATATTCTATGGTACTCTTATTTATTGTATTCCTTTCAGATGTTTCCTATTTGTAAACAAAAATATACTAGCATTTTAACAAGTTATAAGGGATAAAAAATCATCATTTCAAATTAATAATTTGATGAATTTGAGAAATAACTTAATTAACTAGGTTTTTAAAATTTAATAAAACCAAACAATCATAATAATTATAATGAACCATAATTTTCATGCATAGATATTACATATATTTAGATGAATATTCATTGCTTAACATTTTGATCCATACCAGAATCATATAGTTCTAGTGCCTTTAGAAACCTAGAAACATAAATAAATGGTTCATAATTTTCTATCACTATGTAATTCATAAATTTTACCCTTTATAGACATATCATACTTAGTACCTTTCTTCACAACATGGGAAAATAGAAAAATAAGAAAGGGTGAGCTCAAATACTTAGTAAGGGTAAACATGGGAGATATCAAACTACGATCATATAAAATAATAAGGAAATAATAAGGCTATTATATCATGATCATAACATGCAATGTTAATACCCAATTTGAAATATACCATAAACATGAGTTATGACATAAAACATCATCATTTCAAAATACATGGATCATAATAATGCAAACTCATCATAACTTAATCATGAACCATAAGTTCATGTAATAAATATGCGTGGCCCATAATAAGTATAGACACCATTTAATATGTAAAGGTTAATTACCAAGACCATAATATCTAGCATCAACACATGTTTCTCATAGTGGATCAAACACATCGACTTGTTTCCCATAACAGATCAAGCACTTTGACTTGTTTCCCATAATGGATCAAGCACTTTGACTTGTTTCCCATAACTATGTCATGATATATAATACTTTACCCAATTAATTGAAGGTATACATAGGTCCCATCATTGAAATAATGAAAATTATACACATGTGTTCCACAATATCATAAAACAATTATCTTATTGGAACCTATGAAAAGAAATGAGTTTCATAAACATTTCATCATATCATAACACGTGAAAAGAAATGGGATTTATAAACATTTCATCAAAAAATAAACCATTTAGAGAAAGAATAATAATGTTATCCTTGGATCACATCCCCATTAAAGATTAATTAGCATTAATTAATGTCATATTGAATGGAAAATTATTTTGAAAAATAACTTGGAATAATTCTTGAGGTAAATAACCTTTTCATTTTGAAATCACTTCCTTTTTTATAAAAACTACGTACTTATAAAAGAAAAAAATTTATTTGAGAAGAAACTTGTAAACTTTTAAAAGAATATTTGAATAATTTAGGTGTTATGATGCTGGGAAATTCCTTTCATTCCTTATAATTAAAAAAAACATTCCTTTTACACTTTTTCAAGAAAAGTTAAATAATACCTTCTTCGGAAAATGACTGGAAGATTCATTTTAATTAATTTTTATAAAAATTAAAACAAGTGTAAAAATGAATTTAATCAATCATTGGATAATAGTAAAAAAAATAGAAAACATTTTTATAAAACATTTACATGAAAGATAAATATTCTCCAAAAGAGACTTAAACATAAACAATCCCAAATATTGACGAGATTGTGAAATAAAACCCTTACCACTTTCATAACTTTTGAATCATAAGACATAAGAAAGAAAGAAACTTATATGGTTATGAAATAAATAAATTTAATGATAAGAATCATAAAATAAATTTATGGGAAATATATACACCATACAATAGAAACAAGTGTTGAATATGGAATGTGTCCCTCTAAAATAAAAGTGAGATGAAAATCCCTTACCTTAAGTCTTGTCTTTTATTATCTAAATTAAAACATAATTTAAATTAAATATATATTTATTATAAATGAATTAAATAAAAATATTCATATATATCATACCATTTATGATTTATTTATAATATCTTATCACCTGTTTATTAATAATTTATTATTAAAATCACTGTTCTGGGTGATGACTACTTTATTTTCCAAGCATGTTTCAGTTCGACTGTCCCAGTCCTTATACTTTGATCATCATCCCATAATTTATATAATGTTAATAATGGTATAAAAATTGTATATATTCATTATATACACATTTAAAATCATTCATAAAATGTAGAGATAGAGAAATGAATTACACTATTTATAGAGATGGTATACTGTACGTACGCATGAAAATTGTTTCCATTTTTTGACTGATGGAATTAAAAAATGGTAAATAATAATTCACCTTTCCAGAATCATTATTATATCATATATATCATATATATTCATCAAATTCATCATTTTTACCATCAATTTAAAATATAAATGAAAAATTAATCTCATCGCCTCGTGAAGGTGGTGGTCCACACATACGCACAAACAACGTTATCGTTCCCTAAAGGATTGGATTGTAAGAAAGTATACATGATAATATCATTAGAGAATTATAAATTTGTCAAAAATATAATATATAAACATTAAACCTATCCTAATATATATCCATAAAATATGGTTATGACAAATTAATTGTATCGCTATGTGGAGACGGTAAGCCGAACACATGCACAAGCGATACTTTCACTTCTTATTTTATAGAAAAGAGGGTGTATAATGGTGTTTTAATAATCATAATAACATTTAATAATATTTATTATACTTAATTTATTATTTTATAACAAATATAATAGATTTAGTGGAGTTAAATAAGAGTATAAAAAGAAAGTGATCGGTTAGAGCGATTACCTCTTCTTCAAAACGACTCCTTTAGAACTTCTCTAAAGGGCTCTAGGGTTTGTATTTTAGGAAGAAAAAAACCTCTATAACATGGATAAAGAAGTTTATAAGAGATATTTGTAGAATATGGTCAAGATATAATCCTAAAAGTAGTGTAAATAAGTGATGTAGGATGTGTCCTTTTATAACTGAAGTGAGGGGCACTTTAGGAATTTCTCAAATGATTAAAATATAATATGACTATTCTAGAGCCAAATGCATCCAAATGGCCAATAAATTCATAAGGGATGAAATTTTATACCATATATTATTTCCCATTTCATATTTTAATTTTTTTTATTTTTAAATAATTAATTAAATATTATTTTTATAAAATATCATTAATGTAAATTTTGACACCATTCATTACTTTGACTTTAATAACATCAATAAAATAACATTAATTCAAAAAAAATATTTTCATACATACAATAAATATTTTATTCATCTATAAAATTCGTGGATCACTATAATTATCTCAAATTATATCACTCATAATATTTTCATTATCATTTATTTGGGTTTCCATTAATTTAATACTCACCGCATCAGCCTTGTGTAAGTATTTAAGGTAATTATTTATTCAATAAAAATTTAAAATAAATTACCATGATGAATATAAATATTTTAAATTTAAAAATACTATTTATAATCTAATATATCCTTAATATAAACCCATGTTAAAAATATTTTAGTTATTCAAAAGAAGAGTGTGATATGTTTGACTTTTCTTTAAATAAAATATTATAAAAGTCATAATCACATACAAGTGACAAAAAGGTCATAAATTATACCCTTTTATGATTATGTTTGATATATAATCATAAAATAAAATTTATGCAAGTTTTATTATCATTTTAGAGTTCTTATAATTTTATTTTTAACCCAAATTACCCAAATTACCTATACCATGCTAATAAAATTACTAAAATTACTATTCATATTGACAAAAAATGAAAGGAGATTAATTAAAGAGTTTTAAAATAATAATTATAAATATAGAATCCATATTTTTTAATATTAAATTTCTATAATTGTAAGAAATTACTTTAAATATAAATGTGTAAAACGCAATGAAAAATAATTTTAAAAAAATGCGTTTTTAAGCCAAAAAACGTACTTATACCAAAATCATTTATAATAGTGATTAAAATGAATTTCATTAGATTATATATAATTAAATAATTCATATTTTAATTAGATATCAAATTTAAATCATAAAATCAAGTTTAAATATATTGAAAATGATAGTTTAATAAAAATATCTATTTTCACTATTCACTGAAAAATCAAACCTTTCAGAAAAATACCTAAATTTAACCAAAATATAATTTTGATATGATGATTTACAAATTTAGTTTAATTTTATCAAATATGTTTTTAAAAGTTCTAAATATTAATTATCATATTTTCTCACAAAAAGCAATAAAAATCATTTTTGAGGAAAACATATTTCTGAAGCATAAAATAGATTTACTGAAAATTAAGTACTTATTTCCTAATAATTAATAAATTAATTTTTATTGATTATGTCCTTTATATATGTATTTAATAATTCATTTAATTCTATTTATACCAAATAATTCAACAACTAGGTTATAATGGTTATATTTAAATAACAATATTTCATTGATTGTTTAAGATCGCTGTTGCATGTAATGCAAGCCATCAAAGAAATGTAATTTATAAAAATTTCATAAAATCTCAGGGTGTTAAATTATACCACTTTAAAATATTCAATCTTCATAATTTTTACTTTTTTTTAGAAATCAAATGTTTTGCATTTGAAAATTCCTTTGCAAAAACCCACATCATAAAAAGGGTTAATAGACATTCCTCTTGAAAAGAGAGAAAGGGAAGTATGAAGGTAATCTGAAATAAAAAATAATTAGGTTTACAAATAGTAGAACATTCATAGGAAGTGAAAACATGGATATGGAGAGAAAAATAACTTCTATGGACTGATAGAGAGTGATAGAGAATGTGGTGATGAGAAAGTCAACATCTACAGACCTATAACCTGATAAGGTGTAGAAAATACCAACCATTCATTAGAGAATAAGGCAATAGGATAATATATTTTTAATATCCTCTTCCTATAGTTAGATAATTCCATTTCTATATAAACTAACATAGGGAAATATACTTACTTGATAAGTCGAGTTCCATCCTTAAATCAATTTCCACCATAATCTCATCTTTTTCTCTAAATAATGAGTATTAAAAATGTTTTTTTCACAACTGATGAACTATAATAAAATTATAATAAATCAAATAATCTAAAAAATAATAAATATATTCCTCCTACATTTAGATATTAAATAAAATCAAGATTGTAGTGACCCAACCTGGAAGCTACTAAGCGGTGCCTCGAGCTGGTTGGCCACATGGCCTCAAGCACACCTCTCCATACACCAGATGCTACCAAATAGTAGCAAGTACTAGAGTTTTTCCATAGGGTGAATATAACCTCATGATCATAGTGTAACACAATTATAAATACTAAATGGTAAAAAGTGAAAACAGATAAAAATAACTACTAGTGGAATAATAATAAATCATCCAATATAACCAATGATAGGAAGATGAATCAATATCTAATAAAAAAAATGATGATCATTCCATGATGTTATACAAAAAGGGAATTACTTAGAATATAGGGGTACAAGAATATAAAAGATTCTAAAAAAATTGAAAAGACCAATATCTACCTCTACTAGCATCACTTGAATATGTTTGATCCTCTACTCCCAAACTCCATCCCAGAACTAAAAAATGAAACATCAGAAGTTGGTCGATTCCATTTGTCTACAATTATAGTCACGGAACCTATTCTGGTACCATAGGTAGCCCAAATAGGGTGTGAGATAAACCCAGTATCCCAACACCAATGGCGAGTAGAACAATTTAGTCTGTTTATATAAAATGAGTAGCATGTGGGTAATAATAAATATATAGAAGTAAATAAATAAATATTCACTTCAGATTGGGGTTCTCATGGATTCCCGACTGACACTACCTAATTCAGCCTAAGGTGGATATCTCTAAACCATGTTCAACCTATACAATGTTGAGATGGTATGTCTGATTATGATATACTCTATTATACCAAATGTAGGATCGAAATAATAGAGATACTATATGGAGTATCTAATGATGCTCAATATAAAAGAGGGGGGGGGGTGAATTGTATACTTTAAAAAATGCCTTTTAAACTTTTAAAGATGACTATGTTTAACATGGTTAAACAAGTTAATTCACAAAACCTCTAGTTCTACACACTTGATTGAATCAGGAAATACGATTCCGAGAAAGCAATTCCGGATAAGTGATTCCAGAAATGAAACTTAATGAAAGTTTACAATGTTAAAGATTATACCTTAAATAGTATAAAATCTAACTAAATCAGAGTACAAGTATAAGAAAGTATAAGATAGTTATACTTTCCTTAATAATACAAATGCAGCAGAAAACTTGAAACAAACAAGTAACAAGTAGTAAATATTTTAACCCAAATATAAGGGTATCCAACAACCTTGGATAAAGGTCTCTTGATTTATACTTTCAAGAAAGTTTGTCTTACCTGCACTAGGGTAAGCCCTTGATATGAAGATCAGAGTCTGTCTTGCTACCCCCGAAAGCCCTCAACTTCAAGGTAGTCGACACCTCTGTCTTCCTATCCCCAGAAGCCCTCGAATGTACTTAGAAACATTCAGAGTCGTACAAAGCAAATCTAAACAAGAAGTTCAGTATGAACAAGGTAATGAGAGTCTCTCTCTAGAAATCACTTCAACAACATGTAATATCTAGAGTCATAGAAAAGTATTGAACTCTTTCAAATAGGATTTTATTTATAGGCACGACTTCAACGGTCGGCTCCCTCCTCCAACAGTCATATTTTTCCTTGAATTTCAGAGGGACCTGTATACATGTCACTCAGACAACGGTTAGTTAGTAACTGAAAACATGACATAGTTTTATAATAAAACAAGTGTAATAAAAAATACAGTTACATAACTAAAATCCAATATTCAGAATGTAAGGAAATATGAAAGTTTAGAGTCTAACCAAAATTGAATTCGGAGTCTATAATACAAGGACATTTAGATTCTATTTTCTAGGAATTTGGAACCTAAACTCTATAGAATTATAGAGTCTGAATTTCAAGGAAATTCAGAATCTGGATTCACAAGAATTCAGAACCTGAACTTACAAAGTTTGGAGTCAGAGTTCATGAGAATTCAGAGTCAGAACTCATAAGAGTTTAGAGTCTGAATTCAGAGAACTCAGAGTCATAACTCAGAGAAGTTCATAACCAGAATTCGTAATTAAAATTCGGAGTCAGAACTCAGAAGAGTTCATAACCAGAATTTATAATCAAAATTCGAAGTCAAAACTCAGAAGTTTTTGTAACTAGAATTCGTAATCAGAATTCGGAGTCAAAACTCCCAAGAGTTCCTAACCAGAATTCGTATTCAGAAATCAGAGTCAGAACTCAGAAGAGTTCGTAACCAGGATTCGTAATCAGAATTTTGAGAATTCAGATCCTAAAATAGAATGCTTCATATCTAGGTATTTATAGGATTCCGAGGTTTTGGTTTTAAACCGAATTTTACACTTAGAAAAAATTATGATATGATCAATGAAAACATGGTAAGGATAAATTTCCTTGGGGAAGGAAATTTTTCCTTATAGAAGTAAAACACAGGGTAAAATGAAATTTTCCTTGAGATAAGGTGTTTTTTATTTTCAAAATAAGAAGGAATTATAAAGTCATAAGAAAACCTTATTGACTAAACAATCTCCCCCAAGTATGAAGGAATGGAAAATCCATAAGAAAAACCTCATTGACTCAAAAATATCCGCCTTTTTGGAAATCACAGACATCCTTATGAAAAAGAATATAAGGACTTAGAAATTTGTTTCTAGGCTTTGAAATAAAACTTATCTCCCTTTTTACATGGGACAAGATAAACATGACTAACTCCCCCTTAGGATTTGGAATACTAAGGATCATATTCTAGATTTCCGGAATGATATTTTTCATTATCTTGAGTATAGAAATCTTTGTATGAAAACTCCCCCTTAGATAAACTCCCCCTTACTTAGAGATATTTCTTCTTTACTTAGAATTCTTTTTCATTACCCCCCTTTGTGATTTTCAAAAAGAGTTTGAGGGAATAGAAAAAAAATATGGTACCTGAAATATTAGTACAAACATCCACACAAAAATGAGTAACCACAATTTCATTAATATTGGAAGAATTTGTACAAGGAAAAAAAATACAACAACTGATTGAATTGATTTATTTTCCTTCCTTGGGTATCAACTTCTTTACTATGGTTTTCAGGTTCTTCAGCTCCTTGTGATCTTCCTCTACTTGCTTCTCTAAGGCTTTGATCCTATCATCCTGAGCCTTCAGAGCCTCTGCCCGGATCTTCAACAAGTCATCTTATTTTATTAGCTTTTCTTCAATCTTGATCTGGATATCCCTTTCTGTTTTCCAACTTTGGATAGCATAATTCAACTTCCCATTCAGATCTTTGATATCCTAAATCCGAGTATTTTTTTCAAGAATTAGCTTTTCCTCAAAGCTATTTGTGAGATCCTTGATTTTGCTATATTCATTATCAAAAGCTTTCTTAACATCATCTTGAAACTCATCAAGCTCTCTCAAATCATCAACTACATTATTTGAACTGCTAACCAGTTTCTTACAAGATCTTCTGTGTGCATCATAGTTGATAAGGAAATTCTTGTGATCAGACTCAATCTTTACACACCTATTCATCACCATGGATACAAAATCCGATTTTTGATTCATGATATGTTGAAGCATCTGACATCTGGAGTCAATATTTGGAAAGATCAGAATGATTCCAATAAGATTTTTCAGATATTGAATGACAAAATCATGTCCTAAAGCTGATGACTCCAAATCTGACACTTTTCTTGGTGATGGTTCTTCCTCTAGCTCGACCAGCTTCCTCTTAGAAGATCCACCAGCTTGTTTCTTCCTTAAAATTACTCTCGTAGGTGTATCAGCAACCACCTGTTTCCCCTTGCCAGTTTTTGGAACATCTTCTTCATCTGGAGACTCATTCTCACTTTCAGACAATTGAACAACTCTATCTTCATCAATTTTTTCTTTCTCAGATCCTACCTCAATATCTTCAGGATGAATGAAGTCATGATTATGAATCTCTTCCTCAGATAACTTGTTCACTTCCTCTTCATACTTCTCATCTATTCCAGGGGTAGAAAGCCTTGATGATCCAGCTTGAGAAGTCCAAATTGATAATTTCTCAGAAACACTTTCCTTCTCATGAAAGTCTTCAACTTTCTATATCAGATCAGCTGTATCATCACTGCTTTCAACTTCTTGAACTTCTTCTACAACTTTCTTTTCTTCAAAAATCTTTTTAGGTACTTTTTCCAGAGTCATGAACTTCTTCCCTGGAGTCTCATGTAAGGGCTCAACCAAGAAAGATTTCGGTACGGAAATTTGTTCGGATTCTATTTCAGTATCCCTTAGAAGAGATTGATCAATTTCAGCCTCTGACATTTTCATATTCTGCTTCTTCTATTTGGCTTGATTCTCAAGCTCTTCAGCAGTATTTTATTTTAGAACCTTCACCTCAGTAGGATCTAGACCAAACTGTGGTTCTCCTTCCTTCCGATTCTTTTTATCCTCCCTCCATTTGGAAACCACCTCATCTGGATAGGCTTTATACTTTTTGGGTTTTGTAGGTGCGGATTGAGATTCCTTAGGTTTAGGGGTTTCTTCTTCTTCTTCTACTTCCTTTAGCTTCCTCTTCTTTTCATCCTTCTTCAACGGTTCAGCCTCTTCTGTATTTTTTGGAACGACTTCTGCTTCTTCCACTAGTAGATCATAAAACTCTCCAGAATCTTTAGAGAAGTCGACATTCATTATTTTCAAAGTGTCATCACTAAATAACATAACTTTGAAATTACTTGGCTTGGAACTGCAAGGAATCTTGAAGGACTCAAGACACTGAACAATCAACTTGGAGAGTAGGGAAGGATACATGATTATCTGTGCTCTCAAATTCCCATTCTTGATATTCTCTATCGTAATGAGAATTTTCTTCATCAGATTTATCTTCCTTAGATTTACCAAAAAATCCAAGATATACATATCACTTTTCTTCTGGGTGTCCTTGTCACCTTTTCTCAGTACGATAAAACCCTGAACCCATAACTCAAGGATCCGATTGTTGGTTGAAAAATGAGAAATTTTCAAAGTCTTGACATCTATAAGTCTAAGAAACACCATAACGTTTACCTTGATAAAACTTCCTTGAACATATGGCAGCTTGTGGGAACAGAACTCTGCTTCTCCTTCATAGGATAGCCCTACCAAACTAGTATCCTTGGTATAAGAAAGTGTATAAGTTTTACTATAACTCTTGAATGAAAAATTATCTCTCCCTTCTTCCTAAAAGAAATAAAATGACTCATAAAAATCAATGATTAGATCTTGATACACAACATCTTGAAATCCTTTCTTTGATATGGATACACTCTCCCATATATTAAGCTTGACATTCTTTGAAATAATGCAGTCATACTTGTTGAAGAAGTTCAGATTCACCAACCTCTCCCTATAAACTTTCCACTCCACAGTTGGTTTGACAGAAGAAATCTATTGAGAAGGAACTTCACCAGACATTCGGAATTGAGAAACCATTTAAAATTCAGAATGGGATTTTGAAGTGGGTCAAAGCTTCGACACGCAAAATCTTGAAAACTGATGTGGGACAACCATCAGGGGTCCCCTTTTATAGGCGTTGATGCGACAATTCATCTTCCTATCTCAATATAATGGTTGAGAATTATTCTGATCAGATTTGACAGTTGAAATGATAGCCATAAGGAAAAATTGGTAGGATCTGATCTTTTGAGGTTTTTAAAGGAAAACATTCGGATTTAAGGAAAATTGAATCCTAGAAATTAAAAAAAAAAAAATTCCAGCAAATAAAATGTGATTACAAAAACTCAAGAAAGAATTATACCTTTCGGATTGTCAAGAGAATAATTTGTATTGAGGAAAATTATTCTTAAAGGACTTTAGATTCCAAAAAAAACTTGAGTATGAATTTTTTTTAGTATGTAGATCTTCATTAAAAAAATCTTCATTATGAAAATATTTATTAGGAAAATCTTCATTACGAAAATTTTAGACTATGAAAAAAATAGAAAATCTTCATTACGATGAATTTTGAAAAACTCTATTACGGAAATTTCAAGTATGAAGATTTTCATTACAAAAATTTCAAGTACGAAAATTTCTAGTATGAAAAAATATGAAAAACTTCATTATGAAAAATATGAAAAACTTCATTATGAAAAATATGAAAAAATTCATTATGAAAAATATGAAAAAATTTATTACGAAAAATATGAAAAACTTCATTATGAAAAATATGAAAAAATTTAATACGAAAATCATGAAGAACTTAATTATGAAAAATATGAAAAACTTCATTACAAAAATCATGAAAAACTATCAAGAAAATGTACTCCCCCAATGAAAAGGAGTTTATTACTGTAAGGAGATTGGTTTCAACAGAAAGTTAACAAGGAAGATTACCTTATGGTTATCATTTCTAACTTTTGTTTAATGTATTCAAACCTATCATAGGGTAAAGATTTTTTGAAAATATCAGCAAGTTGATCTTGCGTTCCGATAAATTGAAGAATGATATCTCCTTTTTGTGTGTGATCCCTAAGAAAGTGATACCTAATATCTATGTGTTTTGCACGAGAGTGATGTGAAGGATTTTTACTAATGGTAATGACACTTGTATTATCACACAAAATTTGTGTTTTGGTAAAACTCATACCATAGTCTGTGAGTGTGTGTTGCATCCACAACACTTGAGCACAACAACTTCCAACTGCTACATATTCAGATTCAGCAGTGGAAAGTGCTACCGAGTGTTGCTTCTTACAAGACCAAGAAACTAATGAATCTCCTAAGAAATGACAAGTTTTGGATGTACACTTTCTATCCATTCTACATCCACCAAAGTCAGCATCTGAAAAACTTTTCAAAACAAAATCATTTCCAGAAGTATAGAAAATTCCTAAATCCATGGTTCCCTTTAAGTAGCGAAAAATTCTTTTCACTGCCTTTAATTGAGATTACTTAGGATTGGATTGATATCTTGCACATAAGCATACTGAAAACATTAAGTCTGGATGACTTGTAGTCAAGTAAAGTAGACTTCCTATCATGCCCCTAAAAGATGTTTGATCTACTAGTTTCCTAGCTTCATCATGATCAAGTGTATTTGAGCTACCAATGAGAGTAATTATACTTTTAGTGTTGTCATATCAATAATTTTTAAGAAGATATTTAATATACTTATTTTGGGATATATAGATTCCTTCTTGTTTTTGAGAGATTTGAAAACCAAGGAAAAATGTTAACTCACCCATCATACTCATTTCAAACTCAGATTTCATTAGATCTGCAAAGGAATTAGTTAAAGATTGCTGAGTTGAACCAAATATAATGTCATCAATATAAATTTAAACAATCAAAACATTTTTCTTATCTTTATTTATTAAAAGGTTTGGATCTACATTTCCCTTAACATAATTATTTTGAAGAAAAAATCCTGTAAGTCTATCATACCGGGATCGAGGGGCTTTCTTAAGTCCATACAAAGCTTTGGTAAGTCTAAAAACATGACCAGGATGTTTTGTATCTTCAAAACCGGGAATTTGTTCAACAAAAACCTCCTCTTGTACATAACCATTAATAAAATCACATTTCACATCCATTTGAAAATTTTAAAATTGAATAATGCTGTAAAGGCAAGT
Organism: Viscum album; assembly: GCA_963277665.1. Lineage (NCBI taxonomy): Eukaryota > Viridiplantae > Streptophyta > Magnoliopsida > Santalales > Viscaceae > Viscum > Viscum album. The sequence continues at coordinate 190,115,214 of OY728147.1, forward strand.
AAGATACGAATAGATTCAAGTCTAGATAATGGAACATAGGTTTCTTCATAGTATATTCCCTATTGTTGATTATAGCCTTTAGAAACTAATCTAGATTTATTTCTTACAATGATTCCATTTTCATCACACTTATTTCTGAAGACCCATTTTACTCCAATAATAGAAGTTTCCTTAGGTATTTCAAACAAGGTCCAGACTTTATTCTTTTCAAATTTATTTAGTTCATCTTGCATGGATTTAATCCAATCATCATCACCTACGACTTCATCAGTGATTTTTGGTTCTAATTGGGAAAGGAATGCTAGATGTTCTAATTCATTTCTTAAGGAACTTATAGTCCTTACAGGTTTATTCACATCACCAATGATACTATCACTAGGATTATTCTTAAGAAACAACTGATTTGAGTTTTGTAAAACCTGTTCATCAATATAGGGTAGAAAATATTCTAGGGTAAATGCTTCAGAAATATTTTCTTGGGCATTTTCCTTATCAGGAGGATCTTCTAACAAAGGTTGATAATCAGTTTTTGAAAACACATCCGAAGATGTAGGTTGGGGTTGTTTAAAAACAAAAGGACTAGTTTCATCAAATTTCATGTGTACTGTCTCTTCAACAGTACAAGTGTTTTTGTTCAAAACTCTATAAGCCTTAGAAGTTGTGGAGTAGCCTAAGAAAATTTCTTCATCAGATTTTGGTGAGAATTAGTGTATATTATCTTTATTATTCAGAATGAATACCTTTCAACCAAAAACCTTTAAGTAAGAAAGTCTAGGTTTTCTACCATTCCATAACTCATAAGTAGTTTTATTAAGAAAAGGTCTAATCAAAACACAATTTATAGTATAACAAGAAGTACTTACAACTTCAGCACAAAAATGTCTTGTTAAAGAATATTCACTCAACATAGTTCTTGTTATCTCTTGAAGAATTCTATTTCTTCTTTCAACAATACCATTCTGTTGAGGAGTTCTTGGTGCTGAGAAATTGTGAGTAATGCCTTTTCTACTACAAAATGTTTCAAAATATGAATTTTGAAATTCTCCACCATGATCACTATGAATATTGTTTAATGGAATGTTTTTCTCATTTTTAACTTGGGCTCCAAAACTTTTAAAATACAAGAAGGCTTCAGACTTCTTTGCTAGAAAATAGACCCATGTAAATCTAGTGTAATCATCAACTAAGACAAATACATAATACTTTCCTCCAATGATTCCATTTTGTGTAGGACCAAATAGATCCATATGCACTAGCTGTAATGCATCAGTAGTTGTGATTTCATCGACTTATTTAAAACTTGATTTATGTTGCTTTCCATATTGACAAGAGTGAAAAACTTTTGAAGAATCAAATCTAAGCTCTGGTAGATCCTTTATTAATATTTTCTTAGAAAGTTTGCATAATTTTTTAAGGTTTTAGTGTCCTAAACTTCTATGCCATAACCAAGAATGATCCTCCATTGCACTAAGGAAAAGTATATCTTGTATTCTAAGGTCTTTTAAGTTTAGTGTGTAAACATTTTCTTACCTATGGGCAGAAAGAATAAACTCTTCCTTGGAATTGTGTACTAAGAACTTGTAATTCCTAAAATTCACAAGGTAACCTTCCTCACATAACCGACTTATGCTAATGAGGTTATGCTTAAGACCCTTAAAAAATAAGACATTTTAAATAAAAGTTTTTCCAAGAAGAACGATGTTACCTATACCAATAATTTCTCCCTGAGCATTATCTCCAAAAGTTAATTTTCTGCCTTTCGTCTTAATAATCTTTTCAAAATAGTTTTTGTTACTGGTCATATGCCAAGAACATCTACTATCCATGTACCATGTATTTCTATTATTACCTTATCTATTTTCCTGAAAATAAGAAAAATTTAGGTTTTCAGAATCTAAACTTTCTTGGATCTGGAATTCTTAGAAATCAAAATTGTAGGCACCCACATCTTTTTAGAAAAATAGGCTTTATGAAATCCTAAAGACTGGGTTTTGTTTAAGGAACAATTTTTTTGCCTAGTGTCCACCACACTGAAACTTAGTGCAGAATGGAGCACTTTGAGGAATACAATAATTGTTACTAAAAATTGGTTTAGAACCAGTATAACCAAAACCAGAACTATTCCTTAGAGTTCGTATTTAAGAATACATTTTATCAAAATTTTCCTTACCTCAGGTAAAGTATTACAAACACATCCTCAAGGAAAATATTTTATATTTTAGTTTGATAACCAAGTTCTTGTCTTCTAAAATATTTTATTTGGAACTAGAGTTAGGCTCGAAAACATTTTTCTTAGAAATTACGTTTTCTAGATCTTTAGAAAGTTTATTCTTCTCAGAATTTACTTCCTCAAGATTTTTTGAAATCTTTTCAAAATAAACATTTTTCTTATCAAGATCTTTAGAAAGATCTGATATTTACTTAGTAAGAATAATATTCCTAGGTTTTTCCTTATCAAGTTTTTTCATGAGTTTTGAGTTCTCAATCTCAAAAATTTTGGCAAACCTAGAAACTTCTTCATAGGAAGGTAAAGTATTATCTTCATCAGAAGATTATTCTTCATCAAAAGAGTTATAATATTTACTATCATTAGAATTCAAAGATATATTGGTCATAGATTCATCATTGTGTACCTTAGCCATTAAATAATGATTTTCAATATGTAGTCTGGCTATTAGACCAAGATTCTTCTGTCCAGAAGATTCATAATATGAATATTTGTCTGAAGAGTCACCACCACTGAAACTCCAGGTGTCATTAGATTTCAATAATTTCTTAGATTTATCCTTATAATACTTCTTTCTATTTCTCTCGGAATGCTTTTCCTTTATTTCCTTTCTCTTGAGCATTGGGAAATAAGGCCTTATATGTCCAGCTCTCTTGCATTCATAACAAGTAACTTCTAAATCTTTCTTATCTTTACTTTCTTTCTTCTTGTATCTGGATTGAAAGTTCTTCTATCTATCTATCTTGTTCATACTTCGAGCAAGATTTTCTAACTCATTCTCTGAGGATTCACTTCCACTAGATTCAGATTGGATAACAACCTTCTTAGACTTATATTTAGTAACTCTCCCAGGAGTCTTATCTTTCATATGATTTGAAGTAGTAGTAAAAGAAACACTGCCATTCCCATTATTCTTCTTTACATTATCAACATCTCTCTTCATTCTAGTCTCATATTGAAGAAGAGTTCCAAAGAGTTCATCAAGAGTAATTTGAGTAACCTTTCTGTTCTCATCAATAGCAGTCCTCTTTGATTCCCATTCATTGGGCATAATGTTTATGATCTTATCAACAAGATCTTAATCAACTAATCCTTTCTCACCCATGGATTGTAAAATATTAATAATAGTCATGAATCTTTGTTGCACCTTACATATGGGTTCTTTATAAGGAAAGTTAAAACCATGATATTCAGCTCTCAACATAGCTCTTCTAGTCTCAATAACTTTGGAAGTTCCAAAGTGAGTAACTTCAAGTTTCTTCCAAATACAATTTGATGCTTCACAAGATGAAATTTGGATATATATTTCTATTCATGGATAAAATCAAAGTATTGCGTACCTTATAATTCAGTTGATATTCATGCTTTTCTTGATTGGTGAAGGTACTAACTTCCTTGTCAGGGATTTTATATCCTCTAGTAAGCATAACAAAATTATCAACACCAGTATTGATAATAAAAGTCTTCATACGATCTCTCTAATATTTGTAATCATTTCCATCAAAAATAGGTGGTCTTGTTGGATTGAGATTGTCTATGGAACCAATATTGATTCCTGCCGTCTTATAGAAAAATCTTTCCACAAAAACTTATTAATAGAAAAATTTTGTAAACAAGAAAAATATTCCTAAGCAAGGAAAATATATAACAAGAGTATCTCTAAGAAAAATATGAATCCAAACTTTATGAGTCCGAAAAAATATAAGAAGAAAATTTCTCTTCTGAATCGAATCGTGAGATTAATTTATATTGAACCAAAATTCTGAAATGAATTGTTAGATTGGTTCAGGATTGAAGGTCACCTCCTCTGATACCAATTGTTGATATGGTATGTATGAGTATGATATACTCTATAATACCAAATATAGGATCGAAATAATAGAGATACTATATGGAGTATCTAATAATGCTCAATATACAAGAGGGGGAGGGGTGAATTGTATACTTTAAAAAATTCCTTTGAAACTTTTAAAGATGATTATGTTTAACAAGGTTAAACAAGGTAATTCACAAAACCTCTAGTTCTACACACTTGATTGAATCAGGAAATATGATTCTGATAAAACAATTCTGGATAAGTGATTCCGGAAATGAAACTTAATGAAAGTTTACAATGATAAATATTCTACCTTAAAGTGTATAGAATCTATCTGAATCAGAGTACAAGTATAAGAAAGTATAAGATAGTTATACTTTCCTCAACAATACAAATGTAGCAGAAAACTTGAAACAAACAAGTAACAAGTAGTAAATATTTTAACCCAAAGAGAAGGGTATTCAACAACCTTGGATAAAGTTCCCTTGATTTATACTTTCAAGAAATTCTATCTTACCCACACCAGGGTAAGTCCTCGATACGAAGATCAGAGTCTGTCTTGCTATCTCCACAAGCCCTCAACTTCAAGGTAGTTGACACCTCTGTCTTCCTCAGCAAGTAAGCCCTTAACTTCAAGGTAGTAAGCACCTCTATCTTCCTATCCCCATAAGCCCTCGAATGTACTCAGAAACATTCGGAGTTGCACAAAGAAAATATGAAAAAGAAGTTCAATATGCACAAGGCAATGAGAGTCTCTTTATAGAAATCACTTCAACAGTATGCAATCTCTAGAGTCATAGAACAGTATTGAACTCTTTCAAATGAGCTCTTATTTATAGGCCCGACTTCAACGGTTGACTCCCACCTCAAAAAGTAATATTTTTCCTTTAATTTCGAAGGGACCAGTACACATGTCACTCAAACAATAGTTAGTTAGTAACTGAAAGCACCACATCATTTTATAACAAAACAAGTGTAATAAAAAATATAGTTACATAACTAAAATAAAATATTCGGAATGTAAGGAAATATGAAAGTTTGGAGTCTAACCAAAATTGAATTCGGAGTCTATAATACAAGGATATTTGGATTCTATTTTCTAGGAATTAGGAACCTGAACACTATAGAATTTCGGAGTCTGAATTTCAAGGAAATTTAGAATCTGGATTCACAAGAATTCGGAACCTGAAATTACAAAGTTTGGAGTCAGTGTTCATGAGAATTAAGAGTCAGAAATCATAGGAGTTCGGATTCTAAATTCAGAAATTCGGAGTCAGAACTCAGAGAAGTTCGTAACCAGAATTCGTAATCAGAATTCAGAGTCAGAACTCAGAAGAGTTCGTAACCAGAATTTGTAATCAGAATTCATAGTCAAAACTCAGAAGATTTCATAACCATAATTCGTAATCAGAATTCGGAGTCAAAACTCAAAAGAGTTTGTAACCAAAATTCGTATTCAGAATTCGGATTCAGAACTCAGAAGAGTTCGTAACCAGGATTCATAATCAGAATTATAAGAATTCAGATCCTAAAACAGAATGCTTCATATCTAGGTATTTATAGGATTCCGAGGTTTTGGTTTCAAACCGAATTTTACACTTAGAAAAAATTATGATATGATCAATGAAAAAATGGTAAGGATAAATTTCCTTGGGGAAAGAAATTTTTCCTTATATAAGTAAAACACAGGGTAAAATGAAATTTTCCTTGAGATAAGGTGTTTGTGATTTTTAAAACAAGAAGGAATTGTAAAGTCATAAAGAAACCTTATTGACTAAACAATCTCCCCCAAGTATGAAGGAATGGAAAATCCATAAGGAAAACCTTATTTACTCAACATTTAGATATGATATGGGTATAATAGTGGATCATTATAAAATCAAATATCAACAATGGACCGAACACAAGCATATTATTTGGTTTGGATAAATAATTTTTCATTCTTGGTTTTAATATAAATGAAATCCATATAAATTAATAAATGGAATCCTAATCCCCTCTAAAGAAATTTGTAAATAGGAACCTAAGTATCATTCTAGGAGCACTATAAATACCCATTACTTTAAGAGTCCATCCAAGGTGATCCATATAAGGAATACCAAGCATCACTCTCAGATTGATCTAAAGTATGAACCTCTAATACTATCCTAGGTATACCACATAGGGGACCGAGTATTTCTCATGGAATTGTATAATAATATCACTCACCGAGACCACCCAAGGTATCTTCCCTAGGTAACTAGTACCACTCATGGGTAGATAAGTGATTCACCTGGTGGTCCCATCCAATTCATCCATAAAGAATATAAGTATCACTCACAGTGTATTTAATTTCATGGAAAAAATTCTAATTATAAAGCACAATGATCCTGTCTAAAGCTTCCTTAAACCGGGACCTTTGTATCACCCCCAACTTAGAGAAAAGTTATGGTTTAGCTATTAAGAACTAAAACCATTTAACAAATCATTGTATTAATTATACTTTAATCAAGTGGGGAAACCCATTTAGTTCAAATGAAAAGATATGGAATAAAGAACATGGGCCAAAACACATGTCATATCATTTATTTTAAATAAATTCACAAATTTGAGATAAAAACAATCAAATTGGTTTCAATACATAAGTCCATTAAGACTTTAGGAAGGCACACCCATAGGGGTGGATCATGTTGAGTAGAAACATGTCATGAAAATTATTCGTGGGTAGATAGGGTCCTATTACATATATGATAATAATAATTAATTTAATTAACTAGGATTTTTGGAGGAAACATCAAATAATTCTGGCACATGACACAATGGTGCATGATAAAATACAAAAAAAGGTAAAAGAACTAGACTACCTACCTTAAGCCTATAGCACTATCCTCATCCATTTTCAGCCCTTAAATCAAGCTAGAATATGAGAAATAAGAATAATTGATGAAATCCTTGAAAATATAGAATATGAGATTGCACCAAAATAGCACAAATGACAGTAAGAGAAAACAAGGAAGAAAGGAAGAGGAATATGGAGCTCATCATTGTGGATCTAATGTGACCAATGGTAAAGAGAACGAAGCTTGGATGAAAGAGAACCAGAGGGACCTAAGTTGAGGTAGAGGGGAAGATCTCTCATGTGGCTAGCCTTCTATGTGGGTGAATATGAAATTATTTCAAAAAAATAGCCCTTGACCCTTTTAAAAAAACAATCCAGGATATTTAAACGACGTATAAACTTTACTTGTCATGTAAAGCTTGAGTTTTTCACTCCTAGGGAAAATTCAATTCATGATGTTCAAGGGGTTTGGACAACCCATTACACATCACATATTAAAATAAACTTAATGTATTTTAAATACATATTGAGTATTTAATACATGTTGTGTATTTAGCACACATCAAACCTTTATCCCACCTAAAACCTCTCCTTCCAAAAGGAAATAGATTAACCTAAATGCTCACTCACCAGGATCTAAGCCCAAAAAAAACCCAGAAAGGGTTTGAAAAAATTTAAAATAATTCATACCTCACTAAAAGTACAATATATTACAACCTCCCCTCCTTAAAAAACCATCCTTGAGTTTTCCTTTCGAGGGTGGTAAAGAATTTTCTAAGAAAATTTCTATCCACTGAGAACGTACATCGATATCTCTCTCTCAGGTCTCATCCTATACACGGTCATGATGCCAAAGCACCCAAACTAGAGGAACTAATATATCTTGGAGTGCCTTCATGTTCCAATAAATGATACATATCATATGATTATCAAAGTATGAATTTAACTCTAGCACAATATCCTTAGAATCAAATGAATGAAATGGGTCAGAGTGATAGTGATGAAGCTGTGATACACGAAAGATGTTGTGCATGGAACACTACCTATAAAGTAATTGAAACCTATAGGATATCATCTCAACTCTCCCCATGATCTCAAAGGGTCTTACATAGAGAGGAAATAACTTTCCCTATTTTTGAATCCATCTATGACCCAATCTAGGTGAAACTCATAGAAAGACCCGATATCCCACCTCCAACTCCAGAGGTTGATGGTGGTGATTGGTCTAAAACTTTTACCAGAAATTAGCTACATCCATATGTTTCTAAATCAATTGTACCTACTTTGAAGTATCTTGAATGAGACGAGGACCCATTATCACTAACTCACCAACCACTAGCTAGCATAGGGGTGAAAAACATGGCCTATTGTATAGGCCCTCATAAGGATCCATCTAACTAGTTACCTAAAAGATATTATTGTATAAAAACTTGAAAAGATATATATTATTTCCCCAAAAACCTCTAAAATCAAGGATACATGCCTAGAGCATCTCCTATAAAACACATATTGTCTGCTTAGACTACTTATCAATATGATGGTGATATGTTAAACTCAGAAGCACCTATAAACCCAGTTATTTCTGTAACCCATACCATAACTAGGATGTAAAATGGGAATCTTGATCCAATATGATATAATGGAAGACATTATAAAGGCATAATGTAACACCCTGAGATTTTATGAGAAATATTTTGTTTTTATGTGTTATGTTATATGCAACACCAAAGGAATATTTCACTACACACAACACTGTCTTGGCTTGTGTTACACGCAAGAGCAACCTTCCTTGATAGCTTGCGTTGTACGCAATACCGAGTTTCACTAAACAATAATATATTATTAAAATATTATATAAACTAGCCGTTATGAATAGTAATACCCACTTTTTGAAATTTTATAAATTTCTTCTTTAAAAATGGACTTCATTTTTGGATTCAGAATATCGAAATTATCCTAGGGTGAATTTTTGGTATTTTTCTGAAAATATTCAATTTTTGATGAATAGTGAAAACACTGAGTTTTTTGTTAAAACCGACTTTTTATTTAAATAATAATTTATTTTATTTAAATTTATTTTCGGTAAAAATAGATACATAATACCTATATAAGTTCAATGTAATTCATTGGAGTCATTTTATAATAATTTTAGATATATAATTTTTTTTGAACTTTTGACCGTCTTTTACCCACCTCCTAGGAGAATTTGAAAATTTACATAAAACTTAATTTTACCGCTTCTGTGAGTGGAATTTCAAAAATCTGAGAGACACGGTTGATATCATTAAGTAAAATGTGGTTCAATAAGATAAAAATAATTTTTGGTGAATAGTAACGTTTTTACTTTTATTTACCACGGTTAAAAGTAAATAGGGTAATTAAGGGTAAAAACGATATTATTATTACCCTAACACATGTAGTAATTCTATTTTATAAGTTTAATTCGACTAAAAAAAACCTTAGGAATAAAATATGACCCTTTAGGTCCACTTGGTTTAGATTAGGACATTTATTATTATTTAATTCAAAGAAGAGTTAAAAGAGTTAAAATCAAAGTTTAATAACTAAAACATTTTTTTAATATAGGGTTATACATAAGATAAATTCGACTATAAATATTCACTATAAATCTAAAAATATTTAATACATAATGATATTTTATTTATAATTTTCAGACATTAAATAATTTAAGTTATTTATGACACAATGATGATGAAGTAATTACCTTATTAATGAAATATTAACATAATTGATGTTATAAATACCCAAATAAATGTAATTTGAGACTTTTTATGAATTAAAATAATTTTATATATTAATATAACATATTAGGGTTAGTTAGATGAATTTTTTTCGAAGTAATAATGCTTTTTTAAATTTAACAAAAACAAAATACCAAATAGTGTCAAAATTGACATAAAAGAGTTTTTAAAACAAATATTATATTATTAATTGTTATTATATTCCTAAAAATCTAAGGTTCATAAAAAATACTTATATAATAATATATATGACATTGATGAACCAATTGGGGTTCTATTGGAAGTTTATAGTAAGTTTATTAACCATATTGTGTAAGAATACAAGAAGACAAGGTAAAAGTTAAATTATTTAACTTAGAGTTAAATCTTCATGATAAGGTTAAAATGGTAACCTAAACTTTTCTAAAACCTATTGGTTGAAATGATTTAGACCCATCCCCACCCTATCCTCAAAATAAGTCACTTTTGAGCCATTATAAATCGAATATGACTTTATTATAAAATAATATTTTAAGTTTTTCCTAAGGTGCCCCTCTCCTCCCTTATAAAAGGGAACCTCCTCCCTCTCATCTTCACACAATTTTGAGCCTTCAAGCTCGGCCAACCCCTACCCATTTCTCTTAAAAACATCTCTAGTTATATCATAGAGGTTCTGGTCTTCTCAAAAGACTAACTCTAGTTCCCTAAGAGGAAGTATAAAAGAGACACGTCAAGGAAGAGGTAATCTCTTCTACCGATTCTTTCAAGTTTCTTTCTTCTTATACTTCCTCTTATTTATTTGTTTCATTATAAAGTAATAACATCAGTATCACTCAAATAATAATATGTTATTATAAATATGAAACAAACTTATTTCACCTTTTATCCATCCTATGGAAAGTGAGAACCCATTCCAGTACAAACTACAAAGAGTCAAACATAATCAGAGATATATGAGCCATTAATATCTAATTTAAGTCTATTATTTTAATAATTCCTATGTAATTTCTATATAAGTCCATTTACCTCTAATTAAAAATCATCCTTGATAAGGTCTTCAAACCAATAAGACAACTTGTCCTACATCTGTATGAACTCCTCCATGTTTAATTTCCCTTAATTGAATCCTCTTAAAAAATATAATCTTGCTTGTTGATCCACATAATCTTAACCATATTATTTTACACATGTAGTAATCTTTTAGTAATCTTCTCACCATCATCTTTCGAGGCGTTGATCAGAAGCGATTCCTCCAGTATTTCTTCCTCAGATTGAATAATAATTTCCCACAACTCTCCATCACCTTCAACCTCAATCCGGTCATTGTTAAACATAATATAAGAAATATTATTCACCTTGGAAACCTTCTAAATTTATCCTTCTTACTTCTTAGACTTTGATTCTTTAGTGGATCTCATCACCATTGGTTGGGGTAAGTAAGAGTGGTCCTTACACCCTTTTGATTTCCGTTCTTTAATCAGGGAAGAACTCATTGAATCCCAATTGCATCTTCAACCCTTCTTTATCTTTGGGCTAGGGAGTCTATTTTCCTGGAATTAATCTGAATTTTCCTTTGAAAAATGACAAGAAGAGTCATTACTATATTCTCCCATTTGAAAACCCTGATCTTCATTTAGGCTCTCTACCCAGGCTGCCCCATCCAACCCTTCCCTATCTAACCCTTTAAATAGGTTTTCTAACTTAATAGTTGACACCTCCCTAGGGATTTAAATTTTCAAAACTCTATTACCTTTTTCTCGAAGTGCCTGAACCTGTAAAAGAACTATCTCCCATAACCCCTCCCTTCCATAGTTACTGGTCCCTGACCGCACAACATCCACATATGAAGTAGACATGGGATCCAAGTTGCTATGATCAAACTTCTCAGAATTACAAATCCCCTAAATATTCCCTGACTCAGCTGGGCCTTTCACCTTTTTCTCAGCAAGGTCACACTACAGACTTCTAAATAAATCAGAAACTTTCAGATTAAGATTCATAGGGCATACATTTTTCAAAGGAGTGACATCTTTGGATGCTCCAACAACCCCCACCTAGTCATTTGTATTTGAGGGGAATGAACCATGTTTGGATACTTATTGTAGGGGACCCAGACAACAACAAGAGGAGAAAAAATCAATCAAATACTTGAAACACACCTCATATTTTAACCGGTATTCATGTTCTATCTCAATCTATACAAATTTTTTCATAGGATTAGAAACATGTATTTATACACAGATGTGAGGAGTAATCAGATGGAAAAGAGATTGAGATCTATGATCAAAGCAAAAAAATCTACCTACCATGTTTCCAAGAATCGAAATAATTGTAGGGTTTGGAAAAGGCAATGGAATGCTTGAAAAACTAACCCAAATTGGTGTTATCTGAAGTTCTCGTCATAGGTAGAAGTCTAAAGACCAAAGGAACAAGAAGAAACGAAATCCTTTGAAGGATATTCAACATTTAGACTAGGAAGAAATAAGGTCATCATCCATCTCAAAGTGAATGAGAATATGGTGGGGATCCAGGATCCCTACTACAGTATGGTGATACAGATCCCAAGAATCAGTAATGAATCGGTCGAAGGAGTCAACAGAGGGTCAATTTCGACCAAAGCAATCTACCAAAGAGAGACGATGGAGGTATGAATACACTATGAATTCTTGTATAGAAATCAAAATCTTGGGAAAACCCTGATCAAGGGAAGGAACCTTAGGGATGAGCGTGATGTTAGGGAAGGAGGGAAGATTAGACGAGACTGTAAGAGGAGAAAAGGGAGGAGGATGATCCGAGACCATGCATCCCCTACCCCTTGTGGGAGGGGAATGACCGATATTGACGGCCATGATCATCATATTCAACAAATCTTCATGAATGTATAACATATTAGTTGTTAGATCCTATGAATTTTTTCAAAATGTGTTGAAATCATAAGGTTTATTTTATTTTGTTTGTTCTTTAATCTTAAATTTTCCTTGTTATATATGTTTTGATAACTAATATATGAAAAAAATAAGTTACAGAAAGTGTTTAATAATGTTCATTTATCGATAGAGAATCTAAATAAAATTAATCATGTTAATGTTTAAGTATATAACTTTTATATTAGTTAATACTTATTTTTTCTTACATATATAGTGTTTCTTATTTTCAAAGTGTGTTTTATAACCATAATTTCATCCATAATGTTGTTGTTTTTTATGTGGTCATTATTTTTTACAGTTAATTTTTGATATTATTATGACTGGAATTATGACATATTTTCAAAAGGTTACTTTTATTATATCTCTTATATTTTAAACCAATATATCATATTATTAATTTAATAACATTTATTATTCTTGTAGGTTTTTTAGGATGGTTCATCATATACAGATACATAATTAAACTACCTTTTAAGTTTATTTTTAGACTATTTGGTAATTTTAATTAATTTATATTTCTTTATTGAAAAGATTTAGGTATGTTTCATTTTTTTGTTAAATGATGTTATATTCAAGTTTTCATTGAGTTTTTGTTTCATATTTTATTCTCTATGCTGCTATTTTATATCTATGATACCGTTTTATGTAATTAATTATCTTGGGTTATTTTATTATATTATATTTTAAGAAAATTAATTAATAATTAACATTAGTTAGTTTGAAAACTGACATTAAAAGTGATTTGAACTACATGTTTTCAATAAAACCGACGTTAAAATTGGATTTCAATACTAATTTTTATAAAAAATGACTGATGGTAGGGATTTCAGTCACTTTACCCTATTCAATTAAATTATTGTTAACCTAAGACTACACCATAGTGACACACCCTAGGGTCGATCATAAGGAGGCTTCCTACAGGCACTATATTTTCTGTTGTCACTATTATTATTTAACGAATATAAAACTAACTTATATAATATATATGGGGGGATTTAAAATTAGGCATGAAATATAAATATTATATTTAATAATTCAATGAAAAAAATTATGTTATAATAAATAAATGAGGCAATTGCTCTTGGGATTTTATGGTGGTTGAAATCATTGTTTAAAAGAATTCTCAATATTCAATTCAATGTAGTGATCAAGACCCGTCACACTACACCTTATTTATTGAAATGTCATTACCTCATACTAATATCTCAACATACAGGGTAATTATCTTCCTTAATACAACTAGGATACATCTTTTTTGACCATTATAATCAATAACATGCTCCACCGTATGCACGACAAAAACAATAAAGGGAAGGAAAATGATAAACAAGAAGAAGAATTCAGATGATAGTGAAAACGAGGTGACCAATCTCATAATCAATTTAACCGTCAATAAAATTTATAGAATTGAATAAATTTATTAGAAATTAAAGAATAATAAAACTCAATCGATCCACCATTCCCTCCCTCGAACAAGAGCTGATTTTAGTTCTATATTTTTAATCGAGTTGAGAAGGGAACAATGGTGGGAGAACACATAAAATAAATAAGATAGAAGAAGTGGGATATGAAAAAGAAGAATAAACTAACGTATATTAAAAATGTAAAAAATTTTACAATAATAAAACTCATCCTCAGCCCTTGAAAATGAATATATCATAAATTGGGAGAAGGGACACATATTTATAGGGATAAGGGGTGAAGAATTCACACTCAAAACATTTAATCCAAAATTTTCCAAATGAATGTGGCATTAAATGACCTAATTTGTAATTAGTGTCTTCAACAATGTTTTTACATAATGTTTTCTCCATTTGAAATCCAAATTTCAGCTTCCTTGGATGCTCTTAGAAGGTGTTATAAAATTTTCATTGGAAGTTTCTTTTTCTAGATGTAGGTTACAAGAAGGTTCCTTCAAAAATATTTCATTTTGTGGACGCCATAATGGATTTCAAACTCCATGAAATTTATTTTTCGAAAGTTAATTTGAGTCCTAGTTAATATAAAAGTGGAATAACCTCATTTAGAGGTGTGTAAACCGAATTGAGTTTCCATTATGGAGGTGGGGTCTAGGCAGTCCACCCAGAACAATCTTCAACTTCATTGAATTTGTTAGGCCATTAGATGTAGGAATCAAACCCCAGTCTAGAAGAAAAAGTTGAAGGAAATAAAATATGAATTCTAAAAAAAAATTAATTACAATATATGGAAATATATGTTATGAGAAATGACCAAAATACCCCTGTGATAAAAATCTATTAAAATTCCATAATTAGGCCATTTTTGTATTTAGGCTCAAAATAACACAAAACCCTAAATATGTAACAATTTCACATTAAATAACACTATGGTGGGTTCATAAATATTGAATTACTATATAAAATATGTGAAAATATTAGCTTCATCAATGAAACTAAAATAAAAATAAAAATAAAAATAAAAATTTATTTTATCTTTCAATGTCATTTTTCATCAAAACCGATGTTGAAATACCTTTCAACACCAGGTTTTAAATAAATTAAATGTTCAAATCCAAAATAAATATCTATATTTATTCGTATTGTCAACATTTATTTGTAATTAAAACCAATGTTTAATATTTATTTTTACATCAGTTTAAATTAAATAATGATGTTGAAATCCATAGTATATTAGAAATGAAAGGGGGGTTAACATTAAATTTTATTGTAACTTATGTTAAAATATATTTAATGCCGATTTTAAACAATTTATGTTAAAACCATTCCTTTTTTATGTTGAATTTAATTATATCACTTTATTATCATTGTTAAAAATGAAAAATAACTAATGTTAAAAGATTGTTTTTTAATAATGAAAAAAAATCTCAAACAATGTTTTCCCATCATTAGTTATAGTGTATGGATCTTAGGATAATAGTGTGAATATGGGTTAAAGAGTGAGAAAGAACACACACAACATGATAGAAAATACAAGGTTTACCTATTATTGTTATCAAGTGGCTAATACCTAGTGTACATGTTGGAAATATTAGTTAAATATAATATAGTATTGTAAAATATGATCATACCATATGACATGGAATGAAATAAAGTATAGGAATATTCCATGACTTGTATAAGGGATATCATATGTCTTGTTATGTGATAAAAAACCAATGCCTTGGCATGATATTGTAATCTTTAAAGTTAATGTTTAGATCTTTCTACACTGGATATCATTAATAAGAGAAAATTTATATGATTAAACATAAGGGAGGTTAATTCATTTAGGTGATGGATGAATGAATTGATGAATATAATTTACTCATGAATTGTGACACATGAGTAAATTCATGAAACTTGAGGATCAACCTCAAGGGATTTTATAAATGATTTCCAAGTCCATGGTTTGTGTGTGTGTATGAAACTTATGGATTACCATGGTTAATTTTCCCAAGCACAAAGCTCTCATCTCCTACCTCCTTTACCATGGAAGGCACTATGATTTCATGTAATGAAAGACATTCCCACTCATGTGATGGGTGATTGATTTCATCCCATGGATACATCATGAATGAAGGAATCATTAGGTTTCTTGAAAGGGATATTCACCAAATACTTATATGTATGAAGGAGGATAACTTATCATTGTCTAATTAAATATATATAATTAATTAATTTTTATTTATACATGGTTTCTAGTTTCATGCATGGTGATCCTAGATTATTATTATAACCCAGACTTAATCATTAGGTAATTACATTACTTAAAGAAAATATTCCATTAAAATACATTCCCAATACCATTTATGTTAATATTTTTAAAGAACCAAGACAAAACATTATCCATAATAATCTTTGTTCTTTATACCAAATATACATTTTTCCAATATATATGAAACTACTTAACCAATCATGAATATTCAACATCTTCAAAAAATTATCCACATAAGAAACACTTATATACATTTCATACTTTTACTATCTTAATCACCTATGGAAATGGAAATATAATAAAGGGGATATATCAAATTCTAAATAAGAGTAAACATAAGTGATAATAATCAAAGATCATTAGTGATAAAAATATGATCCTATGAGTATAATCAAGATACATAATAAAATTCATAACCAAAAAATCTTATTTCATAAATCATGGAAGGAAGCTTGATATAAAACAAGACATGAATAAAATGAGTGATTCAATAAACATTATATTTTTTGGTCATAACATATTCATCATAATAAACATAAAACCATAGAATAACTTTCAACTTTTCTGTAAAAATTTGTATTGGGAATATAACTTTTATGAGCCATACCATCAATTCTCATGCTTATAAGAAACTAAAACATACCCATTAATACTTATCTCATGAGATATAAACTTTAAACCAATTAATTTGAGGGTGATATAAGACCCCACCCATTATTATTCATTATTACGAGTGACACTCCAAATCAATCACTTATCACATCATAAAGAACCCATGGAAATAATATGTGTTACATAAAACTTTCAAAATGAAAACCATTCACTTTTATAGAATAAATAACCCATATAAATAAAATTTGTTTCATTAAACATATTATAAATAACCCATGGATAGAATGTGAGTTTCATATGGATTGAGAAAAGTAAATCATTAGTAATTCTATTAGAAATTATAACATGATATAACCATGGAAAATAATTGGGTATCCAATGATATCAAGTAACATTATTTGTAAATAACATTCAATAAAGATAATAATGAATATGGTATTCACACCATATATATTTAGGGAATAATGTTAAGTTAAATTTATAAAATCAATCGATGAATGAAATCTATGTAAACACCCGTCAATCAAATGAATCAAAATAGGGTTTTCACAAAGGATATGAATTGGATGAAAATCCATAATTATACACTAAAGTATATTAGGCAAGACAAATGAAGTGTTAAAACATTCCTCCAAAAGAGAAGGATATTATATAATTCATCCATATAAATAAGGTGGGTGGTTATATCTAAAAAAAATACTCGATTAAGCATAAGACATGTCAAAGGATAATAAATTAGATGAAATATACTTTTTAGGTGTTTTAGAAAAAATGACTTCAAAAATAAGAAATATCCTTGATCATTTGAAATAATTTTAAAATAGAAATTTTATAAATATAATATAAAAATAATTTCTTTGGAAACCATGAAATAATAGAGAGAAATCCTCATATAAAATAAAAAATGTGGTGAAATGACATGTTCACATGTAATCATTAAAAAGATAATCTTTTCACATTTTGATAAAAATGACCCATACATAAAATGTTAAAATTTCATTATAACTTTTATAAGAATATAAAGTAGTAAAAAATGACCCTATTAAATTATTAGGGCCCTAGATAAGGACACTTTCAATGTAATCTTGTGAATAATGATATGGAAAAAATATTGTTCCTAACCAAGAAGAAGAGATAGTGTCATTTTCACTTATAATAAACACTTTAGGTAAAATATGAGTCAAGGGGGAATGAGATATTGAGGAAATATATAAATCCACAAAAATATAAAATTAAAATAATAAGAGGTTTTATAAATAATAAAAATTCCTTAGATGGATTATCTTTTAAAAATAAACTAAATTTTAAAATAACATTGAAAAAAACCTTATATATTGAGTAAAATTTTGATAAAAACCACTTATAAGGTTGTTATATCTTGAATAGATGGACATTTAAATAAAGTAAATGATATGTCTCTTCAAACCCCATGAATATAGTAAAATACATTCATTATTCTATAATCACACCATATTCAATGTATCATGGTGTCATTGAGAAATAAGTCTCAAGAAATTAAACTTGAGACAAATAACTCCTTATGAAATTAGAAATTTTTAAATAAAAATTCATTGCATAAGATCTCGTTCTTTTAATTTATTTGGAAATTCTAGAGGATATTGATATTTTTATTTGGTGGATGGGTCAAACCTTAAACCGAGATTCAGAATTTAATTACAAAAGGTCAAACACTAAAAAGTGATTTTTCTGGATGAGGTTTAAGACCCGAGATGTGTCTAAGGATTTTAGATGATTTTTAGAAGTGTGAGGCTACAAAAAATCAATTTCAATATAAATAAAAAGGGGCACATAGTTGGCACATTATTAGTGCTTACTGTATAGCCAGTTTGTATGGGGACACCATTTTGATGAAACCATGCATAACTCAATGGGAAACCATGTGACTTTTTCTAGGTGTTTAAAGGGACTACACATAATTGGTTCATGGTTTGTCAAACCATTCACTTCAACCGTGTGAGGTGTGGGTGTCCATAGACAGTGGTACAACACAGTTGGTGAATAGTTTTCCAAACCATATAGCCAAACTTTATGAATCACTAAAGGTCTGGGATTTACCATTTTCCCTTCCAATATTTAACTTTACTTATCCCATTATCCTCCCTCATTTCTCCCATACCATCATCTACTCATGAACACCTGGCCTTTCCCAGGTTTTGATGTATCTCCTTTGTGTGGGCTTAAAATCACTTATTGTCAGTTTCACTGGATCACCCACTATAAGGCTATCAATCCACTTTCTTCTTTTATTCATTTATCTTTTTATATTGAATACTATCTCAATATGATCTCATATGACCTATTTCTAGGTCATTTTATGATTATTCCAATTTCACTTATTTAGAATCAAATCAAATCCCAATAATGGATGATTGAAGCTTTTTAAGAATGTGGTAGATGGTCTATATGACTTTCCCTAAATGTATCATTTTTATATCATTTTTTAATTATTTATGACACCAAAATTACTGTTTATTTCTTCTAAAATATAAAATACCTTAAATTGAACACCTATACCTTGTTGAGATATGATTTGATTCCCAAGGTTAAAGGATGATAACCTCAACCTAAGCCACCCCATGGGTGGGATCAGACATATTCCTTGGTGACCATTTATCCTTATAGAAAAAACACCATTAAGATGTGATTGGATTTTCCTAAATTAATGAAGTGACTGGATGATTGTATTAATTTGGGGAGAAATTGAAAATTGGAATGTATTAAATAACTGGACCACATTAAATTATGAAGTGTGCCTTTGGTTTAAAAGAGAATTAAATGAGAAATGAGACTCCTACGATTAAAATTCATCAAATATGAATATGATTCCCTTGAAACCGTTTTAGGATTACGAAATTGGTTGGAACCACACATTAGGGTGTGTGATATTAAATTTATTAAATGATCATTCTTTCTTATGTAACCAAACACCTTGCTATGGTGTGTTGGATTATCAATAAGGATTAAATGAATTGATGAAGTTGTTTGGGGGGTAAAAATAAATTGGGTAGTATAAATTTCCTTTTATTATTCTCAAATTATGCTTGTAAATTTTCATTATATAAGAAATTATTTATGACAGATTAAAAATGTTGATATATTTATGAATCAATTATAAAAAAAATGATTAATAGCATGTTTGATTGTAAATTTGGAATGGATATTTTTCATGGCCTATGTTTCATAATTTAATTCATGTTTATGCATATGATATTATTCCTTGACCGATACCTAGGTTCCTTATGTGGAATTACTTTTATAGGATAATATGATATATAAATAACATTACACATTGAGCGATACCTAGGTTCCTTATAGGAAATGCCTTGGATGGGCTCATAGGTTAAATGAGATTATGTACACCTTGAATGATAACTAGATTCATGATAAATAATTCCTAGTATGGGTTCGTAAGTTGAATGATATTATGTTATGCCTTGAGAAATACTTGGATTCCTGATATGAAATGCCTTGGATGGGCTCATAGGATGACTGATATTATGCTACACCTTGAATAATACCTATATTCCTAATATAGATTATCATGGACATGTTTATAGGTTAAATGAGTTTTTGGAAATCTATGAGAGACACATGTATTCCTGATATAGAATTTATCATACCATCTCATAGGTAATTTTGTATTATATCATGCTTGATCACTAAATATTTAATTTCATAGAACATATAGAAAATTTTGTGATCATCATTATATATGTATGCCTTGGTTCACCTTGTGTCCCCATGACTAGTGTTACACATAGATGTCTTGGATTGCATCCATGGATCCTATTTTTTTTATAATTCATTGCTCCATGATCAATGACACCTTAGCTTTGGACGAAATAGGTTTGGTTATCCAGGTGTCGCACAAAGAACCTTAGATCAACATAGTTTATGCTTATGTCATTTACCTCACTGCTTTCACTTATTTTATTACTTACACCTTTTCTTTAGTTTATATTCACAGACTAGATTTTTTAGGCACCATTGGTGGTATACCATCGAGTTTTACTCACACCCCATTTGGGCTTCTATTTGGTACCCAGATAGATATCTTGTTTGCATAATAGTTCCTTGGATTTTACTTTCTTGCTCTTAAAATTTATGGAATAGGATTGGGAATAAAGCTGGGGTCCGAGAATATATTCATGCTACCTATAGAATTTAGGGATTTTATTTATTCATTCCTTATTATTATAGACCTGTCTTACATATTCCTAATATATGTTGATTTACCTGTATTTTTTTAGGCATAAAATTTTCATGCACAGATATATTATTTGTCATTGGTATATTTATCTATTTATGATTATATCTACAATTTAATTTTATATATTTCATTACCCTTATTTTTATATACTTTTACTATCATTATTACTGATCCATAGAGTATAGTCTACTCACTATACCACCTTATACCCTCACTTCTAGTCTGTATCCTCTAGCATGTAGAGAGGCATGTTTGAGGCCACATAGTGAACTTGATCGGCGCATTTTTTAGTGGATCTCAGGTTGGGACATTATAAGTGGCATGAGAGGATATTTTTTCTTTTGTATTACAATTTTGGGATGGTTGAAAAGAGACTAGGAATGTTCCAATAATTGTTAAACAACACATGTTTGGGTCCGTCTGACCCATGCACTGGGGAAATATTAAATTGTCATGTATGGGAATGTTTTTCATTTTGTTCATTATTATATTTGATTATTATTTCACCTTGAGTGATTTTTTTATTCCTATTGGATACTAATTTATTATATTATACCTTTGGCCCATTGTGGAAAGGAAGTATTGTCAAATGCATCATCATAGGCACATACAGATTCACATTCCATGTATATTCCATGCCATCTTGATTGTATTTCTTGACTATCTAATACTTTTTGGTCTCGACTTGTGTAATTATTTATCATGTTTATCTATATACCCTTCTTATGAGATTTTTTCTATGTTTATCAGAATTATTTGATTATGTAGTATCTTTTCATGCCTACTCTTATTCATTTCTCTATGATATCATGATTTGTCATAAATATGATATATGATTGGTTATTAAAGTGTTTTCACCAACCTAAATGGTGTTTTCCCTTACATATTCATGGTGGACCTTAACTAACAAATCATGACATGTTTGAGCCATGAACCATTGGTTTTATAGGGTAAAATGTAAATGGTTGTAATTAAATGGGTTCTAAATGAAATTTATAAATAGTAAAAGCCTTTATATACTGGAAATGGTGACCCATATAATCAAAGCATCACATATGGACTTGTTATATTCTGAGGCCGAAGATAAAAACTAGGTTGCTGTTACATGAATTCCAATTATAACTTATAAAGTATAGTACTATTATTACATGTGAATGGTAATTCATATAATTTGATTATTGTATAAATAAAATAATTATTAAATTTTGAATCATAGATAAATTTAAATTACAATAAAATTGGTTTTATTTAAAGAATTTAAATTATTTCTTGTGGATGTCAGTTAACTAGTGTGTCAATTGAAATTAATAAATACTATTACCTTTATAACTTGGGAATGAAAACCCACATAACCGAATCCCTAAATTCATAATAGGACTAAAGAAGGTTGTTTTTGTCATGTTTCTTCTATGAGATAAACACACTATAGGTGTTTTGAAAACATAATAAATAAACTACTATTGGGTTTCACTTAACTGGACCTAGGTTGGAATAATGTGACCCTCACAATTTGACCTTATCTTTATACTCCTTGGTACATGACCCCATGGGGGTATGATTATGATAAATATGGGATGGTTATTTAATGTTTAAACAACCATTTATATAGGTTACGTATAAATGTATGGTGACATTTTACTAAATCAATCCATTTTTAAAGTGATAATTATTTGTTTTTAAACCTTTTTAAGCAAGGATTTAGTAAATTAAACTGATAATTACAACCTAAAAGGAATTTTATCTATAGATTTTAATTGTAATACTCTTTAACTGATCCCAGTTATGATAATTCATGGATTAATAAATGATTTAAAAGGAAATTATGACATAATTTTCCAAACGATGCATGACATCAGCTAGATAAAGTAACATGTATAGTTGTAAAATGCTTTCCTTATCACAGTTACTTTTGATTGTGTATATATACACCTTCTTAAATGTTATATACATGTAAATTAATGAAAATAACTAAAATTAAAACCCTTGGGGTAGAATGATAACAAATAACCCTCATGTAAGGGTTAATTCTAATGTTCCTTGATTATTTCCTTGAATGGGAACATGAGAATTTCCCATGGATTTATAAATGTTTCCTCTTTTATGTTATACTTAAATTATAGGAGTTAAATCCTAGTGACCTTTAAATAATGAATCTAGTTTAAAAGTTTACACCTTATTCTAAAATAAGGGTTATCTTATTGCGGTAGCGCCCTCCAGTGTAAAATCTTTTTTAAATGTTTATAAAAATTTTCTAGAATGAGGAACCATTAAAATGCTCTTTGTCCAGAGTAGGACTCTTACCGATGAAATAAAATGCTCGAGTATATGGGTTGTCATTTGGAAAGTTGATACTTGTTAAGGGTGGGATCATCATCTAATTCTCTAGCTTAGTGAGTTATACATGCCTAGGGAATGGTTGGATGTGTTGATAATCATGAAATATTTTCTCCTTTATGATAGAAAAATTGTAAGGCCATCAAAATATTTTTAGTCGTATGGATAAAATGGACCTGGGTAAATACCTTGTATAGACTACTCCATTCTAATATTCATAGTTCCATTGGGGATATAAATTTAAAGGTATAGTAGTGCCTGTTGCACTATCTTTCTATCATAGTAGCTTTAATATTATAATTAAGAGCTATGTTATCCCAATGATTAGAGCATGTGATCTCATTTAAATCCTTATAGATTTAATATTATTATTAGAAGCTGAGTTATCCTAGTGATTCAGAATGATTTTATAAAGAAGATTAGGCGTGATAACACTACAAATAATGTTTTTTTAGATTTTATGCCTGATGATAATGAAGTGAATGAATTTGATTTAAGGTGATAATCATCTGTGAATATAAGAGAAAATATATTTTAACACACTTATAAGTGGAACTAATATCTCTATTTTAATTTTGGAACTGATATAAGTGTGTTTTCTATGTCTAGGAACTGTGTTTGGTGGTGATAGAGTGTGATCCATGGTACAAGTTCTTGTTTTTAGTAAAATTATACCTAGGACACTCTTAATGTATGGAGAATCATGATAGTTATGGAAAGTGTGTCCTTATAATTTTAGGTAATGAGAATGTTAGGGACTTATTAAAAAAGGTCGGAACTAACTCTAAAAGACATCGAGTAGGTAGATTTGATATTTCAAGTATCAGATGTGAAAATGAGTTTTGAAACTTAGGTATGAGCTTGAACTGGGACTAGAAGCTGGATTCAACATTAGGATGAATAAGTGATCTAGGATTTTGGTGGGTCGGCAGTATGTCCATAATTTCAAAGAAACATGAAATTTCTATGGTTGGTTGAGTTCCCAACCACTATGGGATGCTGATATTTGGAGTTAGAATTCTGTTTTTTGTGCTTGAATGATCATGATTACCTAGGGATATAAGGCAATTTGGTTCGTTCCTTAATTAAAAAAATAATCTATTAATATGAACATATTTTAAATAGGTCAGTCTGGAGTGGATTGACTGATTCTTAGGTGATAAAGTTTGAAAGTGAGTTGAGACTACCTTCTTTGTATCTTGATAAATATGAGGTGTATGTTTTAATGAAAATATACCTTATTTTGATGAAGCATGGATTGTGAGAGATATATATGTATATCAATAATTTTTTTAGAAAATTTCATGATATTTGTATCTATGGATCAGGAATGTGTAATGTGTAGCATCTTTATGAACTCTTATTCTTGTGGCAGTCATGCCCAATATCTTGGAATCATCCTGAGTATGATGAGAAAGTGTGGATAATATATCAAGATTAATAATTTAAAACCTATGATTTTTTTAGAAAGATAAACTCCTTGGGAGTTATTCTTGAAGAGTGATGTAAATAGATACTCATGGTGTGGATTCCAACCTTTGGCTATTGGAGGGTAACCCACATGGGAGTGTTGGAACAGTTATTAGATGGCCGTTTCCATTTTTCAGTGCCTAGATATAAAACAATACATGGAGATATTTCTTGATAAATTATAGGTTATCTACTGGTCATTATGCTAGAATATGTTCATGAACCTGTATCTATATATAGGTGTGGTCATCCTAGGAGACACTTGGATTCTTGAGTAGGAATTACTTGGATGGACTCATGGACACTGGCTGATTAATCGACTTAACCACCAGGTGAGATACAACCATGCGGTATAGTCATTCATTCTATTGTGTGAATGTCAAAGACATGTAAATACATTTCATATATAAATCATAGAGTATTAACTTCCATGGATAAAAGTAATTATGATTTGTTTTTATATGCATTGGATCTGGATGTTAAGTGTTTTTCTAAGAATTTTTGGCCAAAGTCTATAAAACTTGATTTTTCTAAAATAGTGGCATGAGTTTGGTAAGGCACCACTTTATGCATGCTATTGGGTTTAGACAGGTGCATTCTAAAGATTAGTGGGATCCTTTCAATGATAGATTTCATGAACAATATGATTTTAGTTGACTACATTTCGATCATTCCAATCAAATTATGAATTGTGATAAAAGAATCCTTAGAATTCTAAGGATGATCTTTAATAGAAAATTCCAATGGTCAGATTACTATGACTCAGAATTGGCCATTCAAGATAATGAATAATGGTAGGATCTCCATGGGAAGATTCATGAACATGATTATAAAATAATTCTATCATAGGATAGATGGGCCCATGTAAGTGATGTCTCAATGTTTTTTTAGTAATCATGATCATTGGACTGAGTTTTAGTAGCTTAAGTACTGCATGTTTAATGTGATTATTGGTGGTGCATTGGGAATTCATAAATGCAATGTGGAAGTTGGTGTGGTGATTCATGAGCTTGGTAGGTCAAGTGACATTTTTTATGTTTCTACGATTCTCTGGGATGAGAATTCCTAAGTTGGTGAGATTGTATGATCCCATGTTTTTAAGTTGGTTGGAAAGTCTAGATATTTTTAGCTTTTTATTTAGTAGATGGGACAAACCTTAAACCAAGATTAAAAATGTAATTACAAAACATGGAACACATAAAAGTGTTGTTTTGGGTGAGGTTTAAGACCAAATACGTGTCTTAATAGTTTTTATGAGTTTCATAAGTGTCAGGCGCTGAAAACTCAATTTCGGGAGAAACAAATAGGGGCACATGGTTGGCATATAATTAGTGCGAATTGTGTTTCCCAAACTATGTGACATGTTTGTAGAGGGACATGATTTTATGAAACCATGTGGCACTCTAGGGTAAATCACGTGTCTTGGTGTAGGTGTGCAAAGGGACCACACATAGTTGGTGTATGGTTTTTTAAACAGTGTAAGATAATCTTGTATGATGTGGGTGTCCTTGGATAGTGGAAACACATGGTTGATAAATGGTTTTCCAAACTATACAGCCAAACCATTTCACACATTAAAGTGATTGAATTTACCATTTTTCCTTCTATACTTTAACCTTCCTTATCCCATTATCCCCCCTCATTTCTCCCATGCCAACAATCGATCAATCTCCACACTTTGCCTCTCATAGTCTTTGATGTATCTCCTTGTTTTTGTCTTAGAATCACATGCATTTGGTTGATTTATATCACCATCAGTAATTTTATTGATCATATTCATCCTTTTCTTCAATTATATTTCCCTATTGAATACTATCTCAATGGGAGTTCATATGCCCTTTTTTAGGGAATTTGATGATTCTTTTTCATTTCTATCATTCTAGCTCAAATCAAAACCCAATAATGGACCAGTGAACCTTCCTAATCACGAGGTAGTGGTTGTACATGATTTTACTTAAAGGTATCATTATTTATATCATGTTTCCATCATTCCACATGTTATACTTACCATGCATTAATTATAAAATATGAAATACCTTAAATTGATCACTTAGACCTTGTTCTTACTTGATTTTGTGCCCTTATATAAGGTTGAAGGTTTAAAACCTCAACCAAAGCCACCATATGGGTGGGATCAAATAAATTCATTTGTGACCATTTATCCTTATGAACAAAACACCATTAAGTTGTGATTGGATTTCCCTAAATTAATGAAGTGAAAAAATGACCATATTTTTATGGGAAGGAATTTTAAATTTGGATGTATTAAATAATTAACCCACATTAAATTATGAAGTTTGAATTTTGTTAAAAAGTTAAATGAGAGTCATATGATTAAAATTCATCAACCATGACTATGATTCCATTGAATCCATTTGAGGGTGATGAGCTTGGTTAGAACCGTCCTTTTTGGTATATGATGTTAAATGATTTAAATGATCATGCTAGCCTATTTAATAAAACACCCTCATACGATGTGTTGGATTATCAATAATTATTAAATGATTAGATAATGTTTTTTGGGTGGTGAAAATAGTCTGGGCAATATACATGCCCCTTGATTATTCTCATTAGGTTGGTTCCTTTTTATTATATAAGGAATTTATACTAAAAGATTTAAAACATTGATGTATTCCTCAAGGAATTATAAATGAAATGATTAATATCATGTTTGATTTTAAATTTGGCATGGATATTTCTCATGGAATATGTTTAATAATTTAATAGATGTTCCTACTAATAATATTGGGCCTTGAGAGATACCTGAGTTTCTTACATGGAATGCCTTGTACAAGCTCATAGGATATATGAATAAAATTACACCTTGATTTATACTTGGATTCGTTATATAGAACTCATTATATGGGATAATATGTTAAATTATATTATGTAAACCTTGAAAAATACTTTAGTTCATAATATGGAATTCCTTGGGTAGGTTCACAGGTTGAATGATATTATGTTACACCTTGAGTGAAAGTTTAATCCTAGATATGGAAGGCCTTGTATGGGCTCATAGGTTGATTGAGATTATGTTGCACCTTGAACAATACCTATATTCCTAATATAGACTACCTTCGATAGTTTCATAGGTTAAATGAGTTTATAGAAATCAATAAGCAATAAATAGATTAATGATACCGAATTCCATGAATGGCATCATATGTAATGTGGTATTATATCATGATTGATCACAAATAATTAATATCATAGAACATATAGAGACTTATGTGATCATATTTATATATGGATTCCTTGGTTCACCTTGGGTCCCCATGACTAGTGTTACACATGGATACTTGGGCTTATAGACATGGGTCCCATTTCTTTTATAATTTTCTAATACATTATTATAGAGACCCTAGATTAGTTTGAAGTAGGTATTGTTGGAGAGGTGCCCCACAAGGAACCTGAGCTCGACATGGTTTATGTGTATGTCCTTTACCTTACTGATTTCACTTATTATCGTACCTGCACTTTGTTCCTTCATTTTATATTCACAAAATGGATTGAATTAGAAACCATTGGTGGTGGACCAGTGAGTTATACTAAAACCCTATTCAGGTTATCATTTGGTACTTGAATATATCTCTTGGTTATAGGATAGGTCCTTGGATTATTCTTGCTTGATGTTACCCTTTATAGAATAGGACTGGACATAGAGCTAGGGGATGATCATGTACTCAGGAAACCTATAAAAGTTGGGTATTTTATTTATTTGTTCCTTTTTAGTATATAATTGTGGTATGTATTCTTTTTGTGCATTATTGCCTTGTATTTTTTTGGCATATCATGTTCATTCATGGATTTATTATTTGGCCTTGGCCTGGTTATCTATTTATGATTTTAGTTGTTTTTTAATATTATATATTATTATGACCTTATTTTTATACGATTCTACTATATTTACTACTGATCCAAAAGGTATATTATCCCCACTATACCCCCTTAGATTCTATCTACTATTCGACATCCTCTCACATGCACTGAGGTGCGCTTGAGGCCATATAGCGAACCAAATCAAGGTATCGTTTTAGTGGCCCTTGGGGGTTGGGATGTTAGACATTGGATTCTTGAAAAATCATAAAATTATACAAGTAGCATGCATTAAATCATGGGTTATTACAAAGTAAATTTTTGAGCAGTATATACACTCTATAAATAATAAATTGGTGCATATCATTAAAACATGCCTCACTAATGAAAAGTTGAGAATAAAAACCATTACCATATTTCCTTTCGTAGTTTATGACACTGTAACCTCCAATAAAATAAACATAAAAAAATTAATCATCTATATCATAAAATTATTCATATATATTTAACTTTTATATCCTTCATTTATAATTATTTATTAGGATTATATTGGTTATTAAAAGCTTATTTCAACCCTCAGGTGGTAATAACTTTAACCATTTGTGCATGTTTTATAATGTTGATATCAATACCCAATCTTTTAAACCAAGTTAATAATTAATATATAATTTAAGATATATTAATATATAAATTATATTTATTTATAAATATCTAGTACCATTCCATAAGTTTTTTAGTTATGTTGTTGGAAAATGGAATCAGTGTTGACTGATTTCAATGGTTTTAACGAATAAAGATGATACTTTAATAACAAGTTAAATTATTAATATAACCATTATAGAACCATATAAAAACATTATTTGATTATAATATTATAAAAATATTATTATTTATGTTCCCATAGTCATCCATGATATATTTTTTGTAACATCTTAAATATAGGTGGTTAAACTGACCCAAACTTGAACATACTTTAACTTAATTGGTGAGTATGGTTAAGGAGGTGTTTATTTTGACATAATATAATTATAAAAGAACAAAAATAATATTATTTTAATTTTTTTATTAAAATGAACCATATTTTAATATTTTTTTATAAATAATGGAAATAAATATGAAAAAAATGTGTTTTCGTGGAGACGGTTGTCCACACACATACACGATTGACATCGCTTTATTTTTTTAAGTGGATGTAAATAAATAAATAAGGGTTTTAATGCTTATATAAAAATATATTTTTATAATAATTATACTAAATTCATCATATTATTAGGGTTATAGGATATTTGGAAGAGGAATATTAAGAAGAAAAACTCAAGAAGGTGATAATACTTATGTTGGAGACTTTATCTTTCCTTGAAATACTCCTTAGAATTGAAGGGATTAGGATATCTTAGTGTATATAGGGGATTTAGGAAGTTTGTGTGGGATATATTAGGATAAATATACCATAGTTTTTAGGATTAATTTCAAGTTTAAGTGTAACTTTGAATTGTGTAAGTGGTTTCCATTTTATAAGAGAAGAAAATGGAACTTTTGAAACTACTCATCATTTTTCAATAAGTCCACGAAACTATTCATGGTTCAATAGATAAAAATTGTATAAATATGGGGTGTGGAAAAATATGAGGTCTAAAATCCTCTTATACATTAATTTTAAGAAAATATAAGAGTTATCTAAGGCTTTTATTTTTTTACTTTTAATCTTTTACCCAAATTAACTTTTACTATGGTAATTAGTTTTTAACCAAGTAATTTTATATATTATTAAAAATAAAATGTAAAACCTATTAAATAATTTTTATGATATAAAACTAAATTTATTTTTCATTTGATCCATATAATTTCTAAATTATATAAAATTAACTTTTAAATTAAAACAGATTATATATAGAAAAATCGTTTGGATGAAAAAGGTCATTTTTACCATTAAGTGTTCAAAATCTTATTTAGTATTGATTAAAAATTAAAGGAGAGTTAATATAATTTTATTTATGATTAGAAATAATATTATATTCATAATTTTAAAATATTAATATAATTTATTATATTAATTCTATGCATTGTCATTAAAACAATTCAAAAGTAACATTTTCACCATTAACGTGGTAATTAACATTAACCTTGGTAATCTATTTTTTTGCCTAAAAATGAAATTTTAATTATTAAATAATATTATCATGATTATATAAAAAATTATATCCATTTTATAAAATTAAAATTTCATATATAGGAAAATTAATTTTAATGTTAGTGCATGTAAAACGTAAAAACCCATTTTTAGAAAAAGTGATTTTTTAAGCATAATGTTTATAAATAAAACAAAAGTATCAATTTTTTAATTATAATGATATTATTAATAATATTATTGTTTAAAATATATTTATGGGATATTAAAATAAATATAAAATATAATATCCCCACACCTAAATTCAATTAAAGAAACAGATAAAAAATAGTTTTCCTAAAATATTACATGATTTCTAAAATGATATTCATGGGTTTTATAAATTGAACATGGTATTTTTAAATGATTTATCTTACTCTATAAATATATTTTTTTATAAAATTGTTTCAAAAAATTATATGTTTTATAAAAGTGATAGTATTATAAAAATAAAAAAAATTTATTATTCACCAAAAAAGTATTTTTGAAAAATCAAAAAATTTCATCCTAATATATTTTTTATATTTTTGATTAAAAAATGAATTTCATTTCATATAATTAAAATTCTAAATTTTTTAAATTTATCTTTTAATATACAAATATGAACTATAAGGAAAAATAATTATGTTGATAACCTTTTTCAATAATAAAACATAATAATTGTTTATCTTATAAAGGTAATAATTTTAAATTGTTTATCATATTAGAGTTTATTTTAAATTTATTAATAATATTTTATAATATTTTTGGATTTTTTATGTTGGTTTTTGTGTGTAACATAAGTTATAGAACATATAATATATTTTAAAGGATCTTAAATCTAAGGTCATTAAATTCTACTTCATTAAATAGACCATATACTCACAATTTTATTTATTAATAATAGATTAATATATGTGAGGGTATTATTAACATACTCCTTAATCTAGATATAAATCCTAATGTAACATCTACCTTACTATCTTAATCTATATCAACATACTTATCTTTCCTCAAACAACATTTATTATTAACACTATTGTCATATATTCTCTAGAGTATACATTTCCCAAAAATATATAGGTATCTAACTCATAAAACTATATCTAAATAAGATATTATTCTGAAAAATTAATTCTATCTTTGATCCTAACACTACTGGAAATCCCATTTTTACCAACACTTATATCCCAACGGTTTATCAAACCGTTGGGAATGGTCATGTATACCAATGGTTTTAAGAAAACCGTTGGTATAGAGGATTTTATGAAGAATTTTACCAACGGTTTGTAAAACCGTTGGTATAGGCCACAATTAAGACACTTTTACCAATGGTTATACACTAACCATTGGTATATGTTTCTACATTCCCAACAGTTTTTAAAAACCGTTGGGAAAGTTTTCCCCTAAATCCAGTAGCCCCTCCGCTCGATTGTAGTCCCCCTCTGCTCGACTGCAGCCCTAAATTGAACCTCTCCCGACGCTCTCTTGTTACCCAGTCTCCGAAACTCCATCCATCCTCTTCAATCAAACAATTTTTCTGTTCTACACTTCAAATATGTAAGTTATACCACAGTTATAATGTTCTCCATCTATTTTTTTATTTTCTATTTTGATTTGACCTAAACATTTGGGATCTCTCTATACAAAGACTCAGAAACTCATTACACTCATAGATCCATCTTAAATCAAACAATTTTGTATTTCTACACTCTAAATCTGTAAGTACTACCTTAGTTTTAATGTTTTGCATCTATTATTTTTGTTTTTTTTTAATTTGGTATAAACTAGGTTGTGTTGTTTATAGTATGTGAAGGTTAGTGATATTTAGGATGAATTGGATGTTGGTTGGGTGATGGATTGGAATTGTGATGTTTTTTGGATTAAGTTTAGTTAATTTTCAATGAATTATTTGGGGATTTCCTCCCTTTAACAGAGCCCCCACTCCTCATGTACCTTGGACACCCCCCCTCTTGGACCCTGGATAGTCCCCCCCTCCTAGAACTTGGACAGCCTGACCCCCTCTTTCCTAAAACTTGGACATCCCCCCTCCTGGACCCTAGACAACCCCCTCCACCCTCCTCCCAGGACCTTGTATAGTCCCCCTACTTCCTGGACCCTAGGAAGCCCCCCACTCTCCACCCTGGACCCTGGATAGCCCCCCTCCTCGATGGACCCTGGACAACCCCCCCTCCTTCCTGGACCATGGACAGCCCCTTCTCCCCTTCTCCTTGACCCTGGATAGCCCCCACCCCCTTCCTGGACCCTGGATAGCCCCCCACCCCTCCTCCTAGACCTTGGACATCCCCTCATCCCCCCTCCTCAACCACCAAATACCCCCCCACTTCAAAACTTTGACCACCAAACTTGGACATGCTGGATTTTCTCTAAAAAGATAGATTTGATCCTCAAACCACCTCAATAATATCCTAAACAATGCTTATAATGTGGTTTTAACCACATAGCATCCAATTGTATTCCAAGTCATTGGTCTATCCTCTATTGGCTAGATTTTACAAAAAGCATTCAACCTTAAGGATCCAAATAAAAATAAATTGATATAAGACATTTGATAATGGATTAAAATTTAAAATTGGGATCCAATGAGGAATATTTGAGATATTATGCATCATGCCCATGAGTAAATCCATTTTTATATATCTGATAAGTTATTTTTCACAATTTTCACACATTAATTGTTTGTAAAAATGGGACAAACATTTATAAAGGTTCTAATATATAAAAATTAATCTATTTGTGGATTCAGCTTAACCAACAATGTCTAGCTTGTCTGCCTCTTCCATGATCATCGATGTGCACATCCCATCTCCATCTGACCTCGCACGATTGGTGACTCAACTTCTGGCTGATGACGAGCACTAGATTCCCTTACTTCCACAACAGATTCATGCCCACTGTGCTCCTGAAGTGATCAATCCCACTAAGCATCCCTGTGAGCTTGATGACACGACCACCAGTTCTTGTAAGAGGCAGAGGAGTTCTGAACTGATGGACCAAGACAATTGACCAGTGTCCATCCATCTAGCTGAAGACGTAAAACTTAGCGCTTCATGGGAGGAAACCCATGTTCTATAGTTTCATCATTGTGCTTTTTTTACTTTGTTTTCGGAAATAAACATGGCATGTATGCAACAATTTTTTAGCTGCTTCTGATCTGTATGTGCACTTGTCATTACTCTGCATGACTGCTTCTATTTTGTCTGATCCTTGGTTTTATTTTTTATGACATGATGCAGTTATGTGCTGTCTATGTGTAGATTTTACAGGTACATAAGTATGTGCACTTTTCATTATTCCATTCTTTCAGTGCTTAGGCCGATGGTACGAGGGAGGTTCGTACCAAAGGTAGACGAGCATCTCCGTGTACCCGACTAGACCCTTCCCCTCTTACCAAACGCATTAGGATTCTATTGAAACTTAAGGTAAACGATCCATGGGTCAAATTTAATGTGTATAAGTCAACCCCACCTCAATAAAAGGCACAGTGTGTCCAGGATCACTCAAACTGCCTCTCTTTTGTTCAAAATTGAGTTATTTTTAAGTGAAATCAACAACTGAAATATGGGAAATGGACCAAACGCCTTCGGATTGTGTTGAAAATTTAGGAAAACGATCCATGGCTCATATGTGACATGTAAAAGTCAACTCCGCCTCAATCCGATGCGCGGTGTGTCCGGTATCACTCCAAGTGTATGTATTTTGTTTAAAATGGACAATATTTTACGTACATACGCCAATCCAATCAAACAGTTTTTTATTGTGTTTATACTTTTTCAAAATGATTCATGACTCATATGTGTCATGTATGAGTCAACCCCGCCTCAATTAGAGGCCCGGTGTGGCCGACACCACTCAAAGTGCCTCTGTTTTGTTAAAAATGGACTTAATTTTAAGTGAAATCAACAACTGACATACGGAAAACCGACCAAACACATTCAGATTCTATTGAAACTTAAGAAAAACGATCCATGAGTAAAATGTGACATGTATGAGTCAACTTAGCCTCAATATGAGGCTTGGTGTGGCCGACACCACTCAAAGTGCCTCTGTTTTGTTAAAAATGGACTTAATTT
The DNA here is from genome assembly GCA_963277665.1 of Viscum album. Lineage (NCBI taxonomy): Eukaryota > Viridiplantae > Streptophyta > Magnoliopsida > Santalales > Viscaceae > Viscum > Viscum album. The sequence continues at coordinate 190,150,121 of OY728147.1, forward strand.
TAAGTGAAATCAACAACTGACATACGACAAACTGACCAAACACATTCAGATTCTATTGAAACTTAAGGAAAACGATACATGGGTCAAATGTGATGTGTACGAGTCAACTTCTACTCTATACGAGGTGTGGTGTGGCCGGGACCACTCAAACTTCCTCTCTTTTGTTCAAAATGGACTTCTTTTGAAGTGAAATCAACAACTAACAGACGGGAAACCGACCAAATGCCTTTGGATTGTGTTGAAACTTTAGGAAAAGGATCCATGGGTCATTTTTTATGTGTATGAGTTAACCGCACCTCAATCCGAGCCTCGTTGTGGCCGCCACATCTCAAAGTGACTCACTTTTCTTTGAAATGGAAAACATTTTAAGTGAAAACAACAACTAACATACTGAAACCAAAAAAAACGCATTCGGTTTTCATTTAAACTTTAGGAAAAAGATCCATGGGTCATTTGTGATGTGTAAAAGTCAACCCCGCCTCAATCCGAGTGTTGGTGTGGCCGGGATCACTCTAAGTGTCTCTCTTTTGTTAAAAATGGAAAACATTTTAAGTACATACGAAAAACTGACCAAATGGATTCTGATTGTATTGATACTTTAGCACAACGATCCATGAGTCATATGTGATGTGTACAAGTCAACCCCTCCTCAATCAGAGGCACGGTGTGGCTGACACCACTCATAGTGTATCTCTTTTGTTTAAAATATACATCATTTTAACTGAAAAGAACAACTGACATGCGGAAAAATGACCAAACACATTTGGAATCGGTTGAAACTTTAGGAAAATGATCCATGGGTCATATGTGACGTGTAAGAGTCAACCCCACCTCAATCCAAGGCACAGTGAGGCCGAAACCACTCGAAGTGCCTCTCTTTTTTTTAAAAGGACATCATTTTTAGTGAAAACAACAACTGACATACGGAAAACTGACCAAATGCATTCGTATTCCATTGAAACGTTAGGAAAACAATCCATGAGTTATATGTGATGTGTAAGAGTCAACCCCACCTCAATTAGAGGAGCGGTGTGGCCAGAACCACTCAAAGTGTCTCTCTATAGTTTAAAATGAACTTCATTTTAAGTGAAAAGAACAACTGACATACGGAAAACTGATCAAACACATTCGGATTCTGTTGATACTTAAGGAAAAGGATCCATGGGTCATTTGTGACGTGTATGATTCAACCACACCTCAATCCAATCCTTGGTGTGGCTTCCACGACTCAAAGTGACTCACTTTTCTTTGAAATGGAAAACATTTTAAGTGAAAACAACAACTGACATACTGAAACCCCACAAAACGCTTTTGGATTCCGTTTAAACTTTAAGAAAACAATCCATGGTTCATTTTTAATGTTTATGAGTCAACCGTGCCTCAATCCGATCCTTGGTGTGGCCGGGACAACAAAAAGTGACTCACTTTTCTTTGAATTGGAAAACATTTTAAGTGAAAACAACAACTGACATACTGAAAACCGACCAAACGCATTAGGATTCTGTTGAAACTTTAGGACAATGATCCATGGGTCATTTTTAACGTGTAAGAGTCAACCCCACCTCAATCCGAGTCACGGTGTGGCCAGGATCACTCTAAGTGTCTCTCTATAGTTTAAAATGGACTTCATTTTAAGTGAAAATAACAACTGACATACGGAAAACTGACCAAACACATTCGTATTGTGTTGATACTTTAGGAAAAGGATCCATGGGTCATTTGTGATGTGTACGAGTCAACCACACCTCAATCTGAGCCTCAGTGTGGCCGCCAAAACTCAAAGTGGATCACTTTTATTTGAAGTGGAAAGCATTTTAAGTGAAAACAACAACTGACATACGAAAAACTGACCAAACGCATTCATATTCTGTTGAAAATTTAGGACAACAATCCATGGGTTATTTGTGACGTTTACAAGTCAACCCCGCTTCAATATGAGTCGCGGTGTGGTGGGGATCACTCAAAAATGTCATTTTTTTAAATAAACCACATTTTAAGTGATAATAATTGGCATACAGAAAACCAACGAAACCCTTTAAGAATATGTTGATACTTTAGGAAAATGATCAATGGGTCATGTGTGACGTGCACTAGTCAATCATTCCTCAATACGAGGCATGGTGTGACCGGTACTACTCCAAGTGCATGTATTTTGTTTAAAATGGATATCATATATAGTAAAAACACCAGTATACGAAAAACCGATCAAATTATGAATTGAATTCCAAATTTCACATATAATTGTCATCTAAATTTGAAATTGAATTGTAAATGAATTTTAAAATGAATTCTAAATGAATTTTAAAATGAATTCTAAATGAATTAAAAATTATGTATCTTTATAATTACATTATGAATTCTGATTTAATTCTGAATGTGTATAGTTTCAGGATGTATTATATGTTAAATGTATATGAATTTGTTCTGTATATGTATATGTTAGTTGGTTATTGCAGGTAAAGGAAAGGGATTGAAGAATCACAGGTGAATGGAGACCCTGCTCCTCCCCTGTGAAAATTGCAGGCTACTGTGAAAATTGTAGGCTGCTGCACAATTTGCACAGCATAGGCTATGCCAACGGTTTGAAACCATTGGCATAGTCTTCTAAGGAGGTTTATACCAACAGTTCATATGGAACTGTTGGTATAAAATCTTTCCCAATGGTTTCAAACCATTGGGAAAAGATGTATAGTTGGCCTTTTCCCAACAGTTTTGAGTGAACCATTGGGAAAAGCTAGAGATTTTGTTGGGTTTTCCCAACGGTTTACTTAAAACCGTTGGGAAAACATATGCCAACGGTTAATGTTAACCATTGGGATAGGTTGATTTTTCTAACCTATCCCAATGGTTCTTTGTAAACCTTTGGTAAGACTTTTCCCAATAGCTTACTTCCCCAAAGTTTATAGAACCGTTGGGATAGATATTCCCAACGGTTCTGCGGCCTTTCCCAACAGTTGTGAACCGTTGGAAATGCCTCTTTTTCCAGTAGTGTAAAATGATTTTAACTACTAGTTTGTAAAATAACATACTATCCTATATATACCATAATTCCACAATATAATAAACCTTACAACCACCATGAATCAAATATAAATCCCAAGGTTACATATATTATATTAATTAATTCTTCCAAAACCACTCAACACTTTATTACTTCAAAAATCTTGAATATATTAAACCTAAGAGTTATCCATCCCCAACAACCTGTTTTTTTCAATAGTTATCTCCATTAATATGACCTTGAAATTAATTCATTATACTTTTATCAATTTTATTATGAAAATATCCAAAATACGAATATCAAAACCCTAATAAAAATATTAATTCCCCAATGAAACAATTTTTTTTAACATATGATACTTTTATTTTAATCTATGACTCTCTTCATTTAATGCTTGGTGTTCCATGGTAATTTTTCTGTCATGGTTTCATCATCAAATATCATAATAATATGTTTAAATTATTTATAATGTTTCATCAATAACATGTGAATTAGTCAAATCATATTCCCTGGGAGAGTTTATCTAGGTGTGTAGTTAGAACTCTTTTTCTCACACCAGGTCAGAACTAAGTTAATACTCAACACACCCTCTTTAGGGTTATTAACCCAGGAATAACTATGAAAGAGCATGAATCCACTTTCTAGTATCCATACAGGGATTCATTTTTTAGGGAAACCAAAAAATCTCTACCAAAATTGCAGGATGTTATGGTATACTTAAATTTTTACCTTAGAATTATTCGTAGGGTTTTCATTAAGGTTCTCTTATCCTAATCCCCAGAATATTACATCAACTGACCTAAATGGATATCTTATACCTTTGAAATTAAGATAAACCTTAAATTATCAAACTTTCATGACATTTATAACTCCTAAATTATCATAAACCTATAACATCCCAATATCAAAAATTATCCAAACCCTAATCTGATACCAAACATGAAACCCCATACCTAATCATTCAGTAATTAGATGACTTAAAGAAAATATTTCATTACAATACATTCCTAATACCTTTTAGGTTTAGTGTTTTTAGATAATTAAGAAATAAAATTACAAACAAAACCCATGTGGTTTATACCGAATGAAAATTTTCCCATTATACATGAAACTACTTAATCGATTGTTAGTCTTCAATATCACCCACAAATTATCCATATAAGAAACTCTTCTGTATATTTCATACTTTCCTTATCCTAAAAACCTTGAGAAATTGAAACATAAGAAAGGTATTATCTCATAAGATTAGTAAGGGTAAACATAGGTGATAAAAATCAAAGATAATAAGTGTGAATGATATGAACACATGGGTATAATCAAGATACATAAGAAAATTTAAACCCATTAAATATTAGGTCATAAATCATGGCACAAATATTGATATAAAATAAGACATGAATCAAACGACTGTGTCAAAAAACAAAAGTAATGATATTATAATATATTTATTAGAATAATATTAAAACTATGAAACAAATTTCAACATTAGCATAATCATTAGTATAGGGAACATTACTTTCATGAGCCACACCATTAGGGTCCATGCTTATGAGAAACTAAAATATACTCACAAATACTTATCTCATGATATTTTAACGTTAAAATAATGAATTAGAGGGTAATATAGGACCAAAATCATCATTATCCATACTTATGAGTTCTATTGGAAATAAATCACTTATAACATCATAAAGAAACCATGTAAATAAGATGGGTTTCATAAAACTTTCAAAATGAAAATAATTCTCCTTTATAACATAAAGAACGCATGGAAAGAAAATGGGTTTCATTCACCATATCATAAAGAATATATGGAAAGAAAGTGTCTCTCATATGGATTCAAAAATTGAAATCATTACTAATTCCATCAGTAATCATAACATGATAAACCCATATAAAATAAATACGTATCCAAAGACATCAATTAAATTTCTAGGTAAACACCATTCAATCAAGATAACAAAGTATATGGTATTTAAACTATATAGATAAAGGATATAATATTAAGTCAATAACATTGAAAAATCAATATATTTAAGTAATATATGTGAACACCCTTCAATAAAATGAGATATAATAGGGCATTAACATAAGAAAGGCATTGGATAAAAAAACCATTATCATACACTGAAGATTATTAGGCAAGACAAAGTGAGTGATGGATCATTCATCTAAAATAGAATGATAGTAAATAATTTATTTAAATAAAGAATGTGGATGGTTACAATAAAATCATATCCTTGACCAATTATAAGATATTTCAAAGGACAATGACTTAAATGAAAAATAATAATTAAAAGTTTTAGAAAAATTCAATTCAAAAATAATAAATATCCTTGATCATTTGAAATCATTTCAAATGAGATATTTTATAAATATAAGAGAAAATTAATTTCCTTGGAAACCATGAAAATTTATAGATAAATCTTCTTATAAAATGACAAAGGTGGTGAAATGACATGTCCATATGTAAATGTTAAAAATAGAATATTTTCACATTTGGATGAAAATGAATTATAGAGAAAATGTTAATTTTTTTTTAAATTAGTCAAAGTAATATAAAATTAACATAATAAATAATTGGAAACTAGATAATGACACTTTCAAATTCATATAATGAATATTAATATGGAAAAAGTGAGGTTCCCAACCATGAAGAAACATGGTCAATTTCACTTATAAGAAACAATTTAGGTTAAACATGACTCAAGGGGAAATGAGATATCAAGAGAACATATAAAATCCCATAAACATAAAATGGAAATAATGAGGGGTTTTATAAATAATAAAATTCCCTAGATGTATTATCTTTCAAAAACAATCTTTATTTAAAAATAATATTGGAAATAAAACCATTACGATTTGAGTAACATTTTGATCAAAACCACTTCCTAGTTTTGTATCATTTTAATTGATGTACATTTAAATAAATTACATGATATTTCTCTTCAAACCCCATGAAAATGGTAAAATAAATTCATTATTTAGTGATCACACCATATTAAATGTATCACAGTGCAGATTGAGAAAAAATTATCGAGAAATTAAATTTTATATGAAAAACCCCTTAGGACATTAGTATTTTTTGAATAAAAATTCATTGGAATCTTAGAAAATTATAGTGTTCTATAAATTCCATGCATTAAATCATGGTTTATACCAAAATAAATTCTTGGGAAGTATATACACTATATAAATAAGAAATTGGTGCATAATATTAAAACATGTCTCAATTAAGAGAAGTTGAGATGAAAAACCCTTACCTCATATCCTTTATTAGTTTATGACACTCTAGATTCCTATAAAAAAACATAAATACATTTATAATATCTTTCCTAAACTTATTCATATATTTTACCTTCTATATCCCTCATTTATGTAAAGTCTCAAACCAAGGTCTAATTTACCCGTGCCCCAAGACAGTGGGTCACATGGCCTCAAGTGTGCCTCCCCATATGCCAGTGGCTAATAAAGGAGAGGATATAAAGGCAGTACGATGGGAAGACTATACCATCTTATTATACTGGAAAAGTTGATATAACCATAAACTGACAACAACATAAGAATAATAGAAGTAGAAACTAAAGGCACTTGACCAATAACCCTCCATAGTATAAATCAGGTATAATATATATAATAATAAGATGTGGAAGTATAAATAACATAAAAATGAATAATAATATCAAAATACACTTGGAAGTTTCACATACATGAATTCATGGAATGATGATGTACAAAAATAGGAAATAGGGGATATACATATACAACATGCTATACAAAAAATGAAAAAAACACAAAAAGAACAAAAGTATTCACCCCAAACATATCAAGAATATGCTTGATCCTCTGATACTACAATCTATATATTAGTAAATAATATAAAAAATTTTAATAGGGAGATTTCCCTTTTCTATACCCACAGAAAAGTAACCTACTCAGGTACCAAAGGCGGCTAGATTAGGGTGTGAGATAAAATTCCAACAGTCCACCACCAACAGTTTATAGAAGTAATCCAATTAGTGTACATAGCTAAACAATTATGTGTAGGTATATAGAATAATCAACAATACTGAATAAATAAATACCATCCCACTGAGGTCCCTAAAGGATACCTGATGTCTCTACCTACTTCAGCTCATGGCCTAAATGAGTGTCTGATTAGTAACTACATATATAGTAACAATATATATATAGTACAATTATATATTTCATCCACCTATATGAACTAAGTACATGTAGAAGTAAGTAGCCATATACATGTAATACTATGAGCTGGATGGACTAGGGAGTAAATTTGTCATCCATAACCAATCTAAACAATCCTATAAGCTCTAATAGATGGTAAAAGACCAACATCTCATAATGAGTAGGATACATCATGATCTTCACCCGATATTGTGGGTGATTTTTTATTCCAACACCCAAACCAAGGTATGTGGTGCGTCATTCCCACCATCCAAATAGAGTCAATGATGTTAGATGTCATGATGAACACCCGATGTAAGGGAGCATGAAAATCCATGCTCAACTAAAACCTTAACCATTGTTCCAAATCCTATATCAAAGGTGTAATTATATATATAATAATATCCACGAGTCATCACCTCTCATGAATTTTATTCATCAAGCCCAAATTAACTAATGGAATTTCAATTCATAATTAATTAAGACATAAAAGAGGCATGACCTTTCCACCCATTCCATCTATCCATTTAAATCATTTTAGTAAGTAAAACCACCATAATACATGAAATTCCAATTATACAAGTCATTTAATTAAGCAATACATAGAAAAACAATTTTTACAAGGTTCAATAAAGCACTTAGAGGGTTCTATTGTCAATTGAAAAATTACCTACATGGAAAATTCAATTTTTAAGTTGGGATAAGAATTGAGAAGGTGCCTTGGGTTTAATAAAAAATTATATAATAGTATAAATTCAATTTATAATCCAAGAAGAATGATTAGAAGGCATTCCAGGCATTTAATCGTTCAATTATAAAGGGGATATTCAATCCAAAACACCCAAGGGGTGTTTTTGATCGAGGATGGCATACTCAAACTACTAAACAATGATCCTTGGGAGTATAAAAATGTGCATATAACAATTTAGAATGAAGAAATCAATTTTAAGGTGATGCATGGTGAAGCCTGGCGTGCAGAACAGTGATGTGGCTATAAAAACACTAAAACATTTGGGGAAAATTATGAGACCACCTACCTTAGGTCCATTGACAACTCCTCATCCAATAAATACCTTATATTTGAAGTATATTGGAATAAATTGAAGAAATGATCCAACACCCTAAAAAATAGGGGAAAAGAGCTTGAACCTAATAGAGAAATAAATTTGAAGATAAACTTTGGGTAGAAGGGAGATAACTCAAGAGAATACCTCTATCTATCCAATACCTTTGATTGATCATGATTTAGATTCCATGAATGGGAGAAATTGAAGAACCTAGGTGGGAGAAGAAAAGTGCTCATAGGAGGAGGGAGCCTACTCATCTTCTAGAATGAAGAGGGAGGAAAGGAAAATTAGGATCATTGTTTCATTAAGGGAAAAAAATGACATTTCACTCTCGAAATTGGGGGAAAATTATTTGGCCGCATGGTTTGGCCAAATCATGTGAAAAATGTGCTCCCATTACTATCCAAGGAAAGACCCCATAGAGTTAAGGTGAAATTTTTTTCTAACCGTGTGAAAACCATGAAAGAAGCCTCTATCAGAAACTGCAGATAGCCTGTATAGGTTTTCACCTTAGGTCACATGATTATAGACCAACCATTTGGCCCTATTATTCTCAAAGGGACCCCACATAGTTACCCTTTACAGTTAGTACTAGCCATGTGGTAACAATGTGACCTACCATGTTTGCCCATTTTTTAGATCTCTAGGATTTGAACAATCTTGAAACACTTCAATAACCTTCCTTATGATATAGTTCACATTTAACAAGATTAAAAAAGGGACTCAATTAAAAAAAATGAGTTGTGCCTTTTTGAAAATACGGGTCATTACAAACTCCACTACTTAAATCAACTCATCCCCATGTTAGCCTTACGAGGGTAAAGAGGTATCACCAGCAAAAATTTTTGGCAACTGGGATCATATATCATCTTCTCGCACATTAGTCTCATCCTGTACTTGGCTGTGCTACCATATCACCTATGCCAAAAGAACTGAACTAACACATAGTTTATTCACACTCTAATCCACAATACGAACATGATACTCCCTAAAAAAAGAATCCATGCCCAGATAAACCTCATCAGGTTGAAATAAATGTGATGGGTCTGGATAATACCATCAAAGATGAGTTACATAAAAAAAAACATGCATAGACCGATATCTTAGAGAGAGTGCTATTTGGAAATCCACTGGTCTGATCTTCTTCACAACCTCAAAATGTGTAAAGAATCTAGGTGAGATATTACCCTAATAATAAATATGTCTATGATCCATCCTGGGAAAGACTTGCAAGAAAACCCTCATCTATGACCTTGAACTCAAGACATCCCTGAAACCAGTTGGCATAAGACTTCTGTCTGGATTGAACTTTCATCATAAGATTTCTGATCAACTAGAACAAATTTGTAGTCTCCCAAACAAGATGAGGTCTAATTAAAGCTGCCTCCCCTACCTCTAACAAATATATAGGTGAACGAAAAAAACTACTATATAAGACTTCATAAGGAGCTATCTCTATAATAGCCTGAAATATTTTATTATAAGTGAACTCAATAAGGGGAATGTGTTTCTTTCAAGAACCCCCAAAGTCAAGGAAACATGCACATAGTATATCCTCTATCACATGAATCATATTCTCATTCTATCCATCGGTCTAAGGGTGATAGGATATGCTCAAAAGCACCAATATACCCAAGGTCTTCTTCAAACCCTTCTAGAACTGGGATGTAAAGTGAGTATCTCTGTCAAAAATGATAGAACAATAAGATCCATGAAGACATAGGACCTCCCTAATGAATATAATCCATAGCTCATTTACCATGAAGGTCTCTTGAATAGGTAATAAATGTGAGACCTTCATCAAAAAATCAATGACAACCCACACTGTATCATTTCCTTGAGGTTTTCTAGGTAAACCAGTCATGAAATCCTTAAAAACATTGTCTCATTTCTTCTTGTTAATGGACAAAGACTATAAAAGACATACCCATTTCTGATGTCCTTCCTCTATTCACTGATAGGTGAAACATCGAGTGATCAAGACAAAAATCTCTCATTTCATACCAAGCCACCAATACTGGATTCGTAAGTCTCGATACATATTGGTGAAACTAGGATGAACTTCCCATATTGAGGCATGCAATTCCCACACAATCTCCTATATGATGTTTGATGGGACCCATACACACCCATGAAATCGTAGAGTATCATCCCCATCCATGGTCCAAACTAAAGATGTATCATCATACAAGATTATCTCTCTTAGTACAAGGACCTTAGGATCAGATAGTTTCATTATTATTACCCATTCTAGAAGAGTAGAGGTCACTGATACATCTATGAGGACAATTTGAACTTGATCCTCCAAAACCTAAATGTGAATCTTTGAGAATAAGTCCATTAGATTCCATTCATCATTGGACTCCTGAACTTCCTATGTCTGAGTCTTCTAGATTAGATCATCATATACTTCATTTCCCTTACCAAGAATTTAGGCAAGCTCGAAATAATATGACTCTTGGTATTCAACCCACCCATACTTCAAGAGATTTACATCACACATGGTAAAGATGCACTTTAGAATTTTGTGACCAGTGAATAACAAAAAATTCTCTCCAAGTATATAGTGTCTCTAACATCATAAGACATTAACTAAAATTTCTAGATAGATGTTGTGCCTTGGGTAATTCCTCTCATGAGGCCTCAATTGAAGAGACCCATACATGATAACTCACTCTTCCTGCATCAAAATAACTCAAAGACTGATACCCAATACATAACAATATGCAATATAGATTCTACCTGAATCAGGAAGAATCAATATTAGAACTGAAGTCAATCATCTCTTCAACTTCTGAAAGGATACTTCATAAGATTTTAATAATACAAATTTGACATTTTATTTATTAAGTCCGTAAGAAGCACTACAAGTTTTGATAAATATTATATGAAGAATATGTAATACCCAGCTATCTCCAACAATCTCCAAATGTAAAATATGTTCCTGGGATGATCCAAAGAAACTACAAATCTCACTTTATTTGGGTCTACTGAAACTCCTAACTCCAAGATAACGTGACGCATGAAGTGGACTTTGTTGATCCAAAAGTGAAATTTACTGTACTTAGCATAAATATGATGCTATCTTAGTGTATTCAACATGATCTCAAGATGGTTGGAATGGTCTTGTATAGATAGTGCATACAATAATATGTAATCAACAAATACTACCATGAATAAATTTATATACATGTGGAAATATCGATTCATTAGTTCCATAAAAACTATAGGAGCATTTTTAAGACCGAACACCATGATCGGGTACTCATATAGAACATACCTACTTCTAACATCCATGAAAGGTATGTATGAACACCTTAAATACACCTGATGATATCCTGGCCTCAGATATATCTTTGAAAACACACTCTCTCCTTAGAGATGATCAAAGAGGTCATCTATTCGAGGTAGTGGATACCGATTCTTTACAATAAGCAGGTTCAATCAATGGTAATCCAGGAAAATCTTGATGGTACCATCCACCTTCTTGAAAAAAGGATAGGTGAACCCCATGGAGAAGTGTCCGGGCATATAAATACATTAGCATATAGATCCTCCAACTATTTTTTGAGTCCTAGAAGCTCCATATGTTCCATCCTATTTTGAGGAATGGACACTGGTGATGCTCCTAGAACAAGTTCAACGTTAAATTATACTTCTCACACTTAAGGGAGAATAAATAAAGCATCATGAAATACATCCCTAAAATTATTTACCACATGAGAAAAAATAGAGGGTTGTAATCCTTGATCATCTAGGAAAAGACTAAAAATCCGAGCTATCACACTGCCTAGCCTCTACAATTCAGGTCCAGATCGAGTCACATAAACATCCCATTCTTCATTATTCACATGCATACCACCCTCTAGTTATGTAAAAGTCACCATCTGATGATAATAGTTAATACGAGATCAATAGGGAACAAACCAGTCCATACCGATTATTACATAAAATCCCATCACATTGAGGATAAAAAGATTATACACTAAGAGGTATCTACCTATCTCAAGGGGAAAATCCTTACAATGATGAACACCCACTAATAGGATAACTAATGGGGTATCAAGTGTCATAACACCATATAAGTGTTTTTTCCCAAGGACCAGACTCTTAATGATTGCCTCTATTATAAAATAGTGAGACACACCTATGTCAAATAAATAAGTAACTAAAGTGGAGGCTATTAGAATAGTACCTCGAACTATATAAGGTCTGATACTCTACTAATATGGTATATGCTTGACTTCATGTAACTATAATATACTGTGGCCTTGAGTCACTACCTAAATGCCTTGAGAAAGACTGCTCTATTGGCATTCAGAACCATGAGTCTGACTACATATGCTTTTACTGCCACCTTGACCTGAGTGGATGATGGTATTCCATCTGCCTGCCTAGAATGATCCTACTGGTCCTACTCCAAAATGTGGGTTAATAGTAGATCCCTTATCTCTATTATTTTATAGAAATTTTATACAAAAATTATAGATACAGACCATCCAATAACATCCTTTATATTCCAATGGATCTCATAATAACTGAGGTTTCATGTGTCCTAGCTTCCCACACTGGTGACATATCAAAAAGCAATTAGCATAAGGAGACTAATTGATGCTACCTTCATGAGTAGCCTCAAAAAATCTCTTTCAACCAGAATAATAAAAACTAATATACCTAGGTGTGTAACTTGCCTAACTCTCACCATCAAATTCTATAAAAGTTAACTCTATAATAAGGGCTTGGTTGACTATCTCTGATATGGTCATCAATTAAAAGACATTGACCTGCGATTGGATGGCGTATACCTTCCCATCCTCTAATTTCCTAGAGTTCATAAGATCATCACCCTATAGAGTAGGAGAAAACCACTGAAACTCAATAAAATGAGCAAAGTATTCTATAACATACATACCTCTATACTGCGAGTTCATGAATTCTCTATCTTTGTCAGCCCTCAAATTATGGGGAACAAAATAGTCATAGAAGATAGTCTAGGAATATTTACAAACCATATCTCTATGATAATATGACTAGGTAATAATATACCACTATCACTTGGAAGAATCACATTGCATATAAGAAGCAAGTTTGACCCTCTGCTCTGGAAGAATATCTAGACGCTTGAATATAGAAAGAATAGATTCGAGCCACAACTTAGTGGTGTGTGTTCATCCATTCCCTAAAAATGTGGGAGGATTATTATACTGAAACTACCAAGTAAAATCTTCCATATTCAAGGTAGGTTGAACAACACCTTTCATATTCTGCAACATATGTAGAAATCCCTCTCAGAATTGGGCATCCGTGCCTATATTAGGAATAGAAAAAGGTTTTATAAGTGGATTTGTAGGAGGGATCAATGGAGGCTTAGGGACTGCCATGTATGGTGCATGGTCTTCAATACCTTTATGGCATACAACTAGAGTACTTCATTGGGGAATGATGCTACAATTCCAAACACATTCCTAGGAAGTTATTTTAGTAGTTGCGAAGACTTCAGATAAGAAACTAGGACATGTTCATAACCTTCCTATAGATAGATCGTACCCCTATACCTACTCCTAATGCTAGGACTAGGTAATATAAAAAGACCATAACAGGCCCTAATAATGTAAGAGACACACCAAATACCCACTACCATAAGGCTGAGTTTGGGTCTAGGTCTCGGTTTCACATGAATAAGATGACTATTCTCACTTTAAAAGTCATATTAGTTTTAAATTTGGGATTTTTAATATATTTAAATCTCAATAAATGGTTTAATTTAATGCATCACTAATTCTATTCCATAAGGTCACATACTCCTCATGTACCAAAATATAGCATCCAATTAACCCATAAAATAACACATTCTAGCCCATGCGACCAATGTTCCATAGATCAATGTGCTATAACTAACCACTTAAGGTGTATGCTTTAACCCATTTAGAAAAACTCTATTAGGTTAAGAAAATAAATTTAAGTTTCAATTATGTTTTCTCAGTCCTACAAGAAAGTTCATCACATTTCCATATAACAATCAAGCCACCAATAATATTCAATAAGAAAATTCACATTGAAAGTAGATATGACCCAAAAAATGCATGGAATTTTAGTCTTATTGTGCCTATAATGATACATGTAATTCATCACCCTCATTTCATTGGGATATGTAAAAGAAATATCATTTCAATAATACAAATATCAATAACATAACAAGACATGTGTGTTAACCAATGGTGAAGTTGTTTCAACTATAAATGGAATATTCAAAAACTTTAATTACCCAACCTAGGTAATTTTGGTTTCCCCTATACATGGGTTAACTACATCAAGGATTAGGGTAAATTTTTAATCCCATCAACTCCTAGTCTCTTTTCTAACACCCAAATAGAAATAAAAAGAAAAAATAGCTGTAATACCACTTTGTAACATCCCAAACTAGGGTATACTTAACCTGTTCCCTGAGACGGTGGGAGACATGGCCTTAAGCATGCATCCCCATATGCCAGAGGCTACCAACTAGCAGTGAGAGTGTAAAGGTGGTATGGTGGGGAGACTATACACTCTTATCAGAGTGTCACACCTTATATAACCATAAACAAACAACATCATAAGAATACTTTAAATAGACACTAAAGACACTTGACTAGTAACCCACCATAATGTAAATAAGATACAATAGATATAATAAAAAACCATGGAAGAAAAATTAACTGAAAAACTAAATAATAATATCAAAATCCACCAATCAGTTTCGCATACATGAATGCATGGCATGATTATGTACAAGAAGGGGAAATGGGGGGCATTCATATACAAAATGCTATAAAAAACAACAAAAAACCAAAAAGAATAAAAGGATTATCCACTAGCATATCGGTAATATGCTCAGTCCTATACTCCTATGTTTCATATATCAGTAAATCATATAAAAAATATTTAATAGTATGCTTTCCCTTATCCATACCTATAGAAAAGTAATTTACTTGGATACGAAAGGAAGCCCAATTAGGGTGTGGGATAAAATCCCAGAAGTCAACCACCAATGGTGTCTAGAAGTAATCCAATCAATGTACATATATAAAAAACAATGTGTAGGTATATATAATAATCAACAATACTGAATAAATAAATACCATCCCACTCAGGTTTCTAAAGGTCACATGGCAGCTCTAGCTGCTTTAGCTCATGGTCGGAATGAGTGTTTGATTAGTAACTATATATATAGTAATAATATATATATATATATATAGTATAGTATATCTATATATTGCATCCACCTATATGGACTAAGTAAGTGAAGATGTAAGTAACCGTATACCTGGAATACTAGGATCTGGATGGACCATGGCGTAACCCAATCATCCATAACTATTTTAAACAGGCCTATAATCTCAAAAAGAGGGTAAAAGACCTAAATATAATAATTAGTGGGAAATTTCATGCTCATCGATCATTATGGTGGGTGAGTCTTTATTTCAACACCTAAAGTAAAGGATGTGGTGCATCATGCCCACTGTCCAAATAGAGTCAATGGTGTGAGGCATCATACACAACACATGATGTAAGGGATCATGAAATTGCTTGCCCAAATGAACCCTTAACCATCATACCAAATCCTATATCAAAGGCATAATTATTTATATAATAATATCCATGAGGAATCACCTTTCATGAAATTTATTCATCAAGCCTAAATTAAATAAAAAAATTTCAATTCATAATTAATTAAGACATAAAATAGGTGTGGCCTAGCCACCCATTCCATTTATTTGATTAAATTATTTTAGTAAGGAAAACAACCATGATACAATCAATTCCAATTATACAAGTAATTTAATTAATAAATACATATAAAACCAATTTGTAAGGTTTAATGAAGAACTTTTAATGTTCCATTGTTAGTTGTTAAATTAACTACAAGAGAAATTCCATTTATTAGTTTGGCCAAGAACTATGTTTTTGACTTGGGTTCAATCAATAATTATATAAAAGAGAAAATTCCATTGATAATTCAAGAAAAATTCTTACAAAGTGTTCTAGGAATTTAATCATTCAATTATAAAGGGTAAATTCAAGAATGAAAACCCAAGGGGTGTTTGTGATCATGATTTTCATCCTAAAATTACTAAATAATGATCTTCGTGAGTATAACAAGGTGAGTATAACAATTTAGAATAAATAAGTAAATTTTAAGGTGATTCTCGGTGAAGGATGGAGTGAGGCACAATGATGAAGTTATGAAAGAAACAAAACATTTGGGGGAAAATTATGAGACCACCAACCTTAGGTCAATTGATGTCTCCTTGTCCTTGGATTCTATGTATATTGGAAGAAATCGATGAAATGGTCCAACAACCTAAAAATAGGGGAACAGAGCTTACACATAAATAGAACAATATATCTGAAGATAAAATTATAATAGAAATTATAGGACTCTAGAGAATATGTATAAATATCAAATTCCTTTGACAGATCTAGATTTAGAGTCTGTATGTGGGGAAAATCAAAGAACCTAACTGGGAGAAGAAGAGTTATCATGGAAGGAGGGACCCTAATTATCTTCTATAATGAAGAGAGATGGAAGGAAATTTAGTTTTATTATATAATTAACATAAAAAATGACATTTCACCTTCAAAATAGGTGGTACATTGTTTAGCCACCCGGTTTGGGGAAATCATGCGCATATTATACTTTCTTTATTGTCCAAGGGAAAAACCCACATGGTTAGGGTGCACAGTTTCCCTAAATGTGAACAAACCATGAAAGAAGCCTCTATAAAATTGGTATATGGCCCACATGGGAATTCAACTTGAGGTGCATAGTTGCAGACAAACTATGTGACTATATTCTACTCAAAGTAACCCTGCACGGTTAGTACTAACCATGAGGTAACCGTGCGACCTAACTTGTTTTCACATTTTCTGTAACTCTATGATCCTAAAAAGCACTAGATGCTCTTAGAAAATTCCTTAGGTCATAGCTCAAATTTACCAATATTAAAAAAGGTACTTTTTAAAAAAAAATGAGTCACTCCTTCATGAAAAGACGAGTGGTTATAATTTATAACTCTCTATGATGAGTATATTGGTTAGTTATAGATTATACCAACCCTCAGGTGTTAATAACGTTAACCATGTACACACATTTTATAGTGTTGATATCAACACCCATTATTTGATACCAATATTAACTAATATATCATTTAAATAAAATAATATATAGCTATATTTATTTATGAATCTCTTATATCATTCCTTAAGTGTTTTAGTTATGATTCACTGAAATAGAGTCAATGATGGATTATTTCAATGATTTTAGAGAATAAAAAAGATTATTTTATAATAAGTTAAATTATTAATATAAACGTTAAATAAGTATTTAAAAATCATGATTTAATTATTCTTTTATAATAATATTAGTATTTATGTTCCCATATTCATCCAAAATAGATTTTTATAGCATCATTCCTCTAGGCTGTTAAACCTAGGTAAACATCAATACACTTTAACTTGATGGGTGAATAT
Source organism: Viscum album (assembly GCA_963277665.1). NCBI lineage: Eukaryota > Viridiplantae > Streptophyta > Magnoliopsida > Santalales > Viscaceae > Viscum > Viscum album. The sequence goes on from OY728147.1 coordinate 190,167,884, forward strand.
GTTTAAGGAGGTGTTTATTTTGTAATAATTTAATTATAACTAAATAATAATGATTTTTTAGGATTTTGAACCATATTTTAAGAGTTTTTTTATAAATAATGAAAATCTATATAAAAAAACGTATCTTCTTGGAAACGGTAGTCCACACACATTCACGATTGACATTCATTTATTTTTCTAAGTAGATAGAAATAATAAAATAAGGTTTGTAAAATTAATATAAAAACATATAAATATAATAGTTATACTAAATTCATAATATTATCATAGTTATAGGATATTTTGAATATAAATATTAAGAGGAAAAACTTAAGAAGAGGACAATACTTACATTGGATACTTGATCTTTCCTTGGAATACTCCTTAAAATTGAGAGGCTTATGATAAATGAGTGTGAACATGGTATTTATGAAGTTATATTGAATTATATTTTGATAAAATTATCATAGTTTCAAGGAGTAATTCATAGGTTAATTGTAACTTTTAATGGTGGAAGTGATATCCTTTTTATAAGAAAAGAAAATGGAACTTTTGGAAGTAATCATCATTTTTTAATAATTCTATGACACTATTCAAGGGTAAATGGGTCAAAAGTATAAAAATAATGGGTTTGGGAAAATATATGGTCTAAAATATTCTAATACATTCATTTTTAGATAATTTAATATTGATTTATGGCATTTATTTTTACTTTTAACTTTTTACCCATATTAACATTTACTATGGTAACTAGTTTTTAACTAAGAAAGTTTATATATTATTAAATATAAAATGAAAACCCTATTACCTAATTTTTATTTTATGGACTTAAATTTATCCACCATTTAATAAAATTAAAATTTTAAATTATATAAAAATAACTTTTAAATCAAAACAGATTATATATAGAAATTTTTTTTATAGAAAAAGGTTATTTTCATCATTAAGGGTTCTTAATGTTATTTAGTATTTATTAAAAATTAAATGAGTGTTAATATATTTATTTTTATGTTTAAAAATAATATTATATTCATCATTTATAATATTTTAACATAATTTAATATATAAAATTTACACAATGTCATTAAAACAATTCAAAACCAACATTTTCACCGTAAATGTGGTAATTGACATTAACCTTGGTAATATAATTTTTATGAATATAAATGAAATTTTACTTATTAAATAAGATTAAAATATTATATCAAATATTATATCCATTTTATATAATTATGTTTCTACGTATAGATTACATAATTTTAATGTTAGTTCTTGTGATGCGTAAAAACCTGTTTTAAAAAAAAGTATATTTTTAAGCATAAAGTTTATTTATATAAAATAATTATTAATGTGATTGATTATAATGTTATTATGAAGATTATAATTTTTAAAATAGAATTTATCCAACATTAAAATATATTCAAAACCTAATTTACTATTGTGTGAATTTAATTAATGAAACAAAGTTTTTTTTATAAAAAATTATTAATTTTATAAAATGATATTCATGAGCTTTAAAAAAATATTTTTAAATGATTTATTTTAATTTAAGAATATATATTTTTTATATCAAAATGTTTTGAAAAAAATATAATTCTTATACATGTGATGGTATTAGAAAAATCAGTATTTTCTAATATTCACCAAAACAATCAATTATTTTAAAAACTTATCCAAAATTCATCTTATGATAAATTTTATATACTGAATTGAAAAATTAAGTAAATTTTAAAAAAATAAATAATAAAATACTAAAAATTATATTTTAAAATAAATTTAATTACCCCAACCCTAGTAACCCAGAGATGATGTCTGATTTATTATTTTGGAATAAGATACCAGAAACTGCATCCTAAAAGACCGAATTGTTTAGTAGTATTGGTAAAATGGAGACATACACGATTCACATATAAAAATTGAATAAAAAAATTACAACATAATATTTTTTCAAGAATATTATTATTCCCTCTAGCATATCCATAACACCCCAAGCTTCCACGGAACGTTTCTCTTCGAATAATGCGATAGCGTGTGTTGTACGCAACCTCGAGTTCTAACACACACCACAACTAATTAAACTAGCCGTTGTGAATAGTAATACCTACTTTTTGAAATCATATATATTTTATATTTCAAAATGGACTTCATTTTTGGATTTGGAATATTGAAATTAGCCTAGGGTGAAATTTTGGTACTTTTCGGATAACTTTTATATTTTGATGAATAGTGAAAATTACTAAATTTTAATTAAAATCAACTTTTTTAATCAAAATAATTATTATTGATAAATTATGAATTTGAGTGGTTTTAAAGTATATTTAGAATATATTTTTACCATTTAATTTAATTTTTGTCATTGGACATAATTTCACAATTAAACCAGACATAAACAAGTGTCAATCTTTTGATAGTTATTATCTCTTAAAAACACGCTTTTTATTTTAACAACGGGAATTAATTTTAAATTAATTTCTGCCACTTCTGTGTTTTGAATTTGGAAAAATGGATTACATGTTTGGAATCAGGATGTCCAAATTATGTAAATAGGTAACTTTTATTTTTACACATTTTGAATAATTACTGCGGTAAATATTTTATTTACCATGGTTAAAGGGTAAATCCGGTAAATAAGGGTTAAAAAATAATATTATAATAATACAAAATTACCCTAAAACGTGTCCTAACCTTATTGGTGGACACATACCCGACCATGGGAATCCTTGGGTCGATTTGGGGACCCCTTAGAGCCACTTGTATGTGGTAGGGACACATTATATTAATAAAGTTAAAATAAAAATAAAAATGGCATAAGCTTACATCTTTTAGAAGAACAATTTTTACATAGGGTTATACATGTTGGATTTTCAATTATAAATATTAATTAGAAATCTAAAAAGATTTCCTACATAATTATATTTTATTTATAATTTTTAGACATCAAATAATTTAAATTATTAATGACACAATAATGATGCAATGTTTACCTCATTAATAAATCATTTAAATAAATAAGATTATAATGATTAAAATATTATCTAAAACCTGTCCAATTCTTATTGGTTGATGTTATTTAGAATATGAGTCATCTTATCTTCGACCTCAATGATTTTTGGACCATTATAAACCGAATATAATTATATTATAAAGTAATACTTTCACTCTTTCCTAAAGAGCCCCTCCTCTCCCTTATAAAAGGAGACCACTTCTACTCATTCCTCACACCTCTCAAGCCACTTGGCTCAGCCAAACTCTGCCCAAATACTCTCCCAACTTCCCTCAATACAACCTAGAGGCCTTAGTTTGATCAGAAAGCCAACCTAAGGAGCCCTTTTGATCAAATCAAAAGGAAGAACCCGAAGAAGAGGTAATGTTTTCACCACCCCTTTTCAAGTTCCTTTCTTCTTCCACTTCTTCTTTCTTTGTTCTTACCATTCTAAAATAATAACTCCAGTATCACACATATACTGTGATGTTATTATAAATATGGTACAACCATATTCAGTATTCTATCCACCCTTTTAATAACATGTCACCATACGTGCGTACGTACGACTTACCGTCTCCACGTCGTGGTGTAATTGTTATTCAATATATTATTATTTGGATGGGTATAATAATGATGTGCAACTCATGTAAATAATAAATATAACATGTTAATTATTCTGTATATATGATATAACATCCATTTATATATTATTTTAATATCAAAAGAATGATATTGTCGCTCGTGCGTACGTACGGACTACCGTCTCCACAAACACGATAAGATTCATTCTCCATCGTATCCATTCAAGTATAATTATCATTTGATGATTTAAAAATGATGTTTAAGGACTTGATATCATTCTGGATATGAATAATATACAACCTATCCATTACAAACATGACTTATAAAATAAAACAAGTAAGTTAACACCCGAAACAACAATAATACTAAGATATTATTATCAAATCAATATTAAAAGATCATATATGATATCATATTAATGTATATGATTCCTGTATAATTTAATAACAATTATTTCACCATTATACAGGAGGTTAACCTACCCCAACCAAGGAAATGTATAAGGTAAGGGTTATTTCACAATCTCTTCATTATCTGAGGTTGTTTATATGTAATAATCTACTGGGATCTCTTTATCATCCACATCCATGTTTCTTCAAAATGTATTTCAAAACATTTTTATTATTTACAAGAATATGGGTTAAAGTCATTTATACCCTTGTTTGACTTTTTATAAGAGGAATCTTTCCGTCGTTTTCAAAACAAGGTCCTTTTTAACCTTTTCGACAGAATTAAGGTAAGAATGTTTTTTTAACTTATACGGCGGGTGCGGATATTTTTCGCCGTTATAAAATCGTCGAAGCTTCCCTTACAAGCTTATAAGAATATTTTCAAGAAAATGTTTTATTTTATATGGCTCTTAAATGATTTCAAAAATAGAAAGAGATATTTCTCTAAAAAGTGTTTTGATTTCATCTATGTCAACATCCTTTGATGGAATTTACGCTTATTTGAAGTTGATTTATTATGATACAAAACTTCTATATTGTATTGAAGGTTTTATGATATGTTTGACTTTGGATGTGCTATTTTTTTTATATACCATTCATGGTTTATGGTGAAAGTATTGACATTTCGTATGCTAGTTTTAATACGAATGTTTATGTTATGTTTAAACCTTTTCATATGGGAATTCATTGGACTTAATATGTGACGGGTGGAGCCCGCTATAGCTACTCGATGCATCGGTAGGTCTCATGAGACAAACTAGTGTCTTGGCATAAGGCCTTGGCAAAATCTTATTTGTAGTCTTGGCACGAGGCCTTGGCTATGTGGTTATGATAGTCTGGCATTATGCATTCCATCATTATGAAAGTGGTTATTGATATTGCATGTGATTATTCGATTAGTAGAATATCCATGTGAATAAGTAAATGGAATTATTTCATTTTATTTATTCCATACTATGTTGAAGTTAAAGTTTAAAAGGCTTTTGTTTTAGTTATACATTGCCTTAAATGTTTATTCTTATTTATGAAAGTTTCCGCTATATTGTTATCCTTACTGGGCATTTGAGCTCACCCCTTTTCTATGTTTTATTTTCCCAGGATGTGAAGAAGTAAATTATGAATGACTTGCAGGGATATTATGAGGGGTTAATAGTGTGGACTATGGAGACAATATGTTGCTGTAGTAGTTTTTTTTATTTTGATGATGTAATGTAAAACTTATGAATATATCTAGTGTTTCCAAGGCTACTAAACCAATCGGTCTTTCGAGATTTGATCTTTCTTGTGATCATGCCAATGTTATGTAATTAATGCACCGACTCTGGGTAACTGGGGTCGGGGCGTTACAGTTGGTATCAGAGGAAGTTTAGTACAAACCTTGGAAGCTAGATTTAGATAAACTCTGATTAGAGCACGTAGACCTAAGATGAACTTTGAGGATTAGTATAGAAGAACTTCCTAGAATTTTGGTATTGTAGAGATTTTGTGAGTTTTCCGAGAAATACATCCCTGTCTGGATACGAGCAGGTAGAGGCGGCTCTGGCACAGATGTACCTAGGGGTAAAACCCGAAAACACCGCTTTGAGCTAGACTCGAACGGGAACTGGTGCACGATAACGGGCCTTGCTGCACTCTTGGTTACGACACTCCCGGGGGATATGCTTAGGATAACTCTCATTTTCTTTAAAAATCATTATAAAGGGTTTATGAGTATATAATCCCTCAAAGAAAACATTTTTATGATTATGGATTATATCCATAAATAGTTCAATTTATGTTAAGTGTTTTATAAGTATGGGATTATGTATTTTGATTCATAAACTGATCTAGTTTATGCCATTGTTTAGAAATGGCGCCTAGTGGAAGAAATGGAAACCGTATCAATGCATGCACTCCATGTAGGGATTTCCCTCCTGCTCAAGATAATTATAGTGGGGCTGGTGATGCAACTGGTGCCAATCAGCTAATCACCATACTGGGACAACTTACTCAGGTTATGAATAATAACCTTACCCGTATGGAGCACCCTGATCCGCAGCGTGGAGGATCAATGTTAGATCGATTCATGAGGCAACAACCACCAACATTCAATGGGAGTACAAATCCCTTAGTAGCTGAGAAATGGATAAATTCCCTAGAGAAAATATTTCAGGCTTTGGGGAGCAGTGAAAGGGAAAAAGTTATCATGGCAGTTTACCGCCTCACTGGAGATGCTGATCAATGGTGGTCATTGATTCAAAACATGAAGGAAGATGATGAAGTATCAAATATGGAATGGAGGGAGTTCAAAGATCTGTTTTTAGAAAAATACTTCCCTCGCGACCATCGATCAGATATGGAAAGGCAATTTCTAAGTCTGAGACAGAAGGAGGATGAGAATGTCGCAAAGTATGAGGCTAACTTTTCAAGGTTAGCAAGGTACGCTGGTGATTATATACGTAACCAAAGAAGTAAGATTGATCGTTTCTTTGATGGGTTAAAACCATTTCTCCGTCGATCATTAGTCTCACAATCCTTTTCATCGTACGAAGACATTGTCTCATGTGCTATCAGGACCGAAAAAGAATTCTCTAAGTCTTATGACTTTAAAGCAAAGCAAGAGAAGAAGAGACCTGCTGATCAATCTGGGAATGGAAATAAGGGGAAGAAGGGAAAGGTTGAATATCCATCTTGTGGTAAATGCGGGAAGAAACATCCTGGTACTTTCTTGAAGGGAATGGGAGTCTGTTACAAGTGTGGTGAAAAAGGCCACCAAGCTCGTGATTTCAAGGGGAAGAAGGAAGCTACCAACATTTAGTGCTATAATTGTAGGGAGATGGGGCATTATGCAAATGCATGTCCTAAGCGTCAGGAGAACTTACCTCAGAAAAGGCCAAGGGATCAAGGCCAGGCTTATGCTATCACTACTGCTGAGGTAGAAGCTCCAAAAGACGTGGTGGCAGGTAATTTAATGGTTTCCTCAAGTTTAGAAAATGCATTATTTGACTCTGGATCGTCGCATTGTTTCATATCTTCCCAGTTTTCTAAGAAAATTAGATATTTCCAATTTGATTTAATAAGGGAGTTGTCAGTTAAAACTCCTAAGGGAAGTATCATTGCAACAAAGTTTTGTGAATCAGTCCCCATTAGAGCACATAAATTTTCTTTATCTGCTGATCTCATCGTCATACCTATGATTGAGTTTGATATAATCCTCGGTATGGACTGGCTTTCGGACTATGATGCGAAGATTTATTGTAAGAAGAAATAGGTTACGATTCTTGATGATAATGATAAGGAACACCTTATTTTTAGAGCAGAATCGTCACCACCAAATTCTTATTTAGATCCACCCCCAGTAGCTCAACTAAATTCAATTATTGGGGAGGAAGAGAATGAAATAACTGTCGGTGAGGAAAGGAATGTTCAAATTGAGGATATACCTGTTGTGAAAGAATTCGTAGATGTATTTCCAGAAGATTTACCTGGACATCCTCCAGAACGAGAAGTTGAGTTTTCCATTGATTTGATTCCTGGATCAAGGCCTATATCGAAGACCCCTTATAGAATGGCCATTGTAGAATTAGTTGAACTAAAGAAACAACTTGAGGAATTGAGTAATAAGGGATTTATTCGCCCTAGTGTTTCTCCATGGGGAGCCCCTGTTCTTTTTGTTAAAAAGAAAGATGGATCTATGAGGTTATGTATCAACTACAGGGAGATCAATGCTATAACGATAAAGAACAAGTATCCCCTACCTCGTATTGATGATTTATTTGACCAACTGCATGGAGCTCAATACTTTTCAAAGATTGACCTTCGATCTGGATACCATCAGTTGTGTGTGAAGAAGGAAGACATTCCGAAAACAGCATTTCGAACCAGGTACAGGCATTACGAGTTTACTGTAATGCCGTTTGGATTGACTAATGCACCATCTGTATTCATGGATCTGATGAATAGAGTTTTCAAGGAGTATCTCGATGAATTTGTGGTGGTATTTATTGATGATATCTTGGTATACTCCAAAACCTACGAAGATCATGAAAATCACTTGCGCATTATCTTGAAGACTCTGAGGAGGCATGAATTATATGGGAAGTTTAGCAAGTGTGAATTCTAGCTTCAGGATATTTCTTTTCTTGGCCATATTGTCTCTAAAGATGGAATCTCTGTTGATACTTCTAAGACCAAGGCAATCCAAGAATGGCCAGCACCTACGAGTATAACTGAGGTACGTAGTTTTATTGGTTTAGCAGGTTATTATCGACGTTTCGTCCAGAATTTTGCCCGATTGGCTAACCCATTAACGAAGCTCACACGTAAAGGGGTTAAATTTGTTTGGACAAAAGAGTGTGAAGAATGTTTCGAAGAACTGAAGAGAAGATTAGTCAATGCTCCTATATTGACTCTACCATCGGGGAATGATGGGTTCGTTATTTATAGTGATGCATCAAAGAAAGGACTTGGTTGTGTCCTTATGCAGAATGATAGAGTTATTGCCTATGCATCACGACAGTTGAAAATTCATGAACAAAACTATCCTACTCATGATCTTGAGTTAGCAGCTGTGATATTTGCTTTGAAGATATGGAGACACTACCTCTATGGTGAAAAATGTGAGATTTATACTGATCACAAGAGTTTGAAGTATATTTTCTCACAAAAAGAACTCAACATGAGGCAAAGGAGATGGCTTGAATTACTCAAGGATTATGATTGCACGATACACTACCACCCGGGGAAAGCAAACAAGGTGGCAGATGCTTTGAGCAGAAAAGACCATGGAGTTTTGAACATGATGAGAATTGAAAGGGATCCAATTTTCATGGATCTAGTGAAGATGGACATGGGAATAACCAGGGAAGGTGAAACATCAATTCTTTTTCAAATGGTTGCCAAACCATCTTTACTAGAAAGGATTAAGAGTTCTCAGACCGATGATGAAGAATTTCAGAAGAAGATTAAAGCTGTGAATGATGGGAGATTGAGAGACTTTGTGTATGAAGATGGAATTTTGAAATTCGAGAAGAGACTTTGTGTTCCCGATTTACCTGATCTGAAAAGGGAATTGCTGGATGATGCTCATAGTTTCAATTTCTCTATACACCCTGGGAGCAAAAAAATGTATAGAGATTTGAAGGAACATTTTTGGTGGGACAACATGAAGAGGGAGATTTCTGATTTTGTGTCAAGATGTATGGTTTGTCAACAAGTGAAAGCTGGAAGGCAACAGCCTGGAGGAGTCATGCAACCTCTTCCCATACCAGAGTGGAAATGGGACAATATTACGATGGACTTTGTCATGGGGCTACCAAAGACTCCTAGAAGGAACGATGCAATATGGGTTATTGTTGATTGTCTTACCAAGTCAGCACATTTTCTTGCTATAAGAGAAGATCTACCCCTGGAACTTCTAGCAAGACTATACATTAATGAAGTTGTGAGACTTCATGGAGTACCCCTATCGATTGTTTCTGATCGTGATCCCCGTTTTACTTCAAGATTTTGGAAAAGTCTTCAGAAATCCCTGGATACTGAACTTCATTTGAGCACTGCTTACCACCCTCAGACATATGGACAATCAGAACGGACTATTCAAACCCTATAAGACATGTTGAGATCTTGCTCACTTGACTTTCAGGGTATGTGGGATCAATATTTACCACTGGTAGAATTTTCCTATAACAATAGCTTCCATTCGAGTATTCAGATGGCACCATATGAAGCGTTATACAGAAAGAGATGTCGTACACCAACCTGTTTGGATGAGGTTTGTGAAAGAAAACTTGTAGGCCCAGAACTGGTGGAGGAAACGGTGGAAAAGGTGAAGGTAATCCAAAATCACATCAAAGCAGCTCAAAGTAGGCAGAAGAGCTATGTCGATAATCGAAGGAAGGATTTGGAATTTCAAGTCGGTGATCATGTTTTCCTGAAGGTATTTCCATGGAAGGGAGTCATACGTTTTGGTAATAAAGGTAAATTGAGTCCCAGGTACATCGGACCTTTCGAAATTCTAGAACGAATTGGGGCTGTAGCTTACCGATTGGCAATGCCGCCAAGTCTCTCCAAAGTTCACGATGTGTTCCACGTATCTCTGTTGAGAAAATACATGCCTGACCCAACGCATGTAATCACTTATGAGGAATTAGAACTGGAACCCGATCTGTCTTATTGTGAAGAGCCTGTCAGGATTCTTGATACAAGAGAACAAGTACTGAGAAACCGGACGACGCGTCTGGTAAAAGTTTTGTGGAGAAATCATAAGATGGAAGAGGCAACGTGGGAACCCGAGGAACTTATGATGAAGAACCACCCGAGTCTTTTTATGCAGTAATACCCTAGAAATTGCGAGGACGCAATTATTTGAAGGAGGGGAGAATTTAACACCCCAAGCTTCCACGGTACGTTTCCCTTCGAATAATGCGATAGCGTGTGTTGTACGCAACCTCGAGTTCTAACACACACCACAACTAATTAAACTAGCCGTTGTGAATAGTAATACCTACTTTTTGAAATCATATATATTTTATATTTCAAAATGGACTTCATTTTTGGATTCGGAATATTGAAATTAGCCAAGGGTGAAATTTTGGTACTTTTCGGATAACTTTTATATTTTGATGAATAGTGAAAATTACTAAATTTTAATTAAAATCAACTTTTTTAATCAAAATAATTATTATTGATAAATTATGAATTTGAGTGGTTTTAAAGTATATTTAGAATATATTTTTACCATTTAATTTAATGTTTGTCATTGTACATAATTTCACAATTAAACCAGACATAAACAAGTGTCAATCTTTTGATAGTTATTATCTCTTAAAAACACGCTTTTTATTTTAACAACGGGAATTAATTTTAAATTAATTTCTGCCACTTCTGTGTTTTGAATTTGGAAAAATGGATTACATGTTTGGAATCAGGATGTCCAAATTATGTAAATAGGTAACTTTTATTTTTACACATTTTGAATAATTACTGCGGTAAATATTTTATTTACCATGGTTAAAGGGTAAATCCGGTAAATAAGGGTTAAAAAATAATATTATAATAATACAAAATTACCCTAAAATGTGTCCTAACCTTATTGGTAGACACATACCCGACCATGGTCATCCTTGGGTCGATTTGGGGACCCCTTAGAGCCACTTGTATGTGGTAGGGACACATTATATTAATAAAGTTAAAATAAAAATAAAAATGGCATAAGCTTACATCTTTTAGAAGAACAATTTTTACATAGGGTTATACATGTTGGATTTTCGATTATAAATATTCATTATAAATCTAAAAAGATTTCCTACATAATTATATTTTATTTATAATTTTTAGACATCAAATAATTTAAATTATTAATGACACAATAATGATGCAATGTTTACCTCATTAATAAATCATTTAAATAAATAAGATTATAATGATTAAAATATTATCTAAAACCTGTCCAATTCTTATTGGTTGATGTTATTTAGAATATTAGTCATCTTATCTTTGACCGTAATGATTTTTGGACCATTATAAACCGAATATAATTATATTATAAAGTAATACTTTCACTCTTTCCTAAAGAGCCCCTCCTCTCCCTTATAAAAGGAGACCACTTCTACTCATTCCTCACACCTCTCAAGCCACATGGCTCGGCCAAACTCTGCCCAAATACTCTCCCAACTTCCCTCAATACAACCTAGAGGCCTTAGTTTGATCATAAAGCCAACCTAAGGAGCCCTTTTGATCAAATCAAAAGGAAGAACCCGAAGAAGAGGTAATGTTTTCACCACCCCTTTTCAAGTTCCTTTCTTCTTCCACTTCTTCTTTCTTTGTTCTTACCATTCTAAAATAATAACTCCAGTATCACACATATACTGTGATGTTATTATAAATATGGTACAACCATATTCAGTATTCTATCCACCCTTTGAATAACATGTCACCATACGTGCGTACGTATGGCTTACCGTCTCCACGTCGTGGTGTAATTGTTATTCAATATATTATTATTTGGATGGGTATAATAATGATGTGAAACTCATGTAAATAATAAATATAACATGTTAATTATTCTGTATATATGATATAACATCCATTTATATATTATTTTAATATCAAAAGAATGATATTGTCGCTCGTGCGTACGTACGGACTACCGTCTCCACAAACGCGATAAGATTCATTCTCCATCGTATCCATTCAAGTATAATTATCATTTGATGATTTAAAAATGATGTTTAAGGACTTGATATCATTCTGGATATGAATAATATACAACCTATCCATTACAAACATGGATTATAAAATAAAACAAGTAAGTTAACACCCGAAACAACGATAATACTAAGATATTATTATCAAATCAATATTAAAAGATCATATATGATATCATATTAATGTATATGATTCCTGTATAATTTAATAACAATTATTTCACCATTATACAGGAGGTTAACCTACCCCAACCAAGGAAAATTATAAGGTAAGTGTTATTTCACAATCTCTTCATTATCTGAGGTTGTTTATATGTAATAATCTACTGGGATCTCTTTATCATCCACATCCATGTTTCTTCAAAATGTATTTCAAAACATTTTTATTATTTACAAGAATATGGGTTAAAGTCATTTATACCCTTTTTTGACTTTTTATAAGAGGAATCTTTCCATCGTTTTCAAGACAAGGTCCTTTTTAACCTTTTCGACAGAATTAAGGTAAGAATGTTTTTTTTAACTTATACGGCGGGTGCGGATATTTTCCGCCGTTATAAAATCGTCGAAGCTTCCCTTACAAGCTTATAAGAATATTTTCTAGAAAATGTTTTATTTTATATGGCTCTTAAATTATTTCAAAAATAGAAAGAGATATTTCTCTAAAAAGTGTTTTGATTTCATCTTTGTCAACATCCTTTGATGGAATTTACGCTTATTTGAAGTTGATTTATTATGATAAAAAACTTCTATATTGTATTGAAGGTTTTGTGATATGTTTGACTGTGGATGTGCTATTTTTTTTATATACCATTCATGGTTTATGGTGAAAGTATTGACATTTCATATGCTAGTTTTAATACGAATGTTTATGTTATGTTTAAACCTTTTCATATGGGAATGCATTGGACTTAATATGTGACGGGTGGAGCCCGCTATAGCTCCTCGATGCATCGGTAGGTCTCATGAGACAAACTGGTGTCTTGGCACAAGGCCTTGGCAAAATCTTATTTGTAGTCTTGGCACGAGGCCTTGGCTATGTGGTTATGATAGTCTGGAATTATGCATTCCATCATTATGAAAGTGGTTATTGATATTGCATGTGATTATTCGATTAGTAGAATATCCATGTGAATAAGTAAATGGCATTATTTCATTTTATTTATTCCATACTATGTTGAAGTTAAAGTTTAAAAGGCTTTTGTTTTAGTTATACATTGCCTTAAATGTTTATTCTTATTTATGAAAGTTTCCGCTATATTGTTATCCTTACTGGGCATTTGAGATCACCCCTTTTCTATGTTTTATTTTCCCAGGATGTGAAGAAGTAAATTATGAATGACTTGCAGGGATATTATGAGGGGTTAATAGTGTGGACTATGGAGACAATATGTTGATGTAGTAGTTTTTTTTATTTTGATGATGTAATGTAAAACTTATGAATATATCTAGTGTTTCCAAGGCTACTAAACCAATCGGTCTTTCGAGATTTGATCTTTCTTGTGATCATGCCAATGTTATGTAATTAATGCACCGACTCTGGGTAACTGGGGTCGGGGCGTTACAATATCCTTATATATCATTCATAATACACTTCCTGGATTCTTAGGAAAGAAAAAAAAATAAGGGTGCACTCAAATTCTTAGTAAGAGTTACAAAAAGTAGATTATATCATGAATAAATGAAGAATAGTTAATAAGGAATAATAAATATGGCATGGTAAATATCTAAACACACATTCCATTTAATCATTTACTTGAATATCATGGTTAGGCAAGGCAAAATCAATATGGTAAGGTAAATAATAGAAAACACATGTCATTTAATCGATAAACCTAGAATAAAAATTAATCCAGAGATCATATCATTGCAAAAACCTCATGGATAATAATAAATAAATTATTAATGAATTAAATTATTAATTAATGGATTTCATGATATCAGGAATCATGATAACTATATTGTCAAGACCTTTCACTAGATAGTTTAAAACCGAGGGGTAGGTAAACACAAAAAAACCCATTAAACTAAGGCTAACCAACTGATTCATCTCATGAGACTACCGATGCATCGAGACACTATTTATAATTATTCACCACTCATATATTCTTTTATAATTCATTCCTCATATATCTAATGATAGTTTTAATTCATGAACAATATGCCTTATCAAAAAATGTCTATATTGAGTAAAAAATATAGATTAACAATAATTTCCCTAGTAAATCATTTAACTTTCAAATTAAAATATCATATGCATGAATGATATAAGATTTAAGTAATAATTATATCCATGATAAATAATATGGATATTTATGGGAAATGTAATGTCCAAGGGTAACAAGAAAGTGAATATTTCTAGGGAAAGTGAATGATTATATAAATTAATCAATAAAGATAATTTAAATAGTTTGCCTAGTCAAACTGATAACAAAATATCTAGATAAATAATGCGGATGGTATAAATAAAAAATATCCCGAATGGATCCTAAATTCAATAAATGGTTGATGTCTTTGATGATAGAAATACCCTAAAAATGTCACTAAAACATTCTTGTGGAAAATAAACTTTTCACTTTGATTTTTTTTAAAACAATAAGTTCAAGAAATATTTTAAAAGTAGTTTTCTTTGAAAATATTTTTTTAAACTTATAAATTAATCTTTAAAAAATTTATTAGTTATGAAAGTGGGAAATTATGTACATGTCATAAGCATTAAAATAATAATCCTGTTCATATTTTTAGTAAAATCCAAACCTTCATTTTTTGGAAAATGAAATAAATATTACTTTCAGTTTTTTTGTAAAATTTAAAACACGTGTAAAAAATTATTTAATAAATCAATTGGATTATGTGATATGTTTTATAAAACATATTTTTGGAATAAAAATGATTTATTACCAAGGAGATAAATAAATCCAAATTTTTTTAGAAATATTTTCTCAATCATTTTAAGTAACAAAGAGAGGAAAATGGTAACATTTCTTGAAAATTTATTAAATAACCAGAGGATAGTAATATTAAATGGGTTTATTAGACAATAATAAAATTATTTCATTCAATGTAAATTCAATTATAAACAATAGTGATTAAAATGGGATTGTGAAATAATCCCTTACAAAGATCACAATATTAAAGTGAGAATTAATCAATTAATTAATTATGTGTATAAAATGTAAATAAAAATTTAAAAAATGAAAATAAAATAAAATATATTCAAAATTATTTACGCTCATAATATTATAATATCAATAAAAATATAGAAGTAATATAACCCAAAAAAAGAAATTGAGTTGTGGATTACTTTACCAATTGGTAATTTTCAAATCAAATCCCCTTAGGTGAAATAATTAAAATTGAAACTTAAAACACCATGAATTATTAATGAATCATGATATTAAATGTAAAATGGGTACTATATACACTATATAAAATAAATTAGGTATATAACATTACAATATGCTTCAATGAAGGGAAATTGAGATGAAGTCCCTTATCTCACACTTCCTTTTTGTTGAATGTATTTTAACCTCATGTATAATGATTTTTAGAATGTTATTAATTTATAAAAAAACCATATTCATGTTTATAATATCATATATAATCCTCTTATAACATTTTACCACCCATTTTTAAAAAATATTTCATTATTTTTAATGTTTTAAGTGTTAATTGCCTTGTTTTCTCATGCATTTTTTTGTCATTAACATTTTGGTTCTTTCACATATTATATAGTTATATCACATAAATAATTATATTAACATTATGAAAATAATATTTACTCATTATATACATTTTTAGAACCATTATTAATTTTTGTACATGGAAAATGAATCACATCACTTCATGGAGTGGGTAAGCTATATGTATGCACGGGAAATGATATCATTCCATTAACGAGTGAAAGGGTAAGCAGGTGAGTGATATATTAATTATATAGAATAAATATCCTGGAATATATATCACAAATATTCATTAAATTTATCCTTATTACATTCCATGTAAATCATAAGTGAAAAATTTATCATATCGCTTCGTGATACAGTAGTCCGTCGTACACACGAGCGACGGGATCATAATTTAAAAGGAATATAAAGTAAGAAGGTATATGTGATAAAATAATTTTATAAGTATAATAATATCATAAATATTATATATATACATTAAATCCATCATTATATACAATTATGAGATGTATGGATGGAAAATGAGTTACATCGGTTCGTGAGGTAGTAGTCCACTGTACACATGATCAATAATTTTGATTCCCATTTGATGAAGGATGAGATGGATATAGGTTATTACATTAACTCAATTAAATAATAGTATATTAAATATACTGATGTTATTATACATGCATTATTTGTCACAACCTGACCCGATAGCCGCTAAACTAGGCCCTGAGCCGGATCGCCAGATGACGTCATGTACTCTTCCTTGTACGCTAGAGGCTTCAAACTAGCATCATGGGTATATAGAGATACCTTGGAGAGAATATAAACACTTATTAAAGTAAAAAAATAATATAAATAATACCAATAGATATAATATATACATCAACTAGTAAACAAAAACATACTAAATTAAAACATAATGCATTGATGATATGTGCACTCTACATGTCATGAAATCAAAAAAATAAAACCCAAAATACCAAATCATGACCACCCCGAACACGGTACTAAGTCCAACTCAATCCTAACATCCCATGATCCAACCCATAAGACCATGATGAAACCAAAAAATAGGTCCCTATCTTAAACCTATCCCAGAAAACAAGCATCATCTGCATGGGTACCCGAGTTCCATGACGGCCTGAGCATGGTGTGAGTATAACTCCGTAAGCCACCACCATTTTTGTATACAATAATAGAAATTCTATATGATAGTGTATGAAGGTATTAAAATATTCAATAAATAAATAAATAGTAAGGTAAACATGTTTTTAATTTAAATATTTATAAATTATCTATTTAAATATTAAATTTTCATTATATCATCCAACCTCCCAACCCGCTCTGGTCATGCTGAGATCCTAAGTTGTGAAACATAGTGGTTTATGATTTTATTTCATAAGGAAATTCATTTTTCAATTACTTTAATCTAGTGTACCTCATACCATCAATATGGGTACCCATACCATATATCACAGGGTCACGAGTCGGCAAATAAGGAGCATCAATCCATATACCCAACCAGGATCTATTATGCCATGTCTGTCCATCCAAACCACTAAGTCACAAGTTAGAAAACAAGGATAATAAATCTAAGTATCCAATTGGGATTTAGAACTCCATGTCCAACCATCCTAACATTGATATGTAAATCCATGTTTATACCCTTGGACCCAGTGATTCCATGTCCATCCTTTGAAAACTATGGTGCATTAGGGAACCTAGAGCATTAGTCTGGCCCACCCAAAACTGAGGAGTGGAGTGTCAGTCCAATATCCCATTCATTACTCACATGTTGAAAACATGTAGTATCAGTCCATGAATCCAATCAGGATTCTGCATGTCATGTCTGACCATCCCAACCATTTCATTACCAAGAATTCTATCTTTATCACATAATTTATCAAATTTCAATATCCTTAAACATTCATCATTTACCATGGTCCAACAAACCTTTAAAACAAAACACATCTTTAGAAGACCCAACCCCCTTTTGAAAATTTCATAAAACACCACTTAAAACATTTTGAAACTACCCCTCAACATTGGTCTTTCTCTTTGAACATCAAAACAAGGATTGAGGCCATCCACTCCATTAAATTCACTATAATAAACCACCATTCCATTTTAACAAGTGTAAAACCACACAAAAAATTCAAATAACCATTATAAATCTAATAAGAACCCCCTTTCAATCACTTTGAGGTTAACACATCCTTTCTAAAACATTACCCAATTTCGAAACATCATTTTCCTTCATTGAAAACCATTACCGAATCAAAATACCCCACACATCATTAAACCATTTCAAAATCCTATTAGTAATTTCAAAAACTCTAGCATATAAACCTTTTAATTATACCTTTAACCATGCCCATATACCAAATTTAAAATTACTACGCATTCGCATTCATAACTACCCTATATAAACTTTTACCAATTCATTTCACCATTTTCAGGGGTTTATAATTCCCCATGGGTAGCACTAGGTTTGGTGTCAAAATAGAAATGGATACAACGGGGTCTGTGAAGGGTCTCACTCTTCACAGTAACACCCAAATTAATTTCCTTATCTAAGACATAGATACATACCAAGAAGGAATCTTGTAATAACTATATAAAAATATTAAAGCATCAAAACTATGAGAAAAAGCTTATAGACCACCTACCTCATGCTTATAGACCACTACTGTAACATCCCAGCTAGGGTTCCATATACCGGTGCCCTGAGCTAGTTTGTTATATGACCTCATGCGTACCTCCCTATACACCAAAGGATACTATCCAGTAACAAGGGTCTAATGTATATATATCATGGGGAGATTATACATTATTTATTAATGAATAAAAATAGTGTAAATTAATAATAAATATCTAAAATATAATAACCAATGAATATAATAATACCATAACCAATACAGACCAGTATCACATGATGAACATGAACAAGAAAAAATATCCAACCCAAATTAGTAGACATGTCATGCCATAAATGTGTCAAGTATCAAATGAAAAACCAAAAACAAAGACACTAAAAACTCTTAATAGGGTCCCGATATCATGTCTAGTTCCCTTATCCATGATCCATCTCAACTCATCTATTTAACATAGGGCTATTTCCCTTATCGTCTCATGAAAACATGAAGTACAGTTGGGTACTGATCAGGTAGCCTGAGTAGGGTGTGAGTACAACTCAACAGCCCACCACCAACAGTGTCTAAAATAATATATAGTATATAATAGTGTATGTAGTTATATAAATAATAAGGAATAATAAATAAAGTAAACAATTTTCACATTAAATTATTCTTTAATTAACCACATAATTTACTGGGTTCATGATGAAACCCAAACCATCAATACCAACTTCGGCCCATGCTGAAGTCTGAACCATCCCCAAAGGGATATCCCATTTGTTTTATTATGGGTTTCCATTAATCAAATCATTCCAATTTATCATTAAAATAATAGGGGCCAAGAGTAGAAGTCTAGAACCCTTAGGGTATTTAGAGCAGTAATCCCATTCCTAAAACTCAGTGATCACATGTATAAATAAATATATTGGGGTCCTAGAGTTGTATTCTAGAACCTCATGGGTAATTGGAGTAGGAATACCTATCCCATAACTCAGTCATAGATATATCATCACATGGTTCCATATTTCCAACCATTTATCATCAATTATCAAAAATCATTATTCAACCATTTCAAAAATCCATTTATCAAGAAATCACATACAAAAAACCATCATTTTTATCTTATCAGCACACCCCAAGGGTGGATACCAGTTTCACAATTCAATTAATCACTAATTACAAAATTCCTAGTATTAATCAATTACACAATCCTATTATTCATCAATTTCATAATCACAAATCCATCTAATTTCATTATCATGTGAGATAAAAAAATAATTAATTAATTCGATTCATAATGAAATTTCCTAACATGGAAATTTCAATTTCACAATTAAATACAAGCATTTAAAATCAATATTATGGGAATTTAAAATTATACTTACTACCTCAAGGTTGTTGATGGAGGTTCGCCAAACCAAAATTCCAAAAATTGAAGCGGAAGAATCAAGATCACAACTGCACATAAGACCATTGACCAAAACCTATGATCAATATCAAATAGATTAATATTAATGAGAAATTATATATAAACTATCTATAATAGAATAAAATCATTCATCTTCATTGGGAAAGAAAGATAAGAGAAAGATGAACCAATTATAGAAGGAAACACTTAATAATGATGATTCTACCCTTTAACTAGATATTTTATTCACTAATAAAAGGTTTTGATTAGACTTGGAATCCTACTAAGAGCTTAAAAAATCATAGGAATAGTTTTATAATCTAGTGTGGTAAAATAAGGGTTAATACTAGGGATTCATGAATTTTTTATAAATTTGAAGGGAATAAAAAACCTGTTCATATGGTTTCCTGGGATGAGGCACATAGTTTTCCAAACCATGTAACTTAACAATGAATCTCTCCTTATGGGTGTATGACTTCTCCTTAGTGGGCACATAGTTTGAAAAATCGTGCACCAACTATAAAAAACCCCCATTTTTTGAGGGTTCAAAATTTGTGGGGGTTGGGCGCACGATTTGGGAAAATAGTGAACCAACCACGAACTTCCCAAAAGCTCTCCAAAAACGTCCAAAATTATCCTGAATTTACCCAAGAAAAGCTTCAACCAAAGAATAATAATAACTAGGGTAAAAAAATACCAGAAAAAAGTACGAGGCATCTCTAAAAAGGTTGGGATCTTTCAATCTCCCCATGTTATAGTAGCTCATCCTTGAGCTGTAATCCTAAGCATCTCTAAGATTTTGAGTTTAAAATATCGGGCCAATGATCCCGCATATTTGATTCTCTCTCCCATGTTTCCTCCTGAATATGTACTTGTTTCCAAAATACTTGAACTATTGACATGATATTTCCCTATAACAATTTCTCACCGTGATCCATAACACATATCTTATTATTCTAAAAGGAAGCATAGATCTCAAGCTCAACATCAAAAACATTGATCACATGAGAAGGGTCATGGAAATACCACTAAATCCATGACACATGAAAAACATAATGCATAGTATTAAACCTCTCTGGAAGAGTGAATCATTATTCCATCAACTCAATTCTCTCCACTATCTCTAAAGGTCTAACAAACCTGGGTGACAACTTTCCCTTCCTCTAAATCCTATAGTGAACCAATCTAAGAAACACCTAAAGGAACACATGATCACCCACTGTAAACTCAAGGGGTTATCAATGTTTATAAGAATACAAATTTTGTCTACTATGAGCTGTAACCCTATGTTTCTAAATCAGTTAAACCTGCTCTTATGTATGATACATGAGACTTGGTCCCCACAACTCTGATTCACCAGCCTCTATTCAGCATAGAGGTGATCTATACGGACTACTATAAATATCCTCATATGGTTCCATCTGAATAGTCTCCAGATAACTATTGTAATAGGAGAACTCAATGAGTTCTAGGTGATTCTCCTAGGACCCACAAAAGTATAGAACGCATGCCTATATCATATCCTCTAAAACATGTATAGTACATTCTGAATACCCATCTATTTGTGGGTGAAAATAAATACTTAGAAATAACTACATACAAAGAACCTTCTAGAAACCTTGATAGAAGTGTGAAGTGAAATGTGTGTCACAGTCTGATACTATGCTCTATCGAACCCTATGTATATGGAATATCTCTCAAATGCACAGATCTCCCAACTTATCCACTAATAAATTCTTCCAGATAGGTAAGAAATGAGCTACTCTCATCAATCATCCACAATCACCCAAATAGAGCCATTATTATAAGGTATCCTTATAAGACCCACCATAAATTCCATGGTAATGTTGTACTACTTAAATTTCAGAATAGTAAACGGTTGTAGTAAACCACTCAGTTTTTGATACTTGAACTTCACTTGTTGGTAGGTGTAACATCATTTCATGAACCATGAAATATCATTTTTTATGACCAACTGCTAATACTATTGGCATAGGTCACTGTACATTTTGGTCAAACTAGGATGCATCACCCACTTCATGGCATGAAACTCACACATCAGTTACTCTCACATAGTATTAGGTAAAAAAACATGACATAATATATAGATGATATTATTCTCATTTATGGTTCAATTTGAAGTTGACTACCCACCTTTAAGGATTTCCTTCATGAAAAAATACACTGGATCCTCATACCTCCCTTCCCTAATATGGATTAAAAGTGTGGAATCATATACTATTGATACTAGGTTCATCTTATCTTGGCCCTCCCAAACCACAATATGAATATATGAAAGTAAGGTCATCATCTTCCACTCAAAACTAGATTCTTGAACTACCCGTGTCAAAGTTTTCCTACTCAAAGTTTTAGCAACACTACTTCTATTTCTGGGCATATATTCTAGGAAAAAATCAAAAAATTATATATACTAAATCCATCTCCACTAATATATATTCAAATATCATTGTGAAAAGATATACTTAAACTCTTGTGATTGGTATACATAGTAATATTTTCACCCAACATATAACTCCACCAACACTTCAAGGTATAAACCACTATAGATAACCTGAGGTTGTGTGTAAGGTAGTTCCATTTATGTGACCTCAACTTCCATGATCCATATGCTACAACTCAGTCTACCTACATCAACACTGCTCTAAGTCCTATCCTAGATGCATAAAAAAACTGTATACTCCTCACCTAGTTTACATAGTATCAACATTGGTGCTGCATTGAAGTTAATTTTCAAATCCTTGAAATCATTATCACGTGCTCCATACCATTCAACCTTAATACCCTCCTCAGTCATGCCCCAAAGTGGTACTGCCATGCTGGAAAGGTTCTGGATAAACCTTCGATAATAACTCACCGACCTTAGAAATCATTGAATATCAAAAACATTCTTGGGATACTCCCAAGAAACCACTGCTTTCACCTTACCTAGATCCACTAAAAAAATTCCTTTCAAGATTATGTGACCTAAGAAATGTTCCATGTTGATCTAGAATTTACATTTATATATCTTGGAGTGTAGATGATGATCTCTCAATGTACTCAATCTGATATCAAGATGTTGGGAATGATCATCATGAGTCTTAGAGTACACCATGTTTTTATACACAAAACAACCACAAACTAATCTAGGTATGGTTGGGATATTTAGTTCATCAAGGCCCTAAAAACTACTAGAGCATTCATCAACCTGAAAAAAAACCACAATAAACTCATATGGGACATACCGGCTTCATAAAGTAGTATATGGTATATCAAAAAGTATAACTCTCAACTGATGATGCCCTAATCTCAATTAAATCTTGGAGAAAATATAAGCTCCTCCCAATAGGTCAAAGAGATTGTTGATATGAGATAGAGGATACCTATTCTTCACCGTTATCCGATTTAAATTCCAACAATTAATGAATATACACAACACACCTTCAAACTTATTAGAAAATAAATCTAGAGAACCCCAAGGTGACATTCTTGGATGGATAAATCCCTTACCCATTAAATCATCCAGCTGAGTCTTATGATCTGGAAGCTCTGTTGGTGCCATTATGTAATGTGGAATATAAACCGATTCAACTCCAAGAATGAGATCAATTTTAAAATCAACATCCCTATCGGGTGGAAGTGTAGAGAATTACTCATGAAATATGTCATGAAAATGGTCCACTATGGGTGGAAAGGCACAAGGTTTAAAACCCCCATAATCTAATAAAAAACTTACAACCTATGTTGCAATACCCTATAGTTGCTGATATACTAGACATGCACAACCTTCCTTTATATCTCACTCTCCACAATGTACATAACTATCACCCTTAGGAGACACAAAGGTCACCAACTTATAGTAACAATCAATGTGAGCTTAGTATGATACTAACCAGTCCAGACCTAAAATCAAGACAAAGCCTAACATGTCAATTATGTAGGTATCCCGAATAAAGTGATACTCCTAAACCTCAAGAGAACACCACTTGTATAAACAGATATCTCTCGACTGTAATCCCAAAGTTTTATTGAACATTATAACCCCACTTAAAAACTATCCTACTTGACTCAAACTTTTCACAATTTGTGAAGATATAAAATAATGTGAGGCTACTATATAAAATAATGCACTATCAAGCATAGAAGCTACAAGAATAGTTCCTCTGACTGTCGATGACCCAACCTCTCTATCTACAAGTGTAGCTGAACTACATGCAATTGTCTTTCCCATATTCCTTGTGCTATAGTCTAAGTCCCCTAAGCTGCACCACTCTACTAATATGTGCACTCTTTTCTATAAGTACCTCATCCAATGCCTCCACCACCATGACCAGTAGTACTCTAAATGTTAGACTGATGTGGGGTAGAAGACCCCCTACCAGGTTTCTATCTCCACATGATTCCTCTATCATTCCACATTAGTAAAGCGTTAATAGAATACATATACAAGTGACCCATCCTTCCACAAACTCGACACTCCACTGGTGGTCCGGGATATTGGCTATGAATATGTCCTGACCTATCACACTGGTGGAAATATATTTGATTATTGCTCTGAGTTACTGATCCTTCTACATAGCCATTATGTTTTCTATTTACTTGGTTGAAATTCTCATAGTAAAAATTCCTACTCATGGAAGCTGTATCCCCTGTCCATTTAGTAGATAACACCTATATTTTATTGGAATCATACTTTAGGTTCCCCTCATCTAAGAGTGCATGATTAACCACTCTAGAAAACCATTTTAGATAAAATATATTAACCTGATACTTAATCTAAAATTTAAACCCATCCTGAAATTTCTTTGCTGCAGTATCCTCATTCCCTACCAACACTGGAACAAAGAACTACAATTCAGTGAAGTGACCAATATAATCCATCACATACATACTCCCTTGGGTTAACCTCATAAAATCTACTTCCATCTCTTGCCTAAGCATCTTAGGGTAAAATCTATCCAAGAACCTCTCCTGAAATTCCTTCCATACCATATTCTCCATCTGTCCATCCCAAGTATAGATGTGCCACCAACGATTCTCTTGACCATGTAACATATAATAAAATAGTTTGAATATTTTCTCAGAAGGAGTCTCTAAGTGGTTAAGAATAATATGGATATACTCAATCTAGAACTCAGCTTCCTCAGGTCCACCTACTCTGGTAAATGTTAGAGGGTGTCGCAATTGGAACTCCCATGTCAATTCAGACATGTTTTTCACATCTTGCCCTGGGTTTCCTTATATAAACTCCATAAATTGAGAAAAAATTTCATGGAAATTCTCTCCATCTCCCTCACCCGAAACTATCAGAGCCTTTGGTTCCACTACTAGAGGCACATTTCTAGCCATGTCTTCCTATCGTCCTATCAACAAACATCATCATGGAGGCATATATCAACAATTACAAACACACATATTAGGATGAATTAAATGACATTATAACTTTTACATAATGGATATTCACATAAATTCATAACAATTCATTCCCCCAGACCCCTCCACATGGTAAAAAATGAGGCACCATCACTACCCTCAACCATCACTCATCTAGGTAATGGAAAACATAGGGTAAACACTTTAATAATTGAAGTTACCCATTAAGAAACCATTTATCCATTTTATTTATCATATTTAGCATCATTTATAATTATCAGTTTCATATTAGGTTTATTTTTATTTAAATTACACAAGTAAAGAATATAATTTTCATTTAAACAACTCACCCAAAACATGATTTTCAGTGCATGCCTAAAATGATGCATGTCACAATAATTCATGAGTGCCTAGAATGATTCAGATATAAAAAAATTTCATTCCATACCTATACATGAAGAAAAAACTCAGTAAAATCATAATTTCACACAACAAGTGCACCCCTTGAGGTGAAATAACATTCAACAATAACATCAAAAATTAAGAATATACATCCCACCCTCGGTACTTGGGATTCCCCCCATAAATGGGTTAGCTAATCCCATAAATGAGCTCATGAACAAGGCCAAAATCATCCTAATATGATATCTAACTTTCCCAAATACTAAAACAAAATATAGAAAAGAAAATCACTCTGATACCACTTTGTAACGTCCCAACCCGAGTTCCACATACTGGTGCCCTGAGCCAGTTGGTTACATAACCTCAGTCGTGCCTCCCCGTATACGAGAGACCACTGACAAGAAATGAGGATTATATATATATATATATATATCACGGGGATACTATACCCTCTTTATCAAAGCAATAAAATAATAGAAATAAATAAATAATATCCAAATGATAATAAACAATATATAGAATAACACCATTACCAATATAGAACTGTATCAAATAATGAACCAGAACATGATAAAAATATCAAAACCAAATCATTAGATATGTCATGACATATATGTACCAATTATCAAGTGAAAAATAAAAAATAAAGACACTGAAAACTTCCAAGAGGGTCCCGAAATCATGTTAAGTTGCTCCATCCATGCTCCATCCCGACATAGAAATCAATCATAAGTCTCTTTCCATTATATTGTCCTACAAAAATGAATTCTATTCAAGTACCAATCAGGCAGCCCATTTAGGGTGTGAGTATGACTCATTAGACCACCACCAATAATGTCTAAAAGAATATCCAATCTATAATAGAGTAAGAAGTTGTATAAATAATAAGGTAAAATAAATAAAGTAAAAAATTACATTAAATTATTTTTTAATTAACCACATAATTTCTTGGGTTCATGATGAAATCCAAACCATCAATACCTTCTTTAGCCTGTGTCAAAGTTTGAACCGTCCCCAAAGGGATACCAAATTTTATTTCATTAGGGGTTTCTATTAATAAAATAATTCCAATTTCAAATTCAAACAATGGGGGCCAAGAGAAATAGTCTGGAACCCGATGTGTATTTGGAGCAACAGTCCTTTCCCTATAACTCAGTGATCACATGTATACATAAATATATTGGGGTTCATTTATGGTATTCTGGAACCCTCGTGGGATTTGGAGAGGTAGTCCTTTTCCTACAACCCAGTCACATATATCTCATAACATGGTTCCATATTTCCAACCATTTATTATCAATTATAATAATTCATTATTCAACCATTTCAAAATTCCATTTATTAATAAACCATTGATTACAAATTATCATTTTCATCTTATCATCACACCCCAATGATGGATACTAGTTCCACAATTTCATTAATCACCAATTTTATAATTCACATTATTCATGAATTTCATAATCGCATTATTTTTAATTTTCATAATCACAAATCCAACAAATTTCATTATCACATGCGATAAAAAATTAATTAATTAATTCAATTTAGAATAAAATTTCCCAATTTGGAAATTTCAATTTTAGAATTAAATACAAAAATTTAAAATCAAGAATGTGGGAATTGAAAATTCGAACATCTTACTTAAGGTTGTGTATGAACGTTCACTAAACCAAAAGTCCCAAAATTAAGGTAGAATGATCAAGATCACAATAGCGTGGAAAATCTAGGACCAAAACCAAAGATCAAGACCAAATAGATAAATATCCATGAAAATATTGATCTAAAAAATATACAATGGGTTAAAAATCATACCTATTCCCTGGGAAAGAGATACAAAATAGAGAAGAACCAATTGGAGAAGGAAACACTTACAAAAAAGAAGCTGATCGCTCAACTAGATATTCAATTTTACAAGAAAAGGGTTAGAGGAGGATTAGAATCCTCCCAGGAGCTTCAAAAATCATAGAAAGAGATTTAGGGTTGAGTGGGGGGGGGGACAAGGTTAAATTAAGGGGGGGGGGGGGTTGATACTTTTTAATAAATTTTCAAGGGATTAAAAACTAATGCACACCGTTTCTAGGGTTGAGGCGCACAATTTTATAAATGGTGTTCCTTAACTGTGTACCTCTCCTTATGGGTTAACAGTTTCTCCTATGTGGGTGCATGGTTTAAAAAACTATGCACCATCCATGAAAACATCCTCTATTTGAGGGTGCATGGTTTTCTGGGGGTGGGAAAATAGTTTGGGAAAACCATGTGGAAATCATGTACTTCCCAAAAACACTCTAAAATCTTCCAAAATTATTCAGAAAGAACCCATGAAAAACCTCAAAAAATTATGTTAAAAAATAGGGTAAAAGAATACCTGAAAAAGAGTTTTTGTCATCTCTAGATATGTTTGGATCTTACAACCTCACATCCAATATCAACACTTGATTTGAGCTAAAATTTCCTCAAACACCATGAAAACGAACACACTGTAAAATAAGGATTTAGATATTCAGAAGGATAGGAAACAAAAAAACAAGACTATTCCATAAAATAGAAGAAAATAGAGTCAAATAAAAACCCATAGCTTTAATTACCACTAAAAAACACTCTAAATAACCTAAAATTGAAGGATAATCACCCATGGAGAAGGGGGAGCTCGGGTTTTGTCACCCTTGTTGAAGGGTGTTGAATGGGGGAGAAAATCATGGGAGAAAGAAGTAATATTGGGAGAGAAAAATGATAAAATTAAATATTTTATGGGCTTAATGGTTTGGAAACATGGTTTTCACAACTATGTGCCAACTGTGCGGTTCCATATTTCGAATAGGAAACTAAGCCACATAGTTTTCCATGTCATCCACATGGTTTAAAACACTATGTCATGGCCATGTGCTCACCATTTTCCAAGGGGTATATTTCGTATGGTATCTTGTCCTTCCCTACATGTTTTACCTAACTGTGCACTCCCTTTATTAACATCACATGTCTATGGAACACATTTACTACTAACCATGCCCCAACTGTGCTCTCAACATAGATTTTCCTCATTTCCTTCTTTTCTATGTCCAAAACCTCATGGGAACCACCGAGACATGTCCTGCTCCCAAGAAAAATTCCACAAACCAAAATTTAAATTAGAACATATATTTACTTAGTTTTAGAAACATACAATATCCCCACCTTATAATAACTCATCCTTGAGTTTCATTTCTAATAATCACCAAGCCTCCAAGAAAAAAAGTCAGGCCATGAGGACTACTGATCGACTTCTACATCCCATGCTTACTCATAAAAATATCTATTTAGTCACAACACTCTGACCAAAGAAATGGTCTTACCCAAATAATTTTTCCATTGAGATTCACAACACAAAACAAATTCTCCTCAAAGGACACATCAACCTCAACTCAATATAATCAACACCAACCACACAAACCACATGCCGAAACTAGAGCAATACCACCAAAACTGCAGCACAATAAAACATAAAGTGAGCACTAAACCACCCTATAAGAGACAATCTGCACACCCTCAGTCCGATTCTACCAACAACTCTCAAACAACCCAACACAACTGGGATCACCTAAAGAAACATACTATTTTACAACCACATTCCCCAACCTAAGACAGTCCGTAACTCAAGGCCCAATGACCTCATTAAATATACAAACACCCATAACACCACCCAAGAATAACCTTCATCTCAGGGTACTCGAATAGTCAGAACATGAGACAATACCCTTCATCAAAACTGAAACACCAAGATAGCACTTACCTGAGCCCATCCAACTCACAACAATGATCACATAATCAACCAACCACTCTCCCACCATGTTGATTCCCACCATATTATTTAGATCATAAGCACCATATTTAATTGTTTGGAACCTACATCAATGAAAAATGGACACTTGAAGCTCAAAATCAAGCTTCATAATGTACCTGATGTTTTTGTGAACATTCCACACCCCAACATCTATAAGAGCGCCAACCAAAATAGCCTCCATCTTTAAAATGTAAATAAAAAAAATGGACTCATACCCACCATCCACCCATGAACCAAAAACAACCTTTATTTTCCTTAAGAACTTGTTTCCATTTCCAAAACACATCCAACACATCCAAAATGTGAAACCAGATGTGGTTTACAACTAGCCACAACCACTCTATTAACTAACCAGGTTTGGGACATTCCCAACTAAATAAACCTAAAAATGACAAACTCCCACTATCATAATGATACCCATATAACTATACATGTTTCTTCCACACCTAATTCAAACCACTATCATTCGAATTCAACTATCAGATTATATTCCCAACTGTTAGTGAAAAATCATAGCACTAAACCTCATTTTCCCATGATCCCATGTGATGCCTCACTACACCCATTAAAATCTTTAACATAATAACCTCATATTTATTTTAGCACCACCTCAATACTTGAGCCAAATCCTATCTTTACCACTGCCACATACGATTCCCTACTAAAATTCCCCACAAAACTCAAACTCACACCTCGTAGGTTCCTCATTCATACCCTAGTATTACCTTGACCACCCATAGTTATCTCCACATACATGAAAAACTTATAGAACAAGGGTCATACTCCCATGACTGACCTGAAACTCCCCAACTTAGGAGTGTGTTTTACACCACTTTCCTCAAATAATACAATATTTTATAAACCAAACTCCAACCGGTGCCATATCTATGAAGTGGATGTATCCCTTTTACCACCACTTGAGTGAAAAATCGATTAATTAGTTATCACCCAATCCAAAATTATGAGAAATAAACCTATGGAATTTACCAACATCCATTACTTTATATGTTTCTCACCTAAAAATGGCTGATGGATAACCTCCCACCATCCAGATTAACAAGCACTTCCCAATGAGAGTAGCCTTCTAAGAATCCACCCATAACCATCCTAGAAATTTATTTAGGTATCTTGGAGTATAGAAAATTCCATCTCAATATAATTAGGATGATTTAAATATATTTGTAATTATTTCATTTAATTTTAGAGTACACTAAGATATCATTGATGAATAACACCATGTCTCAAAAAATTCTCAACAGAAGAACTACTGATCCAAATTCAAATGGTCCCATGCATAACTGACACAAATCAACCATATTTTCTTTGAAGATGACATGTGATTGGTTCTAATTCACCTATTCACATATAGCAAATGAAATCACACATCTCTTTCATGTTCCGACAATCCCAACCTTACTATAAACCTCAAAGTAACATTATTTCCTATAACCATCCACCGAACCTGACACAAAACACCATGAGACATACATTGTTGAAGAAAGACTTGACACCCACTCAAAAACTAACAAAAACTTCTGGTCCATCATCCTCATCATACTCAAATCACCCTCAAAATTCCCATCCAACAACTCAACTCATCACATACCTCAGGTCCAACCACATGACCACCCACCGCCCAGGGAGTCACTCCTAAGTCAAATCATTTGTCCAAGCTCTAGCTTCCCTTTTCTAATCCACCCAAGTTCAGCATCGATTCCCTAATTGAAAAACATTAGAAAAATAGGTTCATCTATCTGAATGATTCTTCCCCTCGAAACAGACCTTCAAGCCAAACACAAGCACTCAAGGTACTTTTCTTTGAAAGAACCCAAGGTATAACCATTCATTTTTGAAAAAATAAATCAAACCCACCATGCATTGATCTTACGTTCGAAGCATTACCATGATTCAAATTCCAAAACACCCACAAAACATCCACTTTTTCCATACATATTAAATGTCATACTAGTCACTAGTCATGTGAAACACTCCTTCTCATGTTCTGAAATACTGCATCCAATGCACCCAAAAAAAATTTATTCTATATTCCAAACCCATGGTTACACCACCACTATTTAACACCACAATAAACCGAGACAACCATTTCAGGGTCCAATGAAAAACTTACACAAATACAACACACGATGGTTACCACACCATTGATATGAGAAAAAATCTCACAAACTAAAGTACACAACCTAACTGAAGGAAAAACTAGTGATATTATGTTATCCAACACCTCAAAACCCACCAACCTTCACAAACCATAACCAATGTCTTAAACTAGGGAACTATCAAGCTTTAACTACCCATAAAAAGTCTAGATTAATAACACAAGGGACACATAGTACCAGTGTCCCTAAAAGTTATATCATTTTTCATTTCCTCCTTTCACTAAACCTTTCAAATTTTAAAACCCAGAGATTCACATATGAAAACCCTTTTATCACCCAATATTTTAAAAAAACCAACTTTACTCAAATTCATATTTCAAAAAAATCTCATTGACATACATTTCAAAGAAAGATCAATACACATAAAACATTAACAAAAAATTACTCTAGAAACATATGAATCTTAAGGAACTATCAATCATAGGAGACATATAGATGACCTATAAATCCTATGTGCCTAACATGATACAAGAACACACAAAAACCATCTATTTCTATACCATTACAAGAGATAAAACCTCATAAATTAATAAAATCACATCCAAGTGCACCCCTCAAGGTGGAAATATTAGTCAACGGTAAAAAAACAGAGCAGAACATCCATTTCCACCCATAAAAGCTTAGGTTTTCCCTCATATGTGGGGATATAGGCTCCCATACATGATCTCATTACCAAGACACAATAAGATCCTATTCACCTATCTACCATGCCCAAATAGTAAGACAAAATAAACTCGCTATGATACCAATTTGTAACATCCTAAAATGGTAGCCACTAAACAAGGACCGAATCTGGATTTCAATATTACCTCAGACACACCTCCCTGTACGCTAGAGGCTACTAACTAGCAGCATAGTTCTATAGAGAAAAATTGGGGAAACTATAACTACTCATTAGTGTAAAACCATAACCTAAATAATACCAAAATTTATAACATATACATAAACTAGTAACTAATAAATGGAACAACAAAGAAAAACCAAAATGAAACATAATATAATGATGATATGTACACTCTACATGTCATTAAGTCATAAAATAAAACCCAAAATACCAAAACCATGAGAACCCCGAACACGATGCCGAGTCCAAACCAGTCCTGACATCCCATGTTCCAACCCATTATCCCATTCATAAACCAAACAATAGGTCCCTATGTTCTGCAGTGGTAGATGTAATCAACCTAGTACAAATAGCAGGTCCCTGTCCTGAACCTGTACTAGAAAACAAGTAGCATCTGCTTGGGTACCTGAGTTCCATGGAGTAATGAGAAGGGTGTGAGTACAACTTAATAGGCCACCACCAATTATGTATATAGAAATATCTATTCAATAAAGTATACCATGTTGGTAGTAAAAGTTGTAATAAATAAACATGTAGTAAGGGAAACATGTTTTAAATTTAAACATTTGTTAATTAGAAATTTAAATCTTAATGTTTCGTCATATCACTCAACCACCCAACCTTCTTCTCCCATGCTAATATACTAATCCATAAACCATATGGGTGTACAATTTTATTTCACAAGGGAATTCATTTATAAATTACTTTAATCAATTGAACCTCAGAGCATCAGTCTGGGTACCCATACTATATATCATGGGGGTCACGAGTAAAAAAAAAGTGCATCACTCCATGTATCCAACCAGGATTCAGTATGAAGTGTATGACCATCCCAAAAACTTGGTCACAAGTTTAAAAACAAGTAGAATCAATCCAAGTATCCATCAAGGACTTGGAAAAACATGTTAGACCATCCCAACCTTGATATGGAATTCCATGTCCATACCATTGGAGTTAGGAATGCCATGTCCATATTTTAAAAATTATAGTGCACCAGGGTACTTGGAGCATCAGTCTGAACTGCCCAAAACTAGGGAGTGGAGTGTCAATACAATATCCCAAACCATTATTCTTAGGTCAGAAAACATGGATCATCAGTCCATGAATCCAACTGGGATTCAACATGTCTTTCCTGACTATCCCCAACCATTCCATTATAAATCATTCTATCTTTATCACATCATTTTTAAAATTTCAATATCCTTAATCATTCATCATTTACCATGGTCTAACAAACCATTTAAACAAAAAATTATCAAGAGTACTCATCCCATTTTTCAAAATTTCATAAATCACCAATTAAAACATTTTGAAACTACCCCTCAATAAGGGTCTTTATCTTTGAACATAAAAACAACATCAGAGGCCATCCATTCACTTAAATTAATTAAATTAATCTTCCATGAAAATTTCACAGATGTAAAACCACACCCAAAATTCAAAGTACCAGTTTAAATATAATAATAAACCCTTTTCAATCACTTTTAGGTCGACACCTCCTTTCTAAAACATTACCCAATTTTAAAACATCATTTTCCTTCATTGAAAACTATAAATTAATCAAAATCCAACAAAAAATAATTTATACCATTTCAAAATCCTCTTAATAATTCCAAAAAATATAGCATATAAACTTTTAAATAACCCCTTTAACTATTCCCACATACCAAATTAACAATTACTACCCATTAAGTTTTGCATTACCCTATGTCAACTTTTACCAATTCATTTCACCATTT
This sequence comes from Viscum album, assembly GCA_963277665.1. Classification (NCBI taxonomy): domain Eukaryota; kingdom Viridiplantae; phylum Streptophyta; class Magnoliopsida; order Santalales; family Viscaceae; genus Viscum; species Viscum album. The sequence continues at coordinate 190,202,133 of OY728147.1, forward strand.
TCAAGGGTTTGGAATTCCACATGGGTAACTCTAGGATTGGTGTTAAATTATCAATGAATTAAATGTGTTTTTTAAAGGTTATTGAATCTCACATTAATGATAAAATATATTTCCTTATCTATGATATAGAGATGCAGTATGGAAAAAACTTGGAACAATGATATACAAATATTAATACATCAAAAATATGGGAAAAATCTTATTGAACACCTACCTCATGATTATAGAAAACTAACCATCCAAAATTAACACTTGATTCATGATAAAATGGTCTCAAACACCATTAAAAAGAACACCCTAGAAAACAAGGTTTTAGAGCTTCAGAATGATAAGGAACAACACACCTAGCATCTTCCAAAAAATTTAAGGAAACAAAGTTGAATACTTATACAGAGCTTTGATTCGCACTAAATGAAAATTAAAATGGACCAATATTGAAATAGAATCTCCCATGGAGGAGAGGATACCTCATGGTTTGTCACCCTTGCTAAAGGGGGTCAAATAGAGGAGAAAATTTTGGGATAAAGAGAAAATATTGGGAGAGAAAAAAGTTAAAATTATAATTTTAATGAGGTCCACAATTTGGATTCATGGTTTTCCAAACCTTTCACCAACCGTGAGGTTCCCTCTTTCAAAGAGGAAACTCAGCCACATGGTTTTTATTTCCACCCACATAGTTTGAAAAACCGTGTGGTGGCTGTGCACTTTAAATAATACAAGGGGACTAGGCTACACAATCTTCTGGGAAACTATCACAATGTGATGCGACTCCCCAAGCCCACCTGTAATAGACCAGTGGTCGGAGACTAGCACCAAGTAGGAGTATCATTAACATGGGAGTCTTTATCCAAAGTACCTGTACACACACACACACATCTCTAAGCCTATAAAATGCTAAAATGTAGAAAAACTAAAAAACATGCATACATATAAATCCCATAACAAGAGTATGACAAGAAGTAAAGGAAATTAAATAGGTCCAAATAAAATCCCACCACAAAGGTTCTGAAACAAATGTTCAACATGAAATTAAGTACTGGGACTACAATAAAAAATCCACAGGAACACACCATGGTCTGTATGGTCTCATGAAGCACTATATAGTCCTGGTCTGCCTAGGAATCTGTCGAAAGGTCAATCATCTTCCCAAGACCCGACATGTGTGGGAAAACATCATTTAAGGGTGAGTATAACAATACTTAGTTGGACACCCTGAAACCACAAATAAAACAAAATGGAAATACATTCATCTCTACATAGGTATATGTCTACATCACATATAATAAGAATATATAGATATACTCAACCAAAACACACAATATTGAGGTAAGTCAAAACCATAGTATCCCACCCTAGGATTATTTCATGAAGATTCCACAAGACACTCATCTAAGAGAACACACTCTTGAGACTGATAGCACTAATGACGTCTATCTGAGAGGTACTGCTTATCAAGACTCATCATAAGAAAGAACACAATGATAGTCCAAAGAGAATACAATACAAAGATGAGGATCACTACCAAGGCCATGGGGTGATAACAAAAAATTAATATGGATTAACCCGCTATGTAGAGGATCAATTCCAACATAGTGTTGGTCATGAAGATACTAAGAACCCCACCTAGGGCATGAAGATGAATAGAGGATCTTGATCTGGACCTCTCAAAGGGATTCTAATGACTCTATCTAAGAAGTCCTACTGAAGGGATCATAGTCCTAGGAATAGTAGACAATTACATACCAACCTTTAGGGAAAAGATAAGGGGAATGAACCCCTACAAAACTATTCCATGATATAGAGGAAAAGATATCCAAGCCATGTATAAAAGAGTACAAAATGTGTAGTAGGGGTCACATGTCATGTCCCTTGACCCCGGGTCCTGCCTGTGTAGATGAACCATGTCATCAAGCTGTTTCCATGTAGCAGTACACACCATTTAGGAATCTTTTGTACTCTACCAGTGTGTCATTACACAAATCCATCACATGTACATCGACTTGTGTACTAGTACATGGATTAGCCTTTGTACATGGTCTAATCCATGTCTTTGTGGGGAGTACACAGTGTTATCCAACCCCTGTACTCCACCCTGTGTCTGTGTAATTACAAAAGTACACACCAAGTCACCCAGGAGATACCACACACCATGTGAGAGAGTTAACACACCGTGTAATACTTAAATTTCTCTTAAAACCCTAGCCTCCACAATGGGTCCCCACAAGGAATTTAGATCCCACTTACATGCCATGTAATGCCATATATTATAGAATCCTAGATCCACTTATTGTTCATTCCGACACCTCAAACCTCCAATATGGAAATTATTTCACTGAAAGATTTAAGATCCAAACTCGTACGAATATTTATGTCAAAAAAAAGGTTTCTCCATCAGATATTCTCGGAAAATGAATCAAATAATCATTCTTTATTATGTGCCACATAACGTCAAAGAAAAAAAATAAGGTACCCTATATCATATGAATAACTCTGTCTCCATCGTCACACCTCAATTGTGCCATGTTTCTCCCATATTTATGATATCAGATCATTGCACCAAGAAATGAGTGAACAATGATTGATTGATCGAGATTTTTCAAATTATAAGACAAATAAAGAATGTCCAAGAAAAACGATGAACAAGGAAAGAAAATCATAAGAATATATTGAAGGAACAAACTTGGATCAATGTTCGTGTTGATCTCGATCCATTTACATTAGAATGAAAATATGAATAATCAAATCACAAAGATTAACCTCTCCCCAAAACCCAAAAAATAACACCATCCCACAAGAATATAAAACTATGGATCAATCTGTTTATTGATTTATTTAGGTGAATCATATAATTCAATAATGAGGAGTAAACAAATCAAAACACACGATGTACCTCAATTTGGGTCAATCACTGATGAAGAAAAAAATGCATCATGTTTTTTAGAAATATCCCTAGAATCCAATGCAAATTGATCATCGATCCTGGATCTCATCATCATTCACCTGAGATAATTCTCCAATGGTCTCTCCAAAATCTCTGGGGTTATATGGATTACCCTTGAATTCTGAAAAAAAAATCTATTTAAATATTTTTAATTATTTCATCAAAAAAATAAAATAAAATATTTTTTTTATTTTTCTCATTTCTGTGTCCGTGATGAATTTTCTACAGAAGAATCAAAATGACTAATGTTAAGTAGTTCCTAGGGTAAACCTCACATTTTGAAATCAATGGTTCCCTCAAATTTTTGATCTAGGCACCCGTTTATAAGTAATTCAACTTTTTCAGGAAAATTGTGAACACATGCTATATAATATATTTCAAACATTTATTTTGGGAACATCGGGCCTTAGAATCTCATTCCATCTCATAACATGGACTAAAAAATAATCCATATCATATCCAAAAATAATACATGAAAAATACGAGACATTAAATTCTCCCCACCTTGGGGATTTACACCCTTGAAAAGCACAGAAAAGGGTTGCTAAGAAAGATGAGGGTATTAAGAATGAGTCTAAGAATCATGATCCCATGTACTCTCCTAGAGATTCTTGTGTAGCCACCATACTCAAACTAAATAAATCTATCACCCAAAAAAGATCCTCTCCTGCCAATCCTTAATCTTCACTGGGTACTCAGTAAGGTATCTCCATCTTTAATGTCCATCTCGCCTTAGTTTATGACGTGTGATGGTTCATGCACATACCTTTTCAGCTGCGACACATGGAAGATTTTGTAACACCCCAAGCTTCCACTGTACGTTTTCCTTTGAATAATGTAGTAGCTTGCGTTGTACGCAACTTGGAGCTTTAACACACCATGACCAATGAAACTAGCCGTTATGAATAGTAATAACCAATTTTTGAAGTTTTATAAATATTAATTTTCACAATGGACTTCATTTTTGGATTCGTAATATCAAAATTAGCTTAGGGTGAATTTTTGGTATTTTTTTGAAAACTTTCAATTTTTTATGAATAGTGAAAAACAATGCGTTATTGTTTAAAACCGACTTTTTATTTAAGTAGTTAGTTATTTTATTTTAATCTATTTTAGGTAAAAATAGATACATAATACCTTTATATGTTCTATTTAATTCATTGGAGTCATTTTATAATAAGTTTAGATATATAAAATTTTATTGAACTTTTTACCGTCTTTTACCCACCTTCTAGGAGCATTGGAAAATTTTCATAAAACTTAATTTTACTGCTTCTGTGAGTTGAATTTCAAAAATTAAAGAGACACAGTTAACATTAGTAAGTAAAATTTTCTTCAATAAGATGAAAATATTTTTTGGTGAATAGTAACGTTTGACTTTTATTTACAACGGTTAAAACTAAATAGGGTAATTAAGGGTAAAAATGATATTATAATTACTCTAAAACATGTCCTAATTCTATTGGATAAGTGTAATTAGACTAAAACCAACCTTAGGAATAAAATATGATCCTTTGGTCCACTTGGATTAAATTAGGACATTTATTATTATTTTATTTAAAGAAGAGTTAAAAGTATTAAATTTAAAGTTTAATAACTAAACCACTTTTAATATAGGGTTACAAACAATATAAATTTGACTATAAATATTAATTAGAAAGATACAATTATTTCCTACATAATGGTATTTTATTTATAATTTTTAGACATTAAATAATTTACTTTATTTATGACACAATGATGATGCAGTAATTAACTTATTAATGAAATATTAAAATAATTGATATTATAAATATCCAAATAAATGTAAATTGAAACTTCTAAAGAATTCCACTAATTTTATAGGTTAATATGAAATTATAGGGTTTATTAAATAAATTTTATTCTAAGTCATAAAGATTTTATTTATTTCAAAAAAATAAAATACTAAATAGTGTCAAAATTGACATAATTGATTTTTTAAAACAAATACTATATTATTAATTGATACAATATTCCTAAAAATCTAAGGTTCTGAAAAATGACTTAGATAAGGTTATATATAACAATAATGAACCCCTTGGGGTTCTATTGGCAGTTTATAGTAAGTTTATTTACTATATAATATAAAAATACAAAGAGACATGGTAAATGTCAAACTATTTAACTAAGAGTTAAATCTAACATATAAGGTTAATATGGTGACCTAAACCTATCTAAAACTTATTGGTTTAGAGGTTTTCGACTCATCCTCACCTTATAATCTAAATAAATCATTTTTGAGCCATTATAAACCGAAAATGATTTTATTATAAAATAATATTTCAAGATTTTCCTAAAGTGACCCTCACCTCTCTTATAAAAAGGTACTTCCCCTTCTCTTAATTTCACACCTCCAAATCCATTTTTCTCGGCCACAACATGACCAAATATCCTCCAAACATCCCTCAAATCAACCTAGAGTAATTACTTTGATCATAAAGATAACCTAAAGATCCATTTTGATCAACTCAAAAGGAAACACCCAAAGAAGAGGTAATAATTTAACCACCCTCTTTCAAGTTCTTTTCTTCTTCCACTTTCTCTTTATTTGTTGTTTCCATCCCAAAATAATAAATCCAGTACCTTATATATACTGTGATGTTATTATAAATATGGTACAACCATATTCGTTATTCTATCCATCCTATAAATGACAAAGTCACCATACGTGCGTACGTATGGCTTATCGTCTCCACGTCGTGGTGTTGTTTGTTATTCAAACACTTCATTATTTGGATGGGTATAATAATGAGTATAAATGATGTAAATAATAAATATAACATGTTAATGATTTTTTATATATTATATACCATCCAATTACATGCGATTTCACCATCAATATAATGATATTGTCGCTCATGCGTATGTACGGATTACCGTCTCCAAGAACGCGATGAGATTCATTCCCCATCGTAATCATTCAAGAATAATTTTCATTTTATGATTAAAAATAATGTTTATGAACATAATATAATTCTATATATGAATGAAATACATCCTATACATAACAAACATGGATTACGTAACCAAACATATAAAGGAAAATAAATCAGTTAACACCCGAAACGATGATACTACTGAAATATTATTAACAAAGCAATATTGGAGGATCATATATGATATCATATTTATGTATACAGTTATTGTGTAATTTAATAACAATGTTTTAACTATTATACAGGAGGTTAACATACCATTTACTAACAAAAAGTATAAGGTAAGGGTTAATTCTACAATCTCTTTACTTATTTGAGGTTGTTAATACGTAAGTATCTACTGTGACCTCTTTATCATCCACATCTGTATTTTCATAAAAATATAATTGAATTTTTTTTAATATTTACTAGACTATGGGTTAAAGTCATTTATACCCTTATTTTACCATATATTTTTTGAAAAGAATCATTCCGTTGTTTTCCAAACACGGTACTTTATGACCTTTTCAAAAAAATTAAGGTAAGAATGTATTTTTTAAACTTATATGGCGGGTGTGACTATTTTACACCATTATAACATCTTCTAAGATTCCCATACAATCTTATAAGAATATTTTCAAAATAAATGTTTTCTTTTATAATTATATGACTTTTAAATGATTTCAAAATAGAAAGAGATATTTCTCTAAAAAGGTTTTGATTTCATCTCTGTCAATATACGTTGATGGATTTTAATCTTGTTTGAATTTGATTTATTGTGATACAAATCTTACATATTATATTAAAGGTTTTGTGATATGTTTGACTATGGATGTGTTATTTTTACACCATTATTGTTTTATGGATAAAGTATTGACATTTTATATGCTAGTTTTAATATGAATGTTTATGTTATGTTTAGACCTTTTCATATGAGGAATGTATTGGCCTTAGTATGTGATGGGTGGAGCCCGATATAGCTCCTCAATGCATCAGTAGGTCTCATGAGACAAAATAGTGTCTTGGAACAAGGCCTTGACAAAATATTATTTGTAGTCTTGGCATAAGGCCTTGAATATGTGGTTATGAAGTCTGGCATTATGCATTACATCATTATGAAATTGGCTATTGATATTAAATGAGATTATTCGACTAGTAGAATATCTATGTGAATAAGTAAATGGAATTATTTGATTTATATTTTCTATATTATGATGAAGTTTAAGTTTAAAAGGCTTGTGTTTTTGTCTTATACATTGCCTTAAATGTTTATGCTTATTTATGAATGTTTCTGCTATATTGTTATCCTTACTGAGCATCTGAGCTCACCCATTTCTATGTTTTATTATTTACAGGATGCAAAGAAGTATATTATGAATGACCCATAGAAATAGTATAAGGGATATGAATGCGGTAAATGGATACAATGTTGTTGTTATTTTTAATTTTATAATGTAATTTAAAACTTATGATTGTATCTAGTACTTCCAAGACTACTAAACTGATCGGTCTTTCAGGATTTGATCTCTTGTGATCATGCCAATGTTATGTAATAATGCGCTGAATCTAGGTAACTGGGGTCAGGGCGTTACAGATGTAATGTACCTCGTATAATTTCGGAGGTAGATCAAAGTAGTACACTACCTGTCCAACTATATAAAATATCTGGAAAGGGATGATGAACCTCTGAGATAGTTTTCCTCCATAGAGAAATATGTTTAATACACATTGAAGTGAAAATTGTAGGAACACATGGTCTACCTTCTCAAAATCTAAATACCTTTATAGCTTTTCATCATAAGACTTCTGATGGATCTGTGAAGTCTTCATTCACTCATGGTTGAGCTACACCTTATCTTTTGTAGCTTGCACCAACTCCGGGTCCATGAGTTCTGACTCTTCTAGGTCAGTCTAGAAAAATGGTGACCTACAGAGTTGCCTATAAAAATCCACATATGGTTATATACCAATGGTGTAATGGTAGATTCTATTTTACACAAAATCATCTATGGGTAGGTGATCCTACAAAATATGGCCAAATTCTAACATGTAAGCTCACTACATGTCCTCCAGAACATGAATGATATGCTCAGTCTGACCGTCAGTTTGGGGGTGAAACACTAACTAGGTTACAAATGCCTCCTGTAATCCCTTCAACAATAGAGATTTGAAGCAATCATTTTAACCAGAAATGATCTTTGGTGGAACTCCTTGGAGTCGGACTATCTTCTGAACTTAGAGTCATCCAAAGCTCTCTATTGAAGTTCACTCTCATATATCTAGTAAGTAGGATGACTTGGTGAGTCTGTATACAATCACCCAGATGGTATCATGTCCCCTAGACATATATGTTAATCCCATCATAAATTCTATAGATATATCATCCCACTTACACTCTGGAACCTCAATGGGTTGAGCCAAACATGCTGGGACTTGGTGCTCAACCTTCACTTGCTGACAAGTAAGGCATTGAGAGACATAATTTTCAACTCACTTATTCATCCATGGACACCGAAAATGATTTCTAAGGACATAGAACATCTTTTACACACTTGGATTTATCTCTAAAGATGATATATTAAACTATCTTAGAACCTCCTACCACAATTTCACTGGTACCATCATTCGTCTTCGGAAAAGAATGACGTGCTCCCCACCTTTAGAAAATCCATCAAGTGAATATCCAGTGGATATATGAGTATGTAGGGTCTTGTAGTAGATATATATGTCTCACTAATTCACTAAAAAAAGAGGGGTGACAACCATTGATTGGAGGTAATATACTCTATCTCCATCAACAAATGATAACTATAGAGAGGCTAACTACTCCAACACCTCATTCAACAACTACGAACAAGATCTCATTCTGAGATAACCTACTACCAAATTACTCTTCTTAATAGTATAGATAATATCAAAGTCATATTCCTGGAGGAACTGTATCCATCACCTCTATATCAATTTGATATCCTTCTAAGAGAAGATACACTTGAGACTCTTGTGATCAAAGTAGACAATAAAACACTCACCCAATAAGTAGTGTCACCATGTCTCTGAAGAGAATACTACCACAGATATCTCAAGATCATGGTTTGCATAGTTCTACTAAAGTGGTATCAACAGTCATGCATCATAGTCAACCATCTCTTGCCTCTATAACATAACACAACCAAGCATGGTTCCTAACACATCAAATAACACTAAGTACTCAACAACCTCCTCCGACAATCTCAAGATGGTAGTTCTTGTCAAACTGTACCTCAACTACTAAAAATTATACTAGAACCCCTCTTTCCATATGAAAAACTTATCCTTCTGAGTCAAAGATGTCATGGGTACTGATATTCTAGAGAAATTAGGTATGAATATCAGGTAATAGCCTTCCGACCCAAGGAATATTTGCACCTATGTCACACACTTGGGTGTCTCCCAAGCTACCAATGTATCAAAATTTTATAGGTCTAATGCCAATCCATATGATGAGATAACATTTACTATAAATTTGAATTTCTAAATCAAGAACAAGAACTTCAAGATATTTTTTTAAATCTAGTTCTCTCATATTATGTATAGAACTATCCTCAAGTGCCTCACATGCTGCTCCTCAGACACTGAGTAGAAAAGGATATCATCGATGGAGACTATCATGAATCGGTCTAAGTAAGGCTGAAAGATCTGGTTCATGATTCCCATAAACACCACTGTAGATTTCATCAAACAAAAAATCACTACCAAGTACTCATAGTGACCATAGAGATAACTGAATGTTGTCTTAGGTATATCCTAGTCTCTTACTTATAACTGGAGATAGCCTGATCTAAGGTAAACATTTAAGAACCATCATGTCCCTCTCAACCAATCAAGGTGGAAATAAATCCTCGATAGTGGATACTTTTTATTTATGATCACTTGGTTTAAATGATCATAGTTCACACACAACCTCAAGATCCCAATGACTTCTTGGAAAACAAAACTAGGGACTCCCAAGGTAAAATTATGGGTCTAACAAAGCCCTTATTATATAAGTCCTCCAACTGCACCCTCATCTCTCAAAGAGCTGCTGGACACATCTGATATGCTGACATAGATATCAGTGCCATACTAGGGTGTAGATCAAAGTATAAGTCTATATCTTGGTTGGGAGGTAAACCTAGAACATCTTTAGGGAATACATCCTTGTACTCCCACCACTACATGAAATTCGGAACCCACAAAATCCACTACACCAAGGGTTAGGATAGAAAACTATTGAGTAATCAGTTACACCATCCTATGTATGAGTCCATCCTATGCTGCATGGGTTTCCTTTTCACTAAAAAAGGAGAACCTAATTCTGTCACTATAGACCCACCACACCCTTTTCCTAAAACAATCAATATGAGAATGGAATTTAAATAAATAATCCATAACAAGAATGATTTCATAAGTCCTAAACACTACTACCAATAGATTCCAAAAAAAAACTCTCACCTCCAAGAGTCTGGTTACACAGTCGGCACTAGTGTGTGATCACTGAGTTTTATCCAGTATGAGTCTTCAATCATAAGGGTTGAGCCAAAGGTTTAACCAAAATCTCCATATCCCATAAAAGGTATTTGGAAATAAAGTATTGACTAGAACATATGTCTATAAGTACTTCAACTAAGTTATAAAAGACACATATTGTACCTCAAATCATTTTTGGAGCCTCTAGTTTGTAATATTCGACCACCTACAGCTGTCTCTGCCCTTTTTATATAACTCCCTGTGCCTAGAATGGACCATTTGTGGGTGGTGTTGGTAACAAATAAAAATTCCAACCACCTCAGGCTACTCTCCCAACTCCTTATCCACATCCGCAACCCTGAAAACCTTCCTTCTCCTACCACTATCTTTGCCTTGGTGGGCCATCCCCGGTATCTCTGTTATTGTACTGTGGGTCAGAAAATCTCGAGAGAGATGTGCATTTCCATCACATGAGCAACACTGTCTCTCTCTGGGATGACCAAACCAAACCTGTGAGCCTTGAACTATAGATCCTCTATAATGGGACCTCCTCCTGAAACATCTCACATGTTTAGGTCCCTGAGACTGACATCGACTCCCTAATAATGAGGTCTCTACTCCTACTTGTCCACTCCTAACAACCACCAAATTTATCTTCTTAGCCAAGAAAATATCAACCGTGAAAGCACTTTCTAGCAGCTCAACATAGGTAGGAATGCACATAGGGATAAAATTGGATCATATGTTTCTATGCAAACCTCTCTTGAAGATACAATACCTAAATAACTAATCGTGAATCACATATATCATGTACCTGGAGAGGTTGGTAAACATCAATTAATGATCAGATACTGTTATGCTACCCTAATGGAGTTGGATAATCTCCTCGATATGTACAACCATTATTATAGCTAGTGATAACTCCTATATGAAAATGAGATCAAACTCTACCCATGAAATAATTGCCTCATTGTAATACTAGGTCACTAACCCTCACCATCGCCCCACAGAGCCATGTATAAGGATTTCCACTAGGACCACCATTTGATCTGTTGGTTTCTTGAACAGATATGAAGCTCAGTTCACCACCTCAAGACAATCCTCAACCACCTGTGGTTTAGGATCGCCTAGGAACCTGAGGGGTCTCTTTTACTGAAACTTGTGAAGCATGCTTGCCTGCAGACCTCATCCGCTGGTACTATGGGTACCACATGATGTTCTAAAGATGGTATAGATGGTGCACCAATCAGAGGTAAGATATTGAGAATTGGTCCATATATTGATGCATCATCACTGAGAGGTTCATATTTGTAATCATCATACTGAATCCTAACTAGAATACATCATGTAGGTATCCTGAAATAGACAAGATGTACCATGGTCAATAAGTATATCTAGAGAGATGACTCAAGAAGAACGTGGAAACCATAACCCATTCTTATATGATGCATGTACCATCATTTTCTCTACAATCATTATTCTTGTGTAATAATTTTAAAAGTAAGTGATCAGAGTCCTGGTGTATAGATACATCAATTACCGCACCAGTAATAGAATCCCTATATTGAAAGATGAACTCAAAATGCTTAACATTGTTGCCTGAAACCAATATCATAGACTCCTGGCCTTAAAGTAGAATAGAACCCTCCGATACAACTCTATCATGACCCGTCTTAGTGGGTCCCATGATGTAACCCCCCAAGCCCACCTCCAATAGTACAAGGGATAATGACTAGCACTAAGTAGCCATATCACTGATATGGGATGCCTTAGCCTAAGTACCTGTACACACACACACATATCCAAGCCTATACAATGCTAAAATGTAAAAACAACTGAAAAACTATGCATTTATACATCTAAATCCCACAACTAGAGTATGAATAGAAGTAAAGGAAAGTAAGTGGTCCAAATATAAGCCCAACATAAAGATTATTAAACAATAATTCCAACCTGAAAGTAAGTACTGGGACTACTTTCAGAAAGCCTCATGAACACACCTTGGTTTTTCTAGTATCACTATGCACCATCTGGTCCTAGTATACCTAGGAATCTATCAAAAGGTTGATCATCTACACAAAACATGACACATGTGGGAAAATCATGTGTAGGGGTGAGTATAATAATACTCAACAGGAGACCCTGAAACCACAAATTATACAACAAAAGAAATATAATCAATTCCATGTACATATATTTATACAACACATATAACAATCATATACAGATATACTTAACCAAGACACACAATGTAGTGATAAGTCACAACCATAGTATACTGATCTAGGATTCTGCCTCGAAGATTTCACAAAGCACTCTTTTGGGAAAACACACTCCTGAGTTTGATAACAGTGATGATGTTAGTACGAGAGGTACTACTCGTTGGGTATCTTTATGAGAAAGAACATGCTGATGGTTGAAAGAGAATATGATACATAGATGAGGATCACTGCCATGTCCACGGGGTGATTGTAACGCCCCGACCCCAGTTACCTAGAGTCAGTGCATTATTACATAACATTAGTATGATCACAAGAAAGATCAAATCTCGAAAGACCGATTGGTTTAGTAGCCTTGGAAACACTAGATATATTCATAAGTCTTACATTACATAATAAAGTGAAAAACTACTACAACAACATATTGTATCCATATTCCACACTCATATCCCCACATAATATCCCTGCAGGTCATTTATAATTTTCTTCTTCACTTCCTGGGAAAAATAAAACATATAAAAGGGGTGAGCTCAAACTACCAGTAAGGATAACAGTATAGCGGAAACTTTCATAAATAAGAATAAACATTTAAGGCAATGTATAACTAAAACAAAAGCTTTTTAAACTTGAACTTCAACATAGTATGGAAAAAGTAAAATGAAATAATGCCATTTACTTATTCACATGGATATTCTACTAATCGAATAATCACATGAAATATCAATAACCACTTTCATAATGATGGAATGCATAATGCCAGACTATCATAACCACATAGCCAAGACCTCGTGCCAAGACTACAAATAATATTTTTCCAAGGCCTTGTGCCAAGACACTAGTTTTTCATATGAGACCTACCGATGCATCGAGGAGCTATAGCGGGCTCCACCCGTCACATATTAAGTCCAATTCATTCCCATATGAAAGGTTTAAACATAACATAAACATTCGTATTAAAACTAGAATACGAAATGTCAATACTTTCACCATAAACTATGAATGGTATAAAAATAGCACATCCACAGTCAAACATATCACAAAACCTTCAATACAATATAGAAGTTTTGTATCATGATAAATCAACTTCAAATAAGCGTAAAATCCATCAAAGGATGTTGACATAGATGAAATAAAAACTCTTTTTAGAGAAATATATCTTTCTATTTTGAAATAATTTAAGAGTCTTATATTTATGAAATAAAAAGTTTTATTTGAAAATATTCTTATAAGCTTGTAAGGGAAGCTTTGACGATTTTATAACGGCGGAAAATATCCGCACCCGCCGTATAAGTAAAAAAAACATTCTTACCTTAATTCTGTCGAAAAGGTTAAAAGAACCTTGTTTGGAAAATGACGGAAAGATTCCTTTATAAAACTCTTATAAAAAGTCAAACAAGGGTATAAATGACCTTAACCCATATTATTTTAAATAGTAAAATTGTTTTGAAATACATTTTTAATAAACAAGGATGTGGATGATAAAGAGATCCCAGTAGATTATTACGTATAAACAACCTCAGATAATGAAGAGATTGTGAAATAACCCTTACCTTGTACTTTTACTTGGTTTGGGTAGGTTAAACTCCTGTATAATGGTAAAATAATTGTCATTAAATTATACAAGAATCATATACGTTAATATGATATCATATATGATCTTTTAACATTGATTTGTTAATAATATCTTAGTATTATCGTTGTTTCGGGTGTTAACTTACTCGTTTTCTTTTATATGTTTTGTTACATAAGCCATGTTTGTAATTTATAGGTTGTATCTTAATCATATCCAGAATGATATCAAGTCCTTAAACATCATTTTTAAATCGTCAAATGATAATTATACTTGAATGGATACGATAGAGAATGAATCTCATCGCGTTCGTGGAGACGGTAGTCCGTACGTACGCACGAGCGACAATATCATTCTTTTGATATTAAAATAATATATAAATGGATGGTATATAATATATATAGAATCATTATCATGTTAAATTTATTATTTACATGAATTACACATCATTATTATACCCATCCAAATAATAATTTATTGAATAACAATTACACCACGACGTGGAGACGGTAAGCCGTATTTACGCACATATGGTGACATGTTATTCAAAGGATGGATAAAATACTGAATATGGTTGTACCATATTTATAATAACATCACAGTATATATATGATACTGGATTTATTATTTTATAATGGTAATAACAAAGGAAGAAGAAGTGGAAGAAGAAAGGAACTTGGAAAAGGGTGGTGAAATTATTACCTCTTCTTTGGGCTCTTCCTTTTCATTTGATCAAAAGGGCTCCTTAGGTTGGCTTTATGATCAAACTAAGGCCTCTAGGTTATAGTGAGGGAAGTTGGGAGAGTATTTGGGAAGATTTTTTCTGAACCAAAAGGCTTTGAAGGTGTGAATAAATGAGAAGGAGGAGTGCCCTTTTATAAGAGGGGTGAGGCGCACCTTTGGAAAAGCTAGAAATATAAATTTATAATAAATTAATATTCGGTTTCTAATGGCTCCAAAGTTGATTATTTAAATTTTAAAGTGGGTATAGGTCGAAAAAAATTCCACCAATATAATTTAGACAGGTTTGGGTTACTATATTAACCTTATCTTTAAGTATTAACACTTAGTTAATTAGTTTGACATTTACCATGTCACTTTGTATTTTTATATTATATAGTTAATAAACATACTATATACATCTAAGATACCCCTAAGTGATCAATTAATGATACAAATATCATGATATAAGTCTCTTTTCCTAACCTTATATTTTTAGGAATTTAATATCAATTAATAATATAATATTTGTTTTAAAAAATCTTTTATGTCAATTTTGACACTATTCAATAGTTGATTTTTTTGAAACTAATAACAGAATGATTACTTCGAAAAAAGTTAATTAAATAAATCCTAATATGTCATATTATACTAGAAAATTATTGTAATTCATTAAAAGTCTCAAATTATATTTATTTGGGTATTTATAATATCCATTATTTTAAATTTTCACTATTATGGTAATTACTGCATCATCATTGTGTCATAAATAAATTAAATTATGTAATCTATAAAAATTATAAATAAAATATAATTATGTAGGAAATATTTTTATCTTTATAATGAATATTTATAGTCTAAAATCCAACATATATAACTTTATGTAAAAATTGTTTTGCTAAAAGATATATGCTTGTGTCATTTTTGTATTCATTTTAACTTAATTAAAATAAAGTGTCCCTATCACCTACAAGTGGCTCCATGGGGT
Source organism: Viscum album (assembly GCA_963277665.1). Classification (NCBI taxonomy): domain Eukaryota; kingdom Viridiplantae; phylum Streptophyta; class Magnoliopsida; order Santalales; family Viscaceae; genus Viscum; species Viscum album. The sequence continues at coordinate 190,217,992 of OY728147.1, forward strand.
CCCAAAATCGGCCCAAAGATGCCCATGGTCGGACATGTATCAACCAATAAGGTTAGGACACATTTTAAGGTAATTTGTTTATTATTATAATATTATTTTTTAACCCTTATTTACCGGATTTACCCTTAACCATGGTAAATAAAATATTTACCGCAGTAATTATTCAAAATGTCTAAAAATAAAAGTTACCTATTTACACAATTTTAACATCCTGATTACAAATATGGAATAAATTTTTCCAAATTCAAAACATAGAAGTGGCAGAAATTAATTTAAAATTAAATCCCCTTGTTAAAACAAAAAGCGAGTTTTTAAGAGATAATAACTATCAAAAGATTGACACTTGTTTATGTTCAGTTTAATTGTAAAATTATGTACAATAAACAAAATTATATTAAATGGTAAAAATATATTCTAAATATACTTTAAAACCACTCAAATCCATAATTTATCAATATAAATTATTTCGATTAAAAAAGTTGTTTTTAATTAAAATTTAGTAATTTTCACTATTCATCAAAATATAAGTGTTATCCGAAAAGTTCCTAAATTTCACCCTAGGCTAAATTCGATATTACAAATCCAAAAATGAAGTCTATTTTGAAATATAAAATATATATAATTTCAAAAAGTAGGTATTACTATTCATAACAGATAGTTTGATTGGTTGTGGTGTGTTAGAACTCAGTGTTGCGTACAACACACGCTATCACATTATTCAAAGAGAAGTGTACCGTAGAATCTTGGGGTGTTACATTTTAAAATTTTTATGTCCCCATTTAGTCAAGAAGTTTAAAATATTGTATTTAAAAAGGGTTCACTATTAAAAGTTGGTAAAAGTGCAATACTGAAAATGAATTTGTTCTTACATTATGTCTAAGAAACTGATAATATGGATTCTAAAATTATAAGGATTATATAAAGTTTAAAAATTAGTTAATAATATTCATAACCTCTTTTGAATGGCTTGTTTGGTAATTCATGGTGCGCTTGAACTCGGTGTTGCGTGTAGTTCCAGTTATTGAATTATTTTGAAGAAATAACACACTATGAAATCTTGGGGTGTTACATTCTCCTCTCCTTAAATAAATTGCATCCTCGCAATTTTAAATTGTTCTTCGAAAATAAAAGGTTTAAAATAGAAAATATATTTGTGGGAAAACCCACATCAGAAATTGGGTTACTAAAATTTAGTCTTAATATGAGGAAAAGAGAAATGAAAGGGTCACCACCAAATTATGATCTCGATTAGAAGAACATTGGTGGCAATTAGAGACATATAATTGGAGGAAAAATGTGAATATTTATAGGTAGTGATTGAGGTCATCAATCAAAAACAAGTGTAAAATTGAGGTCCTTAAATTCAACAATCTATGATGATTTGAAATACCATCGGTTCAACAAAACCTAGGGCATTTGGATAACACATTTTTGACGTTTCAAAATATCTTAGTTGAAATCCCACATCGAAAAATGAATTAATGAGGCCTCTATTTAAAATATTGAGTGGAAAGTATGAAGATTACTGAAAATAACACATACTAGGGTTCCATGTAGGAAAATATGGATATGGAAGAGAAATCTAACCATCAATTATCTGATGGAGAGTGGTAGAGAACATGGCTATGAAAAGGCCAACAATCCCAAAGCCATAAATTAGTAATGATTTAAGGTACCATCTAGGACATCATTTTTGTTCTAAGTTCCTTTTCTTAAAGTTGAGGAATTTTTTTATGATATTGGCTAAGATCATAAGGAGATATAATTACTTTATAATTAGAGTTTTATCCATTAATAAATTTCTACCACAAAATCATATTTCACTCTAAAAGATAAGAGAACGTAAAAAAAATTCTATTTATTCTATTCGTACAGGGTTCCAAAATAAACAAATTTATAATTCATCTACCAGATCTTTTAAAAAAACTACATTATTTAATCTAGGACATCTCGTGGGCCAGTGGTAGGTGATATACCCTTGTCGCCCTTCGGTTTCGGGTTCAAGTCTTGCGACCTTGCCGGTCGCGACGGGTTGCCGCCCGACCTCCGGGTTTTCCTTTTATGGCAATCCAAAATTAATCTCAAACTAGAATTTATCCAGAATAATTCTGTCCAAACTCACAGTCCAACATTTATAAGGAAGGTAAACATAATGTAGATCATTTTTGCCTCGTAATAGCATATTAATACCTTCATCATGTATTCTTTTAAAACACTGAAACATCCTGAATTACCATAATCCTTATTTATTACATTCATGCTCCCTTATTCCATATAGAATGCTGGATATACTTCATCAATCCAAAAATGTTTTAAACCCCAACAATGATGGAATATACAAATCATTAATCAGCTTCAAGGTAGTCAAGAATATCCAATATAATTTATCCAAATCAATCATGTATTATTCTAAAATCACTACCTCGGTATTAGAACCATATTATGGTTTATCTTTCTCTCAACTATATATTTTCCAAAAATTTAACCTGCTATTGAGTCACTTTTCTTTGTTCCACACAATCTCAAGTACTTAATGAAATAGTACTGAAGTAAAATCCTTATATACTCCATAATTATTATAACAAGTACATTGTTGATACAACACTCAAATGACATAATCAACATAAGAACTCTAATCCTTCCTCTTCATCTGTGGTAGTATCATAACTTGATTATTATCCAATAGCATCATTTGCGGCATAGTCTGATGACTGGGACAAAGGTTCACGTAGTGTCCAAACTCCTTGCAAATGAAGCATTGTACATTTGAAACCATTTTCTTACCCTTGCAGTCACGTACTTTGTGCTCTTTTCCTCCACACTTATAACAAACTCACATTCCTTTCAGGAAAGTTCCAGGGTGTTTATTTCCACAGTTATCACATATGGGAAAATTATTCTTTTCCCTCTTCCCTTTATCCATCTTTCTCTCTTCCATCCTTTTCTTCTCTTGCTTCACTTCAAAGCCATAGGACTCATTAAACTCTTTACTTATCTTATCAACACATGATATCATTTCTTCATATAATGATAATACATGCGAGACTATTTCTCTTATAAATTCCGGCTTAAGACCATGAAATATATGATCCTTCTTTTTCTTTGCATCATGTGCATTGCTAGAGTTCTCATTCCTTCTACTAGGCGCTATTTCTAAACAATGGCATACATTAGATTAGTTTATGAATAACAATACATAATCCCAAACTTGTAAAACACATAACATAAATTAAATAGTTTATGGATATAATCCATAATCATAAAAATGTCTCCTTTGAGGAAGTATATACTCATAAACCCTTCATAATGGTTTGTAAAGAAAATGAGAATTATCCTAAGCATATCCCCCGGGAGTGTCGTAACTAAGAGTGCAGCAAGGCCTGTTGTCGTGCACCAGTTCCCGTTCGAGTCTATCTCAAAGCGGTGTTTTTGGGTTTTACCCCTAGGTACATCTGTGCCAGAGTCGACTCTACCTGCTCGTATCCAGACAGGGATGTATTGCTCAGAAAACTCACAAAATCTCTACAAACCAAAATTCTAGGAAGTTATCCTATACTAATCCTCAAATTCCTTCTTAAATTTATGTGCTTTAATCAGAGTTTATCTAAATCTAGCTTCCAAGGTTTGTACTAAACTTCCTCTGATACCAACTATAACTCCCCGACCCTAGTTACCTAGAGTCGGTGCATTATTACATAACATTGGCGTGATCACAAGAAAGATCAAATCTCGAAAGACCGATTGGTTTAGTAGCCTTGGAAACACTAGATATATTCATAAGTATTACATTACATCATAAAGTGAAAAACTACTACAACAACATATTGTCTTCATATTCCACACTCATATCCCTACATAATATCCCTGCAAGTCATTCATAATTTACTTCTTTACTTCCTGGGAAAAATAAAACATAGAAAAGGGGTGAGCTCAAACGCCCAGTAAGGATAACAATATAGCGGAAACTTTCATAAATAAGAATAAACATTTAAGGCAATGTATAACTAAAACAAAAGCCTTTTAAACTTGAACTTCAACATAGTATGGCAAAAGTAAAATGAAATAATGCCATTTACTTATTCACATGGATATTCTACTAATCGAATAATCACATGCAATATCAATAACCACTTTCATAATGATGGAATGCATAATGCCAGACTATCATAACCACATAGCAAAGGCCTCGTGCCAAGACTACAAATAAGATTTTTCCAAGGCCTTATGCCAAGACACTATTTTGTCTCATGAGACCTACCGATGCATCGAGGAGCTATAGCGAGCTCTACCCATCACATATTAAGTCCAATGCATTCCTATATGAAAAGTTTTAAACATAACATAAACATTCGTATTAAAACTAGCATACAAAATGTCAATACTTTCACCATAAACTATGAATGGTATAAAAATATCACATCCACAGTCAAACATATCACAAAACCTTCAATACAATATAGTAGTTTTGTATCATGATAAATCAACTTCAAATAAGCGTAAAATCCATCAAAGGATGTTGACATAGATGAAATCAAAACTCTTTTTAGAGAAATATCTATTTCTATTTTGAAATCATTTATGAGTCTTATATTTATGAAATAAAACATTTTATTTGAAAATATTCTTATAATCTTGTAAGGGAAGCTTTGACGATTTTATAATGGCGGAAAATAGCCGCACCCACCGTATAAGTAAAAAAAACATTCTTACCTTAATTCTGTCGAAAAGGTTAAAAGCACCTTGTTTGGAAAACGACAGAAAGATTCCTTTATAAAACTCTTATAAAAAGTCAAAAAAGGGTATAAATGACCTTAACCCATATTCTTTTAAATAGTAAAAATGTTTTGAAATACATTTTTAAGAAACATGGATGTGGATGATAAAGAGATCCCATTAGATTATTACGTATAAACAACCTCGGATAATGAAGAGATTGTGAAATAACACTTACCTTGTACTTTTCCTTGGTTGGGGTAGGTTAACCTCCTGTATAATGGTGAAATAATTATTATTAAATTATACAAGAATCATATACATTAATATGATATCATATATGATCTTTTAACATTGATTTGTTAATAATATCTTAGTATTATCGTTGTTTCGGGTGTTAACTTACTCATTTTCTTTTATATGTTTTGTTATGTAAGCCATGTTTGTAATGGATAGGTTGTATCTTAATCATATCCAGAATTATATCAAGTCCTTAAACATCATTTTTAAATCATCAAATGATAATTATACTTGAATGGATACGATGGAGAATGAATCTCATCACGTTCGTGGAGACGGTAGTCCGTACGTACGCACGAGCGACAATATCATTCTTTTGATATTAAAATAATATATAAATGGATGGTATATCATATATACATAATCATTATCATGTTAAATTTATTATTTACATGAATTACACATCATTATTATACCCATACAAATAATAATTTATTGAATAACAATTACACCATGACGTGGAGACGGTAAGCCGTACGTACACACGTATGGTGACATGTTATTCAAAGGATGAATAGAATACTGAATATTGTTGTACCATATTTATAATAACATCACAGTATATATATGATAATGGAGTTATTATTTTAGAATGGTAATAACAAAGGAAGAAGAAGTGGAAGAAGAAAGGAACTTGGAAAAGGGTGGTGAAATTATTACCTCTTCTTCGGGCTCTTCCTTTTGATTTGATCAAAAGGGCTCCTTAGGTTGGATTTCTGATCAAAATAAGGCCTCTAGGTTGTAGTGAGGGAAGTTCGGAGAGTATTTGGGTAGATTTTGGCCGAACCAAAAGGCTTTGAAGGTGTGAATAAATGATAAGGAGGAGTGCCCTTTTATAAGAGGGGTGATGGGCACCTTTGGAAAAGCTAGAAATATTAATTTATAATAAATTTATATTCGGTTTCTAATGGCTCTAAAGTTGATTATTTAAATTTTAAGGTGGGAATAGGTCGAAAAACATTCAACCAATAGAATTTAGACAGGTTTGGGTTACTATATTAACCTTATCTTTAAGTATTAACTCTTAGTTAATTAGTTTGACATTTACCATGTCACTTTGTATTTTTATATTATATAGTTAATAAACATACTATATACATACAAGAGACCCCTAAGTGGTCCATTAATGATACAACTATCATGATATAAGTATATTGGCCTAAAATTAGATTTTTTAGAAATTTAATATCAATTAATAATATAATATTTGTTTTAAAAATTCTTCTCTGTCAATTTTGACACTATTCAATAGTTGATTTTTGTGAAACTCATAACAGAATGATTACTTCGAACAAAGTTAATTAAATAAATATTAATATGTCATATTATACTAGAAAATTATTGTAATTCATTAAAAGTCTCAAATTATATTTATTTGGGTATTTATAATATCCATTATTTTAAATTTTCACTATTATGGTAATTACTGCATCATCATTGTGTCATAAATAAATTAAATTATGTAATCTATAAAAATTATAAATAAAATATCATTATGTAGGAAATATTTTTATATTTCTAATGAATATTTATAGTCTAAAATCAAACATATATAACCCTATGTAAAAATTATTTTTCTAAAAGATATATGCTTGTGTCATTTTTGTATTCATTTTAACTTAATTAAAATAAAGTGTCCCTATCACCTACAAGTGGCTCCATGGGGTCCCAAAATCAGTTCAAAGATGACCATGGTCGGACATGTATCAACCAATAAGGTTAGGACACATTTTAGGGTAATTTGTTATTATTATAATATTATTTTTAACCCTTATTTACCGGATTTACCCTTAACCATGGTAAATAAAATATTTACCGCAGTAATTATTCAAAATGTCTAAAAATAAAAGTTACCTATTTACACAATTTGAACATCCTGATTCAAAATATGGAATCCATTTTTCCAAATTCAAAACACATAAGTGGCAGAAATTAATTTAAAATTAATTCCCGTTGTTAAAACAAAAAGCGTGTTTTTAAGAGATAATAACTATCAAAAGATTGACACTTGTTTATGTTCGGTTTAATTGTAAAATTATGTACAATGACAAAAATTATATTAAATGGTAAAAATATATTCTAAATATACTTTAAAACCACTCAAATCTATAATTTATCAATATAAATTATTTCGATTAAAAAAGTTGTTTTTAATTAAAATTTAGTAATTTTCACTATTCATAAAAATATAAGTGTTATCCGAAAAGTTCCAAAATTTTACCCTAGGATAAATTCGATATTACAAATCCAAAAATGAAGTCTATTTTGAAATATAAAATATATATAATTTCAAAAAGTAGGTATTACTATTCATAACGGCTAGTTTGATTGGTTGTGGTGTGTTAGAACTCGGTGTTGCGTACAACACACGCTATCACATTATTCAAAGAGAAGCGTACCATAGAAGCTTGGCCTGTTACATTTTAAATTTTTTATGTCCCCATTTAGTCAAAAAGTTTAAAATATTGTATTTAAAAAGGGTTCACTATTAAAAGTTGGTAAAAGTGTAATACTGAAAATGAATTTGTTCTTACATTATGTCTAAGAAACTGATAATATGGATTCTAAAATTATAAGGATTATATAAAGTTTAAAATTTAGTTAATAATATTCATAACCTCTTTTGAACGGCTTGTTTGGAAATTCATGGTGCGCTTGAACTCAGTGTTGTGTGTAGTTCCAATTATTGAATTATTTTGAAGAAATAACACACTATGAAATCTTGGGGTGTTACATTCTCCCCTCCTTCAATAAATTGCGTCCTCACAATTTGAAATTGTTCTTCGAAAATAAAAGGTTTAAAATAGAAAATATATTTGTGGGAAAACCCACATTGGAAATTGGGTTACTAAAATTTAGTCTTAATATGAGGAAAAGAGAAATGAAAGGGTCACCACCAAATTATGATATCGATTAGGAGAACATTGGTGGCAATTAGAGACATATAATTGGAGGAAAAATGTGAATATTTATAGGTAGTGATTGAGGCCATAAATCACAAACAAGTGTAAAATTGAGGTCCTTAAATTCATCAATCTATGATGATTTGAAATACCATCGGTTCAACAAAACATAGGGTATTAGGATAACACATTTTTGATGTTTCAAAATATCTTAGTTGAAATCCCACATCGAAAAATGAATTAATGAGGCCTCTATTTAAAATAATGAGTGGAAAGTATGAAGATTACCGAAAATAACACATACTAGGGTTCCATGTAGGAAAATATGGATATGCAAGAGAAATCTAACCATCAATTATCTGATGGAGATTGGTAGAGAACATGGATATGAAAAGGCCAACAATCCCAAAGCCATAAATTAGTGATGATTTAAGGTACCATCTGGGACATCATTTTTGTTCTGAGTTCCTTTTCTTAATGTTGAGGATTTTTTTTATGAGATAGGCTAAGATCATAAGGAGATATACTTACTTTATAATTAGAGTTTTATCCATTAATAAATTTCTACCACAAACTCATCTTTCACTCTAAAAGATAACAGAACGTAAAAAAAATTCTATTTATACTATTCGTACAGGGTTCCAAAATAAACGAATTTATAATTCATCTACCAGATCTTTTAAAAAAACTACATTATTTAATCCAGGACATCTCATGGGCCAGTGGTAGGTGATACACCCTTGTCGCCCTTCAGTTGCGGGTTCAAGTCTCACGGCCTTGTCGGTCACGACGAGTTGCCGCCCGACCTCCGGGTTGTCCTTTTATGGCAATCCAAAATTAATCTCAAACTAGAATTTATCCAAAATACTTCTATCCAAACTCACTGTCCAACATTTATAAGGAAGGTAAACATAATGTAGATTCTTTTTACCCCGTAATAGCATATTAATACCTTCATCATGTATTCTTTTAAAACACTGAAACATCCTGAATTACCATAATCCTTATTGATTACATTCATGCTCCCTTATTCCATATAGAATGCTGGATATACTTCATCAATCCAAAAATGTTTTAAACCCCAACAATGATGGAATATACAAATCATTAATCAGCTTCAAGGTAGTCAAGAATATCTAATATAATTTATCCAAATCAATCATGTATTATTCTAAAATCACTACCTCGGTATCGGAACCATATTATGGTTTATCTTTCTCTCAACTATATATTTTCCAAAAATTTAACCTACTATTTAGTAACTTTTATTTGTTCCACACAATCTCAAGTCCTTAATGAAATAGTACTGCAGTAAAATCCTTATATACTCCATAATTATTATAACAAGTACATTGTTGATACAACACTCAAATGACATAATCAACATAAGAACTCTAATCATTCCTCTTCATCTGTGGTAGTATCATAACTTGATTATTATCCAATAGCATCATTTGCGGCATAGTATGATGACTAGGACAAAGGTTCACGTAGTGTCCAAACTCCTTGCAAATGAAGCATTGTACATTTGAAACAATTTTCTTACCCTTGCAGTCACGTACTTTGTTCCCTTTTCCTCCACACTTATAACAAACTCACATTCCTTTCAGGCATGTTCCAGGGTGTTTCTTTCCACAGTTATCACATATGGGAAAATTCTTATTTTCCCTCTTCCCTTTATCAATCTTTCTCTCTTCCATCCTTTTATTCTATTACTTCCCTTCAAAGCCATAGGACTCAGTAAACTCTTTACTTATCTTATCAACACATGATATCATTTCTTCATATGATGATAATACATGCGAGACTATTTCTCTTATAAATTCTGGCTTAAGACCATGAAATATATGATCCTTCTTTCTCTTTGTATCATGTGCATTGCTAGAGTTATCATTCCTTCTACTGGGCGCTATTTCTAAACAATGACATACATTAGATTCGTTTATGAATAACAATACCTAATCCCAAACTTGTAAAACACATAACATAAATTAAATAGTTTCTGGATATAAACCATAATCATAAAAATTTCTCCTTTGAGGAAGTATATACTCATAAACCCTTCATAATGGTTTGTAAAGAAAATGAGAATTATCCTAAGCATATCCCCCGGGAGTGTCGTAACCAAGAGTGCAGCAAGACCCGTTGTTGTGCACCAGTTCCCGTTCGAGTCTAGATCAAAGCGGTGTTTTTGGGTTTTACTCCTAGGTACATCTGGGCCAGAGCCGCCTCTACCTACTCGTATCCAGACAGGGATGTATTGCTCGGAAAACTCACAAAATCTCTACAATACCAAAATTCTAGGAAGTTATCCTATACAAATCCTCAAATTCCATCTTAAATTTATGTTCTCTAATCAGAGTTTATCTAAATCTAGATTCCAAGGTTTGTACTAAATTTCCTCTGATACCAACTGTAATGACACAACCCCAGTTACCTAGAGTCGGTGAATTATTTCATAACATTGGTATGATCACAGGAAAGATCAAATCTCAAAATACCGATTGGTTTAGTAGCCTTGGAAACACTAGATATATTCATAAGTCTTACATTACATCATAAATTGAAAAACTACTATAACAACATATTGTCTCCATATTCCACACTCATATCCCCACATAATATCCCTGCAGGTCATTCATAATTTACTTCTTCACTTCCTGGGAAAGATAAAACATAGAAAAGGGGTGAGCTCAAATGCCGAGTAAGGATAACAATATAGCGGAAACTTTCATAAATAAGAATAAACATTTAAGGCAATGTATAACTAAAATAAAAGCCTTTTAAATTTGAACTTCAACATAGTATGGAAAAAGTAAAATGAAATAATTCCATCTACTTATTCACATGGATATTCTACTAATCGAATAATCACATGCAATATCAATAACCACTTTCATAATGATGGAATGCATAATGCGAGACTATCATAACCACATAGCCAAGGCCTCGTGCCAAGACTACAAATAAAATTTTGCCAAGGCCTTGTGGCAAGACACTAGTTTGTCTCATGAGACCTACCGATTCATCTAGGAGCTATAGCGGGCTCCACCCGTCACATATTAAGTCCAATACATTCCCATATGAAAAGGTTTAAACATAACATAAACATTCGTATTAAAACTAGCATACGAAATGTCAATACTTTCACCATAAACTATGAATGGTATAAAAATAGCACATCCATAGTCAAACATATCACAAAACCTTCAATACAATATAGAAGTTTTGTATCATGATAAATCAACTTCAAATAAGCGTAAAATCCATCAAAGGATGTTGACATAGATGAAATCAAAACTCTTTTTAGAGAAATATCTCTTTCTATTTTGAAATCATTTAATAGTCTTATATTTATGAAATAAAACCTTTTCTTTGAAAATATTCTTATAAGCTTGTAAGGGAAGCTTCGACGATTTTATAACGGCGGAAAATAGCCGCACCCGCCGTATAAGTAAAAAAAACATTCTTACCTTAATTCTGTCGAAAAGGTTAAAAGCACCTTGTTTGGAAAACAATGGAAAGATTCCTTTATAAAACTATTATGAAAAGTCAAACAAGGGTATAAATGACCTTAACCCATATTCTTTTAAATATTAAAAATGTTTTGAAATACATTTTTAAGAAACATGGATGTGGATGATAAAGAGATTCCAGTAGATTATTACGTACAAACAACCTCGGATAATGAAGAGATTGTAAAATAACAATTACCTTGTACTTTTCCTTGGTTGGGGTAGGTTAAACACCTGTATAATGGTGAAATAATTGTTGTTAAATTATACAAGAATCATATACATTAATATGATATCATATATGATCTTTTAACATTGATTTGTTAATAATATCTTAGTATTATCGTTGTTTCAGGTGTTAACTTACTCATTTTCTTTTATATGTTTTTTTATGTAAGCCCATATCCAGAATGATATCAAGTCCTTAAACATCATTTTTAAATCATCAAATGATAATTATACCTGAATGGATATGATGGAGAATGAATCTCATCGCGTTCATGGAGACGGTAGTCCGTACGTACGCACGAGAGACAATATCATTCTTTTGGTATTAAAATAATATATAAATGGATGGTATATCATATATACAGAATAATTATCATGTTACGTTTATTATTTACATGAATTACACATCATTATTATACCCATCCAAAATAATAATTTATTGAATAACAATTACACCACGACGTGGAGACGGTAAGCCGTACGTACGCACGTATGGTGACATGTTATTCAAAGGATGAATAGAATACTGAATATGGTTGTACCATATTTATAATAACATCACAGTATATATATGATATTGGAGTTATTATTTTATAATGGTAATAACGAAGGAAGAAGAAGTGGAAGAAGAAAGGAACTTGGAAAAGGGTGGTGAAATTATTACCTCTTCTTCAGGCTCTTCCTTTTGATTTGATCAAAAGGGCTCTTTAGGTTGGCTTTCTGATCAAACTAAGGCCTCTAGGTTGTAGTTAGGGAAGTTGGGAGAGTGTTTAGGTAGAGTTTTGCCGAACCAAAAGGCTTTGAAGGTGTGAAGAAATGAGGAGGAGTTCCCTTTTATAAGAGGGGTGAGGGGCACCTTTGGAAAAGCTAGAAATATTAATTTATAATAAATTCATATTCGGTTTCTAATGGTTCCAAAGTTTATTATTTAAATTTTAAGGTGGGGATAGGTCTAAAACCATTCAACCAATATAATTTATACAGGTTTGGGTTACTATATTAACATTATCTTTAAGTATTAACTCTTAGTTAATTAGTTTGACATTTACCATGTCACTTTGTATTTTTATATTATATAGTTAATAAACATACTATATACATCCAAGAGAAACCTAAGTGGTCCATTAATGATACAACTATCATGATATAAGTCTCTTGGACTAACCTTAGATTTTTAGGAATTTAATATCAATTAATAATATAATATTTGTTTTAAAAACTCTTTTATGTCAATTTTGATACTATTCAATATTTGGTTTTTGTGAAACTCATAACAGAATGATTACTTCAAAAAAAGTTAATTAAACAAATCCTAATATGTCATATTATCCTAGAAAATTATTTTAATTCATTAAAAGTCTCAAATTATATTTATTTGGGTATTTATAATATCCATTATTTTAAATTTTCAATATTATGGTAATTACTGCATCATCATTGTGTCATAAATAAATTAAATTATGTAATCTATAAAAATTATAAATAAAATATAATTATGTAGGAAATAGTTTTATATTTCTAATGAATGTTTATAGTCTGAATTAAAACATATATAACCCTATATAAAAATTGTTTTTCTAAAAGATATATGCTTATGTCATTTTTGTATTCATTTTTACTTAATTAAAATAAAGTGTCCCTATCACCTACAAGTGGATCCATGGGGTCCCAAAATTGGCCCAAAGATGCCCGTGGTCGGCCATGTATCAACCAATAAGGTTAAGACACATTTTAGGGTAATTTTTTATTATTATTATATTATTTTTTAGCCCTTATTTACCGGATTTACCCTTAACCATGGTAAATAAAATATTTACTGCAGTAATTATTCAAAATGTCTAAAAATAAAAGTTACCTATTTACACAATTTGAACATCCTGATTCCAAATATGGAATCCATTTTTTCAAATTCAAAACACAGAAGTGGCAGAAATTAATTTAAAATTAATTCCTGTTGTTAAAACAAAAAGCGTGTTTTTAATAGATAATAACTATCAAAAGATTGACACTTGTTTATGTTCGGTTTAATTGTAAAATTATGTAAAATGACCAAAATTATATTAAATGGTAAAAATATATTCTAAATATACTTTAAAACCACTCGAATCCATAATTTATCAATATAAATTATTTCGATTAAAAAAGTTGTTTTTAATTAAAATTTAGTAATTTTCACTATTCATCAAAATATAAGTGTTATCCGAAAAGTTCCAAAATTTCACCCTAGGATAAATTCGATATTCCAAATCCAAAAATGAAGTCTATTTTTAAATATAATATATATATAATTTCAAAAAGTAAGTATTACTATTCATAACTGCTAGTTTGATTGGTTGTGGTGTGTTAGAACTTGGTGTTGCGTACAACACACGCTATCACATTACTCAAAGAGAAGCATACCATAGAAGCTTGGGGTGTTACATTTTAAAATTTTGATGTCCCCATTTATTCAAAAAGTTTAAAATATTGTATTTAAAAAGGGTTCACTATTAAAAGTTGGTAAAAGTGCAATACTGAAAATGAATTTGTTCTTACATTATGTCTAAGAAACTAATAATATGGATTCTAAAATTATAAGGATTATATAAAGTTTAAAATTTAGTTAATAATATTCATAACCTCTTTTGAACGGCTTGTTTGGTAATTCATGGTGCGCTTGAACTCAGTGTTGCGTGTAGTGCCAGTTATTGAATTATTTTGAAGAAATAACACACTATGAAATCTTGGGGTGTTACAGTGATACCAATAACTCAATATGGATTAACCTGCTAAGTAGAGGATTGATGCTCACATAGTGTTTTTCACAATGATTCCAAGAACTACACCTAGGGAATGAAGATGAAAAGGGGATCTCGCTCTGGTCCTATCAGAGGGATTCCAATGACTCTATCCAATAAGTCCTATTAAAGGGATCGTAGTCCTAGAAGTAGAAGATAATTAAATACTAACCTTCATATAAAGAATAAGGGGAAAAAACCCTAATGAAAATTTTCCAAGATATAGAGCACAATAGATACAATCCATGTATAAAGAAGTACACGATGTGTAGTAGGGGTCACATGTCATGTCCCTTGACCTTGAGTCCTTACCATGTAAACATCACATGTCATTAAGCCATGTCCGTGTAGTAGTACATGCCATGTAGGAATCCCATGTACTCTACCTGTGTGTCATTACACGACTCCATCATATGTATGCCTACTCGTGTACTAGTACATGGCTTATCTTGTGTACCTGGTCCAAGTCGTGTCGGTATGGGGAGTACACGGCATGTTCTAACCCATGTATTCCACCTTGTGTCTACGTACTTACCAAAGTACATGCTGAGTCATAGGATAGAGACCACATTCCATGTGACAGGGGTTACACTTCGTGTGATACTTAACTTTATCCTAAAACTCTAAATGTAGTAAGGGGGACCTACATGAAAAGTAGATCTGACTTACATGCCATGTAACACATGATTTTCTTGAGCCTAAAATGTTATTTCTATTATTTATGGAACCTATGACCTATAATCTGGTTATTTTTTCTCCACAAGATTGAATATACTGACTCATCCAAAGGTTTCCATCAACAAACAATAGGTTCCACCATTATATCTATTCATAAAACCAATCAAATTGTTGTTTTTCAATGTGCAATGAAGAACACCGAAGAAAACAAAGTTGGGTATCCTTCGTCATATGAATCACTCTGTCTCCATCATCACACCTACATAGTGTCGTGCCGATCCTAGATCTATGATATCAGATCTTTAGACCAAAAAATGGGTGTGAAATGATCAATTGATCGGGATCAATCCAGCAGTGGTCCAAAGGAAGAACTCCCATGACGAACAATGAATGGGGGGAGAAAATCCCAAGAACAAGTTGGAGGAATGAACCATGATCAATGTTCATGTTGATATAGATCCATTACCATTATAACAATAATCGAAATAATCAAATCATAATGATTAACCAGTATCCAAAACCACACAAATAATCTCTCCCACAAGATGATAAAAACACGAATCAATCTATTTGTTGATTGAATTGGGTTCATTGAAGAATTCAAAAATGGTTAATAAATAAATAAAAACACATGACCTACCTCAATTCAGATCAATAATTATTGAATAATGAAGCTACACCATGTTTTTTGGCAAGATCCCTCAAATCTAAGGTGCATCGATCGTCGATCCATGATATAATCATCGTTTGCCTAAGAGAATTCTCCAATGATATCTCCAATATCTCCAGGGTTATGAGGCTAACCCTAAAATTCTAACATAACAATCTATTTAAATATTTTTAATCACTATGTCTAAAAAAATGAAATAAAATAATTTTTTTTATTTTTTTTCATTTCTGCGCCCGTGATAACTTTTCTACAAACGACCAATGCATAATAATGTAAAGTCATGAACAGGGTAAACCTCATATTCTAAATTCATTGGTGCCCTTATATTTTTTATCTAGGAACCTATTTGGATGTTATTAATCTTTTTTAGGAAAACTATGTTCATGTGTTATTTAATATATTTCAATCATTTATTTTGAGCACACTGGGTGTAACGACCCAAACTTTTATAAATGAAATTTCTCCCTTATTATAGTAATTCTATATAGTATAAATCACATAAAATCACTTATAGAAAATAATAAAAGTCTTATAAATGAATAATTAATGAACTAAGAAGTGTTTGAAGGAGTTAAGAAACCAATATCAGTTAAATAGTAACTTGACTGTAGGAATAATAATATTACCCTTCTGAAGTGGAGAAAGAAAATGAAGTTGTACAACGTAAAAATTTTATTCACTCATGAATAGAAAATGTATTATTTGATTATGGTTATACGCATTCCATTATATCATGAAAGTTTACTAGAACCATTGAATCAAATCCCCAAAAGATTGAAGTAGATATATCTATTAAAACACCAAGTGGTGCAATCATTTCAACCCAAGTGTTGGACTCTTCCCCTATTGGATCATTAGGGAAAATTCTTCTAGTGAATCTCATGATACTTCCCTTAGAGGAATTCAAAGCTACAATGGGAATTGATTGTCTCTCATTATATAGAGCACATATAAAATGTCAGTAAAAGGAAATATCTTTTTATATTCCTAACCATTCTGTGGTCCTATAAAAATGAAAGGACAATCATGAATCTCCTTTGAAAAATACTTCAATGGTGTGAGTTTTTATTCCCTATAATGAATCATACCTCACTCAAATGGTTGAGTCAAAGAAGTTATCCACCTAGGGGAAATTCCCATCACAAGGGAATACAATGATGTATTTTCAGAAGAGTTACTCAGAATTCCCCCAAATCATGGTGTAAAATTCTCAATATAAATCATACCTGGAGCTAATCCTATCTCAAAGTGTCCCTATATAATGGATCTATTGAACTGGAGGATTTAAAGAATCATCTATAAGGGAATTTGGACAAAGGGTTTATACACCCTAGTGCATGACCTTGGTGTGTTCCAGTTCTCTTTGTGAAGAAGAAGGATGGATCAACGAGGCTATGTATCGATTATTGGAAACATAAAAAATCACTATAAAGAACAAGTATCCTCTCCCAAGGATTAATGACTTTTTTGATCAGATATGAAGAGCTCAATACTTACCATAGGTGGATCTTCATTCTTGATATCATCAGTTAAAGGTGAATAAGGAAGATATTAGGAAGACTACTTTCCATATAGGGTATGAGCACTATGAATTTTTGGTGATGCCCTTCAGACTTACTAATTACCCTACAATATTCACGGATTTGAAGAATAGGTTCTTTAGAAATTACCTCAAAAAGTTTATGGTAGTGTTTATCGATGATATTCTCATGTACTCCAAGACCAAGGAGGAACAAATAAAATAAATAAGGCTTGTGTTGGAGACATTAAAGAAGGAGGAGTTATACGCCAAGTTCAGAAAGTGTGACTTTTGGATATAGAATGTCACATTCTTGGATCATGTTATCACAAATGAGGGAGTTTCTTTGGACCCTTAAAAAAGGTAATTGAGGAATAACCTAGACCCTCTAGTGTCACAAAAATTCATATTTTTCTTGGATTAGTAGAGTACTATTGATGTTTTGTGAGAAATTTATCATGATTTTCAATCCCACTAACTAAATTATCAAGAAAAGGGGTAAAGTATTTCTAGATAAAATAATGTGAGGAAATCTTCAAGGAGATAAAGAGAAGGCTGATCAATTCACATGTACTCACATTACCAAAAAGTAAATAAATTTTTATGATATAAACTTATGCTTCAAAGAAAGTCTTGGTTTGTGTACTCAAGTAAAATGAAAATGTGATAGCCTATGACTAATGGCAGTTGAAGATCCATGAGTAGAACTACCCATTTCATAACAATTGTGACTTTTTCCTTGAAAATCTAGTAGCACTACCTCTATGTTGATATGGGTGACATATATACCGATCACAAGATCCTAAAGTATATATTTACAAAAAAGGAGCTCAACATGCATCAAAGGAGTTGGTTAGAGATAATCAAAGATTATGATTTCTCTGTTCACTATCATCCTGGCAAGGAAAATAAGGTAGCTGATGCTCTTAGTAGAAAAGAATATGCTACTCTATCCATGTTGTAGACTGAGAAATACCCTATCTTCATGGATATTCAAAGGATGGATTTGTAAATCATAAGGTCATGGAATATATCATATCTTTCCCAAATGGTTTCCCAAATATCTATCTAATAAAATGTTTAAGAGGAACAAAGGTATGATCCAGAGTTATAAAAGAAGGTGAATATAATAAAGGAAGGGAAACTGTAGGAGTTCCATATCGAAGATGGTGGTGTGATTCAGTTTTGAATGAGGCTTTTTGTGCCTTCATCACCTGAGATAAAGAATGATCTATTTGATAATTCACATAGATCACCTTTCTCTATCCATACCGGGAGTACCAAGATGTACCATGATCTCTAAGAACACTTTTGGTGGGACAACATAAAGAAGGAGATTGCTGAGTATATCTCAGTGTGCTTGATATGTCAGTAAGTTAAAGTAGAGTGAAATAATTCGAAAGGGATGATGCAAACATTTCCTAATCCCTTATGGAAATGGGAAAATGACACTATGGACTTTGTCATGGGTATCTCAAAGATAACTAAGGGAAATAATGCAATATGGGTTGTGGTGGAATGACACACCAATATTTCCCACTTTATCACTATTCGAGATGATCTCTTAATTGAACAACTTGAAAATATATATGTGAAGGAAGTGGTGAGACTGCATGGGGTTCCACTCTCGATTGTCTCTAATTGTGATTCAAGGCTCACATCTAAATCCTAAAGGAGTCTTCAACATGTCTTGAGCACTGAATTGAATTTCATCATGACCTATAACCCCCAAACTGATGGAAAATTTGAAAAGAATATTCAGATTCTTGAAGATATGCTAAGATCATGCTCACTAGAATTCAAGGGTGGATGGGATAAACATCTCCCATTGGTTGAGTTCTCATACAATAATAGATTCCACTCAAGTATTCAGATGTCTCAATACTAATGTCTATATGGAAAGCGATGTAGAACACCAATATGTTGGGATGAAGTTTGCAAAAGAATGCTACTTGGACCTGATCTTATGAAAGAGTTGACAAAGAAGGTTCAAGTCATCCAACAACATATCAAATTTTCTCAGAGTCAACAAAAGAGCTATGCTGACAACTATCGAAGGGACTTGGATTTCGACATTGGAGATAAAGTCTTCTTTCAAATTTCACCATGGAAGAAAGTCATGCGGTTTGTAACAAAACAAAAGTTAAGACCAAGGTACATTGTCCCATTCGAGATCCTTGACCACATAGGATTTTTGGCCTATTAGCTTTCACTTCTATGGAATATGGTCATGTTCCTGATTTTTTTCAATTATCACTTCCGAGGAAGTACATACAAGATCCCTCACATGTACTGAACTCAGAGGTGGTACAGCTAGAAGATGATCTCTCTTGTGAGGAGTATCTAGTAAATATTATGTATCCGAGAGAGAAGGTTCTAAGCAACAAGACAACCCACCTTTTCAAAGTTTTGTGGAGGAAGCATAAGTATATATAAGAAAATTGGGAACCGAAGGAGGCGATGAAGTGGAAGTACCCTCACCTATTTATGTAAAATGAAATTTCGAGGGAGAAATTTCAAAAGGGGGGAAGAATGTAACGACCCAAACTTTTATCAATGCAATTTATCTATTCTTATAGTACTTTTATATATTATAAAGCACATAAAATCACTTAGGACCATAATAAAAGTCTTATAAAGGAATAATTAATGAAATAAGAAGTTTTTCAAGGAGTTAAAGAACCAACATTGATGAAACAATAACTTGACCTTAGGAATAGTAATACAACCCTTATGAATAGTAAACCAACCAAATGAATAGTGTAATTACCCATGAAAGTATAAATAAAATTTAGGGATCTTATAATTGAAAATATGATCTAATTATATCATAGTATATGTAAGTAAATATTTTAGAAATTATTAATTAAGTGTTGGTAATTTTATAAGTCATAAATATTTAATTACAATTTTGTAATTAATTTAATAATTTAAAATAAAATATATTTTCATAAAATGTGTTCATAAATTAACATTTTTATTTCTTATGGTTTTAATATAATTTTATGAGACCTTAAGTAATTTTTCAATGTGTTATAAAATCTGTTTTAATTTTAAAATCTGTATTTTTCAAGTGAATGATGATTTAATTTAACAATTAAATTACTAATATTTTGAAAATTATTTTCATAAAAGGGTGTTCATTTTTTAATTCTACATGTCAAAAAATGTTTAGGGTTAATTTTTTGGATTTTTATGAAATACATGACTTTTTGGTGAATAGTAAAATACAATAATTTCATGTCTAAATACATTATAAGTTAAATACACTATTCCGAACAACATGAGTGATGTAAGAACACAAATATAAAACTCACAATTCCTATTTAATTCATCTATTCCTAGAATCATCACTATTTCTTTTCTTGAGGGAAATTAATAAACCAATGAATTAAATATGGAGAAAAAACCCCTCTCATCCACTATAAATACAACCTATCACAACATCATTTCCTTACACCTATAAAGCTTCAAGCCTTGTCCAAATTCTTCCTGAACCCTTTCCCTAGACCTCATCCACATCCAGGAGATCTTAGTATCATCGAAAGACTAAGCCTAGGTTCCCTGAGGAGGATCTCAATAGGATAATTCAAGAGGTAATTCCTCTCTCTTTTATTTCAATTTCCTTTCAAATTTCATTTCATTTCTTCTCTTATAATAAAATTCTCTTATCCAAATGTCATGATAACTCCAATATGATTGATATAATGGTATTATATAATGTTAATTGAATATTATTCATTATAATCCTCTCTCTCTCTCTCTCTCTGTTCATAAAAACAAAATTGTCGCCTGTGTTGTGCCAATTTACCGAAATCGTGGGCGCTGTAGTTTAATTTAACATCAATGCCTTCAAGGATATCAAAAACCCATTAAATGGTTGAAAAAAGATTATAATGCTTATTTTTTATCCGATTTTATATTCTATAACTAACTTATATACATATTACCAAATGATAAAAAACATGTTCGTTGTGATCCAAAAACCACCAAAATTAACCTAAAACGACCATCATTAACTTTATATAACGATTCATCATCATGGTATATAACTAAATTCATTATATTATGATTTAAACTTCTATAATATTATTAATAATATGTAATATAAATTTTGTATATTTATCCATGGTTTACACGAACTTCCATTCGTGAATACCAGTGAACCTTTCAGGAAAACTAAGAAAAAGAACACTCCCAAAAAATGAATTTAAATTCTACAACTCATACAAAGGCCCATAAAATAACTTAATAAAACCATAATGAATAAATTTCATGTATAAAATGTTATTTATGTGTTAATTAATGAATATAATGTGATTATACAAGACATTAAAGTGAAGGATGTTGGAACCATGGTCGTTCTTTTCATGAATTGGAGTATGGTTTGTGATTATTTTCAATCTTCAGTGGGAGTTCAGAATGTCTGCCAGCAAAGTAATCATACAGAACAAGAAGATAAAAGTATTGAAGGTGGAACCTTTTTCTATTGTTTTCCATATTTTTGGGCTTGAAAATCGAAACATGGAGAAAAGTGGTTTTAGAAAAGAGACTTGCACACCATTTTCTTGAAGGAGAATAAACATGCACGCCATATGTTTTTCAAGATCAGAACATAAAAATATGGAAAATGGAGAAGGGTGCCCAAGTTTTATGTTTGGTTGCACAAGTGACTTACGCGACAGAGACCTGCACGCCGAAACTTGCGTGTCGAGGGAAGACTTGTGCACCGTCATGCAGGGTATCCAAATGCCTATAAATAGAGGTCGACCCATCCTCATTTTCATCGAAGTTCAGACTTAGAGAAAATCAGAGCTCCCGTCATG
The DNA here is from genome assembly GCA_963277665.1 of Viscum album. Taxonomy (NCBI): domain Eukaryota; kingdom Viridiplantae; phylum Streptophyta; class Magnoliopsida; order Santalales; family Viscaceae; genus Viscum; species Viscum album. The sequence continues at coordinate 190,240,121 of OY728147.1, forward strand.
TAGGTGTAGTGGTCACGCAAGTGGTTGTGGGTCGTGCAAGTAGAAGTTGCACAATAGTTGTTTTTTTTGCATCCAAGGTGGTTTGGGTGAGAAAGGGGGTGAGTTTCCCAAGTTTGGAGTTGGCGAAGGAGGTGTCATGCAGGTGGTTTGGTGACACTTGCGCGCCAGGATTTGAAGAAGTGTGATAGTTGAAAATTGCACGCTAAAACTGATTTGGGTGGAAAAGAGTGTGAGTCGCGCAAGTTTGAGGTTGAAAAAGAAAGTGTCACGCAATTAATAGAGGTGAACTTGTGTGCCATCTTTAAAACTTGCGCGCCAACTTGGAGAAGCGTGCCAGGTGTGGATTGAAGCTCGCCGGTCTTTTTGGGGATGCATGAAAGCTGGAAGTTTTCCTGATACCTTTGGTGAAAAGTGAGTTTTGTCTATGGGTGGAAGTTGGACTTCAACAGAGCATCTAAATACAATAGAGGATGTATTCATTAGCAATGATGAAGAGACCTTCACATCTATAAACTGAGTGGGAGTTCAACAAAGGCAGTGAGCCAGGGGGAGTCAACGAGAGTGACCCGAGGGATGCAGAAGGCTATCCATGAACAGTTGTAAAGGCAGTGATCCTGGGATAGAGTGACTGTTCCCAAACCATTGTAATCCACAACGAGTGAAGAATAATGGAATTTGGTACGACCGACAACCTGTCGGTGTATGCTTATTGGACGTAGCCCTTAGTGGTGAACCAAGTAAAATGTGTTGTTTCATCTCTTTGCATGTGAATGTTTTATTTGTTCTCATATCCATCATACAGGTTAAATTAGTTTCTACCAATGTGGTAACAAGATCCGTCAGTTTAACAAAAAACGTTGACACCCTGATTCACCCCTCCCCTCTCAGGGTGTCCCTGGTTCCTTCAAAGTAAGTGTTTAGACACAAGGTAAAGAGAATTCTAAAACCCAACACTCATTCTTTGGGTTTTCCCTCTTTAAACCCATTTTAGATATGAATATTCCTTAAAAATGATTTCTTCACCCTTATCTTCACTTTTATGGTATATAAAAGTGTTCTAATGGAGTTTGTGACAAACACTATGCTTTACAAAAGAACTGTTCTTTTAAAAATTACACCTTTTACTTCTCAAGATTATTTCTTCTTCACACATGATTGTTGATTCTTACATCATGTATGTTATTTCCCATTTCAATTGGGAACCCAATGTTTATGAATGTATTATTTATTAAATGAAACCCATTCCTTTTCATGGGTTATTTATGTCCAAGATTGATATATATTCTATGCGATAAGCATGATAATGAAAATGTCATGATGTGATAGGTGTGCCTAGAATTATATAGTGCAATGTAAATGTTATGATGTGATAGGTGTGCCTATAATTATATAGATCTCCAATGCATTGGGTAATTTTAAGAACCTCATGAGTAAAGTGAAATACGCGTGAACCTAATGCTAGATTTGTTCACAACTATATGTGGTATTTGGCCACTAAGACATGATGTTTCATTTTTTTATGCTTTGCCAAATTCTATGGCTTTACCTAATGCTTACTCTCATGATTATGATGAAGATGTTATGATTATTCTAAACTCAAGTCTTGTTGTATAATTTTATTATTCTCTTACTGGGATTTTATCTCACCCCATACTGATGTATATCCTCAGGTGACTACTTGTACTATGGAGAAGACAAGATCCAATAAGAATCTAGTGAAGAAGGAATTAAATAAATGTTTTATATTTTAAATTTTATGCATGGTCCTAGTTTTCCCAAGACCCTAAACCTTTGGATCCTAATTGTTTAATGTTTTTATCTTTAAAATTATGAAAAAGTAATGTAAGAAAAGAAGTCTCACTATATCGGGCCTCAAAACCACACTCCTTCTCGGCACCTGGGCTAAAAAATAATCCATATAATATCCAGAAATAATACATAGATAATCTAAGACATTATATCCACCCCAAATAGTTTTTCTAACTATGTACCCCCTTTAGGAGGCCACATGTTATGGTGAAAAATTACTAATAACCATGCACCAACTATTCTCTTAGTATAGATTAGCCTATTCTCTTTCTTTTCCATATCACGAACCCCCAGAACACCCCAAGACCAGTGATACTCCCAAAAATCATCCCATAAACCATAATTTAAACCATAACATACGTTATATTATTGTTGATATCCTACATGATTGAATAATATTTTATGGAGGTGGAATAAGAAATAAAATTAAAACAATCACTTAAGAACGACACCTCTTCTTCAAATGAACTATTTAGGTTTACTCAAAAATTCTTCCTAGGATGGATTTATGATCAAAACATGGGATATAGATGTTGTTAGGTGAGTAAATAAGTAATTTAGGTAGGTATTTTTCTAATTAAATGTCTTTATAAGTGTGAATATGGGAAGAGAGGGTGTAGTCTTTTAATAGTGGGGGAGAGAACACACATGGAGTTTCTGAAAAGAATCAATTACACCCATGATTTTATCATGGAAAAGCCTTAAAAATTGTTCATTATTGACCCTTAGAGGTGATAATGTCTATATATGGAGAAACAATGGGTTTTTGAAAAGTTGTTAGGCCATTTTAATAATTATTTTATTTAGTTAAATCCCTTAGTAAATCAGTTTTTACTTTAACCACAGTAATTAATCTTTACTAGTTTTGCTATTAATAATAGTAAAAAATCAAGTTGAACTTATTGTATGATATATTTTTTTATAATTAAAAATATGGATTCTATTTTTCTAAATTAAATTCAAATAAATTTCATAATCTAATTTAAAATTATAGCCATAGACGCGTTGAAAAAACAGATTTCCAAAAAGGAAATTCTCATAAGTGTAAAAGGTTTTAATATCAAAATTCAATATGAAATGCATCAAAATAACCTAAATTTTATTTATTATAATATAATTTAACAAATTTTAGTTCATATAAAATTTAAAATACGATTTGACTTTGTAAATAATTTAAATGAAAAGGCGGTTCTCGATAAAAATCAGTATTTTTTACTATTTATCAAAAAATGAAACTTTTTAGAAAAATCCCAAAAATTCACCCTAATAAAATTTTTATATTATAATTTCAAAAATTAAGTTCACTTTTAGGAAATAAATTTTCTAAAAATGGTAAAAATAAATTTTAAATTATGTGCGCAAAGTGCGACTAAACCGTGTTTTAGAAAAATATAGTTTTTTAAAAACATTTCCTTTTCTTTAAAATGATTATTATTTTATTTATATGTATATATAACCATAATTTTAATATTTTAAATAGTATTATTCATTCCTACCAACTTAATAGTTATATTATAACAATCATATTTTAAATTATAATATTTTTATAGAGTATTGTGTTTCACTTGAACCTGGTGTTGTGTGCATCGTAAGCTATGAAGGAGATTGGATTTATTTAAAAATAAATATATTTTAAATTATCTAGGTGTTACTTTATTTTATAATATTGATTTATCATGTCATTCGTGCTATCCAAAATTATTTTACTCTTTTAAATTCTCAGGGTGTTACATTCTCCCCGCCTTGAATAAATTATGTCCTTGTAATTATAACTTGTACACAAAAATCAAGGTTTTTCTATTTGAAAATTCATTTTTGAAAAACCCCCATCATAAAAAGGATTAATAAAAATTACTATTAAAATATGGACAGGTAAATATAAAAGTTAATATGGAATAAAAAATATATGTGTTTCAAAGTAAAAGACCATAGGTGGGATGTGAATATATGGATATGGAAGAAAAGCATAACACCAAAGTAATGATACTGGGTGATGGAGTTAATTGGTCACAAGAATGTGAATGGTTAGGATAAAGTCGACAACCACAAAACTATAAAATCTTAATGAGTTAGAAAACAATCCATTCATCTAATATTATGTGAATAGGATAATTTTTTTTTTTCAATATTATTTTACTAATGTTGAGGGATTATTTTACTATCTAAGAATATAAGTAAACATAATTACTTGATATATTTATATTTCATAAGCATAATTTCATCCTTTGGTTGAGCTTTGTTCAATTTTCACTTCATATCTTACTCCAAGAAAGGAATATCCAAAATGATTTTTTTATTCCTGAAGCCTTAAAATTAAATTTTAATGAATTACAAGGTTTATAAAAGAGTTAAAGGTATTTAAAAATATTTCTAAATATTTTCTAAATCCAATATGGTTAGTAAAAGTTATCCAATATAATAAATTAATCTCTAAACCGGAACAGTTGCACTATTATTTCATCATTAATATTTATTCATCAAATTGTTTAAGTAAAACAATGACATTTTAACTAGGTATTTATATAGTCCAATAGTAGGTGAAAAACCCTTATCATCCTTTAGTTATGTGTTCAAGAACTATGGACTTCACCAGATGCAATGAGTTATCAGCTGTTATGTGAGTTGTCTATTTTCTAAAACCATATTAATATAATTCCTATAACATTCCCAAATTTTGTTGACCCATAATTAATAAAACATCAAAGATAAGATAAACCTTAAAGGTTACAAATAACTTTAATATTAAGTCCAAAAAAATTTAAAGGCATTCTTCATCAAATAACTTTTTCATATACTAAACAAATGAGTCGTATTCCCATGAATTTTTTTCTAACAATATCCTTAATCATGTTATATTCCCACCACAAAAATTTTCAAAAGGGTTGTTTGAGACTTTAAACTTATGATAAAAGATAAACTCATTAGCCCATGATAGTATCCATAGATCTTAATTTAATAAATACATGTATGAATATATTGTTTTAAATAATTCTTAGATGTTTTATGATTCTTATAACCAAAATACCAATTGTAAAAATAATTCTAAAATTTATTTCTTAAATCCAAATACATAAATACTTCAACGAATTTATTTCAATATAGGTCCTTCCTTGGTCTAGGGGTTAACATTTAGAGGATGGAATTGAATTATATAATTCTCAGGTTCCCTAGATTTAAGATAATGAACTATAAATGGATCCCTAGGATAATTTTTTTTCCTTACATCATATCTTCATTTTTCCTCAGTAATTAATTGGTTTATAAATATCTTTTCAACACATAAAACATTTTTACATTCCTTTAAGGTAATTTTTTTGGGTATATCTTTAAACATTTATAACATGAAGGAAATTAAGGCTTCTTTCCTCCATGGTCTCCTCCACTCGAGCTCTTAAATAAATCCATCATTCTCTTCTTTTTTGAGTCCAATAGTATGTTAAGGTATAGGTTCTTAATCATATTTCAGGATAACTGATTAAGCATAATCATGTATCTTTCACTCCATCATCCCATTTGGTTGCTCATAGACACCACATTATCCTTCATGTTAAAATTCGACATGATTTATTTGGATTCCATCCATTAGATAAAACCAAAAAGCATAGTGTGAGAAATAATAATAATAGTGGGAAAATCATATAATCATTTATAGGATATCTAAATCATGACACCTTTTCAATATAAGACACATTATATTAAATATAGGTCATATATTTTCAAAATCCATTCAAATCCTTTATAATGGTTTGAAAATAAAATGTGAATTATCTAAAGTATATATCCTAGGAATATCAAACCAGATGCATGGTAAGGCCGGTTGTTATATAACATGTAATGATCAAGTTAAGACCAATCTAATTTTTCATATTTATTACCCTAGGTACATCTCTCACAGAACCAAAACCACTTGTAGTGTCTAGACATAGTGTATTTCTTAGAAAAACCATATAATATATACCTTACCAAAACTTTAGGATTTTCTTCTATACATTCCCTCAACGTCTATCATAGAGTTATGTTCTCTAATATATCTTTTCCTAAATCATGTTCTCAGGGTTTCTACTAAATCCTATGATACCAATTGTAATGACCTCAACCCCAGTATCCTAGAACCAATGTCTAATTTATTATATTGTCATAAGGTACCAGGAATCACATACGAAGGATAGAATAGTTTAGTTATTTTGATAAACTAGACACATACATGACTATCACACTATATTTCAATACATAATTTTTTTTGATAATATCATTATTACCTCTATCATATCCTTGTATTTTATTTATAATACACTTCTTGGATTCCTAGTAAATAAAATGAAATAATGATGATCTAAAATGCTGAGTTTTAGTTACTTAAATTGGAGTCCATCATGGTTAAATAAATAATAATAAATAAGGAATAATCAATACATACAGGTAAATATCTAAACACACATGGAATTTAATCAATAACTTCATTATCATGATAAGATAAGACATAATCAATATGGCAAGGTAAATAACTAAAAACACTTGCATTTAATCAATAAATTGAGAATGAAAATGCAACCAGAGATAATATCATTGTAAAAATCTCATGGGTAAAAATAAATGAATTATTAATTAATGAAGTTATTAATTATTGGACATAATGATCTTTGATATCACGATACTTCTACTGTCAAGACCTTTTATAAGATATTTTAAAACTGATAGGTTGATATAAGCCAGAATCCCATTTAACTATGTCTAGCCAACTGATTCATCTCATATGACTACCGATGAATCAAGGGGATATCTATAACTTAGCCCCACCCATATATTTTTTTCCAACACAATCCTTATATATCAAATTATCTATTTAATTCATGAATAATATGACTTATCAATAAATTTCCTTATCGAGTAAGGAATACAGAATAATAATAATTTCCCCAGTCAATCATATAACTTTCAAAGTAAAATATTGTATATATAAATGATATACAGTTTAAAAAATGAGTTTATCCATTATAAATAATATGTATATTTAGGGGAAATGTAATTTCCATTGATTATAAGAAAGTAAATATTTATTGGGAAATATAATGGTTACAAAAATTAATCATGAAAGAGAATGTCAATACATTACCTCATCAAAATGATCATAAAATATCCATAGAAATAATAATGATGGTATCAATACTATATATCCCTATTGGATCAAAATTCAAATAAAGTTTTGATGTTGAATGTGATGTAAATTCTATAAAATTTTATTGGAATCCTTTTTCAGAAAAATAACCCTTTCACTTTCAAAATAATTTTTTAAAAAAGTAAATGTTCACAAAATACTTTGAAAATAATATTCTTTGAAAAAAACCTTTCAAACTTATAAAGGAATCTTTAAAACATAGCGTTGATGACAATGAGAAATTCAGTACATACTATACATATTAAAACAAATATTCTTTTCCCTATTTTGTAAAATACAAACAGAACTTTATTTAAAAAATGAAGATTAGTTTCATTTTTTTAGTATAAAATTAAAAAATTGGTAAAAATTTATTTAGTAAATAATTTGGGGAATGTTAAATTTTTTTTATAAAATATTATTTTGGAATAAAAAATATTTTATAATGAAGAGATAAATAATGTGATATTTTATTTAAAAAAATTTCTCAGTAATTTTAAGTACCAAAGAGAGAAAAATGATAGTATTTTTTTGAAAATTTCCTATATAAATAGAGGAAATAAAATTAAATGGTTTTATTATATATTAATCAAGTTATTCCCTTCAATTTAAATTCATGTATAAATAGTCTTGATTAAAATGAGATTATGAAATAATCCCTTACAAAGATCATAACATTGAAGTGATAAATTAGTCAATGAATAAATTATGTGCTTAAAATGTAAATCCACACAAAAAAGTGGAAATAAAACAAAATATTTTCAAAATTAGTTGGACACATAATCTTATAATTTCAATGATAATGAAAAAGTAATATTAATCAATAAAAATAAATCGAGTTATGATATTCTTTAACACTTAGTAATTTTCAAGTCAAATCCCTTTGGATGAAATAATTCAAATTGAAACATAAAATATAATGAATTATTAATTAATCATGATATTATATTTCAAAGGGATAGTATATATACCATAAAAAATTATTTAGGTTTATAACATTACAATATACCTTAATGAAGAGAAATAGAGACAAAGTCCCTTACCCCACACTTCCTTTTGGTTGAAAATGATTTAACCTCCTATATAATTATTTTAAGCATTTTATTAATTTATTAAATGACCATATTAATATTTATAATTTCACATATGATCTTCTTATAACATTTTACTACATGTTTCTTAATAATATTTTATTATTTTCATTATTTCGGGTGTTATTTTCCTTTTTTTTCATGCATGTTTTGTCATGAAACTTTCAGTTCTTGCACATATTATGTAGTTACATAATATCCATAATGATATTAATTTTATAAATGCAATAGTTACTCATTAGATACATTTTTAGAATCATTATTCAAGGTTTTACATGGAAAATTTATCGCATCTCTTCGTGAAGATGGTATACCGCACGTACACATAAACAACAATATCATTCATTGACAAGTGAAATGGTAAGGAAGTGGGTGAGATATTAATTTTAGTGAATCAATATAATTTCATTTATATCAAATATATTAATTAAATTTATCCTTATTACATTTCATGTAAAGCATAAGTGAAAAATTAATTACATCGGTACGCGAGGCAGTAGTCCACCGTACACACGAGTGACATTATTATAATTTAAATGACATGTAAAGTAAGAATATATATATGATATTATAATTAAATATGTATAATAATATCATTAATATTATAAATATACATTAAATTCATCATTATATACAATCTTGATATGTGTTTATGGAAAATGAGTTACATCGGTTCATGAGATGATAGTCTTCCATACACACAATAGACGATTTCATTTCCCATTTGATAGAGAAAGAGATTGATAAAAGTTATTTAATTAACATAATAAAATATAATTATATTTTATATAATGGTTTTATTATAAGATAGTTGATTTAATAATATTTTAATGAGTTGGAATATGAAATAAAATAAAAACGATCGTTTAAGAATGTTCCCTCTTCTTCAGACGACCTCTTTAGGTTTTAACCAAAATCCTTACTAGGATATTTTTTGTTCAAAAAAATAGATATAGGATGTTTTTTTTGGATTATTTAGTTATTTTGGTAGTTATTGGCTGAATCAAATGGATTTGTATGTATTAAGAGGGGAGGAGATGGGGTGACCTTTTATAAGTGAGGGAGATGAAACACATGGAATTTTTGAAAAGAATCAATTACAATGATGTTTTTATCTTGATAAAAGCATAAAAAATGGGTCATTATCTGCCCTTATAGGTTATAAGGTCAAAATATATATGTATAATAGTTTTTTGAAAAGTTTATAGGTCATTTTAATCATTATCTTTTTCGTTTAACCCCTCGGTAAATCAGTTTTACCCTAACTGCAGTAATTAATTTTTACGACTTTTACTATTCATAATGGTAAAAAGATTAAGTTGAATTAAATAGATAATATAAATTATTATTATTCTAAATGTGAAATCCATTTTTCCAAATTCAATTCATTAAATTGGTTGAATCCAAATTAAAATTATATCCATAGACGAGACAAAAATGTATATTTCTAAAGAGAAAATTCTCATAAGTGTAGAAGGTTTTAATATCAAAAGTCTATATGAAACTGATTAAACTAGAATAAATTATGTTTATGATGATATATTTAAAATAATATTATATTAAAAAAAATTAAAAATATAATTTAACTTTGTAAATAATTTAAACAAAAAGGAATTTTTTGATAAAAATTAGTTTTTTTCACTAACCATCAAAAAATGAAAATTTTTATAAAAATACCAAAAAAGTACCCTAATATAATGTTGAAATGATGAATTAAAAATATATTTAGTTTTATAAAATAAATTTAATAAAATTGGTGAAAATTAATTTTAAATTATGTTCAAAAAACATGACTAAACCACCTTTTAGAAAAATACTATTTTTCAGACAACAATTTTTTTTATTAAAAAAAATTATTATTATATTTGTAATCAATAGATAAAAATAATATTGATAATTTTGTTAGTACTATTCATACTAGAAATATTAACAGTTATTTTAAAATAGTCACGTTTTAAATAATAATATTTTAACAGAGTATTATGTTTCGTTTAAACCCAATATTGTGTGCCTCACAAGATATGAAAGAGATTGAATTTATTCAAAAATGAATAGATAATAAATTATTAGGGTGTTACATTCTCTTATAATATTGGTGTTTCATGTCATATATTCTATTAAACATGATGTTTCTATTTTAAAACCTCATAGCGTGATAAGAAAAATATAAAATATATGGGAAACTGCTTTAAAATATAACAATTTTCCATTAAAAAACACATTAATTATTTGTCTTCTATAGTTAATAGTTTTAAAATTTTTACCATCTTAAATTTTATTAAAGGTTTAATAATAATGTTTTTATTACATTTTTTTGTTTGTTTATGTTAGGTGTATCATGTAACATAAGTTATAAAACATATAATATTTTTTAAAGGATCTAAAATATCTGGTTGTAACAATTATATGGTGTTTTCTTATTTAAACTACATTTATTGAGTGTTAGTTGATCCTAACAAAACCATTAGTGGTACCAGAAACTCACCATATCAAATTATTCATGAAATCATGTTATAAAATGAAAAATTGAGCATCACATCATATATATGATATTCAAGTTATCATAATTTGTGGTTCCAGGCACTGTGGGTTTAACATTATATAGGCTCACTTATTAGATTTAATATTTCATATACCTGATCACACATGATTATCCTTACACAACATCAATGATAAAAAATGTTTTTTGATTCACTAAGTTAATGATACACAATCCATTTTATTCTTGGTTTAATCTTGCATAAGCCATGTGTAACAACCTGAACTTTTATAAATGAAATTCCAATTTTGAATAAATAAATTTCATATTAATTAAGGTGTTTATAGAAAACACATGCACTACTTTGGTTATTTTAGACTATTATAAAATAAAACTGATTATATTTAAAAGGTTGTTAAGTGTCTTAATTGTTAATAATATAGATATTGTACAGTTACTGTTAATATTAGTATATTAAGGGTTATGATAAATTACAATTAACACCAAAGGAATAAGCTATAGCCTCACCTAGTAGGATCATAACCTTTTAAGACCATTTATCAAAGCTTTTGAGGGAGATGGAATCAATGGTATTTTACCTTCACCAATTGTAAGTTGATAGTAACAACTAAGGATCAAAAGAAAATATTTATAAGAGAAGTTAAAACTTATTGAGATCATAACCCAAACCATGTTCACCAAATCACCCCAAGAAAGCACCACCATCACGCACATTACCCTTAGGGCGTACGTTAGTGTAATATGAGGTTATATATCTCAACCCCAATAATATTAATTTGTATATTTTAGTTTTTTAATAAAATAATGATTTTATTTATCCCTTTTACTATTACTTTATCAATGATCATATAATGATTTTTATAAAAATTAAATTTTAACACGATGGAATAAAAATTATATTTTTAGAAGATATATAGTTTTAATTAAGGCACTAATTTGAAAATTTCAAGAATCATTTAAATAAATTTTAATTAAAAAAATATTTTTATTACATAATAATAATTTAAGTAAAAATGATAGTATAATTTAATGAGGTCCAATGTAATTTATTATAGGGGTTAGAAAGTGGTTAATATCATTAAAACTAATATTTTTTCTAATAAAAAAGGATTATTATTTAAAAATGAAAATTTTAATATTTAAAAAATTATTTTTATAAACTAAATACTATTTTTTAAATCAAAACTTTTAAATCAGCCTATGGTAAAATTTTCATAATTTTCCAAGACATTCAAATTTTTATGTAAAATATAAAAACGATATAAATAAATGGTTTATATTATGAAATCATAATATTACAAAAGTGATTTAATAAATTATAAAAATGGAACCCACAACCAAATATATATTTACCATTTAAAATAATTTATTTTTATGTAATTTGATTAATTTTATAAACCTTTAATGAATCCTGCAAAACCTATATTATATTTTATGGTTTTCAAATCAATTATTTATGAACATGACTCACTTACACATCACTTATCTTATTGCTTTTAGGAATTTGGTTCTTTTTTTATAAACCATTTAGATACACCCATATTTGTTTGAAACTATGGGGAAAACCATGGAAAGGTTTTTGGTTTTGATTATTTTATTCTATAGAGTCCAAAACACATGTTTAGAAATTAATAAATAACCCCCTCTCTTTTTCTATAAATACCCACCCAAAACCCCACTCCTCCACACTCAAGACCCATTGATCATAAATTAAATTTCCATATCCATTCCAAAATCCCTCCCATGGAATTCCTAGGATCTTAATAATCTCCTCTAAATCTTTTAGAAGATCCCTTTCAAGGTAAGGTACTTCATTCTATTCTTTTTTATTTCAAGTACTTTATTTATACTAATCCCTTTTTATATTCAATTTCCCATGTTTTAATGTTTTTTTAAAATAAATTTACTGTACATATGATCATTATGTAATGAGATACCACCTTTCACTCTCATTCACCTCTTCTATAAGCCTTTATGTACACCCGTTATGCTGTTGAAATTATCCTATGATTTTTGTGTAGTGAATAACCATACCCATTTACACTCAAGAGAATTCACCAAGATGAACCTATCCTTAACTTATTTTGAAATTCCATACATTTATCTCTCACTACTTAATCATGGGGTTAAAATTTATTTAAGGAGTTACTATTTTGTTTGATATATGTGGCACACAAATTCATATACATGATATGAATATGATGATTAGGCCTAAAATTATATTTCCCTCCAATGTATTGGGTAATATTTTTTATCTAATGATATTCCATGTATGATGTATGGGATTTTATCATAATCACACTATATTATGGTGCCTTGGAAGTTACCCTTGACTTATGATTCTGGTTTCATGTTTTATGTTGTTGCCATATTTATTCACTTCCTTGTTCTTATCATATTATATCATGATTTGATGTTCATGTTTATGATTATCAGCCATTTTATGACACAATTATATATTTCTTGAATACCATGTATTAATTTCATAATTGTATTCTATTATTATTCCCTTACTAGTCTTGATATATCTCCCCTTTCATAGGCACATCCCGAGGTTTTTTCATGTAGTTTTGGAAGAGTGGTGAAATTTTAAGAGAATGTCAAGAAGGTTTAAATAATTTTTTTATAACTATTTAAATTTATTATGTTATATATCTAATTACCGAAATACACTAAGAATTTCAATATTTTGGGACTTTATTAGGTGTTTATTTATATAATAAATCATAAATTAAGTTGTATTAAATATATGGGTTTTCCTGGTTTGTATCAGTGAAAGGCCTAGTTATTTTTGGGGATTAGGATTATAAAACCTTATCTAAATCCTCCGGTATTATTATAAACATAGAAAAACATCCATAAAATATGGTAAAATATAGAGTAAGTGGTCTCCAAGAAACAAAATCCTTATTATGATACTAAAAGTGGATGTGGCTCTAGTACAATCGTGCCTAGGGGTAATAACCCGAAAAATTAAACATTGGGTATTAACTCAGTCTTTACCTAATTCATGAAAAATATACTTACTCTAAACCTGGTTTGAAACTGTCAAGATATATGATTTGTTAAATTTACAAGCTCCTTATGAACCATCATGAAGGTAATAAAAATGCCCATAAAATTTTTTGCTGGGAAATAAACCATGGATAACTTAGATTAAAACCTAGAAATTTATAGGTTAAGGAATATATGTATTTTATGATCCATAGCTTTAATGTTCATAGTTTCCATTAATATTTTTTATAGTTTTAAAATTACCCCTATGTTTATTTTGGATGAAGTAAATTATTGGAACAAGTATAAAATAGTGAAAGGAGGGATTATTGTCTATTCGTGAACTTCAAATTTCATATGTGACTATGTTCTATGCATCAATTCATATAAAATAAGTTTAGTATTACTATTAAGACACCACCTTAAACATGGAAGTAGAGTTATTAGTAAAAATATAAAATATATAAATTATTTAATCCCAAGTATATAACTTCTCCCTTGTTTATATTTGAGGGATGAACATCCCAATGAACCTTTTAAATACTCCCTTTAGTGGAATTTGTTTCAATTTTGGGTATGTATTGGTGATCCTTGTGTAGATACATCATAAATTTCGAAGAGAAGGAGATAACCCGCGATATAAAAAATCACCCTCTAATTATATACCAGTGTGAGGAGGAGGATAAATATCATTTTCTATCATCGTCTTAAGAATGGATATTATTACCTTATGATTAAGTGCATATATCTCAAATTATATTTTAATTTCCAATAGAATTGTTTGGTCTTTCACCTAGTTGATATTTTGAGTTATTTACGGGACTTATACCTAGATATTTTAAAATATACAAGACTCTATATAGGATGGACACTATTAAAATTAAATATATGAAGAAGAAACTATAGAAGAATATAGATAAAGTGTTTATATTCACAATTTCTTTAACATGGGATTAACTTGTCCTATTCTTCAAGAAGAAGGATAGGTTAATATTCCTATGCATTGATTATCATGAGATTAACAAGATTTTGATAAAAACAAGTATTCTATTCCACAAATCAATAACTTATTCAATCATCTACATGGATCCAAATAATTATATAAGGTTCATCATTGGTTGGGTTATTATCAAGTATAGGTGAAGAATTAGGATATCCCCAAGACTATTTTTCTCATATGTTATAGGCACTACAAGTTTATAGTAATTCCATTTAGACTTAGTAATGTTCCATCTATATTCATGGGCATAATAAATAGAGTCTTTAGGGATGACCTTGACAAATTTATAGTAGTATTTATAGAAAATATTCATACCTACTCTAAAATTAAGGAGGTACTTGAGGCGAATTTTAATAATATACTAAAGAACTTACAAAAGGAAAAATTATATACAAAGTATAAAAGATGGATGTTTTTTATGGATAAAGTAACATTCATGGGGTATGTTATCACTAACAAAGGAATATAAGAGATCCTTAGAAGTAGAAGGAAATTAAAGGATGTCTTAGACTGATATCTATGATGGAGATCTATAGTTTCCTTAGATTAGCTGGTTACTATCATTGATTTTTGAGAAACTTATCATGAATGTTTATCCCACTAACCAAGATAACATAGGAGTAAAGTTTGTTTAGACTGATGATTGTGAGAATATTTTTAAAGTGTTAAATAATAAACTAATCACTACACCTATGCTCAGATTACCCACCCGTGAGGAAGGATTTTTGATCTATTGTGATGCATCTAAAAATGTTTAATGTTGTTAACTTATGAAAGATGAAAAAATAATAGCTTATTACTCCTACCAATTAATGAACCATGAACATAACTACCTAACATATGATATGGAATTATCTATAGTGATCATAACATTAAATATTTGGCAACATTATATCTACAATGAGATGTGTGACATATATATGGATAATAAAAACATCAGGTATATATTCACATGAAAGGAGTTTAATCTTTTCTAATGAAGGTGGTTTTAAATGATTAAAGATTATTATTATTCAATCCACTACTATCCTAGTAAGGTCAACAATGTGGATGATGCTCTGAGTAGAAAAGATCCTGCGACCCTATCCATGATGAGGATTGAAAGGGATATAATCTTATTATACATGAAAATGAGAGACATGAGTATCATAAAAGGAAATTTATCTAACCTAGCTCAAATAAATTCTCAACCATTTATTCTTGAGAGGATAAAGTAGGCCGAAAAATAAGATTAGGATCTACAGAAAATGGTAGAAAATATTGTGGAGTTCAACTTTTTTAAAAATAGACTTATAAGATTTGGAACTCAGATATCTATCCCATAAAAACCATAACTGAAGATGGAAATTTTAAATGATGTTCATAACTCATCCTTCTATATTTATCCTAGAATCCATAATTTGTTTAGAGATCTAAAGAAAAATTTATGATGGGATAACATTAATAGAGCGATTGTAGATTTTTTATCGCGATTCATGGAATATGAACAAGCCAAGGTCGAATAATAAAAGTCTAAGATTATGCTAAAACCATTTCCTATACCACTAATTAAATAGGAAAACAAAAACATGAATTTCATCATAGGACTCTATAGGAAATCTAAAGGCATTAATTCCATCTGGGTGGTAATTAATCAAATTATAAAGTTAGAACATTTAATTTTTATCAAAAATGATTTCACTCTTGACCAACTTACCTAGATATTCATAAGTGAAGTGGTAAGACTACATGTAGTGACAATATCTATTGTATCTAATCGATATCTAAGGTTTATATCAAGGATCTAGAGAATCCTTCAGTAAGAATTGGATATAGTGTTGGGTTTCAGTACTACTTATAACCCTCATATGAAAGGTCAATCTAAAAGAACCATTAAAACTTTATAGGATATTATGAGATCATGTTAAATAAATTTACAAGGATGTTGGGATTAGAACCTTCCCCTTGGGATGTTATCATATAAAAACATTTTCTATTATGGAATTCAAATGACACCTTATGAGGATCTGTATGGGAGGAAGTTTCAGCCTCAAACATGTTGGGATGAAGTTGGAGAATAGAAGATTATGAGACATTATCTTATCTAAGATATGATAGAGGGTGTTTAAACCATTCAACATCATATTATGTCCACAAAAAGTTTTTAGAAAATCTACACTTACTTTTTTTATGAGACTTAGATTTTTAGGCTATAGATAAGGGTTTCCTTCATATATCACTATGAAAAAAGTAATTTGGTTTTTGAATAAGGTAAATTATATTCCTAGATACATTGGCCCCTTTGAGATCCTTGATTTCATTGGAGTTGTGGCCTATCGACTATAAATTTCATCCAACCTTTCCCATGTACATGATGTGTTGCATGTATCTATCTTGAGAATGTACATACCAGATCCCCCACATGTACTAAATCAAGAGGTGGTACCATTGTAGAATGATCTTTCATATGAGGAGCATCCATTGAAGATCTTAGATCATAGGGAAAATGTTTTACGAAACAAGACAACACACCTAGTCAAAGTGTTGTGATGGAACAACAAGTTTGATAATGCTACATGGGAACTAAAATTGGTGATGGAATAGAAGTCCCATCATATTTTCTAGTGTACAAAATGAAAATTTTAGGGCCAAATTTCTAATGGCGGAAAAATTTATTGACATGGAATTTTATAAATAAAATTCCATTTTGGAATGTATTAATTCATTATTAAGTAATGTAGTTATAGAAAGAACATGCACTAATTTGGTTTTTTTGAACAATATAAAATATAGTCCATTAGATTTTAAAGGGTGTTAATAATATTAACCATTGATAATATATCTATTGTATAGTGAACATTAAGATTACTATATTAAGGATTTTGGTAAAGTCATGTTGACATAGAAGGGAGAAGCGATGGAATTGGATAGTAGGATCATACCCCACGAAGCCCATTTATTATAGCTTCCAAGGGAGTTAAAATCAATTGGATTTGACCTTTACTAATCCCAAGATCACATTCAACAACTAAGACCCGAAAAAAAAACTATTTATAGGATAATGTTAGGCTTATAAAGATCACATCTCAAACCATGGTCTCCAAACCACCCCAATAAAGCACCACCATCACACACCTTACCCTTAGGACGCATGCTAGTATAGTAAGGGATAATTTATCTAGATCCTAGTAATATGAATTTTTATATTTTATTTTTAATAAAACAATGATTATATTTATCCCATTTTACTATTGCTTTATAAATGACTCTATGATGAGTCTGATTAAAATTATATTTTGACATGAAGGAATAAAAAATGTATTTTTGAGAAATATATAGTTTCAATTAAGGCAGTCTTTTGATAAATTCAATAATTTTATAAATAAATGATATTTTAATAAACTATTATTTTTAGATAATAAACATTTAAATATAAATTATAATATAATTTAATGAAATCCAATGTAATTTTTTATAGGGGTCAAGAAGCGGTTAATATAGTAAAAATTATTATTTTTTAGTAAATAGTGTTTTTTATTTAAAATTAAAAATTATCATATTGAAAAAAATTATTTTGATAAAAAAAATATTATTTTTGAAATCGAACATCAAAATTACCTTATGGTAGATTTTTCATAATTTTCTGAGAGTCGAATTTTTGAGTAAAAATTAAATATGATATAAATATATAGTATGTATTATAAAATCATAATATCCCCAAAGTGATTTAAAAATTATATAAAATGAATCCCCAACCAAATATATATTTACACTTTAAAATAGTGTTTTTAGATTTATTTTATTAATTTTATAAACCATTATTGATTTTTCCAAAACCTGCATTATATTTGTAGGTTTTAAAATCAATTATTTATGAGCATGACTTACTTTCACATAACCAATGGTATAATTTTAATGAGTTCCATTCCTAAATTTATTAAATATTTAAAACTACTCCTATTTGGTATAAACCATGGGAAAAAACTGTGGTAATGTTTTGTTTTTATTATTTCATTATATAGATCCCAAAGCCTAAGTTTAGAAATTAATTAAGAATCACCCTCAGTTTTCCAATAATTACCCACCCAAACCCCCAATCCTCTTAACCCATAACCCATTAAAAAAAAATTTCCTCTCACTGTCACTCTTTAAATCCCTCCCTATGTTTTACTAATCTCTCTATAAAATCCTCTTGATCTTTTAGAAGAGCCCTCTCAAGGTAAGGGACTCTCCCCTCTTTTTTTTATTTCATGTACTTCCTTTGTACTAAGACCTTTTGATTTTAAATTTTCCATATTGTAATGTATTTTTACACATCATTTTACTATCCTTAAGATTCCAATGTAACGAGAGACTAAATTTCACTCTCATTCCCCACTTCAATAAAAAATTATGTACACCCATTATTCTTCTAAAATTATCTTGCAATTTTCCATGACAAACATTTTTATGGTGAATAAATAACCCAATTTCCACTCAAGGGTATTCAACTAGTTTTACCCATCATTCATTGATTTAGTAATTCCATGTATGTGACCCAAAATCCTTAATAATTTATTTGAAAGTTATAAAATTAATTCTTATGTTGTATGATCTATGTGGAGAAAAAATGCATTTAGATGATACAAATATGATGGATGAGATAGAAATTATATATCTCTCTAATGAATTGTATAACATTTTTATCTCATGGGAAGCCATGTATGGTGCATGATAGGTTATTCAAATAACACTATATTAGGATGTATGGGAAGTTAGCCCTGACTTATGCTTATGATGTCATGTTTTATGTTTTTTTTTCATATTCATATACTGCCTTGATGTTATCATATTATATATTTCTTCAATGTTCGTGATTATTATTCTCACCCAATTTATCACACCATGATATACCTCCTATATAACATTCATTACTATCATTATGATATGCTATGATTATTCCCTTGCTAAGATTTATAGCTCACCCATTTCTTATATACATCCCCAGATTATCCCGTGTAGTTTTAAAAGATCAATGAAATGTTAGAATCAAGTCAAAGAGTTTTAAATATTGTTGTTTTGTCCCTATTTCACATTATTATGGTATGTATCTAATTACCTAATGAAACTAAGGATTTTGATCTTTTAAGATTGTATTATGTGCATATTTATGTAATAAATCATGAATTAAGGTTTATTAAATATACGGGTTGTCATACTATGTCATTAAGAAACATGTTTTACTCTTCTATAGATAAATTACCATGTGAGGTAATCCTACATAGTTTCTTGATGCATTGGTCTAATATTTCACAATCTATACCATAAATACAAGTAGTCAAGCACATTTGGTTATTCAAACATAAGTGTGAACACACAATATTAATCATATACAGGCTACTTAGCAGTAGGTTTAATATCACGTAGGAGCTTATCATATTCTTCATATGATGACCACACTTGTTTACTCTTTCATAGATTCCTACACATTGAGTTAATCTCACACATAGGCTTGTTATAGGGAATGACTACTGATGTGCATGATTTAATCATATATAGACCCCCTAATGCCATTTTTCATTATTTAAGCCCCATTATCAATCATTTTTATGATTAGTATCACTTAATGGTGGTGTAGAATATATCAATAAACACAACATAATGATTTTTTCTTGCATTTTAATTTTGAATTTATTTAAATGGTTTATAAATTATTTATAAATCATATAAGATGTTATTTTGAGATATATTATTTAATTTATAAAGGTTTTTTATAAAGTAATTTATTATAAAATATTTATAATTAATTAATTAATGTTTATAAAAAATTTATTAAATAAATATTGATCATATTAATTATTAATATCAAAACAACTTATTCAGATTATAGGGAATGGTTTAGAATTTAAATATAAAATTTTTATATTGAAATTATAATATCATTTTTTAAAGGGTTTATAAATTATAAAATGAGAAATAAATATAAAAGTGTTCATATTTAAAATTATAAATTGTTCAGAAATAATTAATATGAATTGTCTAAATTGAAGTATTTATTTTATAAATTATTCACCACCATATGATTAAGTAAAATTTCATATAATGAATAATATTAAAGAGATCATATTTGATAAGAATATAATGTGTTTATATTTTTTTTATTATGGAATTCTCATAATGAATAGTTAAATTATAAAATGTTTATAGTTGTTTTATTTATGAATTATTCATAGATTATTTATTTCATTCCTTAATATATGAATTATTCATATGGTTATTTATTCCCTGATTTATTTATAGATATAAAGTGTTATACTATGAATTTAGATGTACAATTTAGTTTAAATAGTTAAATTGACTCTATAAATTTTCATACATGTATATAAAGAGTTACTTTTGGGTTTTAAAGGATCAAATGTAACTCATTAATGTAAATTGAAACAAATAGAAACCAATATTCCCATGATATACCATGTATGATAAATGAAATCATTCTATATATAAATTAATAACGCTTGTACCATTGACCTATTATCTCTATCGCCACTATCTTCAATCACATGTTTAATGAGGATCCCTTTGAGGCAACAAAATGAATCTTTCATATATGATGTATGCACAGGTTGGAGCAGAATCACCCATCACATTGGTAAGACCCTCTAATATCCCATGACATATTAGTACCTATTTAATTCTAAGCGATAATGAGGAAGATATATTTTAAGAGAATTTTCAAAGGTTTATGTAGGCTCATCCACACCCATTTCAATGCTTATGACCCACTTATATAGACCTCATGACATTATTTAGTATTCATACATTAACTAATTTGTTATTAAATATATGAGTTATATATACAACAACTTCATATATTTATCACATTAATGCATCATTGATTCTCCATGTATTAAATCATATGCAAAATCTTATTATTGATAGCCAATGCTTGGAAGAATCATGTATTCTATCATTTTACATTTTTTTCCATTCTCAATTGTAGGGATTAATATGAATCATTTATAACAATTTATCATGTCATAGGATATATCTCAATCTCACATTATGATTGATAGGGAAGTATTATTATATAAGTATAACCATGATTTATGATATTCTTAAAACCATGCATATGATATATCTTGATGATCACACATATCATACATTAAATCATTCAAATATCATATATTATGATATATAGTTTCTAGGGAAAATGTCCTCTAATCTTCCACTTGCACTAAATCCACAAAAACTTAATATCATTTCATATTATATTATATCATATACAATAAAGTGTTAAAACATATCCAAAAATCCTTTTGGATATATTCCAAAACACTTTTGAAAAATTAGTCATAAATTTGATGATGCATTACAAGCAATACCATATGAATATCTATATGAAAATCCATTTGGATAAAATTTAATCATTTTTTAGAGAAACTCTCTAAGTCAAAACTCAATCCCCATTTAGTTAACCACAATGTATGATCCCATGTTTCTATGTAGTATTGATAATAAAAATTAATTATTGAATTAAGAAATGTAAGCAAAGTGTGGCCTCTAGAAAATAATCACTGATGCCTAGGCTATAAAGGGATCTGAAATGGTCTTCATAAAAAACATGTATCTCTATACCTGTTCCCATAAGTTACATCATATTCAACTATAAAATTTCATATGATCTCTTTATGAAAAACATAAAGTGTCTATGGGATATAGATTATGTCAATACCATATATCCAACTCATACATTATTGATTCTCTCATTATAGACTGACTAGGTAAATAAATACAAATCATGTCATTCAATATTATGGATGAGTAGCCACAATACCCTCTCATGATATATAATAACATCATACATACTATCTAGGTAAAACTATACACTTCCCAATACTATCTCAATTGAGGTCCCAGATTTCATACCCATTATGCAAGAAGAAAAATCCCATCTCTATTAAGCTCCAATCGATGAAATGTTCAAGAACACATCCAACCAACCGGTGATTAGTTAATCCTAAAGGCTTGTATAAGAAATGTATCAAATTATACAGATTATCATGATAGTTATCTCACCAATATATGGTAGTGGGGATTCTGAATATGAACCATGCATCCCTAGTATACCAAATACATAGTATATAACACTCCATGTAGTATATTCATAATGGGTTATCTATTGAAGAATACCTATTTATTCCTTATGAGTATATTATGTATCCCAATAAAATAATCATAATCATGATAACCTTAACATTTCATCACAACCTATAATTATATATGACAAAATTTAGTTAGGGTTAAACTCAAAGTCATATTTCAAGATTTCAATTATCATTTCACTCCATGATCTAACATGAAAGAATGATAACATGGATATTACCTTATATATAATATAATACATATAAATTATAAAATTTATTTAATAATTTTAAAAAAACCTTACATAAACTCATATTTAACATATCATATATGATAAGATTTAATATTTTCCACACATTTTCCATACTTTTAGGGGTTTTATTAAATTCATTACATCTCAATGTATTTCCTACCACATATTTATGTGGAAAAATAATGAAACCCTCACACTAGACTCTCTAGTGAGTAAACTTTATGAAGAAATCTAGTTTGAATAATGCTGATACTTAGGAATCATATTCCTAATATTGAACTCCTTGAACATATTCATACTCATCAAGTCCAAAACATCAAATGTTGTGATTTTATTAAATTACTTTGTCTATTTACAATTATTTCCATGTTTATCATAATTATACTTAAAACTTTTACATAAATTTTTTTTCTTGAAATATTTCAGTGACAAATGTGAAACCTTACATTTGTATATTATCAAAATTCCCTCAAACTTTTTGGATATTTAAGAAACATTCACTTTGACTCAAATAATTTTCATTTGTTAACTTTGAAATTATCAAAGTCCAAATATACTCCCACAAGCTTCTTTTTCATTATATTATTTTAGGAATATCATTTTAATATACCAAAACTACTTTGAATTATGAAATAACTTTTATTTCCTTAGTTGGAGTATTTAAGAAACAAACTATTATGTACATATCATATAAGGTATTCTATGTTTTTGGAGGGTTATTCTTAAAAGGTGATTTTATTATTTAAAATATGACTCTAATGTCTGTGGGATCAAATCCATTATATTTTAATTAAAAAATCGATAAAAACTTCTATTCTAAATATTTTTTTGTTCTTATATTCATCTCAAAACATGTTATAGAATCTAAAAAACCATAAACCATGTTTATAAAAATCATCATCCCATATTGTTCATAACAAATCCTTATTAGTATACAATTTCTCTTATCATATAAGAGAAAAAAATTACTATACACATCATTTAATTAGATCTATTCAAGATTGATATATTTTTTATATTTATTTTAGGATTTAATAGCCCATTTATTTATCAATTTAATGAATAATACAAGCTTTATCAACTTTTTCCATGATTTTTAACTATTTTATATTTATTACATTTGTAAAGTATACATTTGGTATCATATAACCTTCAAAAAAAAGAAGATTTTATTATATAAAATTAATACCTGAAATGTAATTTACATAAATTTTATTAAACCCCTTCATATGTTTCAAATAATTTCATCATATAAAATCATTACTCATTCCTAATAACACCTTTAGGTTTCAATGATATTGATATGCTACTCAAAAAAACATCATTGGATGTTCTAACTTTTATTGTTTTGTTTTTAACATTTTATCACTTCCATTGAAAACAAAAAACTATAACATGAATATAATATTCCCTAGTTCCACTGTCCTCAAAAATTTCAAAATATTATATAAAAATTTATTAAACTGATTCATATATTTAGAATATTTCCAATGATGAAAACTGAATGAATCCCTTAATTGGAATGGTCCTTAATGAAACATTTAGTGAATTATTCTATGCTTCATAAAATCATCTAAATCTACTTTTTGAACTATTTCAATAGATATTTTTATCTTTAGTAAGAAATATAAGTGGGATTGAATTGACTAATTAAAATTAAACCGATATAAAAAAATGAAAATTTTAAAATAAAATGATTTGTAAGAATAAATTGATGAAATAGATTAATAAATGAATAGTAAAATTGATTCATTTAATAAATTTAATATCAAAATTAAATAAGTATTTAAGAACAATGTAAATATGATGAATTATATTTATCAATTTATGTGAATCGAGATTAGATTAATGTAATGTGGAAATATAAAGATAAAACAAAAATAGTTGATAAATAATTCATAAATAGGATACAAGGTTACCATATGTATCTACCCCTCAATTAGATAAATGAGTCTTATTAAGATCATCCCTTTGTTTTAATGAAAATTTAAGAACCAAATTACCTTGGTTTTAATAGAAACCCAATAAGAAATTCCCTTTCTTTTTAATGGTTATGACAAGAAACCCATCCCTCACTTTTTTTGAGAGAGCACATCCCTCACTTATAGTTGTGAGCACCTTGAGAAGATGAGTAAGGAACAGATAAATTTTATTAGTGCACATCCTTTAAAAACTTAACCTTCTATCTCTCTTGAAGGATATATACAAATAGAGAAATAAAGATAGAGACAAAGGTGAGAGCCTTTGAGAGATTATGAAATGAAGAATGAATCATTGATATGAGGGATTAAAGATCACTAGAGATTTGACATTGATTAGATTAGATAAATTTTGAATAAGTCGATTGTAGAGATTTAAGAACCCCTTATCCTATATTTATAACTTTATAGGGTACTAGGATAGTCCAAGTTTGAGCCAATTCATTAATATTCAAGAAAGATATTTTTTTACCATCATTAATACATCCTATAATAGTCTGGAATGATACCACTAGATAGACACCTGATGATACCGACTAACTGGTGTGAGTGAAAATATCCACTACATCTCTATAACCTACATCAGATAGTTGGTAGATTATGTTATCTATGAATAGATCTCTATGTTGTATTGGATGGCTGGTGTATTCTTACTATATGTCCAGTAGTAATTTTAATGGGACATGGAAAAGGTCCTCTAAGACTACATTGAGTACTTATAAAATTTGTATTCCTCCCTACCACTATAACTCAATAGAAACACTAAAAAACATGAATTAATATGAAATAAGTTATAAACACATTATATTATTTGGGTTAATTAAAAAAACACTATTAGTGTTAATAATATATCATTTTTTGGGATCACAAGCACTCGATATAAAAATAAATATAAGGAAGAGATAAAAAATAAAAAGGAATAAGTTACTTAAAATTCATGAAACAATGTATCCCCCTTTATGATACTTCAAAATAAAGTTCCCCCTTGATGAAATATTATTTGAATCAAAACATTCTTTTAACTTTTTTCTCTATCTCACAAAATTCCCACCCTTTGATATTATCAAAAATAAACTTTCAAAGAAAGAGGGTTAGAGAATTAAGATATAAATATAGTATTTACAAATGATTTTAAAAATAACATGAATAATAATATTTAAATCCCTCTTAAGAAAAGTAATACATATTTAAGTGAGGTGTTTTTTAAACAATCATGCTTCAAAATATAAATAGATACCTAATTAATATTAAGAATACATAAGGATTTTTAACAAATAGGATCATGCAAAAAATATCCTCAAAAATGGAAACTTCTAAAAACAATTATTTTTTGAAATATGTAAAATGATATTCAAATAATTAAGAAATATTTGCAAATAATTGAAAAAGTAATTACATGATAAAGGAATTTAAAACATGATTTTAACAAAAACATTTTCATGAATTCACTTTATTATAAAAGGCAAAATATTAAGAGCATTATTAGATAATGTATTGAAGGATAATAGATAATTAAAACAACTCCCCATATATAAAACAAATAGAGAATATAAAAACAACATACTTCCTAGATTATACAATATTTCTAACTCCATAGAATTTCCTTTTTTTTCATATCCTCCATATGATATTTCAATGAGTTCCATTGGAAAAGATTTGTAATATATAAAAATAGAGTTCCATTCGGTATCCAAATTTTGGGTTGAAGAGTGTTAGATAATAAACATTGAGAATGAGAAACAATATTGGGTCCAATAAGATTGGACAATAAAGATATTGGAATCCAAAAATGTTTATATTTTGGAATAATATTAGAATAAATATGGATATACATGGGTCTTCTATATCTATCATTTTTAAAATCACATTCATAAATAAAATAACCAAATTTAGGATAATAATTGAAAAATTTATTTTGATAAACACCTTTTATGAATTTTGTATTCTTCAATGAGCTTACATTGTTTGAAAAACTAAAATCATGATTGTTTATTTTAACACATTTAAAACCAAGGATCATGTTAATATTTTATTCACCTTGGGTGAATTTTTAAAGAGATCTTTTGAGACCCTTTATTTTATATTTTAAAACTTCAACATTTGGTTTATTTTTTTAATTCAAAGCCAAATCATAATTTTATTTAAAAAGAAGATATTTTCATTAGAAATATAAATTTTATTATTAAGAAATTTTTTATATTTCTTTGAAATATAAACATGTTTTTAAAGAAGTTATTATTAAAAATTTCCAATTTTATTTTCTGAATATGAAGAGTAATAATAAGAGGATGAATGATATGAAAAAGAGGAATGAGAAGGAGAGTTAGAAACTACCTCTTCACCCACTTAAACATGATCCATGAGGTATTTAGGTGTTTATTCTCTTGATTTATATATTTAAATGGAATCCTCACTAGCATTCCATATTCATAATTTTATATCCTTTTTACCTTTATTCTTGTATTTAGATATTTTTTCAAGGGACAATCTGGCTTGATGCAACCCTTTATTTTTACAACTAGATTGCATCAGAACTCGCACATCAATTTGTTTTTTTGGAACACTGAAATTATATCTTCTTATTTAAAAGGGTTTTAAACATTTTTAAAAGTTTTTAAGTTCTACTTTTCTATTAGTGTCACTTTTATAATAATCATTATATTTGATTTCTTTAAAATCTAGGTTTCACTTGGTTTCCTTGGATTACATTAAGTTATTTACTACTTGGAATTTGATGGTGATTTTTCATTTCCTGAGTAATTCAATAAGTTATTAAGACACCATATTACTTAATTAATTGTTTTTTGGTCTATGTGACTTAGGGGGCCTAATATATAATTAAAACCCATAGTATTTTCTTTCTAATAGTTTATATATATTAAAAATCATCGATAGACTTTCTACTATTTAAAATATCAATAAATATCATAAACATTCTTGTAATATATTCATTAATATTCATTGAAAAACTTTGTAAATCATAAAAATACATATCCAATCTAGTGTATTTAATTTATTCATACATTAGGGGTTGAATTATAAGAGTTTCTATATTTCATGTATAATTTTACAAGAAGAAATATGATTATATTCATTTTTTTCAATCCATCAATGAAGTTCATTCAAGGATTTTACATTAAGTTAAAAAGAATAAATATATCAAGGAGTATATTTATCCTCTAGTTATTTATTAGGAACATATTAGCATAACTATTTTCCAGAAAAGATAACTAATGCTACAAATAAAGGTAGATCTTTGATTTTTCCAATAAGAATAATTTGTACCATCAAAGAAAGGATCAAGAGTATTAGAGGTATATTGAATCATAA
This sequence comes from Viscum album, assembly GCA_963277665.1. Taxonomy (NCBI): domain Eukaryota; kingdom Viridiplantae; phylum Streptophyta; class Magnoliopsida; order Santalales; family Viscaceae; genus Viscum; species Viscum album. The sequence continues at coordinate 190,268,332 of OY728147.1, forward strand.
ATCAATAAATATTAAAAAAAATAATTTTTTAAATAAAAACAAATATTTCCTTTGATACCAATTATTGTTTAGAGTAGGAAATAACAAGATATGGGGGGGGGGGGTGCATTAACTTATAAAAATTAATGTGATAAAATAAAATAATTTTTTTAAAATAAAACGACTTCAAAAGGATAAATTGATGAAATAAATTTAATGATAAATAATAAAATCAATTAATTTAATAAAGTTAATATTATAGTAAAATAAACATTTAATAATGGTGGAAAGAGGATGAATCTTATTTTTTTAAAGTTTTGTAAAACAATATTATAATTATGTAATATAGAAATATAGAGATAGAAAAAAAAAACAGTTGATAAGATGTTTGGAAATATCACATGAGGTTCCCCTACATCTCTACCCATCAATTGGATATATATATTTATTATTAATACCATCCCTTGGTTTTAAAAAAAATCCAAGAACAAACATCCCTTAGTTTTAACAGATACCTAAGAACAAAATTCTCTTAGTTTTAATATAAAACCAATAACTTCTTCCCTTTCCTTTTAATGATTATGATATGAAACCCATCCCTAAATTTTCCAGTTTTGAGAACATGTCCCTCAATTGTGGGTATGAGCACCTTGAGAATATGAGGATAGAATAAAGAGATTTTCATAGTGAAAATACTTTAAAAATATGATCTTATATATTTGTTTAAGGATGAACACAGATAGATAGAGATATAGAGAAACATGTGATATCCTTTGAGAAATTTGGAAGTGAAGGATGGATATTTGAGATGAGGGCTTAGAGATCACTAGATACTTAGCATCGGTTAGATGAGAGAGTTGTTAAAAAAGTTTATTGTAGAGAATTAAGAACCCATTTTCATATATTTATAGCCTTATAGGGTGTCTAGGTAGTCCAAGATCAAGCCAATTCATTAAGAGAAGAGCATGATCTTTTTTTACCATCATTAATTCAGCCAAAAATATCATGGAATGACACCAGAAACATGACACCTAATACCACTAACTAGCCAATGTGAAAAACAATATCTGATGAATATATAGAATCTCACTGAATAGATAGTATAATTTTGGTGGATATGTATGGTTCCACATTTTATACTATATATCTGGTATAATCCTACCAGTTAGAAAGTTCTGTATGCTAAATGAGACTTGGAAAGAGTCCTCCAATCCTACTTTTGGAACTTATAAAAGTTAGGTTCATTCATATTTCTATAAATTAATGGAAACACTAAAAACACATTGTAAAAAAATAAAACAATTTATAAATATATTTGTGTGTTTGTGATAATTTAAAAAAAACTATGATAGTTAACACTATTTAATTAGGATGGAGTTATACTACCATGTATAACTTTACTCTATTAAGAATAGTTTTTACGTTTTATACTAATTCCAAAACTTTATTACATGAATTTTCTTTTTTTATAATATTTTTACCAAAGTTATGTTTTATTATGATGATGATTTCATCTATATACAACAAAGTCGTTTATCATATGAGTATCATGTTTACATTCGTTTAATGAATACTTTTATTAAATGTGATCCCATAAAAATAATGGAACCTTTTAAAATATAATCATACATATTAATGGTCCAAGATTAATATTTCACTAATCAATGATTCCAATATGGGGTTTCTATCACCCCTTATTTATATAGGTAATTCATCATCCCAATCATATCATATATGAATCTTGTATAATTACACAGAAAACGCTTTTCCCAACCTATCAAATTAATAAAATAAGCTATATTTTCATGGTAACCTAATATCATTATATTTTTCAGGATAAGTGTAAACCAAATCCAACACCAATAATAGATACTTAATCGTATTAGGGTCGCCAATTAAATTATTGCCTAACATAAGATAATCTAGGGAAACCTAGTGATGACATGACCTACTTGATTTGATGATCAAGGTCTCATCAAGCGCTTCTTTGTAAGGAATATAACACATAGTATTTTAAATGAAGATTATCCTCACCATATTTTCTCATGTTATTAAATTTACATGTATGCATGGTTCTAATTATTTATTTTTTAATCCTATTCCTTCTACCAAAGAAATATGCTCAAAACATATTGACGTGTAACTCTTTACACAACTTATAGCTTGTGTTTCTAACCCAAATTAAAATATATTTATGTTCATATATATGAAAATATATACCATGTATAAGGTACATGAAACCCTTTCTTATAATCTCTTGGAATTATATAAAATAAGAAATCCTCATAAGAGTAATCTTGGAGCCACAGATAGCCGACCACCACTTTTCTAGATAAGGAATAATCCTCTAGGCCAGCGAGAAGTACGACCCAAATTCCTTCTACCTAGGGATAATTACTCAAGAGATATCTCAATTCCATCATAATTACAATTCATAATGTGTATAAATAATAATTAAAAACTTAATTTAAGTTCACAACTCAATATAATCCAAATTCAAGGTTGAAGAAAACTAAATCATTTATCATACCTATCATATATAATATAACTAATAATAAACTAAAATATGAACATATTCCTTAATACAAAAATTATATTCATGAAAAAATAGAGAATAAAATTAAATAAATGAACAATTAATATATTAAAATATGTGAAAAATATCCTGGAAAAAACATAAATGAAGCTAATTAGAAACACTATATAATTTATCCATGTATTATAGTTATTAAAAAATAAAATAAATAGAAAAAATTTATTTTTATTTCAACATTAACTCTTTCATATTATTATTCAATTTATAATATAAATTTTGAAAAGTAAAAGATTTCTTGTATATCTTATTTGATGATATGCCCATATTGTAAGCTACGATAGATAAGGCATGTATCACTAAATCTATCTAGAAATATCATTTTTTATGGCTGATAATTCTTATTTTTACCTATAATAACCTATGTAATAATACACTCAGTGAACCAAAAACAATTAGAAACAATAAGCATCTGTATGAGAATAAACTAATGAGGAGTTATGTTGTATGATCCATGTCAATACCATAATGATGATACGATGATATATTTTTATTCAATGGATCAAGTCCTTGATAGGATATAACTCTCCATTTTGTATGATAAGATATGATGAAACTAAAGAATTTTTTTGTGTCATTAATTAAGATATCATATGTTGCATAAAATATTACTATTGTAGATTACAATATCACATATTATAATTAAAACCATATAACAAATATAAAACCATAATCCCAAGACCTACCTTAGATAATAACTAAAACCATGCAATATATAAATTAAAAACTCATATAGGTTTCAGTAACATCTACCACTTCCACTATCTTCCATGATTTTTTGATGAATATCCACTATATGAAACCAAAGGACTCCCTCCTTAATATTGTATCAACATGATTAAAATAAATCACCCATTTCATGGGAATGACCCTCTCATCTCCTATGAAATGATAGTGCCTCTCTAAGGTTAATTAAGAAAGATTAAGAAACAATTAAGGAGAAAATTAGAAGGTTTAGGTTGGATCAAACACACTCATCTCAGTGGTCATTTACAACTTATATATACCTTGGAAAATTTCAGAGAAATTATGCATTAACTCACACATTATGAAACCTATGAGTTATACATGCCTCAACTTTATACATTTATAACATGAATTCATCATTGATTCTCTATGAATTACATCAATTATAATATATTATTAATGATAACCAATGTATGAAGGATTCATGTATGTTAACATTTAACATCTAGTTTCCATTATCAATTATAGGGATTAATATTAATCATTTATAACGATTATTCATTCCATTTGACATATCTCAATTTTACAGTATGATTGATGAGTTAGTAGCATGATATAAGTAAAACCATGCTTTATTATATGCCTAAAACAAGGAATATGATATACCTTGGTAATAATACATGTCATAATTCCTGACATTCACATATTGTAATTTACAAGATGAACATATCGTACATTATGATATGAAGGCTTTAAAAAAATTATCCTTCACTCATATGGAAGGTAAGATAATTGATTTAGTTTTCTTCTATCTTGAATTGGTCATGTAATATGTTATGAGATTTAATTAAGTATCTAATTATGATTTATATACATTAAGTTTCATAATTATAATGGAATCAAGTTCTCTATTGAGTATAGTATCATTACGTAGAGAGAATTTGTGTCAAACTACTCACTTTCCTAGAGGCATATTCCTTGTTTAGAAAAGTATGGGTTAGTTATCTATCACTTCAACATTACTCTTGTGGGAAATTTTTATTTCATGTGATTATATTCCTTTACATGAAAGGGTTTCATGTATATTATTCATGATATGCATTGGGATATATATGAATATAACTAGATTTTAATTTTGGTTAGTAACACAATATGTGAGTTTTGTAAAGAATTACATATAAATATGGTTTGAACATATCGATTTTGTAGATGTAATATGATTCAAAACTAAATCATTCTAAGTATATGTACATGTAAAGGTAATAACATGAGATAAGATAGTGAGATTAAATCCCATTAAAATAATAAGTGTTATAATTCCTCAAAAGAGACACATGTCAAGATTTTGATCATTTAATTTGGGGAACACTAATAGTTAGGTGTCTATAATTTATCTTGTGTAAGGTGGAAAAGTAATGAGTTGAACCTAACTATTAGGTTCCTCATTTTAGGTTTATGATTTTGGTTACACTTATCTAGGGATACCTAACAATTAGGATACCAAGGTAATTGAGTTGGGATAATCCATATGATATATTAGGAAGATTTTTCCACTCAAATATCTTAGATTCATATGTGATATGATTAACATGGTTTTATACCAAATATATTCATGGATTATTTCTATGATTAACCAATTTAAGTAATGATTAAATATGTATCTCAACCCACTAATAAATATAATGAGTTTAAAAGGGGTAATAATTTTAGTGGGATAAAATTTAATAAAAGTATTTATAAAATGAATATAAAACATGATAGTCATCTAATAAAATATTTTGTGGTAGATAAACATCATCATCATCATCATCATCATACTTGACTATGAGATCAGTCTTTAGAAGGGAGAAGCTTAATGTAAGAAAAATTATTAAACTAGTAAAAAATATAATAATAATTATTAGGTAAGAAAAATATATGTGTTAGTAAAACACTTTCTTGAAAAAATGAATAGTTGAAGTTGTATAACAGGTAAATCAAGATGTTTACGAGCAAGAATTTTGATTCACTCAAGGTTTTTTAAGGATTTTTTTGAATTTGGGATTCATTCTGCAATAATTATTGGATGTTTTTAAAAAGTTCGAATAATTTCATAAAAATTTTACCCTATGTTATCAAAGTATTGAGAATAAATGAACTAGGACATGTTATGTATGAGTTTTAGTTTCGTATTGATAGTACATATGGGTAAAAGTTTAGAACGGAAGAAGAAAACTTAGTTAGAAAGTCCAATATTGTTTATTTGAGTAGCTAGACTAGGTCATTGAAAACAAAAAGTGGTGTCAAGAGGGAAGGATAATGAATCTAGAGGATATAATTGTTTGATATACCTAAATGGGTTTATAGAAACTGCATGGAATTTCCATGTACGATATCAATGTTATAGTGATTAACTCTTGAATTTTGAAGGGTATAAAATACCCACAATATGTTTTACAAGTTTTATAAATATACATGAAATAAAAAATAAGGGAATAATTGAAAAATCTTGTAGTTTTCATTCAAGTGATGAAACATAGACTTAATACATAAAATAATTGAATGTAAAAGAATTTATATAAATAAGATGAATCTTGATAAATGATGTGTATAGTTATCTCATTTATTTTATAGGATTAGAGGATTTTTTACTAATAAAGAGTTGTTATGAATAATATTAGACTAATATATATGGTTTATGATTCATCAGATTATATAAAGTACTTGAGAAGTATATAAGAACGATAAAAGTGCTTATCTAGATTTTTATTAAATTATGAGAGATACAATCTCACCACCATTAGTGGGATATTTTAAATACTAATATCATTTTTAATAAAGTGATCCAAAACACAAAATAATACCATATATGGTAGGAATACAATATTTTTTATTAAATATTCACATTAAAGTAAATAAGTGTTATTTATAAACAAAAAAGAGTTTGTGAGTCCTATAAGGAATTTCTAAATAGAATATGGTGTCTAAGGGATCATTGGGAGTATGTTTGGAGTTTTAAAAGTTCAAAGATAGAAAATAAAGGATTATTCCTACCAAATTACAAAGTGAATTTCACTTTCAAGGGATAAGTTTTATGGAAAGGTTACCAAGTAAGATGATGATGATAAATTTAGGAAGAGTTATAAGTATAAAATAAAAGTTATTAACAATGTAACATTGGATTTTGTGAAGTTAAAGAGTTTGAATATGTTAAAAAAGTTAAACATTATGATTATGATTCCTAAATATCACCATTATTCAAACTATATAACTTTATATATGTTACTCACTAAAGAGTTTAGTGAGTGTTTTTTTCATATGGTTATAGAGTGATGTGGTGTGAATAATATACAAATGTAATGAGTTTAAAAAAACCCTATAAAATGAATAAAACATAAGACTAGTCTGGAAGTCTATCATATGTGATATTCTAGACATGTGCCTATGTATTATTTTTTAAAGAATTATTTCAAGAATTTTTGTTTATCAAATATATCATGTTATAAAAAAGTAAATCTCTACTATATAAATGTTTCACCTTAGATGTGTGTGTGTGTATATATATATATCAATAAGTGTAATGATAATTGACCTTTCAAAGTATCAAATTGAGTTACCCCTGACCAATGTTCACAATGTATTATTATACACTGTGACATAATATTATGATTAGGATGGGTACGATTATTGTATTAGGATTAAAAATATTCTCATGAGGACTAAAATGGGTCCTTTTCACCTGATGAATCATGAATTATACCACATAGAGTGACATAAACTATTTCTTTGGCATAACATGGTTTATTTTTTGATTCCACATATGGGAGGTTGGCAAGATACCTATTATGAAAACCATTATAACTTGATACTTTTCTTATACAAGCCTTGAGGATTTGCTAATTAAAGGTGGTTGGGTATTCTTTTGATCATGTTGTTCATTGGAGCTTTACCAAGATGGGGTTTTTCCTTTCATATGATGAGTATTACATCTAGACCATAAATTGAGATATATTAAGAAAGTGTATAAATATACACATATAGTAAATATAATGTTCTTATCTATATGATGAGGGGTATGATATGATACTGTCCTTTAAGGTGAATGACATGTGATATATTCATTGAACTGGTCAGTTTATACTCAATGTATCTAGAAAATATGATTTGGATGTATAGAATTGAAATACTCCATGTATTATGGTTAGTCTATTTCTTAGAAAAATATATTATATGAAAATTAATTCTTTTATAATATGATTTTTTTTGAAACATGTATAGAGGCACATGTGTTTGATAGAGATAATTCGAGATCCCATTGTATCTTGAGTTGCACTTATACTTTTCAAGATCCCACTATCTGATTAAATTTTTAAATTTATGAAATTATATTAGTTTTCAACACTATAAAGGCTCAAGAGGTCACACATTGTTGTTGAATAAATGGGGATTAATTTTGACTCTATAAATTTATCTAAAAATATGTTAGAGTTTATCCAAAGGGTGTTTTGATTAGTAATCACCAGGTATTGCATATGATGTGATATATAGTTAAGTTAATGATAGATTTTCAAAAGTGTTTTTTAAGATATTCAAAATTATTTTTAATATGATTTCATAGGTTATTATTTACGATAAAATATAAAATAAATGACACTAAGTTTATGCGGAATTAGTTCATGTAGGATATTATTGGATATATACCTAACACCCATATAGTATGGTATGACATGCATTAAAAAATAAGCATATCGTATGCCTTATATAAGGGATATTGTGAGGTGTGTTATGCGATATCAATCCACTGCATTAAAATAGTATTGGAATAATAAATGATAAAATTCAGATCTTCCTATATTGGTTATCATTAATAAGATACATTTTATAATATGAAATGTTAGGGAGGTTGATGCATTCATGTGATAAATACATGAACAACTGAATGAAATTTACTCATGAATTGTAATACATGATTAAATTAATGAAACTCAAGGATTATTTCGAAGGTCTTATATAAAGGAGGAAAAAGGCCATGGTTTTTGTGTGGGAACATTTTTTATGCTAATGGTTGATTCTACCTTCCCCAAATCTCTCATCCACTTACTCATTTTCCATGTGAGGAACTAAAATGTCATGGAGTGAAGGGGATTCACATCCATATGATGGGAGATTCATTTCAAACCATAGATAAACTATAGAGGAATGAGTCATTAAGATTATTTTAAGGGACCTTCATCAAACAATTGGATAGATGGAGAAGGAACAACAACTCTCATCTGGTGAAAGGTACACAATTTCGTTGTTCTATTTATGTATGGTTTTAAGTTTCATGCATGGTGATTTTAGAAACCCTGATCGCATTATACCTGAAGCTAGTTTCTAATTTATTACATTGATGCAAGGAATCATATCCAAAAGGACTGAATAGTTTAGTAGTCTTGTTAAAATAGATATATACACGATTCACATATTACATTTGAATACAAAAATTACAACATAATTTTTTTTCAAGAATAAGTTTATTACTCCTAGTATATCCTAGAATATCAATCATAGTACACTTCATGGAATTCTGGGGAAAGGAAAAAAATAAGGGTGATGTCAAATTATCATTAAGGGATAAATATAGCAGAAGCAATAATAACATAATGAGAATAATTAATATGGAAAGGTAAATAATTGACCTCACATGAAATTTAAATAACACAATCAATATATAAAGGTAAATAACTAAACACACATACCACTTGAATAACTTAACTATCATGAAAATATATTGCATAATTAATATGGAAATGTAAATAACTTAAATTCATTCCATTTAGTCAATAAATGAGAAGGAAATAATTCAAGAGTTGGTATCATGGAAAAATATCATGGATACTAATAATTTAATTCTTAATGAAGGCAATTCTTAATTATTGGATGCTATGTTTCTATAGTACATGATACCTTTACCATCAAGACCTTTCATAAGACGGTTTAAAAAATACTGGGTAAAAACCCACTTAATTAAAGCTATCCAATTGATTTTTCCATTGAGATTATCAATGAATCAAGGGTTTATCTTTAAATGGACCCCAGCCATGTCATAATTATCCAAAGGATTCATAATATATCAAATAATCCATCTAATTCATAAAAAATATGCCTTATCATAAAGTATCTATGTTGAGTAAAGGATATGAATTTATCAATATTTCCCTAGTTAATTAAATAACTTTAAAAATTAACATCATATTAAAAAATGGTATATGGTTTAGAAAATAATAATGTATATATTTAGGGGAAATTTAATGTATAATTATCATATGAAATTGAAAATTTTAGGGGAAATTTATTGGTTGAAAAAATTAATTAAGGAAGTGAATGCCAATACTGTCATTAGTAAGAATGATAAGAAAACATTATTAGAAGAAATTAGGATGGTATTAATAAATTTTAGACCAATTGAAGTAAGAATAAAGGGTTGTTTTAATTTATGAATAAAATTCCCATAAAAATATATTTAAAAAACATTCTTGAGAGAATTATCATTTTTCATTTTGCAAAACATTTTGAAATTCTTTTTCTTTGAAAATAACTTTTCAAAATAATTTCTTTAAAAAGATCATTTTATAATTCCAAAGGAAGCATAAAATAAATGATAGTGTATAATTCCATATATTCTCTAAAATTTAAAAAGAAAATTCCCACTACACTACTAAAAGTTTAAGAATGTTTCTTGTTCAAAAAATGATAAGAAGATTTCTTTCACATTTTCCGAAAAATCCAAACGAGGATTGTTTTGAAAATGACATAATATTCCTTTGAAAATTTTTTTAAAGGTTAAAAATGGTTGAAAACTACTTTGATAAATAATTTTTAGAAATTTAAATCATTTTTGAAAACATTTTTTGAAAACATGGTTTGGGAAGAAAACATATTTCTGACCGAAGATAGAAGTGAAGTCATATTTTTTTGAAAACATTTTCTAAAACATAGAAAATAGTGGAAAACTGATAACATTACTTGAAAATACAATGAATAAAAAGAGGTGAATAAAAATGAAATTGTTTTATTAGGAAATAGTCAATTAATTTCTTTCAATAAGTATTCAAGTATAAATAATATCAGTTAGAGTGAGATTGTGAAATAAATCCTTAAAATGATCATATCTTTGAAGTGATAATTAATAAATGGATATATTACATGTATCAACTATAAATTAACATAAAAAAGTGTAAATAAAAAATTATTTAATAAAAATTCATTAAATACATAATCTTATCATGATATAATCAACAAAATAGAAGTTTACTCTAATGAGTGGTATTTGAGTTAAGAAAACCATTAACTTATGCTTTATTTTGGATGAATATTATTTAACATCCTATATAGTAGTTTTAAAAATATCATTAAATTATTTAAGAATCATATTAATTTTTATAATAACATAAATTATCCTTTTATGACATATTATTACCCCTTAATTAATTATATTTCATTATTTCCATTATTTCAAGTGTTAATTTCCTTTTTTATCATGTGCATTTCATCATGATAGATACAGTTCTTATAAATATTATATAGTTATATCATCTGAATAATAATAATAATTACATAATTATCATATTTTTTCATCAATTTTACCTTTAAAACCAATCTTGAAATATGGTTATGAAAAATATCACGTTACGATCCTGGAGATGGTAGGTCGTACGTACGCCTGAGTAACGTTTCAATTTTTTACAGATCATTATGCAAAGTGTGTAAGTAATATTTTACCTTTAAATAATGATAATTATATAATTATATCATATTATATACATATATACATCATTTATGTGGTGTGTTTATGAAAATAAAGTCACATAGCTTCGTGAAGATGATAATCGACACATACATAAACGATGTTATCATCTTTACATGAGTGAAAAGGAAGAAAGAAAATGAAATATATTATCTTTATAGAATTATAAGTATGTCATTAATATCATAATTATGTCATGTATATTACATATTATTGTTAAATTAATATTTATCACCTCCCATGCAAATAATTAATGAAAGATGAATCCAATCACTTCATGAGGCGGTTTTCCTCCGTACAAACATGCGACATTATCACATCTCCAATGGGATTGAAGGTAAAAATATAAATATGATATAGTGACTTGAAAGGTATAATTATGTTATAAAAACCATATATATACTTTATATCCATCATCATACCCAACCTTGAGAGATGGAAATGGAAAAACAAATGACATCGGTTCATGAGGCTGTCGTCCATTGTACACACGAATGATAAATTCATAACCTATTTTATGAAAGAGGGTAAAGATATATGTCATAGAATTATTTTAATAAAATCCCATGATTTTTAATATTATTAATTTATTATATTATAATATTTTAATAAAAATTTAATGAGGTGGAGAAGGAGATAAAATAAATATTCTCATTAGAGAACATTACCTCATCTTTGGGTATCTCCCTTTGGTTTTCACTAAAGCCTTTAAAGGTTATATTTATGCACAAAATATGGATTATATGATTTATTTAGGGAATTTTATAAGTTATTTTTTTATGTATTTAGTGAACCAAAGTGGGTTTAAGGTGTAAAGTTGGTATGATAGGGGGTTGCCTTTTATATGTGGGGGAGAGGAAACACTTGGGATTTTTGAAAATAATTGACTGTTCCGACATTTTGTGTGTGTCAAAAGTGTTAAGAAAGTGAAATTATTGAACCTTATAGGTTTAATGGTATAAATATGGACATATAATAGTGTTTGGACACATTAATAGGCCATTTTAATCCTTATCCTTTTAGTTTAACCCCATGGTAGACCCATTTTTACCTTAACCGTGGTAATTAATTTTTACTGTATTCAATATTAATTTTGTTAAAAAATTATTATAAAATTATTAAAAACTAGAAATTATTATTATTAAAAATCTGAAATCCATTTTTATAAATTCAATTCATATATTTGTAAAAAATTAATTTTAAATTAATCCCATGGATGCGATGAGAAAATAGGTTCTTAAAGTGTAAATATTTAAAATTTTATAATGTTTTTATACATTAATTCAATATTAAAATGATTCCAATGACCAAAATTAGAATAATTAATATAAAATGGAATTAATTTTACATCAATATTAATTTAAAATATAATTTAATATTTTTTGTAATTTAAACAGAAAGTCAATTTTCAATTAGAATTTGGTATTTTTTCACTATTCATCAAAAAATGATTATTCTTAGAAAAATTAAAATAAATCACTGTAATCTAATCTTGATATCCCTATTTCAAATATGAAGTTTATTTTTTCATATAAATTTTCTAAAAGTGGGAAAAATTCATTTTAAATTACATGTAAAAACATGACTAATTCATTTAAAGAAAAATAATGTTTTTTTGAAAAATATTTATTTTTCTTTAAAATAATTCTTATTTTATTGATAAAAAATAAATAATAATAAAAAGTTTAAAATATTTATTTTCATAATTTATTCAATCCTACTCATACCCACTATTCCAATGAATTGGTAATAACTATTATATTAAATAATCATATTAATAGTATATTGTTGTTCATTAAAGCTCGGTCTTGAATGTAGTACAAGATATCAAAGAAAATAATTGTTTCATGTAATGAAAGATAAAAAAATGTTTCATATAATGAAATATATTTAATATATTTAATTTATTTTAAAAATATATATCGTAAGTTCTTAGGGGGTTGTATTCCCTTCTAATATTGGTGTTACATGTTAAATAAACTATTGAATAAAATGTTATTATTTTAGAATTATGGGGTGTTACCTTATCTACTCCTTAAAAAACAGTTTCCACATAATTTAAACTTGATATACATAGTAAGAGGATTAATATATTGAAATACAATTATTATAAAATCCACATCTCAAAAAGAGTTAGTAAAATATCATCTTAATAAAAGAGGAAGGGAAGTACCAAGGTGATATGGAATAACACATGAATAGGTTTCCAAGTAGGAGAAGATTAGTGTAAAGTGAAGATATATACATGGAGGAAAAGTATAAATAATTATATAGAGTGATTTAGGTCATTTATCACAAGAAATTGAATGATCAATGGAAAGTTAAGTGCCTCAAAACCATAAATCAAATAGGTATAAAAAAGGTCATTGATATCATGAGAAATAATGATAATAAGATTGAATTTTATTTTAAGATCCTTTTTAATAAAGTTGAGGAATTTTTTTTCTATATAAGAATGCATGGAAATAAATTTACTTGATATTTTTCTAATTTATAATAATAATTTCATCCTTTGGTTTTGCTCTGATAAATTTCAAATTCATCACTTACTATAAGAAATTAATATACAAAAATGAATTTTTTATTCCTAAAGCACTAAAATTTACTTTTAATATATTACAAGATCCATTAAACAAGTCATTAAGTTTATGTATAACTATTTTCCAAAACCAATATGGTTATTACATGTTATCCAATAAATTAATATCTAAAAATCAAAAGTAACACAAATGGCTCATCATTGATATTTATTTATCATCATTATTATTATTTTAAAATCTTTACTTAAAAACAATGTCATATTTACAAGGGAATCACATAGGCCAGTGGTAGGAGCTAAACCCTTATCATTCTTTAGTCATGGGTTCAAGCCACATGGAATTTCCAGATGTGACAAGTTTTCACCTTACATACGGGTTGTCCTTTTTATAAACTATATTAATATAATTCATATAACATTACCAAACAGTATGATGGATATCATTTAAATAAAATTAATCATTAAATAAACTTTTTACTAAGGGTTTCAATACAAACCGAATACATAAATACACCACCCATTTTATTTCTACATTTTCCTTCCTTGGTCTAGGGCTTATCCTTTAGAAGAGGGAATTGACTCAAATAATGAATAGGATTCCCACATTTAATACAAGACACAATAAACAAATTCTTAGGGTGAGATTTTTTTCCTTCTATCTTACACTTTATCTTTCCTCCACAATTATTCGATTTATTCCCTTCCTTTTCACACACAATGCATTTCCCCAATCTATTAAGTCACTTTCTTGAGTGTCTTCTTCCACATTTCTTACATTATGGTGAACTAGTATTCTTTCCTCCATGGTCTCCGTCATTCAATATCTTAGAGAACTCCATCCTTTTCTTCTTTGGTGAGTCTGGAAGTGGGTTAAGGTATATGTTCTTAAACATATTTTTGGAAAACTGATTAGGCATAATAAATATATATTTAATACATTACTCATCTCATTTGGTTGCTTATATCCACCAATTTTTTCTTTATAGCCATGTTAACATGATTCCTTTGGGTTCCATCAATTGATTAAAATCAAGAATCATAGTGTGAGCAACAATAATAGTTATGGGAAAACCATATAATCATTTATAGTGAGTCTAAATTATGACACATTATTTTAAATCTAACACACCTTAGGTTTAATCCAGTTCATTCATTATCATTATCTATTAAAATAACTCATAATTTTTTTAAATAAAATTTGAATTATCCTAATAAACTTTCATGGGGTTTTCAAAATAGGTGCACAATAAGTCCCATTTTTAGTACCATATAATTCTTGAGTCAAGTCTGACATAGATTTTTTGGAGTTATTTCCCCTATGTACCTCTATTCCAAGACCAATTCTACTTGTATTATATAGGTAGTGATGTGTTGTAAGGAAAAACTATATAATATCTACCTTACCAAAACATTAAGATGTTCTTCCATACATACCCACAATTTAAATCTTATGTCTATGTTCCATAATCTATGTTTTCCAAAATCTAGTTCCCAAGTATTATACTAAAATTTCTTTGATACTAAGTATAGTGACCCTAGCCTCAGCATTCCTAGTGCCAGTGATCTCTTTATTATATTGGAATAATATATAAGGAATCACATCTCGAAGGACTAAATAGTTTAGTAGTATTGGTAATCCATATACATACATGATTCCCATATTAAATTTGAATGAAAAAATTACAATTTTTTTAGAATAGATTTATTCATTATAGAGTATCATTGTATATCAATCATAGTACAATTAATGGAATCCTAGGGAAAGGAAAAAAAATAAGGGTGAGCTTAAATGCTCAGTAAGGGTTAAGTATAACAACATCAATAATGAATAAATGAGAATAATAAATATGGAAAGGTAAATAATAGAACACACGTTCCATGTATATAATTTAACTATAACAATCAATATTTCATGGTAAATAACTATACACACATTCCATTTGAATAACTTGAATATCACAACAAGATAAGGAATAATCAATCAGAAAAGGCAATTAACTGAAAATCATTCCATTTAGTCAATAACTGAGAATGAAATGCATCGAGAGATAATATCATGGATAAAATATAATGGATAATAATAAATGAATTATAAATGAATTAAATTCTTAATTATTGGATTCTATGTTTCCTAGGTACATGATAACATTTACATCAATAACTTTTAGAAGATAGTTTAAAACATACTGGGTAAAAACCCACCTAACTAATTCTAAACAACTAATTCATTCACTGAAACCATCGATGAAACCAGGAGATATCTATAACTAATCCCCACCCATGTCATACATTTCCAAATCATTCCTCATATATTGAATAATTGGTTTAATTCATAAACATTATGCCTTATCAAAAAGTATCTATATTGAGTAAGGGATAAATATTTATCAAAATTTCCCAAGTTAATCAAATAGATTTCAAAGTGAACACCTTATGTAAAAATGGTATATGATTTAGTAAATAAGGTGTATATTTAGATAAAATTTAATATATACTGATCATAAGATAGAGAACATTTCAAGGGAAAGTTACTCACTATAAAAATGAATTAAGGAAGTGAATGTCAATGAATTCCTTATTCAAAATGATCATAAACCACTCATAAAAAGAATTAGAATGGTATAAATACAATGTATATCCATTAGAGTAAGAATAAATGTTTTTATGAATATAATTACCATAAAATATTTTTAAAAAACATTAAATATGAAAATATCCATTTTATTTTGAAAATCATTTTCTTTAAAAATAATTTTAAAAACAATCTATTTTAAAATATATTCATAATCTTGAAAAGGTAGTTTAAAAGAAATGATGATAATTATTTTTGGTAATTATATAAATTCCATAAATGATAAAAATAAAATTCCCCATTCACTTTAAAAAGGTTAGGAGATTTCCTTTTTTAGAAAATAACGAGAATATTCCTTTCACATTTTCAGTAAAATCCAAATGGGAATTATTTTGAAAAAGATATAAGAATCATTTAAGAAAATTTAAAGTGTAAAAATGGTTGAAAATTAATTTTATAAATAAATTTTTAAAATTTAAAATATTTTTTAAAACATATTTAGAAAACATAGTTTTGAAAAAAACATATTTTTGACCGAATACAGAAATAAAGTCCCATTTTCTTGAAAATCATTTCTAAAAAATATTATTTACAAAATAGTAGAAATATGGTACTATTACATGAAAATATAATTAAAAAATATAGGAATAAAATATTAATTGGGTTTATTAGGAATTGGTTAATTAATTTTCTTTAACTAATTTTCAAGAATAAACAATCTTTTTTAGAATGAGTTTATGAAATAAACCCTTAAATTGATCAAAATATTGAAGTGAAAAATAATAAATTTATTGATTATGTATATCAAATATAAATAAACATAAAAAAGTTTAAATAAACATAACATAATCAATATTAATTAAACACATAATATTATCATGACGTAATCAATTAAATAGAAGTTTAACTTAATGAGTGGAATTTGAGTTAAGAAATCTATAACCTTATGCTTCCTTTTAGTTGAAATTTATTTAACATACTATATAGTGGTTTTCAAAACGTTATTAACATATTTAAGAATAATTTTAATATTTATAATATCATATATTATTCTTTTACTACATCTTATTACCCTCTCATTAAAAATCTTTCATTATTTTCATTGTTTTGGGTGTTAATTGCCTTATTTTCTCATGCATTTTTCATCATAAAAGATCCAATTGTTACAAATATTATATAGTTATATCATCTAAATAACTTTAATTATAACTTATTAGCATATTTTTATATCAATTTTACCTTTAAAACAAATCATGAATGATGTTTATGAAAAATGATGTACGTTACAATCATGAAGACGGCAGGTCATACATATGCATGAGTAACATTACCATTTTCACTGATCATTATGAAAAAGGTGTAAGTAATTTATTACCATTATATAATGATAATGATATCATTAATATCATATTATATACTTATATATATCATTCATGTTATGTGGTGATGGAAATAGAGTCACATCGCTTTGTGAAGGCGGTAGTCCACAAATACTTGAACTATGTTATCATCTTTATGTGAGTGAAAAGGAAAGAAATAAAATGATCTATATTATCTTAAAATAATTATAAATATTTCATGAATATAATAATTATGAAATTTAGTTTACATATTATCATTAAATTTATCTTTATAACATTACATGTGAAGCATTAGTGAAAGACGAATCATATCACTTCGTGAGGCGGTAGTCCGCCGTGCAAACGAGCGACATTATCGTATCTCATAAGAAATGGAATAAAAAAATATATATGATATAGTGACTTCAAAGATATAAATACGTTATAAAGATAATATATATAATTTATATCCATCTTCATACCCAACCTTGAGTGGTTGAAATGAAAAAACGAACGACATTAGTTCACGAGGTGGTAGTCTGTTATACACACAAACGATGATTTTGTAAAAAATTTGATGTGATATTGGAATAAAATAGTTCATAACCTTATTATAAAAAAATCCTAGTATCTTTAATATACTGAGGGTATTATATCCGAATGGTTTAATAAAAATTGATGTATGTGGAGAAAAATATATTATAAAGATGATTATTGGATAACGTTACCTTTTCTTCGGCTATCTTCCTTTGGGTTTCACTAAAGCCTTTAAAGGTTGGATTTATTCCAAAAATAATGATTATAGAATGATTGTAGGTAATTTTTGAAGTTATTTTGTTAGGACTTTTCCAGAACAAGTTGTTTTTAATGTATGAAGAAGGGAGTAGAGTCGCTGGCCTTTTAAAAGTGGGGGAGAGGACACACTTGAAATTTTTAGAAAGGAATTGGGTACCCACACGTTTTTCACATGTGCCAAGAGTAAATAATGGTATATAATATAACCTTATAGGTTTAATTATATAAATATGGCTATAAAATAGTTTTTAGATAATTTTATAGTTTATTTTTATCCTTATCTTTTTAGTTTAACCCCATGGTAAATCCATTTTTACCTTAACTGTGATAATTAATTATTACTACATTCCCTATTAATTTTTTTAAAATATTAATTTGACCTTACTATAAATTATAAATTATTTTTATTCCAAATATTGAATCCATATTTCAAAATTAAATTCACATAAGTAAAAAAAATTTAATTTAAAATTAATCCTGAAAACATGATAAGAGGGTGGGTTTTTAAAGTAGAAATGTTCAAAATTATACAACGTTTTTATATCTAAATAAAATATTAAAATGTTTAAAAATAAATAAATTTAATAAATTGATAAAAATTTTAACTAATTTTACTTTAAAACTAATTCAAAATATAATTTATTATTATAAATAATTTAAATAAAAAGACAATTTCAATTAGAATTTGATATTTTTTCTCTATTCATCAAAAAATGGAACTTCACATAAAAATCTAAAAATATAACAATTAGATAATTTTGATATTTTAATTTCAAATATAAAGTTTATTTTCTAATATAAATTTTCTTAAAGTGGTAAAATGCATTTTAAATTTTTTTTGCAAAGAGAGACTAATCCGTCTTTTAGAAAAATACTATTTCTTGGAAAACATTTATTTTTATTTTTATTATTTAATTTATAATCAATAGATAATCAATAAAAATGTGTAAAATATATATTTTCATAATTTAGTTAATCCTATTCAGACCTACCATTCTAATGGCCAGGTAATAACTATTATATTAAATAAAAATTTTAATAATATATTATTGGTTGGTAAAAATAAGTCTTGTGTATAACGAAATTTATCAAAGAAAATCATTGTTGCATGTAACAAAAGATAAAACCAGTGTTTCATGTAATGATGTCTATTTAAGAGAATAAATTTATTTAAAAATAAATATATCATAAGGTATTAGGGTGTTATATTCCCTTCTAATCTTGGTGTTTTGTGTCAAATACTCTATTGAAAATAATGTTATTCTTTTATAATTTAAGGGTGTTATAGTAATATTGGGTTGTAGGGTTTCTTCTTATTTATACAACATTGATTGAGAATTTATTGATTATAATAAACTCATCAATACAATTATTATGATTCCTCTACCCACATTCTTTTTTTAGTATCAATAAGTACAAGGAAAGGATTGGAGAGATAGCCCTATAATCCCAAGCATAAGAAATAATGGAAAATATAAAAAATTCGATCAGTCTTATTTTTCATTACCTTAAATAACTTTGTAATTTGGACACATGGTACTCTTGTTCATCTCCTCAAATATTATTCAAACCATCTTAGGAACAATCTTAGAACAAATGTGAGGCTAACTCATAGTTTCATCACAATCGACCACTCAATGGTATGGGTGGGACCCTCCACTACTTATAGATTAGATACACATTGCTCAATGACCTCCTTCCTTGTGCTGTCAAATTAAAATATAATAGACCTATAATATGGATATTAAATATCTTATATAACTATCTTGAAATGGACCATTTACTATGGACACAAGTTTTATAACTCATCATATCTTCCTTTATTTGTGGAAGACCTCCTTTGACATGAATTATTGTGTTGTAGCATAAGACACTTTTCTCCCTGACTAGAATTACATTTATTTTTCATGATCTAGGTATCGATATGTGATAGAATCCCCTCACCATTTCATGTAGACCCTCACAAAAAACCTATCATCCATGTGACATGGAACTCAATAAATTACTCTTACATGTATTTACTATTATGTGAGTACCATTGCAGCGTGGTGTTTCAATTCATAATGAAAACTTACATCTATCACACTAGATTTACTCATATTCATAATTTTTTTATTCATATGAAATAATGTTGTGGTGAGGTTTACTCTTATACAGGGCATGCTCTAATGTTGCATATACTCAATATATTGGGATGAACACCAACCTAGAAAAACTAGGTTCCTTTGCATCTTCACTCAACTCCAAAGAGTCTCCAACTCATACATGAGAATCTAGTAAATAAATTTAGCATGAAAAAATTACAAAAATCATGATTTAATTTACTCAAGAGTCTAGTCATATAATTACATAGAAAAAAATATAAATTAGAAGAGTTTTTTAAAATGGATTATTCAAAAACCCCTTTAAATAATTTCTCCAAGTGATTTAATGAAGTTTCTAGAAAAATAAATGATAAATTAATATTTAGTAATATTATTTTAAAACCACTAATAAATATATAATAAATATATTTTTAAAAAATCATAGTAGTTGATAAGTTGCTACTAATATAAACAATTAAAAGTGGTTTGTAACCCCTGCTAATCATATATATTAATATGCATTTATAAAATCTAAAAATATTTTATATATTTTATATTTAAATTATATATTTAGTAGTAGTTCCACATAAACTGCAATTAAATATATATTTTATTTATTACATAAATCTAAAAAAACAGTAGGGGTTAAAATCCCCTGATAATTTCCTAAATTACCAAGTGTTTATAACAAACACTATTTCTAAATTTTTAAAAATATTTAATAATAATAAGTGATCAAATTTTATATACTAATAATAATCATAAATGGTGTTGGATATGAATTATAAAACCAATACATAACCTAATAAATTTATTAGAATAATTAAAATTACAATGATTATATGAGGTACAAATAGCATGCCCAAATAGTTCAATCAAAAAATGAGTGTATGTTATGAGCTAATTGGAATATTCCACACATGTTGGATATGTCACTCCTTTCCAATTTGAGTGAGATTCAACCTCAAGTAATTAATATATCATTTTTTATTTTTTATTAATTAAAATATATAATAATAATAATCGAAACAAAATTAGGTCAGAACCCCTTTATTAAAGAAATGTATAAACAAAGCTCTAGGGTAGAATGAGTTATGAAAAAGTAAACCTTCTCTAATACTGAAATCCTAAAAGTAAAAATAAAAGTGAATAATAATTTTTTTTAGACTAATGAAACAACTGAGCCACCAAGGTAGCAAGCTAATGAGTCCGCTTTAAGGTAGAAAACTCTCTAAATACTCAGTCTAAGAATAAAGACTCGTATTTTAACATGTCATACCCACAAACTCATTTTATTTGTTTTATGTATTATTTTATTACTTTTGATCTTATCCTTCATTTATAGGTCTCTTTCTTTATAATTTGTGAAATTTAGGAAAATAAGAGTTACCACATGGTTCAAATATGATTATTTAAAACCATGGGGATATCATGAGACCCTTATTGATTTTTTAATAGAGGAATTCACATGATTGTAACATAGTTTACCAAAAAATGTGTGGAAATTTTGAAAAATATCAGGTAGAGATAGTGTGGCACAAATAGTTGGTGCATGGTTTGGAACACTATGCAACCAAACCATGCACCTTTCCTCGAAATTAAAAATGATGAAATGTTATATTTGACTCTAAATTTAATAAATAACTAACTCTTCTATTCTTACCCCACTCAAACTCCATACCCTCCCACACATGAAATTCCTTCCTCCCCTCCTCTAGTATTAGATTAAAGTGGTTTTCTTCAAGATTCGTAAAGGTAAAAACCGAATTAACTCCCCATCTCCTCTCGTTTTAGTTCCTACTTTACTATTTATTAGTTATCACTCATCATAAAATACATTGTGGTCTAAAGTACATTTTTTTTTGATTTTATTGGTGTTCATTTTTATGTTAATGAGTTTTTCTTTCCTCTACATGATCTAATTTGGAATTCTAAGTGGATTGTTTTCATAGGTAGAATATTTTTCATCATTAAAGATAGGAGATTTAAATTAATTTCCTTTCTTAGATTTAATGTTGATTATTTCCCCTATTAAATTTGTTTTCAAAGGCTTATAAGGGTATTATATTTTTTTTTCAAATTAATCGATATATTACATGTGAAAATAGTGCCTCTTTTATATCTTTGGATAAAAAAGTTTGTTTGGATAGAAATGAGACTTTATTATGAATTTGTTGATGTAAAGTAATATTTAAAAAAATAATATGTAATTTTGAAAAAAAATCCTGGGAACCATATGAACTTTGGTAGGTGAACTTAGAGTGGGATGAGGTCCCCCTCCACTATTTATACTAGTGGAGTATATATATGGTGCTCCTCCACTAGCATGTGACATGTCACTGGACATTCTCCATTAATTTATGTAATAACCCTAGTTAGTGATTTATATATTCTAGATTACCTAGTTCTAGTAACCATAGGGTGTCCATCCCATCAGATTATTTATAAATTTATATTTTAAAGTTTTTTCTTACATTGGATATTTTATATTGTAGCATCTATCTTATTAATTGTTTTTGATTAAAAAAGATTTATTTTACCTTTAGTTGTTACATTGAAACTATAATGTTTAGTATTTATAACATAGTTTTGATATGGAACACTAGGTTATATCCTCTTGTGATCATTTCTCACACAATATATACACCCAAGGGTGTATGCATAACTTGTTTTTTTAGATGAAAGAAAAAGAAATACACCATTAAGAGGTGGTGGATTCTCATACTAGCTTTATTCTGGTATATGGTAGTGTCATGGTGGTGGAGTGATACCCCATGTCACACAGAGAAGGGTTTAAATATTTATTTTTCCTTTTGTTATATTTTTGTAATTATATCCTACTGGTGGTTTTTTTCCATTATGTTATTTATTTTTATTCTTTTTAATTTTTATGCTTTGTGTTGATGTTTCTTCTCATTTATATAGGGAATGAATTTTCTAGTGTAATGTAAAATCTAGTTGGGTTCGTGGTTTAAACCCTAGCTTTGATTTATCCTTTGAGAAAATATTTCCCTTATGTTTGTGTTTTATACCTGATCTGGTGAATGAGTTTGGGGAAACTTAATTTGGTTCAAGATAAAATGGTATTAGATTCAGGTTTTTCCTCTACATTATTTGGGATGTCCTTATAGACAAGATATAGTAAAATTGGGACTCAAGGATAGACAATATAATGGGTGTTTATCCAACACTCTTAGTACTCCACCTTGAGTTGTTAGGGGATGTTATGAATGTTATCTTGATTTCATATTTTATTTATTCTTCATAATGGTCTCATTTCATGGGTTTCTTCCCATGTATATGTGAAGTGTATATGGATGAGTATGGATTGATATGTTTTATTATATACCCATTTAAGTGATTATTTAAATAAAATATAGTGACTTTGATTTATGATTTTATTACCTATTTTTATTTTTTTCCCTTAATTTTATTTTTTGTAGTTTTTTCTTCATCAATAAATTCCCCCACTTATCCCTCAAGAGGGAGTGGTACATAACTTTACACAACCCCCCCGTTTACCCGAACATGATAGAGGCTATTGTGATAATGGTTTAGACCATGGTCCATGGAGTAGGTCTAAGTCCTAAATGATCTAGAGAAGTGGTCATTTTCCCAAATCTGGATAAGGCTGAAGGGTTCCTTTATAAAAATTATCCATCATTCCAAGGAGGAAAATATCCTCAATAACATGAGTATTGGTTATAAAAGATTGAGATAATATTTATGTTCCTAGATACTTCAAATCCTTTGAAGGTAAAATGTGCTCCATTTATTCTTGAGTGACCTAGTATAATATGGTGGGATTTGATTGTTCATGATAAGAATCATGATAATCTAGAATGAAAATATTTTAAAGCAATATTTCTCACCAATAAACTCCCAAAATGATGGATTTTGAAAAATATAGAGAGTTATTGAGACTTCAAATGGGTTATCAGACTAAGATGTAGTGGGCCAATCTCTTTATTGATCTCATCATCTTTTTTACTAAGATAGTTTCAAATGATATTTTGAAATCTTGGAGGTTTTAAATAGCCCTTCTTCAATATATATGGTTTCTTATATTTATTTTTAAACTCCCAATTTTTTTAGAAGTTTTGGATTGATGAATCATGGTTGAAATTGATCAAGATAATATGTTAGGACCGATGGGTACTTATTCCTTACCAAGTAGAAGTGAAGATAGTTTTTTTAAAAAATAATAGGAAGTAGGTAAATCCATGAAGGGGTGGTATTAGAGGTTTTTGATCTCCACCCAAAATGAAATCTTCTAATTCCACCGAGAACAGGAATCCCACATGTCATCAGTGTGGTTGGAAGGACATAATAATATTACATGTCTAGAGACACCAAAGGATTTCCATCGATGTGTTCAAATGGTACATATATATAGGTTTTAAAGAGTGAGTCTTCTGGTAAGGAGCGGAGAGGGGTCCTCATATCATAGAGGATCCCAAACTCAGTTTGAGACACTAAGGGTAGGATGATATCACTTTTAGGGTTGAAAAGGCAAAGGGGGGTCATCTCATGGGAAGATCGTATTGAGAACAGAACCCTAGTATTATGGTCAGATGAAGGATCAAGAAATGAGTAAGCAACTTGATATAATGGACTAAGAATTCATCAAGTCTTGGGAGGTAGAAGTACACTGAGAGTAACTATTCTTATAGAATCATCTATGTTAGTTTATTTGACACTTCTTCCTCTAGCTCATTTATTTCTTCTTAAATAGTAGACTTTATAAACCTTCTATTGGAGTTTATGACTTATACCATGGAAATATCAACTCCACCAAGGAAGAATATGGAGCATAGTCTTCAGTTTCAATGTTGTATCATATCATTATGTAAGGTACAAGTGTCTTGGGATTTCCTCATTTTGAAAATAGACCTATTTAACATTATCACTGGGATGGACAGGTTTATCACCTTTAAATATCGTGTATAATCTTATCATAGGAGGGTTTCTTTCAAGGAACTTTATTGGAATGTCTTTCTATTCCAAGGTAAATGGGATCCCTGGTCCAGCTAAGTGACGCGTACACTTCCTAAATTGGATAGAATATTATTCCAAGACTCTTATTTTCTCTGGGATGCCGATGATAAGAATCTTGGGAATTTATTACCTACCATGGTCAAGAACTTCCCAAAAGTGTTTCCAGAGGATTTATTAGGGTTTCCAACTAAGTGATAGGTATATTTATACATTTAACTAGTTTTAGGAATGCATCCCATATCTTTTTCGTATTACCATATGGATCCAACTGAATTGATAGAGTTGAACATATAGATAGATAACTTAAAGGCCAAAGGTTTTATTCAACCGAGCGTGTCCCCTTGGGTTCCCCCATGTTTTGTTTCTAATAAATATGATGGTTATATCTATCCATGTATCGATTACCAAAAGTTAAATAAGTTAATGATTAAGAAAAAACACCACATGCCTCATATTAATGAATTATTCAATCATTTAAAAGGACCACATTGGTTTTCAAAGATCGACCTCCAGTCAAGGTACTAGTAACTCAAGGAAAGGGATGTTGATATTCCTAAGAAAACATTATGAAGCCTCTTTTAAAGAGATAAAATAGTGTATGGCCTCATCCCCAATTTTGACTCTTCCTAAATCTGTTCAGGACTATCTGGTTTATTGTGATGATTTAGGCATGGGTTTGGGTTGTGTTCTAATATAGGGAAATTATGTAGTGGATTATTATTCTCAATATATTTAGAAAAATTAAAGGAACTAACCTACCCCTAAAATATATTTAGAAGTAATTATTAATATGATTAAATTTTATAGGAATTACCTATTTGGAGAGAAGTTCACAATGTTTACTTATCAAGAAATTCAAAGTTATATTTTCTCTCATGACAGATCCTCAGGTAGAGAGTATGGGTAAATTACCTTTTGAATTTTGACTTTTTTTCTTACCTACAAACTGGGTGAAGTTAATTTATTTTATGAATATTTTAGAAAAATTATCCATCTCAATCAATTAGGGAACCTAGTGAAGAGAGTAATCTCATGAGCCTTATGGAAGAGCTTCACATAGATGTGAAATAAAATAATAATACATTATTTCTCAGAAGAATCCAGTTGAATCCTTCCCTCTATGAGATCTTTTTCTAAGAGATTGTAGGGGATAATAAGTGAAAACATGGTCTAATGGATTTATATGGTGGAGGAGACCACTAAGAAGTGGTAACTATCTTCAGGGGGATCTATTTTCTTCAGAGGCGGGATAATGGTCTCTTATTTAGTAAGGAAGGTGGTCAAGAAGGACTTAAATCGATCCCAATGGGGTTTCCACCCTAGTGAAACAAAGATATACTATGATATATAGTAGAAATATTTTTGTCTAGGTATGAGGATATAAATAAAAAACAGGGTGTTTTGGTGAAACAACTATCAACAGGCAAATACCTAACACCAAAACCCTTATGGATTGATCCCGCATTTACTTATTCCCACCTAGAAATAAGAAAAGGTGTCCATGTATTTCATTATCAAACTACCTCATACCCCTCAAGGATGTAATTCTATTTGGGTCATGATCGTCTGGTTGAATAAATCTTTTCACTATATAACAATTTAGGAAATGATGATTGTGGTGGAACTTAAAAATTTATATGTGTAAGTGGTTGCAAAACATTATGGAATAAAATCATACATTATAACTAACTAAGACCCTAAATTTATATCTAAATTCTGGAAGGTTCTTTAAGAGGTAATGGGAACCTAGGTGAGGTTGAGTACCACTTTATACCCCCTGAGAAATGTAAAAATTGTGTAGGCTAACCAAATTATGGTAGATATACTTCAGGCACGTGGCATCAAATTTAGTGGCACATGGGATACTCATCAAGGATTGGTTTAATTCATTTATAATAATAAATACCAATATTATATCTTGATGACCCCATTTGAGGATATCTATGGAAGACTATGTCATTCTCCTTTACGCTAGATGAGTGTAGGTCCTAGAGTCTCTATAAGGCATATGTCAGCCATCCTAATTGAAATTTTGAGTTTGAGGTAAGTAACTAGGTGTTTCTGAAGGTGTTGCACCATTTGGAACATCATAGATTAGGGAATCAAGGGAAGATTTACCTGATCTGTGTTGTTCCTTTTGTGATACTGAGCATGTTAAGAAGTTTTAATATAGAATATATTTTACACCTTAGTTAATAAAAATTATTAATTTATAATGTGTTTCTTAATTTAAGAAGTACCAACCTAACTAGTCTCATGAGATCAATTGGTAATAGCTTGAATTGGAACTATATGAGTCGATTACTAAGAAACATGTTCATATCATTGGATCCTAAATAGGTTTCTCTGTGAGAAATATATTTTATTAGTTTGTGAGTTATGGAAACATGGATCTAATTCACATTAAACATGGGAGTGGGAAGTTCACATGAGGGTCCAATGGCCTTTTTTGTCCTTATATCAAGAGTCAAGTTCACTTTTGGGGGAAAGAAAGTGAGATTGTGGGGAGAATTTTCCCAAAAATGACCCCATTTTTAGGAATTTTATATATTTAATTATATATATCAATCAAAGACTTTGTTTCTGGGTATTTTTATTTAAAATTATGTATTTTTTTAAATAGGAGTTTCCACATGGTTGCTGCATTGTTGGTGAAAACCCTACGGAAACCATGAAGCACATATGCAGTTTTAATAGAGGCATTTGTATGATTGGAATATAGTTTAACAAACCATATGAGATGAAAATATAAGTTAATAGGTATAGACAATGTGTCCCATACAGTTAGAACCTTGTTTAGAAAATCATGTGGTCAAATAATGCACCTTCCAAGAAATTAAAAATAATAATGTCCTTTCCCCACTCACATGAATTACATCCCTAACTCTCCCATTCACACCCCACTCTACCTCCTACCCCTCACACAAATGAAACTACCTCCTATCATCTATATAAAAACCCTAAATCTAGTATCATAGAGTGCCTACTTTATTACATTGACATAAATTACAAGGAATCACATTACTAAGGAACAACAGGTTTATTAATATTGAATAACTAAATACAAAATTTATATTTTACATTATAAATAAGATATAAATATAACAAAAGAGAATATTATTCATCCTTGAAACTCATTAAAATATTCCTTCTTTATTTATTGGGTAAAGGAAAAAATTATAAGGGTGAGCTCAAATGATCAATATAGGTTAAATACAATAAAATATATCCTGTTAAAATAAGACAAAATCATTATATCAAGATAAATAACTAAAAATACATTCCATTTAATCACCAATTTGAGCATGAAATGCATCCATAAATAATATAAATGTAGTATTATCAGGGATAATAATAATTTAATTATTAATAAAGGAAATTCATAATTTCAAATGTATTGATCAAGGAATTATAAAATTTTCAAATATGGGTTGGTATACACCAAAAACCAATTTAATAAGGATAACAAAATGGTTTTTCAAATGAGATCTATCGATTCATCTAGAGGGTATCTATAACCAGGCCCCAAAAAAACTACATGTTCAATGAATTCACCATATATTTAATGAAAAATTTAATTCATAAATAATATGACTTATCAAAAAAATATTTGTATTGAATAAAGAATATATAATTTCATGATTTCCCCAGTCAAAATAACTTTCATAGTGAAACACCGTATGTATAAATGATATACAGTTTCTGTAATAAGAATAAACATGATACAAATAATATGTATATTGAAGTGACATATAATTTCTATTTAAATATTATCATAATAAATTTAATATTTTAAGACAGCGTTAATTAATATAAATTTTTTAATAGATAATAAATATAGGTATTATAATAAAATCAAGTCTTTTCGAGAATAAAAGAAAATGGAACTAAAATATTTAAAATATATTTTCATTAAATAATTTTATTTTTAAAACCATTAGAAACTTTTATAATAAGTGAAATATCATAAAAATTTATGGTAGTGGGAAAATCCGTTAACTCCATATACATTAAAATGAAACATTCATTTTGACTTTTTATAAAGAAAGTGAAAAATGACCCTTTTAGAAAAAATTATAAATATTCCTTTAATTTTTTTTTACAAAATTCTATGGTGACATAAAATTTACTTATTAAATAATTTTAGTAAACAAAAAGGACTTTTGTAGAAATTTTTTGATCAATATGGACATGGAATAAAAATACACCCGATCAAAAAGAGAAATAAAATCAACTTTTATTTTAAACATTTATTTTTTAATTCAAGTTCCAAATAGATAAAAAGTTAAAATAAATCATGTAAAATAATTAAATATATATATTATAAGAAAATATATGTAATTTATAAAGTATATATTATAATATCCCTTCAATGAAAATATAAGCAATGCAAAAAAATGAGATTTTAAAATAAATTCTTACCACTTTTTTAATTTTTAAATTTTATCTCATTGAAAGAGTAAACTAGAATTGAAAATTTTACTACCATGAATAAATATATATTCATGTTATAAAAATTATAGGGTTATTATATATATCACATAAAATAAAATATGTGATAGTAACCAAATATGTATCAATGGAGTGGAAACTGAGATGATATCACTTACCTCGGGATTCCACTAATTTGAAAATGATTTAACCTGATGAATAATAAATTTAGATTTATTATAATTATATAAATAAAATTATAAATATTATATCATATATTATCCACTTATAACATATTATCACTCATTGGTTAACAATCCTTCATTATTATCATTATTTCGGCTGTTAACTAATTTGTTTTTTCATGTATGTTTTGATTTGGAAGTTATTTTCCTTGTGCCTTGTTGATGAAAATATTATATCTATAAAATTAATCACAATATAAAAATAATACATATTCATTATATTCATATTTATAATCATACATGGAAATAAGGCATGAAAAATGAATCACATCACTTTGAGGAGGTGGTAGTCCACATGTATGCATGAGCGGTGTTATAATTTTTTAATGCGTAGAATAGTAAGTAAGCATATAATATATTACATTTTATAGTAACAATGATTTCATAAATCTAATATATATTCATTATTTATATCATTATGACTAACCATGTGAGGAGGTGATGGAAAACAAATTACATTGGTTCATGAGATGGTAGTCCGATGTACACACGAACGATTTTTTTTGTTTCTTATTTGATGCTGAAGAAGATGAAAAAATATTATAACATAAATATAATGACATATTATTATATTTTATATAATTATGTTATTATATTTTAATTTTTAGACAATAATTTATGGTGGTAAAAGAAGAATAAAAAATGAAAGTGTTCAGTTAAGATGATTACCTCTTCTTTGAAAGAGCTCATTTAGATCTCCTCTTAAGAACCATATGGTAAGTATTTTTTTAATACCATGAACTATATATTGTGGATAAGGATGTTTGGGATATATTTTGGTAGGCTTTTTGAGATTAATGACTTAATAGATGCGAAGAAGTGAGGAGAGTAGATTCCATTTTATATGTGAGGTGGATGGAACCCTTGAATTGTTTTCAAAGTTTTAACATATTATTTAGTTACTTTATTGGAAAAGTGGATAATAATTGAGTCTATTTTGAATTTTATATAATATATAGTCAATAATAAATTCAATCAATAGAATTTAGATATGTTTTTAGGTCATTTTATCCATTATAGATTTAGATTAATACCCCTAGTAAACCTATTTTAAACATAACCATGGTAGACAATTTTTACCATTTTTATTGTTCCTAATGATGAAAAATGAAATTGAAATCATTAAAAAAAATTAAATAAAAATTTTAGATATATAAACCATTTTATTACATTATATTTTTATAAGTGGTAGAAATTAATTTAAAAATAATCCTACAAAACGCGATGAAAAATGGGTTTTCATGAAAATTCATTTTTTAAGTATAAGATGATCTTACATTAACTATATGAATAAAATAAATAATTATAGGAATTTAAATTTATATTTTTAAATTTATAATCTATACATATTAGTCAAAACATTTTTTTATTAGGTATTATTTTAATTAATATAAATGGAAAATAATTATTCATTAAAAAAAATCTTTATGAAAATATCCCTTTTTCCTCCAAATGATCTTCTCATTATTTATATTAAATAGAAATTAAATACATGGTTAATTATAAATTTTATAAAAAATTATTATAAATTAAAGTCTTGTTAGTTAAATACAACATTGTTAATTATTTATAAAATCATATTACGAATGGAAAATTTAAAAACTCATTATTGGATTATTTTAACAAATTTTGTTCAAAATCAATATTCTTACTATAAAATTAGAATTTTTGTTCCATGAAATATTAAATTGTAAAATTTACTATAGTTTTATGAAAATAAAATTTCCACATACTATAATTTATTCTCAGGTGTTGCATTCTTCACTCCTTTAAAAATTTCATCCTCAATATTTTCATGGATATTAATTTCTAAACAAATGAGGTTGGTTCTTATTCATAACATCCCAAGATTCCCACGTTTCTTTCTTGATTTTATGATTTCTCCAAAGTAACTTTTCCAATTGAGTTGTCTAATTCTACAACACTTGTCCTCTTGTTTCAGAAATCTGGACAAGATATTTACAGTAATATAGATTAGTTTCCAATTCTATTTCTTTAGAGGTGATAACACGTGTTGGGTCAAGAATGTACTTCCTTAACAATGATATATTTAAAACATCATATACTTTATAGAGTCCAATTGTAATTTAAAAATAGAAATTCATAACTCCAGTTATTTCTATAATTTCAAAAGGTCCAATGCACATGTGGCTCAATTTTACTTTCTTATTGAACCTTATAACACCCTTACATAAAGATAATTTAAAGAAAAAATGATCTCCCACTTGAAATACCAAATATTTCCTTTGGTTATCAGTGTAGATCTATTACCTAATTTGTGTTATTTTAATATGGGAATGAATATAACTTACCTTCTCTGTTGTATCCATAATAAGTTCCGGTCTTACAATATTCCTTTCACGGACATCATCCCAATAGGTTAGAGTAAGAAATTACTTTAAATATAATGCTTCAAATAGTGCCATTTTAATACTTGAATGAAATCTATTATTATTGGAAAAATACACCAAATGTAAATAATGATCTTGTAAACATTTAATGTCAAGTTATCACATCCTCAAGATGTATTCTAATGTTTGAATTTTACTTTCAAACTATCCATCAATTTGAGGATGATAAGAAGTGATCAAATTAAGACCAGTATCAATAGCCTTATGAATAATTTTCAATATATTCAATGTAAATAATTGATCAATAATAGAAAAATAGAAATAGTTTCACCATAAATTATTAAAACATCATTAATATTGAGTCGTACAAGGCGATCAAGAGGTAAATATTATCTTATAATAGGGAAATGTGTAGATTTGGTAAGGTGATCAACAATAACCCATATAGAATAATTATTTCTAGGATTATTTGGTAATCTAGTGAAAAAGTCCATAGTAATTTTATCCCATTTTCCATATACGAATAAGTAGATTTTGTATGAATCATATTGAATATTTTCTCTCATCCTTCAACTATTGAAAAACCTAAAATCTTGATACAAAGTCATAAATCTCCTACTTCATATTATTCCACAAAAATGTTCCTCAAATCCCTATACTTTCTGTTTCTAAAAGGGTATATAGAGAAATTTGGGATATGATCTTCATCTAATAATTCCATTTTTAGGTTACATATTTATGGAATAAATATCCTCTTTTTAAATATTATAACACCATATTAATAAATTAATCCTACCAAGCTATTATTATTTAAGACTTTAATCTTATTTTAAAAATTATCACCAGTAAGATGATAACTTTTTTTATTTTATAAGGAAGATTATTTATTATTCATTTTAAAAAGGAGTGATATTTTACCTTCCATAATCATTTCCATATCTATCTTAATTAAATCCATGAACAAAAGATCCCTATTAATACTCATTTTGGTTAGGACCTTATGATATTTCCTGCTCAATAAACCAACTACCATATTTTCCTTCCCTAGGTGGTGGTATATTGAATGATCCTAATCCTTGAGAAGATCTAGCCATAGCCATTTCCTCATACTAATATATTTTTGTTAAAATATTTATTTTAGACTCTTATAATATATTTATATCTCAAGTCTTCCACCATAGAGATAATGTATTCATTTCATCAATGTAATGATTTTTGGATACCAACTCAAGATCATTGATTTGATTGTTATGTTCATGAATCTTTAATTGTATTTATGTACAAGAAATAACTTTATCATTTGACATATGGACGCAACCAAGTCTTCTCATGGATACATAATTATATATAAAAAATAAATACTTTCCTAATTTTAGATTCAATATAAGATAATTGAATAATCTTCTCCTCAATTATTTAAAAAAATATTCATATTCCTCTATCCAAATGAACATAACCACTTTACATGTAATCTTGGTTAATGGGTTATCCAATTAGGAAAATATATAAACTAATCACTGATAGTAACCTACCAATATAAAAAATCTACATAAATTGGTTATATTCATTTGTGAAGGATATTATTTGACATCCTTTTTATTTGAAGGATCAATTGAGATTCCACCCATGGAGATAATATGGAAAATAAAGGAAAATTCTAGAAGCCAGAATTCCCACTTACTAAAATTACCATATAAAAATTTTCCTCTAAGATTATCTGGATTTACCCATAAGTGTTTTTATTTCTCCTTGTAGCTTTTATAGTACACCAAGATATCATCAATAAATTCCAAAATAAAATTATCATGATATTCCTTGAATACCATTCTCATCAAATCCATAAAAATAGAGGATGCATTAGTCAATCCAAAGGGAATTACTATAAACTTGTACTATCTATACATTATTAAAAATATTGTCTTTTTAATATCTTCCATATTTACTTAAAATTAAATATTCTCAGAATAAAGGTCAATCTTTGAAAAATATTCAAATCCTTGAACTTGATCGAACAATACATCAATACAATGTAGTGGATACTTTTTATTTATAATAAAATCCTGTATTTCCCTATGATCAATGCATAGCCTCATATATCGACCTTTCTTGTCAATGAAATGAATAGGGGATCCCCAAGGTGAAACAAAAAGGCATATAAATCCCATTTCACACCACTTTTATAGTTGTTTTGTCAACTTCTCTAATTCCATAGAGGACATTGTATAGGAAGTATTTGATATAAATCACGCATTAGGGATTAAATCAACAGAAAACATAACTTTATTCTCTGGTGGATATCTAGGTAATTCATTAGGAAATACATCAACGTATTCATGTTTAATAGGAATATAACCCATTTTAATATTACTTTTTCCATATTTAAATTACATATTCTATCATTCTTTAATATATCTACTTTTAATTTCATGTATGTTCTTTGGTTCTTGATGTTTTCCTTCTCCTCATCTGATTTATTTTTCAGTTGAGCCATGTTTGTGTAAAGGATTTGGGATTAAAAATAACTTGTGGAAGCTTAAATCTATGTTTCTTGTAAACCTTCTACCAAAATAGGTGGTACCACACCATAACACTCATTACCACACTGTAGAGGATTTGGCTATGTCATCAAAGTAGGGCTACACCATAGTTTTTCTATAAGGTTTGAGGACACAATAAAAAATGAATGGATACACCATAGTGACCTCAATCCTAGAGTTTTCACTATATACATCACCATGAAGGTTCATATAGTATGGTTTGTGCTATGGTTTCTTAGACCACACCTCAAAGTTGGGTTCTATGTCAGTTTCAGATGATTGTGGGTATTCGATCTCCAGGGGTTGTACATTTTTTTAGGAAGTAATGATTTTTATTTAAGGATCCTATGATTTGGTTTGAATTGATTTATTAGGGGTTTTAAAATATTTATCAGACACCTAATTATAATTACTATGCCTCTTCACTTGGGTTAATTCTTTAATTCCAAAGGACTGCATTAGAACACCTCCATGTCATACTACTCAAGATATACTATAGTGGCTCATTTTATTCTAACTATTAGACCATATTACCTTATATTTCACTATGGTGGTCTATTCTAGTGTACCACAACATCATGTTTTTATACCCTGTTCTATGGTGGTAAAATTTTCTCCATAACACCTTTCTTGCATCGTGGAGCCTCTTAGATTTTCAGAGGCTTCAACTGTTCCTCCTTGTGAATCCATCATCAAGGTATTATGATATTATTATCAATTAGGTGATTTCGAAATCTATTATTATTTTTTGAAAAATTTTATTCTTATATATTTTAATTTTATTTTCATATCAATTTTTAATGCTTTATTTGGGTAATGATAAATGGATTTTGAAATGGAATAGCATGAGATGAAAAGTTCTTGATAGTGATTGATTATTGATTTTCAGAAAAAGTTTTCTTGAATTAAAAGTATGACTATTGAAACATTTTTGATGAAATAAAAAAGAATGGGATATTTTTTGATTTGAAATTTGAATATTCAATTGATTTTGATAAAATCAGTTTCATATTAGTTTTTGATACAAAGTAATGAATTTTGATGAAAATAATTTGATGTTGGTTTTTGAAATAATGACATGAGTTTATGATAAAACCCCATTGAGGTTGGTTTTTGGAATAAAAGGAATGTTTTGATACTTGAGCTTGGGGCCAAATGAAATGATGATTCTGATGTTTTTTGATTGAATGATGGCCCCCTTGTAAATTTTTTAATTTAAGTTAAATCACATGTGATAATCAGTAGTTGAGCAGGAAGAACACATGATAGGTATGTATTATATTTTCCTAGAAATTTAATTAATTATGAAAAAATAACTAAACTAATTGAGGGCAGGGATATTATTCCTTAGGTACTTTTTTTCTTTTCATCCTTAGTAATGTTCCTTGTAAACTTTGGAAGTCTTACTTCACCAAGTTGTGTAAGAATCCTTATTTATATTACCTATGGGTCTCCTACCATGGTGATATGATTGAAAATGAATTTTCAACCTTATGATATAATTTTACTCATGTTAGTTTTTATGGAAATTCATATTCAGGATCTATTTTTTAAAATATTTTATTCATTCCTATTTGATAAATATTCTTGATTATGCCTCCTTTGGTGGAAAATATATTATACCAATAATCTAAAATTCATTGGAAATGATTCTTCAATAATGTTTTTATATAAACTATGAAATTTTTCCATGATTTTTTTACATTAAGAAAAAATAGTTTATCAAATATGAAATTCTTATGAAGTGATTGGTGAAATAATATTGGGCTTCTATATTACACCATACCATTTCATTTAGGAATTTTTTGATTTACATATGAAAGGTCCAGGTAAAGGGAAGGCACCACAGGGGGGTGGAGGGTGTATATGACTTTCGGGACCTTTGGGAGTTGAAAGAACATGTTCGTGTTTTTGACCCATCAGTTGTGCTAGGTTGACTTACAATCTTTGAGACTTATATCAGGGTGTTGTAGACCCTTTTTCACTTGTAGAGTGTTTTATATAAGGATATATTTATTTTTCTATTGTCTTCTATTTCGTTTTTAATTTTAATAGTAGTGGTGAAATTATTCCCTATTTACTTTTATTGATTCCATGGTGATTATCGCCAACCCATGGGAGATAAGGAATGCCATTCGGGTCATATTAGGTACCATTTAGGTAGGTTATTTGGGTTGGTTCATGAAAAATTGGTATCAAAGGGTGGTTGAGCCTTATATTCAATGTCATTATTTAGTTTAGAACATGGTTTTTGGGACTAAAGGTGCATTGTACAAGTGAGTGTTTGGCCATATCTCATCGTAACAAGATTTATGTTACCATGGGTTATTGTGGAAGGTGTCTTTTTGAATAAAATAATGTTTTATTTCTATGATTTTCCTATAATTTGAATTGAGTTTTGTATAAATCTATTTATTCCCTCTTGATATATTTGATGAGTTCATGTCTCTTGGATTATATTTTCCTAGATTTTGTTTAGTACTTTTCCCCCATGAAGATATTTGAACATACATTGGGAGGGAGCTACTAATGAACCACAATAAGAGAACCCTCTAGTTGATCATAACCTTGTAGTGGTTGTTGTGTGTTTAATATAAGCTTTGTGCTAGATAACATCTGCTATTTTTGATTATGATGTAGAGGTTTTACCCTATAGGTGCACAAAAAGAGATCATACCTAGGATTTTATTCATCTCAAACCACTATCCCTTTAGGGTACCAATGATTCTTAGGATTCATAGGATTATATTAATACATTTTAGTAGATCTATGAGTTTTTGGAGGTGATTGATTCTATTATGTTGAAACATAACACTTTCAATATTTAGGGGCCTAGTAGAGAGTAATGAGACTCGATAGTTGAGATTGGAAAAATTTGGTCTTGGATTAGAAAAACTTTTGGAAAAATTTCATGGAGTAGTTCTATTTAGGGTTAATGGTGTTGGCTAAATCGATGGAGTTCCTTAACATGTATAAAGGTAACCAAACAATGAATTAGTATGACAATCACTTAGTTGATATTGTTCACTTATTACCTAAGGTGGTTTCAATATAGAATCAAAAGGCCTAGATTTCTAGTATGGGTCTTCGACCAGATATTCGATCCTAGGTTTTCTACTCATAATCATAGCATATGATGATTCTTTGGATAGTTCTTTGATAGTAGAGATTTAATTGGATGGAATTTTAGGGATGATGATCGTTTATCCTACTTCAAGTGGAAGATTTTTGGCCCCTTTAAAGGGAATATAAAGTTTTATTGGTATCATGGTAGAAAACACAGTGGTGAATCACATAAAAAGAACTCCACTAAATCATCTATAGTGTTCAGTAAATACCCTCTTACACACTTTCAGTGTGGTCTGGTTAGGTACACTAAGCATACTTTCTCAAAGGAACCAAATAATTGAAACTCTTGTAGATTATTAGGACATTTACATAGTTTTTTTTCCATTTTTTACCACTATACATAGTTATATAGTTTTGTTAGTTATAATAAGATATATAGTGCAATTAGATGCTTAAAGAACAAAGGGGTTCCTTAAAAAAGAATTAATGTAAAAGATTCCTCACACAATGGCTGAATCTCCAGTTGAATAAGATACTGGGCCTACAATAGTAAGAGGTACTATTACCATTGCTTCATCTTTAGTGTCTTATTTATATTACCTAGGTTCCTCTCATTCCTTTATATCTACC
Organism: Viscum album; assembly: GCA_963277665.1. Classification (NCBI taxonomy): domain Eukaryota; kingdom Viridiplantae; phylum Streptophyta; class Magnoliopsida; order Santalales; family Viscaceae; genus Viscum; species Viscum album. The sequence continues at coordinate 190,306,950 of OY728147.1, forward strand.
GATATTTTAGAATTGTTAAATCTTTTTATGGATCTCATGAAATATATTATGAGGATTTACACTGTAAGGTCCCAACCTTAAACATTACATAATCTTGAATTAAGTTAATAATTCACATTGAGGAGCTTTTTAAGTTTATATATTTAGAGAATTATGTCATAAATTATTCATAAAAATTGAATATTACATATAGGAACTTCTACTCAGTGTCCTTTTTTTTCATAAAATGAAAACTCTAAAAAATGAAACATGTTTAGTTCCTTGTTTTTAACATCATGTCTTTTCCTTGATCCCATCATTGACCCTATTCAAATGTAATTCCTGTGAAAAACATTTCAAAAACTTGAGATGAGCATAAAAATATCAGTAAAGGATACACAAAGAAGGAAAACTATAATTTTTTCTAAACAACATGTAAACCATTAATACTTTATCATAAAGTAATACTTTTCATCTTAAATATGTATAAAAAAAACTTTACTGAATATAAGCTCATTGCTTACCCTTTCTATAACCAAAATATTACCCTAAAGCCCATAGAAAAACAATGTATATCATATAAAGGTAACTTGGGAAATAAACATACTTAAATGGAATAACCATATGATCGACTTCCACACATATCACTAAACGGAATAGCCATACGTCCGACTTCTATACCCAATGCATTGAAGGTTATAACGTAACCACCCATCCTTGGTTTATCACAGAACCACCCATCATTTGGTTTATCATGTAACCACCCATCAAAATTCCAATTACCATAACAAAATAATAACACATAAAACAATCATAAATGAAAAAAATAACATTTACACATTGCAATCACAATATTTTATTTCAATAAATTCATATAATCAATTCATTAAAACATTCAAAAGAAGAGTTTTGAATCAAAGTGTCCCATACCACTTTGAATATTTGTAAGTAATTTTAACTTTAAAAAATCATGTCCATATAAATAAATACTGAAAAAATATTTTGAAAACATGTACATGAAATAGAAGGTTTTAAATGAATAAATCTTTAAAACATTTAAAACGATGTTTTAGATAAAGTGTCCCTTACAACTTGAGAAACACTTGAAATAAAATCATTAAGGAATAAAGTTAAAAAAACTTTAAATATCATGAGAATATAATAATTCATGATATAAATAGTGAAAGGGTTTTATATACACATTATAGAATAATATATGTGCATAAAAATAATATATGCCTCAATGAAATGATATTGAGACGAAATCCCTTATAAAAATTTGGCAGCCTGACGACATCAATTTAAAATTCAGGAAATGTTTTTATGGGAGAGAAAAGGGTATCTCATCACTTTTTTATAACATGGATAGAAATAAGTATATATAATAATAGATCCCAATATAATAAAATGGAAATTAAAAGACATAACATAAAAGAAGTCTTTGACTAAAAGAGGAGGGTGAAAGGTTCCCTTACCTCGAGTTCAACTTGTCTCGTATGTTCCTTGTTCTTTCTGAATAATAAAAATAGATAATTTATAATTGTTTAAGAACCTTTTTCAAGTTTATTATTCTTTTTATATCAATTATTACTGTACTATAACAATTAGTTAATTATTTGAGTTCATATCGGACATTTTATCGATGTTTGGAACTTGAGTAGAAAATGAACTTGTTATAATAAAAAATTGTCCATGTGGTCAAAATTCCATTATCTATAGAATTATATTCATGATTTAGATATCATATATATCATATATACCTTGTATATAGGTATTTATAATTTTCCATATCATTTTGATATAATAAATGAAATGCATCGTTCATGGAGACGGTAAGTCGTACGTACGCATGAATGCTACTTTCATTTCTTTTTCATATTTAAAGGAATAAAAACCAAATTATACATATGTATATTATAACTAATGTATAATTTATACATTATATATGTTACATATTTTCATTAATTTCATCCTTTATATGTTACATGTATAGCATGAACAAGTCATATCACTTTGAGGGGGTGGTAGTCCGCACTTCCTCAAATGAAATTATCGTATTTATGTGTTATGGAAAGCATAAATGTATTCTTTAAATAAAAAATACATAAGAATATATATTATATAAATATTATATATACCATATATAAATATAGTTTCATCATAATGGTCACCATGAGAGTCAGTGCGAGATTATTGAACAATCATCATTTCGTGAGGCATTAGTTCGCCTTCCACAAAAATAGTATGTTATAAATCCTTTAGATGGAGGTGTGTGTGAGTGTATTTAGAATCCTTATCATAACAAAAAACAAGTAAATTTATGATAATGATTTTTTATTTAAAAAACAAATAATAAGAGCATAGGGAGTGGAGAATGAAAATAAAATAAAATAACTTGAGAGAAGACATTACCTTTAAATTAGGTAACTTCTTTTGATTTGAGCATAAGGGCTCTCATGAATTTTCTTATACCTAAAATAAGGCCTATTGTATGAATAAAGGTATTTTGGGATCATATTTGAGAAGAGTTTGTATGATCCAATAGTCTTGAGAGTTGTGAGTAATGGGTTAGAGGTGATTTCCTTTTATAAGGGGAGGAGGGGCTCTTTAGGAATGTTTAAAAATATTATTTTATTATAAACTGAATTTGGATTTCAAAAGGTCCTGAACTCATTTAATTATAACATGAGGTGATTATTTCTATAAATAATTACATCCAATGGTTTTTAGACAAGTTTAGGGACACTACTGGAATGTTGGGTTTTCCCCACAGTTACATACCAACGGTTTCATAGAACCGTTGGTGAAGGAGGTTTTTCCCAACGGTTCATTAGAACCGTTGGCATAGATGTTCCCTGGGAGGTTTTTTCCCAACGGTTCATGAGAACCGTTGGGATATATGTCTTTGGGGAGGTTTTTGCCAACGGTTCATCAGAACCGTTGGGATAGATAGCTTTTCCCAACGGTTCTCATGAACCGTTGGGATAGATGTATGCTTTGGGGAGGTTTTTCCCAACGGTTCTCTAGAACCGTTGGGATAGATATACATATGCCAACGGTTTTTAAAAACCATTGGCAAAGGTTCTCCCCAAATTCCCAGCCGCCTGTTCTCTCCCCCATTCGCAATACACAACCCTAAAACGGGAGCAACAGCCGATTTAGGCGATTTTGGAGGTACTGTCGGCCGGACCTTGAATCTTCCAGCTCTTCTTCAGTTTAGGCGATTTTGGAGCTACTACCGGCCGGACCAGCCTAAGGGTGAGTTTTCTTGAAAATTCCTTTTTGGATTTTACCCCTTGAACATGGGATGTCATTTGTGAAAGGTTATATAAATCGAATTGATTGTTCGATTTCTGAATTGAATTGTAAATTAAATTAATTAAGGGTATTTTATGGTTTGCATTCCCCTTTTAACACATGAATGCCAATTATTTTTTAACACATGTTTTAATTGTATTGCCTTGCCAATGTGAGTAAAGTAGAGACTATTCTATGAATCTATGAAATTGGATTGAATTTATCTTATATTTTATGTTACCATGTTAGATATATTATAACTAATGCATGTGATATCTTTATAGTCTTGTTAGGAGTGTTCTATTAAAAATTCCCATGTGAGTGCTTGAATTTTCATTGAATTGCTAGCCATTATGAGTTATGTTGAGACCATGATATGGAATTGATTGATTAAGCAAGGGAATCTCATTATCTTTTCATTACAACATGAGTAAATGAAGCTTCATTCTTTTCAGGTTATTATTTGATTGAGTCGCCATTTTGAGGTGAGTTGTATTAAATACCTTTGTTTTTGACCTTGGTATGTTTAATGAATTGTTTAAATGAAATGGAATTCATTAAATGAATAATAGTAAATAGTGATACGTGGATTCTATTAGGATGCCAGGTATATAATCTTGTTTCTATTAACTTATACGCTTTATGTGATAAATGGATTCACAGTGGAATTCCACGAATAGACTCATTTCTTTGAATATTGATTAAGCCATGGGTGATACATGGATCCAAGGTAGGGATTCCATATATAGACTTATTGAATGTAGAATTATATTCCAATTTATACATGGATTCTTATGATAATTCCATAGATAGACTTATTGAATGTAGAATTATATTCCAATTGATACATGGATTCTTATGATAATTCCATAGATAGACTTATTGAATGTAGAATTATATTCCAATGCTATGCGTCTTGTGTGGTGGTGGTGTGGTTTATGTGTTTTATGGTAGTAGTGAAGTGTGTGATTATGTAGTTAATGTGAACCCGTAGGTTGAGTATTTTTTTCTATCTATATATCATGTATTTTTATGTTATTTCTACACATTCCCAACCAGAGTTGGATAAACTTACCAACGATCAGAGGTTTTGAGTTATGAGTATTTTTTATAATATCTAGGATGGTGGTTATATGTTTGGATAGCTACCATGTCTTCCCTACTCTTCCTTCAAAAGTTATTGACCATGTGTTTTTAGGCAAGATGCGATGTGATTGTCCATGTGTCTTCAGGTGAGATGTACTATGATTTCCCTAGTGTTTTTCGGTGAGGTGTGATGTGATAAGGCTATAATAAGATGTGGCATGTGGTTGGGGTCATGTAGGGTAGGAGGATGGCACAAGGTTGATGTTATTCATGTTCATGATACCCTACTAATATGGTTATGGGATGAGTCATGCTGTTATGTGATATAACACATTAAGTTCTTGTTGGTTTTACATTTTTTCAATAACACATTTGTATGTTTTTTTGACATGTGTAGTTGATACCTTGATTATTTTCTTCCATTATCGTTTACTTAAATGTATTTTCTATTATAGTTAATGCCTATTGAATTGTTTATGACAAAATGACTTATATAAATTCTTTTTACAGAATGGAAAGAAGTTGGATGTATGAAACCGATCGGATCTCAGACGATTTTCAAAACAATTTGGAGAGCTTTATAGATTTTGCATTTCACAATGCTTCAGATAGTGGTCGCATACACTTCCCATGTTCCAACTGTGTTGGTAGACCTTGGTTGAGCCATGAAGAAGTCAGCTACCACATAACCAAAAATGGGTTTCAAGCAAACTACTTTCTGTGGTATCACAATGGGGAGAAAACGAAATCTCAAATTGGTGATGATCGAAATGAAAAGACTGGAATGGAGAATTTGTTAGATGATCGGTTTCCGTTTATTCGTCATCATGAAAAAGAAAGGATTTCGACTCAAGAAGACTTCGATATGAGGACAACTGATGCATCTAGTGAAAATGATGATATTGATAGGGTGAAAAAATTGAATGATGCTGCCACGACTCCAGTATATCGACAATGCGATAAAATGAAAAAGCTGGAATTTTTAATCCGATTATTTCATGGGAAAACTATGTATGGGATTTCTAATACAGCAATCGATTACATTCTTACCCTCTTGAAGGATTTACTTCCAGATGATGCAGATATTCCCTCAAACCACTATATGGCATGGAAGTTAGTTGAGGAACTTGGATTTTCAAGAAACAAAATTCATGCTTGCCCGAAAGATTGCAGTTTATTCTGGGAGGAAACCACTGAACGAAATGAATGTATAAAATGTGGCACATCCCGCTGGAAGTCAAAATCTGATGGAACACCATCCCGCGTTCCACAGAAAGTAATGTGGCACTTTCCATTGATCCCCAGACTCCAGAATCTTTTTATGTCTGATGACAAATCAATAAAAATGATATGGCATGATACCGAGAGAAAGAAGACTGATGATGAGTTGGTTCATCCTGCAGATGGATTTGCATGGAAGAGATTTGATGCTCGACATCCTGATTTTGCAGCTGACGTGCGTAATGTGAGGCTGGGTCTTTCATGCGACGATTTTAATCCGTTTGGGCAGATGCTTACTTCGCAAAGCACATGGCCCGTTTTTATACACATTTATAATCTTCCCCCATGGTTGTGTATGAAAAAATATTTCTCTTTCATGAGTATACTCATATCTGGTCCTTCTGATCCCGGCATTGATATTGATGTATACATGAAACCTTTAATAAAAGAGTTGAAACTTCTTTGGGATGTGGGTGTGCGCACATACGATGCATGTTCGAAAGACATATTTCAGATGCGCGCTGCGCTTATGTGGACAATCAATGATTTTCCGGCTTATGCAATGATGTCTGGATGGAGCACGAAGGAGAAACTGTCATGTCCAGTTTGTATAAAGAATACACGATCCAGAAGACTGAAACATCATTGTAGTTTCAGTTTTATGGGACATCGACGATTTTTGCCAAAGGATCATCCATATAGAATGAATCGTCAAATATTTGATAATACTATAGAGACCGATGATCCACCTCAGCATATGTCTGGAACTGATGTGCTTAATGAATTGAAAGATTTCAGTTTTTCATTCGGGAAGGGTCAAATGAAATCTGGAAAGAGAAAGAATGTTTCCACAGAAACCTGTTACAATTGGAGGAAGAGGAGTATCTTTTTTGATTTGCCTTATTGGTCAACCAATTTGCTACGTCATTTCTTAGACGTAATGCATATTGAAAATAATATATGTGAAATGTTGCTTTCAGTTCTTCTAAATGTCAAGGGGAAGACAAAAGATGATTTACGATCTCGACATGACTTGGTGGATTGGGGCATCAGACCAGAATTGCATCCTGTGCGTATCAGTGAAAATAAATGGCAAATTCCATGTGCTTCTTATGTGATGACACCTACTGAAAAAAAAAACAATTTTTGGAAGTATTAGAGACTATAAGAGTTCCTGATGGCTATTCAAGCAACATATCTAAATGGGTCAACAGAAGAGAGTTGAAGCTAAAATCTTTGAAGACTCATGATTATCACGTTCTACTGCATGAGTTGCTTCCAATAGCAATCCGTCATCTTTTGTCCAATAATGTAAGGGTGGGTGTTATTCTGTTGTGCCATTTGTTTAGAGATCTTTGTGCTAAGAAGTTGTCCAAGTCTTTCTTGCAAAAAATGTTGACATATGCCCCATTAATTTTGTGTGAGTTGGAGAAAATATTTCCCCCATCATTTTTCACATGCATGCTGCATCTGACTGTCCATATTCCAACTGAAATACTTCTCGGAGGACCTGTTTCTTTTCGTTGGATGTATCCAACTGAAAGAAATATGTTCACATTAAAGTCTTATGTTCGAAACAAGAATCATCCCGAAGGTTCTATCGTGAACGGTTACTTAGCTCAAGAATGTATGGATTTCTGTTCAATGTATTTGTCTGATCTTACTACAAGAATGAACAGACCAATGAGAAATGAAGAAGAACAATATGAGCAAATTGAACCCAGTTTTCTATCACTTCCTCAAACAGGAGGAATTCCTGGATCATATACATTGAAGACATTAAGCCATGAAGAGCGGGAGATGGCACATCGCACAGTTTTGTTCAACTGTGATTTGTTCGATGACTATATCAGGTAACAAAATGGAATATGTATATCTTACATATATATCTGTTAAACTATTCATATTTTTTTATCTACAGGGAACATAAAACAATGATAAATATGAAGCATCGTTCTTTATCTTTGAGAAGGAGATAGACTTTTCATAGCAAAGAGTTTTCTGCTTGGTTAAAATTGAAGGTAAAAATATTACTGTTTAAATTAATTATTTCAATATTTACTTAAGTTTAACTGTCATTTATATTTCAAGTATTGAGTTTGTCTGCTGACTCTGTCTCTGAGGAAATAAGAGCTTTGGCTTTTGGTCCTAATACCGTGGTTCGTGACTGTAAATCAATTGTTATCAATGGGTACAGATTTATTGTCACTGAACGAGCCAAAAACATGAGAACACAACATGATGGTATTATGGTTACTTCCATAACAGATTGTTATGCCAGTGCATCCGATAGTAGACCGCGACTTGAAAATGTGGGTTATTATGGAGTCGTTGAGAAAATAATAATATTGGATTATTACTCTCATGGACGAGTCACAATGATGAAATGCCATTGGTTTGATTCGATGACGAGACATGTCACATTTATTGATGATTGTGGATTTCGAGTAATTAATATGACCCGCACTCTTGCAACCGAAGAACCATATGTTTTGGCATCAATGGCTAAACAAGTTTTTTATGTCAAAGATCAACTTCAACCTGAATTTGGTGTCATAGTTGAAGTAATTCCAAGACATATTTTTGATGATGCTGATGATGGAATTGACACTGTCCCTATTGCCATTGGAACCAATCCATTTATTTCTTTTGATGACTCCAATAGCTCAATTGTCAGAGTTGATTGTGAACCTGAAGTTGTGGTTGGAAATATATAGAATCATTCATCCATGTTCTCAATTCTTTTGGTTTACCTCGATTTGGGTTGTTAAGGTTGGTAATATTCATATTTATTTAGTATTGATCACAAATATGTTTTAGCTGACTTGACCGTTATGTGAATTTTCAATGTTTATTGGTTGCTGTTTTATTTGAATTGCATTTTCTAATTTGGAATTGAACTGTATTCAAACCAAATCAAACAATATTTCTAACTTGGTGAACATTACAACTTGTATGTTTTATTAAATTCATTCAAGCTCTTCTAAAACAATTGATAGCTAAATTACCAATGAATCCCCTCATTCCCTCATATATTTAGTTTTTTGGTTTACACATTAATTTTCTTTTTCTAATTAATTACATATTTGTTTTCCAATGCAGGAAATGAAGCCAATTGAAGAGAGACGAAGAAAAAAAATGGCGGAGAACAATCGTCGGATGGAGGAGATGGGCATTCCACCATTAGTGCCTACAGTGAGTACTTTATTTCAAATATATATATATATATATTTACAGAATATATAATGTCATGTGATTAATTTTTTTTGTAAACTTTTTTGTAGGATCCACCATTACATCGACAGTTATTCGACGAGGAGCCTAGTACTGGTCCTAGTACTCAGGCCGGTGGTACGAGGAGGGTTCGTACCAGAGGTGGACATAGAGCTGCGCGTGCCCGACTAGACCCTGCCCCTCCCACTGACATTTCAGCCTTCCCAGATTCTGATCCCGATGTGTCGTTAGGGACACACAGGATATTTAGACCTCCCATGTTTTTGCTACCTTCTGCATCTTCTGCCCCATCATTTTCACATCCCATGATGATTCCCACTCCCCAGTCAGCATCAGGTCATACAGTTGTTCCATATTCTTTTACTTCTACATCTGTCTCTCCGAGCTTTTATATTCCATCGTCTTCGACTCCTGTTCCACCAGAGGGTGTTCCATCAGGTTCTGTGGATCCGGCGCCACTCATTGATCAGACTAGCACAGGTATATTTATAAAACCCTAACAAATTTTTATAGCAATATTTATTTTCATTATAACATGTTTTGATAAAATATTTGTTTTTCAATCATGATAGATACATCTACTGACAGGAGGCGGGGGTGGGGCCGTACACGCATGCATTCGGTGTGGAACCGTCGCACACAGGTTATGGTGGAATATAATGAAGACAATCAGATGGTTGAGAAAACAGGGCAGCAATGTCGGAGTTTTATGGCGATGCTTTCCAAATACTCCAACATCATTCCCGTTAGCCCGCTGTCGTGGAGACATTTGCCACATGAGGTCAAAGATAGAGCTTGGGCAGAGATATGGGTAAAAAAATCTGTTGTATTTAATGCCATGATTTTTTTTTGTATTTATATAAATTAATATTTTCATTTCAGCTTCGATTTAATTTTCCTGATGGTGAGGGTGCACGACTGGAACGTCTAAAGGATTTAGGCGAGCTTTGGAGAGCCTACAAGCATGAGCTGTATATTGGCTGGCGTGCTAGAGTTGGCACTGAGTTAGAGGCGGTACCAGTCGTGGATGATTGTCCTATAGAGCAGTATCGTCAGATGATTACTCATTGGACGAGTACCCAGTTTAAGGTTTGAATTACATTTGAGGTATTTAAATAATAACTTTCAAGTTTTTCATTAATATTATCCTTTGAATTATCGAATTTTATTTAGGAATCATCTGGAAAAAATAAAAAAAAAACATTGATGCAAAAAAATACCTCCATACACTAGGACGCACGACGATGCCGGATCATGAGAGGCAGCAGGTATGACAATTGTATATAAGTTTTCTTTACGACTTACATTTTCTTTTGTTTCCTCAATTATTTAATTATTTGCTGAAGTCTTTATATAACTTTTTTTTTTCAATGTCATTGTAGAGGCAAGTACAAAATATTGAAGGACGTGTGCCTCGAGCAAAACTGTTTTGCTCGAGTAGACAAAAAAAGGATGGAAGTGCTGTCAACGAAGCGACTCAGCAGCAGATTGTAAGTTTTAATCTGTTGATTTTATATTTTAATATCTATTTCGTAACTTAATAATATATTTATATTTGTAACAGGATGCTTTAGAGGCCCTCGATGACCAAGAAGCAGACAATTTTGGGCCATCTGATCACTTACATCAGGTGTTGGGAGAGGATCATTCTGGCAGAGTACGCTGCCGACCTAGGATAGCCCCGACGAGGTATTGGCCTGCCTCAGGTACGAGTTGTAGTGCCACCGAGCTGCAGGAAGTTAGGGCACAGGCATAACAGGCTGAGAAAAGGGCCACAGAGATGGCAGAACAGTCTGCTAGGGCAAACAGTGCATTTATGAAATTTATTGAAGTTCTACGTCCAACACTTCCAGCAGAGGCCAGCCCAGCGATTGATGAATACATGTCGTCGATACATTCTATATATGGTGCACCAGGTGGCAGTTCCAGTGGTGGTCAGGCCGATGTCCAGCTTGAAGATGATGATGGCGAGCAGTCTGATGCGGAAGAGGAGGGAGATGATGAGGGCGAGGAGGAGGGCGAAGGCGAGGAGGAAGGCGCTGTGGAGGGTGAGGACGATGAGGAGGATGATGACGAGGGCGATGATGATGATGATGATGATGATGGTGATGGTGATGCTGATGTGGGACATATTGATCCGTTACATTTTTGACTTGAGATTTGATGTTTAATCTATTCTAGTTGTTGGTTTTATCTAGACTCGTAGTATAGTATTGGAGTTGAGTTATTTTTATATATTGTCTGTTTTTATGGATGTTGTTGTCTTTTAGTGGTTGTGTGTTTGAGAACTCCCTGGACAACCCCCCTCATTCTTGGACCTTGGACAACCCCCCCTCCCCCTTGGACCCCGAACACCCCCCGAACACCCCCCGGACAGCCCCGCGGACAGCCCCCTGGACAGCCCCCCGTACAGCCCCCAACCCTCCACCCTGGACCCCGGATAGCCCCCCGGACAGCCCCCCGGACAACCCCCCCACCCTCCCCCTAGGACCCCGGACAACCCCCCGAACACCCCCCGGACAACCCCCTGAACAACCCCGGACAACCCCCTGAACAACCACCAGACAGCCCCCTGAACAACCCCGGACAACCCCCTGAACAACCCTCAAACACCCTCCGGACAGACCCCGCACAGCCCCCCCACCCTCCTCCTTGGTCCCCGGACAGCCCCCCAGACACCCACCAGACAGCCCCCCCCGGACAGCCCCCACGGACAGCCCCCTGGACAGCCCCCCGTACAGCCCCCAACCCTCCACCCTGGACCCCAGATAGCCCCCCGGACAGCCCCCCCGGACAACCCCCCCACCCCCCTTGGACCCCGGACAACCCCCCCACCCCCCCTTGGACCCCGGACAACCCCCCCAAACACCCCCCGGACAGCCCCCTGAACACCCCCGGACAACCCCCTGAACAACCCCCTGAACAACCCCCAGACAGCCCCCTGAACAACCCCGGACAACCCCCTGAACAACCCCCAAACACCCCCCGGACAGACCCCGCACAGCCCCCCCACCCTCCTCCTTGGTCCCCGGACAGCCCCCCAGACACCCACCGGACAGCCCCCCCGGACAGCCCCCCGAACAGCCCCTCCACCTTCCTTAATTTCATTAGCTCTGAAATGTTTCATAGCACGATCAACTAAAATCTAATCCATACTAAATATGATATAAAAATATTCTATATGAATTTCTATAAGATTTTAAGTGAAAACAAAAAGTGACATACGAAAAACTAACCAAACGCATTCGAAATGTGTTGATGCTTTAGGACAACGATCCATGGGTCATATGTGACGTGTACGAGTCATCCCCGCCTCAATTCGAGGCGCGGTGTGGTCGGAACAACTCAAAGTGTATGTCTTTTGTTTCAAAAGGACATCATTTTAAGTGAAAAACATCAACTGGCATACGGAAAACCGGCCAAACGCATTCGGATTGTGTTGATACTTTAAGAAAACGATACATGGGTCATTTTAGACGTGTATGAGTCAACCCCGCCTAAATCCAAGGTCGTCCGCTATGAATTTGACGTTTGACGCCCGTTTTGGCCGTTTATGACACCAGAACTGCGTTGTCGGTCACCGCGGGCACACGGCATGTCCGATTGACGTGCCGTCTGCTCGAACACTTCATAAATCAGTCACCCGTATTTTTCGTCTGATTTCAGGCCATTATGACATCGTTCGGCCTGTTTGGACCCCCCTCACGCGCGTTTACGAAGCGCGAGCATCACTTAAAACACGAATATTGAGCCGTACCGCGCAAACCGCACGTCCGATTGACGTGTCGTCTGCGCGTACACATCACGAATAATAATTAGAATGTTTCCCGGTGGTTTCAGGTCAATACGAGGTCGGCCACTATGAATTTGACCGTTGGACGCCCGTTTTGGCCGTTTATGACACCAGAACTGCGTTGTCGGTCACTGCGGGCACACGACACGTCTGATTGATGCGCCGTCTGCTCGAACACTTCAGAAATCACTGTCCCGTATTTTTCGTCTGATTTCAGGCCATTCCGACTTCGATCGGCCCGTTTGGACCCCCCTCACGCGCGTTTACGAAGCACGCGCATCACTTAAAACACGAATATTGAGCCATACCGCGCAAACCGCACGTCCGATTGACGTGCCGTCTGCGCGTACACGTCACGAATAATAATTAAAATGTTTCTCGGTGGTTTCAGCTCAATCCGAGGTCGTCCGCTATGAATTTGACCGTTGGACGCCCGTTTTGGCCGTTTATGACACCAGAACTGCGTTGTCGGTCACCGCGGGCACATGGCACGTCCGATTGACGTGCCGTCTGCTCGACCACTTCAGAAATCACTCACCCGTATTTTTCGTCTGATTTCATGTCATTCCGACTTCGTTCGTCCCGTTTGGACCCACCTCACGCGCGTTTACGAAGCGCGCGCATCACTTAAAACACGAATATTGAGCCGTACCGCTCAAACCGCACGTCCGATTGACGTGCCGTATGCGCGTACACATCAAGAATAATAATTAGAATGTTTCACGGTGGTTTCATCTCAATCCGGAGACGCGGTGTGGCCGGCACCACTCAAAGTGTCCATCTTTTGTTTCAAAAGGACGTCATTTTAAGTGAAAAGCATCAACTGGCATACGAAAAACCGACCAAACGCATTCCGAATCTGTTGATAATTTATCCCAACAATCCATGGGTCATATGTGACGTATACGAGCCAACCCAAGATGAATCCGAGTCACGGTGTGGCAGGGATAAGTCTAAGTGGCTCTCTTTTGTTTAAAATGAACACCATTTTAAGTACATACGAAAAAACGACCAAACGGATTTGGTTTCCGTTGAAACTTTAGGAGAACGATCCATGGGTCATATGTGACGTGTACGAATCAACCCCGCCACAATCGGAGACGCGGTGTGGCCGACACCACTCAAAGCATCGGTCTTTTGTTTCAAAAAGACGTCATTTTAAGTGAAAATCATCAAGTGACATACGAAAAACCAACCAAAGGCATTCGGACTGTGTAGATACTTTAGCACAAGGATCCATGGGTCGTATGTGACGTGTACGATTCAATCCGGCCTCAATCCGAGGAGCGGTGTGGCCGACACCGTTCTAACTGTGTATCTTTTGTTTAAAATGGACATGATTATAAGTGAAAAGAAAAACTGGCATACGCAAAACCGACCAAACGCATTCCGAATCTGTTGATAATTTATCACAATGATCCATCAGTCATATGTGACATGTACAAGCCCACTCGGGCTCAATCCGAGTCGCGGTGTGGCCGGGATCAGTCTAAGTGGCTCTCTTTTGATTAAAATGGACATCATTTTAAGTACATACAGAAAACCGACAAAACGCATTCGGTTTCCGTTGAAACTTTAGGAGAACGATCCATGGGTCATATGTGAGGTGTACGAATCATCCCCGCCTCAATCCGAGGCGCGGTGTGGCCAACACCGCTCTAACTGTGTCTGTTTTGTTTAAAATGGGTAGGATTATAAGTGAAAAGAACTGGCATACGCAAAACCGACCAAACACATTCGGTTTCCATTGAAACTTTAGGAGAACGATCCATGGGTCATATGTGACGTGTACGAGTCATCCCCGCCTCAATCCGAGGCGCGGTGTGGTCGGAAAAACTCAAAGTGTATGTCTTTTGTTTCAAAAAGACGTCATTTTAAGTGAAAAACATCAACTGGCATACGGAAAACCGGACAAACGCATTCGGATTGTGTTGATACTTTAATACAACGATCCATGGGTCATTTGAGACGTGTACGAGTCAACCCCACCTCAATCCGAGGTCGTCCGCTATGAATTTGACCGTTTGACGCCCGTTTTGGCCGTTTATGACACCAGAACTGCGTTGTCGGTCACCGCGGGCACACGGCACGTCCGATTGATGTGCCGTCTGCTCGATCACTTCAGAAATCACTCACCCGTATTTTTCGTCTGATTTCATGTCATTCCGACTTCGTTCGTCCCGTTTGGACCCACCTCACGCGCGTTTACGAAGCGCGCACATCACTTAAAACATGAATATTGAGCCGTACTGCTCAAACCACACGTCCGATTGATGTGCCGTATGCGCGTACACATCACGAATAATAATTAGAATGTTGCACGGTGGTTTCATCTCAATCCGGAGACGCGGTGTGGCCGGCACCACTCAAAGTGTCCGTCTTTTGTTTCAAAAGGACGTCATTTTAAGTGAAAAGCATCAACTGGCATACGGAAAACCGACCAAACGCATTCCGAATCTGTTGATAATTTATCCCAACAATCCATAGGTCATATGTGACGTATACGAGCCAACCCGGGATGAATCCGAGTCGCGGTGTGTCCAGGATAAGTCTAAGTGGATCTCTTTTGTTTAAAATGAACACCATTTTAAGTACATACGGAAAAACGACCAAACGGATTCGGTTTCCGTTGAAACTTTGGGAGAAAGATCCATGGGTCATATGTGACGTGTAAGAATCAACCCCGCCACAATCGGAGACGCGGTGTGGCCGACACCACTCAAAGCGTTGGTCTTTTGTTTCAAAAAGACGTCATTTTAAGTGAAAATCATCAAGTGACATACGAAAAACCAACCAAAGGCATTCAGACTGTGTCGATACTTTAGCACAAGGATCCATGGGTCGTATGTGACGTGTACGAGTCAATCCCGCCTCAATCCGAGGAGCGGTGTGGCCAACACCGTTCTAACTGTGTATCTTTTGTTTAAAATGGACATGATTATAAGTGAAAAGAACAACTGGCATACGCAAAACCGACCAAACGCATTCAGAATCTGTTGATAATTTATCACAACGATCCATCAGTCATATGTGACATGTACGAGCCCACTCGGGCTCAATCCGAGTCGCGGTGTGGCCGGGATCAGTCTAAGTGGCTCTCTTTTGATTAAAATGGACATCATTTTAAGTACATACGGAAAACCGACCAAACGCATTCGGTTTCCGTTGAAACTTTAGGAGAACGATCCATGGATCATATGTGAGGTGTACGAATCATCCTCGCCTCAATCCGAGGCGCGGTGTGGCCAACACCGCTCTAACTGTGTCTGTTTTGTTTAAAATGGGTAGGATTATAAGTGAAAAGAACTGGCATACGCAAAACCGACCAAACGCATTCGGTTTCCATTGAAACTTTAGGAGAACGATCCATGGGTCATATTTGACGTGTACGAGTCATCCCCGCCTCAATCCGAGGCGCGGTGTGGTCGGAACAACTCAAAGTGTATGTCTTTTGTTTCAAAAAGACGTCATTTTAAGTGAAAAACATCAACTGGCATACGGAAAACCGGCCAAACGCATTCGGATTGTGTTGATACTTTAAGACAACGATCCATGGGTCATTTGAGACGTGTACGAGTCAACCCCACCTCAATCCGAGGTCGTCCGCTATGAATTTGACCGTTTGACGCCCGTTTTGGCCGTTTATGACACCAGAACTGCGTTGTCGGTCACCGCGCGCACACGGCACGTCCGATTGATGTGCCGTCTTCTCAACCACTTCATAAAGAACTCACCCGTATTTGTCGTCTGATTTCAGGACATTCTGAAATCGTTCGGCCTGTTTGGACCCCCCTCACGCGCGTTTACGAAGCGCGCGCATCACTTGAAACACGAATATTGAGCCATACCACGCAAACCGCACGTCCGATTGACGTGTCGTCTGCGCGTACACGTCAAGAATAATAATTAGAATGTTTCCCGGTGGTTTCAGGTCAATCCGAGGTCGGCCTCTATGAATTTGACCGTTGGACGCCCGTTTTGGCCGTTTATGACACCAGAACTGCGTTGTCGGTCACCGTGGGCACACGACATGTCCGATTGATGCACCGTCTGCTCGAACACTTCAGAAATCACTGTACCGTATTTCTTGTCTGATTACAGGACATTCCGACTTCGTTCGGCCCGTTTGGACCCCCCTCACGCGCGTTTACGAAGCGCGCGCATCACTTAAAACACGAATATTGAGCCGTACCGTGCAAACCGCACGTCTGATTGATGTGCCGTCTGCGCGTACATGTCACGAATAATAATTAGAATGTTTCTCGGTGGTTTCAGCTCAATCCGAGGTCGTCCGCTATGAATTTGACCGTTGGACGCCCGTTTTGGCCGTTTATGACACCAGAACTGCGTTGTCGGTCACCGCGGGCACACGGCACGTCCGATTGACGTGCCGTCTACTCGACCACTTCAAAAATAACTCACCCGTATTTTTCGTCTGATTTCATGTCATTCCGACTTCGTTCGTCCCGTTTGGACCCACCTCACGTGCGTTTACGAAGCGCGCACATCACTTAAAACACGAATATTGAGCTGTACCGCTCAAACCGCACGTCCGATTGACGTGCCGTATGCGCGTACACGTTACGAATAATAATTAGAATGTTTCACGGTGGTTTCATCTCAATCCGGAGACGCAGTGTGGCCGGCACCACTCAAAGTGTCCGTCTTTTGTTTCAAAAGGACATCATTTTAAGTGAAAAGCATCAACTGGCATACAGAAAACCGACCAAACGCATTCCGAATCTGTTGATAATTTATCCCAACAATCCATGGGTTATATGTGACGTATACGAGCCAACCCGGGATGAATCCGAGTCGCGGTGTGGCCGGGATAAGTCTAAGTGGCTCTCTTTTGTTTAAAATGAACACCATTTTAAGTACATACGGAAAAAACGACCAAACGGATTTGGTTTCCGTTGAAACTTTAGGAGAACGATCCATGGGTCATATGTGACGTGTAGGAATCAACCCCGCCACAATCGGAGACGCGGTGTGGCCGACACCACTCAAAGCGTCGGTCTTTTGTTTCAAAAAGACGTCATTTTAAGTGAAAATCATCAAGTGACATACGAAAAACCGACCAAAGGCATTCAGACTGTGTCGATACTTTAGCATAAGGATCCATGGGTCATATGTGATGTGTACGAGTCAATCCCGCCTCAATCCGAGGAGCGGTGTGGCCGACACCATTCTAACTGTGTATCTTTTGTTTAAAATGGACAGGATTATAAGTGAAAAGAACAACTGACATACGCAAAACCGACCAAACGCATTCCGAATCTGTTGATAATTTATCACAATGATCCATCAGTCATATGTGACATGTACGAGCCCACTCGGGCTCAATCCGAGTCGCGGTGTGGCCGGGATCAGTCTAAGTGGCTCTCTTTTGATTAAAATGGACATCATTTTAAGTACATACGGAAAACCGACCAAACGCATTCGGTTTCCGTTGAAACTTTAGAAGAACGATCCATGGGTCATATGTGAGGTGTACGAATCATCCTCGCCTCGATCCGAGGCGCGGTGTGGCCAACACCACTCTAACTGTGTCTGTTTTGTTTAAAATGGGTAGGATTATAAGTGAAAAGAACTGGCATACGCAAAACCGACCAAACGCATTCGGTTTCCATTGAAACTTTAGGAGAACGATCCATGGGTCTTATGTGACATGTACCAATCATCCCCGTCTCAATCAGATTCCACATATAATTTTCATCTAAATTTTAAATTGAATTCTATATGAATTATGTATGTTTATGAATTGTAATTTAATTATGGATGTGTATAGTTTCAGGATCCATTATATATTAAATGTGTATGAATTTGTTCGTAATTGTATATGTATGTTTTATTTTATTACAGGTACAATAGTTGGATCGAAAATGAGGTGAAAATGAGGCCTGATGAGATGAGAGGTGCCTGATGTACAGGGCAGAGGGGCTGTCAAATTGCAGGTTGCTGCAATTTGCAGCATAGGGTATGCCAACGGTTTTAAACCGTTGGCATATAATTCTAAATAAGTTTTTACAAACGGTTCAATGAACCGTTGGTAAATATCTCTTTTCCCAACGGTTTAGAACCGTTGGGAAAGAGTTCACCCATGGAAAACTATCCCAACAGTTTTGAAGAACCGTTGGGATAGTTAAGGTATATTTGGTTTTTCCCAACGGTTTGGGAGAAACCGTTGGGAAAAACTATCCCAACGGTTCACCCAAACCGTTGGGATAGAGTGCCTTCTGTCAGCCTACCCCAACGGTTTCCAGTAAACCGTTGGGAAAGGTTTTCCCCACGGCTTACTTCCCCATGGTTGGGAGAACCGTTGGTATATTATATACCAACGGTTTGAGGGGCTTTCCCAACGGTTCACAACCGTTGGGAAATAGTGTATTTCCAGTAGTGGGAATAAACACAACCTTATCTTTTAGCTTTAACCATTAGTTAACTAATTTAATTTTTACCATGTCTTCTTGTATATTTATACTATATGGTTAATATATTTACAATAAAATGACAAGATAACCAAAATGGATCATTAATGGAATTTTTAACATCATATATTTCATTTAGATGAATATTATATTTTTAGTATTATTTTATCATTTAATAAAATATTAATTGTAACACCCCAAGATTCCACGATACGCTTCTCTTTCAATAATGCAATAGATTGCATTGTATGCTAGTTTGAGATTCTAACACACCGCGACCAATAAAAGTAGAAGTTATGAATAGTAATACCAACTTTTTGAATTATATAAATTTTATATTTCAAAATAGACTTCATTTTTGGATTCAGAATATTGAAATTAGCCTATGTTGAATTTTTTGTAATTTTCTGAGAACTTCCAATTTTCTATGAATAGAAAAATACTTAAAAACAAATTTTTTAATCAAAATAATTTATAGTGATAAATTAAACTATTTAGTGGTTTTAAAGTATAATTATAATATATTTTTACCATTTTGTCCAATGGTTGTCATTAGAATTAATTTCACTTTGAAATTGGACATAAACAATTGTCAATCTTTTGATATATATTGTTTCTTAAAAACACGCTATTTGTTGTGGCAGTGGGAATTAATTATTAAATTAATTAATTAAACTTATATGTTTTGAATTTTTTAAAATATACATCATTTTTGAATTTGGAATATCAAATATATCTTAGAGTGAATTTTTGGTATTTTTCTGAAAAACTTCAATTTTTGATAAATAGTGAATCCACTAAGTGGTAGTTAAAAAACTGATTTTTCGTTCAAATGAAAATCTACCACTTATGTGATTTGATTTTAAAAAATCCTACATACATGGTTATCATTAGTAAGTAAAATGTGGTTCAATGGGATTAAAATAATTTTTGGAGAATAGTAACTTTTAAGTTTTATTGATCACGATTAAAGGTAATTAGTAAAATTTAAGGTAAAAATGATATTATAAAAATATGAAAAAATCTTTACACTTGTCCTAAACTTATTGGAAGAGTCATGTTTGGAGAAGAAAATCCATGGGTCAACATGGGGATCCCATGGAGCCACTTGGGTAAGAAAATGATATTAATAACTTTTTATTTAAAGTAAAAATAAAATTGTCACAAACATGTGTTGTTTTACTAAAACAATTTTTATATGGGGTTATATAAGTTAACTTTTATACTATAAATATTAATTGGAAAGATAAAAAAATTTCATACATCATGGTAATTTTTTTTATAATTTTTAGGCATTAAATAAATAAATTTATTTATGACACCATGATGATGAAGCGATTACCTCATTAATGAACAATTTAAATAAAAAAAAAATATAAGGTAAAATCTACAACTTACACTTGTCTAAAACATATTTTATGGGTATATTTAGAACCCTTATCACCTTATCCTAAAAATAAATCATTGTGGGACCTTTAAAATCCGAAACTCATTATATAATAATGTAACATTTCATGACTTTCCAAGAGTGCCCCTCTTATCCTCTTATAAAAGGCCCCCACCTCTACTACCTTATTCACACCATCAAAGCCATTTGGCTCAGCCAAAATCTGCCCAAATACTCTCTAAACATCCCTCTATTACTTATATAAGCCTCAATTTGGGTATAAGTCTTCCCAAGGAATCCTTTGGCTCAAATAAAAAAGAGTTACCTGATTTTAAGGTAATGTCTTCTCTTATGTTCTTTTGTCTTATTTTTCTTCTCCAGCCCCTTAAACTCTTTTTATTCCTTTATTTTGTAAAAAAACCAGTATCCTAAATATACTAGTATGTTTTTATGAGAAGTATTTTATTTACACTTACAAACACCTTCTTCTAATGGTTAAAGAACATACTGTTTCTGTGGGTGGCGAATTACTGCCTCACGAAATGATGATTGTTCAATATTATTTTAACACCTCTCATGGTGGCCATTAAGATGTCAATCTATTTATATATTATTTTTATTATTTTTATTTTTTTATTATTATTCTGTATTTTTCATTTCTGGCATACCTTTATGGTTTCCATTATGGGTAAACGCGATATCTTCATTTTAGGAAGTGCAGACTACAGCCCCCTCAAAGTGATTTGAATCATTAATGCCATATGTGAGACGTATAAAGGATGGATTAAATGATATTATATATTATAATATACTATAATTATAATATACCTTTATATAATTATGACTTCATTCCATTAAATACTAAATAGAAATGAAAGTAGCGTTCATGCGTACGTACGGCTTACCGTCTCCATGAACGGTGCATTTCATTTCTAACCTCTAAATGTTATGTAATATTATAAATGAATGTATATACTGGATATATATTATATATATGATATATAAATCATGAATATAATTCTGGATATAATGGATATTTTACCACATGAACAACTTGTAATTATAAGAAGTTTATTTTTGACTCAAGTACCAAAGATCGACAAAATGACCGTTATTAACTTAAATAGTTACATAATGTTCATAACATGATAATAAGTGATATAAAAGGAATAATTAACTTGAAAAATGTTCTTAAGCAAGTATAAATTGACTCTAGTTTATTATTCAAGAGATTAAATAACGATCGAGTCAAGTCGGACAAGAGGTAAGGGAACTTCTTAACCCAATTCCCATTCTTTGGGTTGAACTTATATTTCTTATTTATGTTGTTCTTTGATTATGTGATAAATTAATTTTTATATATTATCATGTATTTGTAATTTATTTATGTGAGATTATAGGGAATACACATGAGCAATCTATTTTATTTACAAAATGATCTTTGTAAGGGACTTCGTCTCAATCTCCTTTCATTGAGGCATATTTGGTTTTATACACAACTTTCTTTTATATGGTGTATAAACCCCTTTGACTTTTACATTTATTCAAAAGTAATCATTTTTATACAAATAGTTTTACTAAAAGACAAAATTTAATGTTTTTTTGTCATACGTATGAGGCGACAACGACTTCTCCGCCGCCATGACCATTATTTGAGTTTCGGCTTCCTCTACAAGCCATAGCTTTTTTTAAATGAAAATTAAATACAAAGTTTTAATTTTCTTTTATTTTGGTATTAAAAATGGTTTTTATAATGTTTTTATTATATAAATGTGTTGTATTGATATCTTGTGATTGAAATGTAGAAATGTTATGTTTCCTTTATGCATGTTTTATGTGATAAGATTATGTTATGGTTTATGATATGTTTAAACCTACTCATATGAGGAATGCATTGGACTTAATAAGTGACGGGTGGAGCCCACTATAGCTCCTCGATGCATTGGTAGGTCTCATGAGACAAACTAGTGTCTTGGCATAAGGCCTTAACAAAATCTTATTTGTAGTCTTGAAATGAGGCCTTGGCTACGTTGTTATGATAGTCTGACATTATGCATTCTATCATTATGAAAGTGGTTATTGATATTTCATGTGATTATTAGACTAGTAGAATATCCATGTGAATAAGTAAATAGCATTATTTCATTTTATTTTTTCCATATTATTCTGATGTTCAAGTTTAAAAGGCTTTTATTTTAGTTATACATTGCCTTTATGTTTATGTTTATTTATGAAAGTTTCCACTATATTGTTATCCTTACTGAGCATCTGAGCTCACACCTTTCAATGTTCTAATTTTTCTAGGATGTGAAGAAGTATTTTATGAATGACCTAAAGGGATAGTATGAGGGGATATGAATACAAGATGTTGTTGTAGTTTTGTATTACTTTATGATGTAATGTAAAACTTATGAATGTATCTAGTGTTTCCAAGGCTACTAAACTAATCGGTCTTTAAAGACTTGATATTTTGTGATCATGACAATGTTACGTAATAATGCACCGACTCTGGGTAACTGGGGTCGGGGCATTACATTAAGTTTTTTAAAAACCCATTTTTGTCAATTTATAAACTATTCATATTAATACTTTTAAAAAAATCTATAACAACTTGATTATTTAAAAAACCTTTATTAATTCAAATATAGAAATAAATTATTATCCCAAAAATTCTTGGATGGCATAAAAAATTTCAAAATAAATTTATTTTAATATTTATAATCTCATTTATTTAAATATCCCTTTAATAAGGAAATCACTACATCACCATTGTGTCATAAATAATTTTATTTATTTTATGTCTAAAAATTATAAATAAAATACCATTATGTAGGAAATATTTTTATATTTGTAAAGAATATTTATAGTTGAAAAGATAACTTATATATCCCCATATAAAAATTGTTTTACTAAAAGATATATGTTTATGTTACATTTTCCTTAACTTTAAAATATTTTTTATAAAATGTCATTGTCAATTACAAGTGGATCCATGGGGTACCAAAATTGACCCAAATAAGTCCATGTTATGACAGGTATAATAAAATAGGGTTAGGACATGTGTTATCATGATTTAATATTATTATAATATTATTTGTTTTGCCTTATTTTCCAGATTTACCCTTTAGTGATAGTAAATAAAATATTTACTGAAGTTACTATTCATAATGTCTAAAAATAAAAGCTAACTATTTACACAATTTGGGCCTCATAATTTCAAATATGAAATCCATTTTTCCAAATTCAAAACACAGAAGTTTTAGAAATTAATTTAAAATTAATTTCTGTTGTCAATACCAAATAGGGTGTTTTTAAGAAATAATAACTATCAAAAGATTGACATTTTTTATGTCAAATTTCGAAGTGAAATTACTTAAAATGACAAAAATTGGATTAAATGATAAAAATATAATCCAATTAAACTTTAATACCAATTAAAAGGATAATATAAATTTATAAATAAATCAGATGAAAAGACAGTTTTGACTTAAAATGCAGTATTTTTCACTATTCAATAAAAAAATCAACTTTATCAGAAAATACCAAAAATTTACCCAAAGTAAATTTTAATGTCCCTATTCTAAAAAATAAGTTTATTTTTTTTAAAAATTAACATATAAAATTGACAAAAAACTATATTTAAAAGGGGTTCTCCATCAAAAGGTGGTAAAACAAATTTTTAAAAATAGTAGAGTTTTTCATGCTTAAAATTGGATTGATTCTTATTTTAAGCCTCTATAACTTATTGGATAGAAGTAAAAACATTTAAAAAACGTGTGTAATAATATTTTAGTTAGTTTTGTTCATTCCAACCAATAAAATGGCTAGGAGTTAACTACCATTTAAAATAATTATTATATTTTTTTTTGGTATAACTCAAAGTTGTGTGCAACGGAAGATTTCAATGAAACCCATTGTTGTGTGTTGATTATGCTATTGGACATAGCAAAACCTTTTAAATTAAAATTAATTCTTAATTCACAAATATTAATAAATATAAAAATTTTATTTTCTTTATTTAGCTAGGATGTGACATCATTCTCCCTTTTGGGAATTGCGTCCTCACAATTTTAAAATTGGGCTTAGAAACTTCATTAAAATTCCCACATCGGAAAAAAGAGTCAATAAAACTATCACTTTAAAAGAAATATAGAGAATTACAAAGGTCACCTGAGATAACCCATACTAGGAATCCATGTAGGAAAACATGGATATGGAAGAGAAACTAACCATCATGTTCTGATGGAGAGTGAAAGAAAACATGATCAGGAGAATGTTAAATCCAAGAAAATGATAAAATTGTGATAGATTAAAAGGTCATTGATTCCCCTATAGGAAAAGTGAACGGACAACATTTTTGTTTTAAGTTATTTTTTATAAAGTCAAGTAATTTATTTATGAGATTGACTATGAACATAAGGAAATATACTTACTTGTCACGTAGACTTTCATCCTTTACAAAATT
Source organism: Viscum album (assembly GCA_963277665.1). Taxonomy (NCBI): domain Eukaryota; kingdom Viridiplantae; phylum Streptophyta; class Magnoliopsida; order Santalales; family Viscaceae; genus Viscum; species Viscum album. The sequence goes on from OY728147.1 coordinate 190,331,843, forward strand.
TCTACCACAAACTCATCTTTTCTCCAAATGATGATCATTCAAGAAGACCTGATCACATAGAAAGCTCTAGAATAAACTTATAGAAAATAACACAATCCATAAAATATTTAATATATATTTACCATGTCTTTATAAATTAACCAAAACCAAAATGGTTAGTATAAGATCAGATAATCCCCAAAAAGTATAATAATTTATAAAAAAATACTACTCTTAATCTCTAAAATTCAACAAACAATACCCAAAGTTCAACGAAACCCATTCAATAAACAACTTTCCTTAAAATTAATCAAATTAATCCAAACTAAGATTGATAACCAAAACTCATAAGGATTTAATCACATATTCTTCCATAGTAAATCTTAACATTTATCTCCCAATAACATCAACTACTCTTAAAATCTCATACTGAAGTGTAATTAACATAATCACATATTCTCCAATATTGGTTAATCATTTCCATTAATAAACTGAATCTCTATAAGTCCACAATAAAAACATAGATTTTTCCAAAATAAAATTCCACCATTAATCCTAAAAATAAATCCCATAGTATTCTATTTTCTTTTGGAATATAGTGTTCTAAAAAATGCGAAAGTCTTCCAAAATAAAATTTATCACATAATCAAAAAATCACTTTACTATACTGAGGATATCTATTTTATAAATCATAAGTTACAAAAATAAACTTATTATTGATCCATAAAATCATTTAACTAAAAATAATTAGTCATAATAAATAGGGACTTTACATAGTCCAGTGGTAGGCGATAAATCTCAATCGCACTTTAGTTGTGGGTTATATTCCCATGACCTTTCCAGACGCGATGAGTTTTCACCCATCATGTGGGTTGTCTTTTTTAAAAAACCATATCATTTTTATGACATTCTAAAGAAAAGATAATTTCCTAAAAAATAACCATAACCTACTTTATCCTCAAATGTTATCTAATACCTTTCATTTTGAATCCCAAAATATAATAACCATTTATCACCTCAAAAACAAAAGATCATATGAACCCATAATGTTATCCATTATATATGCACAAGAAAAGATAATTCTTTCATGAATAAAATTTTCACATATCAAACTTATGGGTTACACATACTACAAAAATTATTCCAAAGTAATCCTATCATTAATAAATTTAAAAGTATCATCATATAATATCTTATGAGGAGGGTAAATACTAAGATATACATATTCATGTTATCTTAAACTCATTAAATCTATCTAAAAGAACTATGACTCTTTCTAATATGCTAACCATTATGGTTATGTCACTTATTCTTAAGTAACACCCTAACCTCTGAAGTTATCTAAACCGACCTTTGATACCAACTGTAAGGCCCCAACCTTAAAAATTACATAATATTTAATTAAGTTAATAATTCAGATTGAGGATATTTTTAGGTTTAGAGCTTTAGAGAATTAGGTCATAAAATATGAATAAAAACTTGAATATTACATATATACACATCTACTCAGTATCCATTTTTTTCATAAAATAAAAACTCTAAAAAATTAAACATGTTTAGTTCTATGTTTTAAACAACATAACTTTTCCTTGATCCCATCCTTAACCCTATTCCACTTTAAGTCCTGTGAAAAAAATTTCAAAAACTTGAGATGAGTATAAAAGGATAATTATGGGATACAAAAAGAAGGAAAAGTGTTAGTTTTTAGAAAAAACATGTAAACCATGAATACTTTATCATAAATTAATACTTTTCATCAAAAAGAAGTAGCAAAAACACTTTACTGAATATAATCTCATTTATTACCCTTTTTAAAACCAAAAGATTACCATAAATCCCATAGAAAAACAATATATATAATATAAAGGTAGCTAGAACATAAACATAATTAAATGGAATAACCATAAAGTTTACTTCAAAACATATCACTAAATTTAATAGACATACGACCGAATTCCATACCCAATTCATTGGAGGTTATAACATAACCACCCGTCCTTGGTTTGTCACGGAACCACCCGTCATTTGGTTTATCATGTGGCCACCTATAAAAAATACTAGTACCGTAACATAATCATAACACATAAAACAAGAATAAAGAAAAATAACATTTACACATTGCAATTACAAGCTATTATTTCAATAAATTCAAATAATCAATTCATTTAAAACATTCAAAAGGAAGAGTTTTGAATCAAAGTGTCTCATACCACATTGAATCTTTTGAAAGGAATTTTCAATTTAAAACACTAATGTATATATAAATAAATTCTTGAAAACCATTTTAAAAACATTTACATGTAATATAAGTTTTTAAATTAATAAATATTTAAAACATTTAAAACAATGTTTTAGATAAAGAGTCCCTTACCACTTGAGAAACACTTGAAATAAAATCATCAAGGAATAAAGTTAAATAGAAAATTAAATGTCATGAGAGTATACTAATTAATGATATAAATAGTGAAAATGGTTTTATATACATATTATAGGATAATAGATGTGCATAACAACAAGATATTCCTCAATTAAAGGAGATTGAGATGAAATATCTTATGAAAATTCAGCAGCGTAATGACGTCACTTTAAAATTCATAAAATGAGTTAATGGGAGAGAAAAGGGTCAATAAAAACTTTTTTATAACATGGTAATAAATAAGGATATATAATAATATATCACAAAATAAGAAAATGGAAATTAAAAGACATAACATTAAATAAGTCTTTGACTAAAAGAGGAGGGTGAAGGTTCCCTTACATCGAGTCCAACTTGACTCGCATGTTCCTTGTTATTCCTGAATAATAAACATAAGTTAATTTATAATTGTTTTAGAACCATTTTCAAGTTTATTATTCCTTTTATATCACTCATTACTTTTTTATAACAATTAGTTAATTATTTGAGTTCATATCGGACATTTTGTCGATGTTCGGAACTTGAGTCAAAAATGAATTTGTTATAATTACAAATTTTTCTTATGGTAAAAAGTCCATTATATTCAGAATGATATTAATTATTTATATATCATATATATCATATAAATACATTATATATTTATTTATAATATTCCATATCATTTGGATATAATAAATGAAATGCACTGTTCATGGACACGGTAAGCCGTACGTACACATAAATGCTATTTTCATTTTTTTTCATATTTAAAGGAATGAAAACCAATTTATACATAGCTATATTATAATTAAATTATAATATATATGTTATATATGTTACACAAGTTCATTAATTTCATCCTTTATATGTTCTATGTATAGCATGAACGAGTCATATCACTTTGAGGGGGCGGTAGTCCGCACTTCCTCAAATGAAATTATCATATTTACTCATTATTGAAAGAATATAGGTATGATGTAAATGAAAAATACATAAGAATAAAGATAATATAAATATTATATATACTATATATAAATATAGCTCCATCATAATGGACACCAAGAGAGGCGTAAGAGATAATTGAACAAGCATCATTTCATGAGGCAATAGTTTGTCGTCTATAGAAACAGTATGTTCTAAATCCATTAGATGGAGGTGTGTGTGAGTAAAGTTCTAATAATTATCATAAAAAAAAGTAGTATATTTAGGACATTGTTTTTTTATGTTAAAAAATAATAATAAGAGCATAGGGAGTGGAGAAGGAAAATAAAATAAAAGAACTTGAGAGAAGACGTTACCTTTAAATCGGTAACTTTTGATTTGATCCTAAGGGATATCTTGAAATACCTTCTTCCTAAGGGAAGGATTCTATGAGGAATATAGGAATATTTTGAGGTTATTGGATCAGATTTTGGACGAGACAAGAGGCTTGAAAGTCGTTAGTAATGAGTTAGAGGTGATGGCCTTTTATAAGGGGAGGAGAGGATATTTAGGAATGTTTTAAAACATTATTTTATTATAAACTGAATTTCAATTTCAAAAGGTCCCAAAATCATTGAATTCAAATATAAGGTTATTATATTTCTAAATAATTTCATCTGATGGGTTTTAAACAATTTTAGGGCAAAAAATTAACCTTATCATTTAGCTTTAATCCTTAGTTAACTAATTTAACTTTTAACATGTCCTCTTGTATATTCACACTAAATGGTTAATATATCTACTATAAATTTCCAAGTGACCCAAAATTGATTGTGAATTACATTTGTAACATAATATATGTTAGTTGGATGAATATTAGATTTTTATGATTATTTTATCATTTAATAAAATATTAATTATTTTTCAAAACTCATTTATATCAATTTATAAATTATTTATATCAAGAATATTAAAAAATATATTACAAATTGATTCTTTCAAAAAAAAAACTTCATTAATTAAAATATAAAAAGTCATTATTATCCCCAAAATTTGTTTATGGCGTAAAAATTTCTAAATTAATTTATTTCAATATTTATAATCTCATTTATTTAAATATTTCCTTAATAAGGTAATCACTACATCACCACTATGTCATAAATAATTTTATTTGTTTGATGTATAAAAATTATAAATAAAATACCATGATATATGAAATATTTTTATCTTTCTAATAAAAATTTATAGTTGAAAATATCTCTTATATAACACCATATAATTTTTTTTACAAAAAGATATATGTTTATGTTACATTTTCCTTAACTTTAAATTAATTATTATAAAATGCCATTTTCTCTTACAAGTGACTTCATGGGGTACAAAAATATACCTAAGGATGCCAATGGTCGGAAATGTATCATCCAATAGGATTAATACATGTGTTAGGATAATTTAATATTATTATAATATTATTTGTTTTACCCTTATTTACCAGATTGACCCTTTAACCATGGTAAATAAGATATTTACTGAAGTTAAAATTCATAATGCCTAAAAATTAAAGTTACCTGTAACACCCCAAGCTTCCACGGTACGTTTCCCTTCGATTAATGCGATAGCGTGTGTTGTACGCAACCTCGAGTTCTAACACACACCACAACTAATTAAACTAGAAGTTGTGAATAGTAATACCTACTTTTTGAAATCATATATATTTTATATTTCAAAATGGACTTCATTTTTGTATTCGGAATATTGAAATTAGCCTAGGGTGAAATTTTGGTACTTTTCGGATAACTTTTATATTTTGATGAATAGTGAAAATTACTAAATTTTAATTAAAATCAACTTTTTTAATCAAAATAATTAATATTGATAAATTATGAATTTGAGTGGTTTTAAAGTATATTTAGAATATATTTTTACCATTTAATTTAATGTTTGTCATTGGACATAATTTCACAATTAAACCAGACATAAACAAGTGTCAATCTTTTGATAGTTATTATCTCTTAAAAACACGCTTTTTATTTTAACAACGGGAATTAATTTTTAATTAATTTCTGCCACTTCTGTGTTTTGAATTTGGAAAAATGTATTACATATTTGGAATCAGGATTTCCAAATTATGTAAATAGGTAACTTTTATTTTTACACATTTTGAATAATTACTGCGGTAAATATTTTATTTACCATGGTTAAAGGGTAAATCCGGTAAATAAGGGTTAAAAAAATAATATTATAATAATACAAAATTACCCTAAAACGTGTCCTAACCTTATTGGTGGACACATACCCGACCATGGGCATCCTTGGGTCGATTTGGGGACCCCTTAGAGCCACTTGTATGTGGTAGGGACACATTATATTAATAAAGTTAAAATAAAAATAAAAATGGCATAAGCTTACATCCTTTAGAAGAACAATTTTTACATAGGGTTATACATGTTGGATTTTCGATTATAAATATTCATTAGAAAGCTACAAAGATTTACTACATAATGATATTTTATTTATAATTTTTAGACATCAAATAATTTAAATTATTAATGACACAATAATGATGCGATGTTTACCTCATTAATAAATCATTTAAATAAATAAGATTATAATGATTAAAATATTATCTAAAACCTGTCCAATTCTTATTGGTTGATGTTATTTATAATATGAGTCATCTTATATTAGACCTCAATGATTTTTGGACCATTATAAACCGAATATAATTATATTATAAAGTAATACTTTCACTCTTTCCTAAAGAGCCCCTCCTCTCCCTTATAAAAGGAGACCACTTCTACTCATTCCTCACACCTCTCAAGCCACTTGGCTCGGCCAAACTCTGCCCAAATACTCTCCCAACTTCCCTCACTACAACCTAGAGGCCTTAGTTTGATCAGAAAGCCAACCTAAGGATCCCTTTTGATCAAATCAAAAGGAAGAGCCCGAAGAAGAGGTAATGATTTCACCACCCTTTTCCAAGGTCATTTCTTCTTCCACTTCTTCTTCCTTTGTTGTTACCATTCTAAAATAATAACTCCAGTATTATTTATATACTGTGATGTTATTATAAATATGGTACAACCATATTCAGTATTCTATCCACCCTTTTAATAACATGTTACCATACGTGCGTACGTACGACTTACCGTCTCCACGTCGTGGTGTAATTGTTATTCAATATAATATTATTTGGATGGGTATAATAATGATGTTTAACTCATGTAAATAATAAATATAACATGTTAATGATTCTGTATATATGATATAACATCCATTTATATATTATTTTAATATCAAAAGAATGATATTGTCGCTCGTGCGTACGTACGGACTACCGTCTCCACGAATGCGATGAGATTCATTCTCCATCGTATCCATTCAAGTATAATTATCATTTGATGATTTAAAAATGATGTTTAAAGACTTGATATCATTCTGGATATGAATAATATACAACCTATCCTTTACAAATATGTCTTACGTAACAAAACATACAAAAGAAAACAAGTAAGTTCACACCCGAAACAACGATAATACTACGATATTATTATCAAATCAATATTAAAAGATCATATATGATATCATAATAATGTATATGATTATTTTATAATTTAATAACAATTATTTCACCATTATACAGGAGGTTAACCTACTCCAACCAAGGAAAAGTAAAAGGTAAGGGTTATTTCACAATCTCTTCATTATCCGAGGTTGTTTATACGTAATAATCTACTGGGATCTCGTTATCATCCACATCCATGTTTCTTCAAAATGTATTTCAAAACATTTTTAATATTTAAAAGAATATGGGTTAAAGTCATTTATACCCCTGTTTGACTTTTTATAAGAGGTTTATAAGGGAATCTTTCCGTCGTTTTCCAAACAAGGTGCTTTTTAACCTTTTCGACAGAATTAAGATAAGAATGTTTTTTAACTTATACGGCGGGTGCGGTTATTTTCCGCCATTATAAAATCGTCAAAGCTTCCCTTACAAGCTTATAAGAATATTTTCAAAGAAAATTTTTTATTTTATAAATATATGTCTCTTAAATGATTTCAAAATAGAAAGAGATATTTCTTTAAAAAGAGTTTTGATTTCATCTATGTCAACATCCTTTAATGGATTTTACGCTTATTTGAGGATGATATATTATGATACAAAACTTTTACATTATATTGAAGGTTTTGTGATATGTTTGACTATGGATGTGCTATTTTTTTATATACCATTCATGGTTTATGGTGAAAGTATTGACATTTCGTATGCTAGTTTTAATACGAATGTTTATGTTATGTTTAAACCTTTTGATATGGGAATGCATTGGACTTAATATGTGACGGGTGGAGCCCGCTATAGCTCCTCGATGCATCGGTAGGTCTCATGAGACAAACTAGTGTCTTGGCACAAGGCCTTGGCAAAATCTTATTTGTAGTCTTGGCATGAGGCCTTGGATATGTGGTTATGATAGTCTGGCATTATGCATTCCATCATTATGAAAGTGGTTATTGATATTGAATGTGATTATTCGATTAGTAGAATATCCATGTGAATAAGTAAATGGCATTATTTCATTTTATTTATGCCATACTATGTTGAAGTTAAAGTTTAAAAGGTTTTTGTTTTAGTTATACATTGCCTTAAATGTTTATTCTTATTTATGAAAGTTTCCGCTATATTGTTATCCTTACTGGGCATTTGAGCTCACCCCTTTTCTATGTTTTATTTTCCCAGGATGTGAAGAAGTAAATTATGAATGACTTGCAGGGATATTATGAGGGGTTAATAGTGTGGACTATGGAGACAATATGTTGTTGTAGTAGTTCTTTTTTATTTTGATGATGTAATGTAAAACTTATGAATATATATAGTGTTTCCAAGGCTACTAAACCAATCAGTCATTCGAGATTTGATCTTTCTTCTGATCATGCCAATGTTATGTAATTAATGCACCGACTCTGGGTAACTGGGGTCAGGGCGTTACAGTTGGTATCAGAGGAAGTTTAGTACAAACCTTGGAAGCTAGATTTAGATAAACTCTGATTAGAGCACGTAGACCTAAGATGAACTTTGAGGATTAGTAAAGAAGAACTTCCTAGAATTTTGGTATTGTAGAGATTTTGTGAGTTTTCTGAGCAATACATCCCTGTCTGGATACGAGCAGGTAGATGCGGCTCTGGCACAGATGTACCTAGGGGTAAAACCCGAAAACACCGCTTTGAGCTAGACTCGAACGGGAACTGGTGCACGACAACGGGCCTTGCTGCACTCTTGGTTACGACACTCCCGGGGTATATGCTTAGGATAACTCTCATTTTCTTTAAAAATCATTATGAAGGGTTTATGAGCATATAATTTCTCAAAGAAAATATTTTTATGATTATGGATTATATCCATAAATAGTTCAATTTATGTTGAGTGTTTTATAAGTATGGGATTATGTATTTTGATTCATAAACTGATCTAGTTTATGCCATTGTTTAGAAATGGCGCCTAGTGGAAAAAATGGAAACCGTATCAATGCACACACTCCATGTAGGGATTTCCCTCCTGCTCAAGATAATTATAGTGGGGCTGGTGATGCAACTAGTGCCGATCAGCTAATCACCATACTGGGACAACTTACTCAGGTTATGAATAATAACCTTACCCGTATGGAGAACCCTGATCCGCAGCGTGGAGGATCAATGTTAGATCAATTCATGAGGCAACAACCACCAAAGTTCAATGGGAGTACAAATCCCTTAGTAGCTGAGCAATGGATAAATTCCCTAGAGAAAATATTTCAGGCTTTGGGGAGCAGTGAAAGGGAAAAAGTTATCATGACAGTTTACCGCCTCACTGGAGATGCTGATCAATGGTGGTCATTGATTCAAAACATGAAGGAAGATGATGAAGTATCAAATATGGAATGGAGGGAGTTCAAAGATATGTTTTTAGAAAAATACTTCCCTCACGACCATCAAGCAGATATGGAAAGACAATTTCTAAGTCTGAGATAGAAGTAGGATGAGAATGTCGCAAAGTATGAGGCTAACTTTACAAGGTTATCAAGGTACGCTGGTGATTATATACGTAACCAAAGAAGTAAGATTGATCGTTTCTTTGATGGGTTAAAACCATTTCTCCGTCGAGCATTAGTCTCACAATCCTTTTCATCGTACGAAGACATTGTCTCATGTGCTATCAAGACCGAAAAGGAATTCTCTAAGTCTTATGACTTTAAAGCAAAGAAAGAGAAGAAGAGACCTACTGATCAATCTGGGAATGGAAATAAGGGGAAGAAGGGAAAGGTTGAATATCCATCCTGTGGTAAATGCGTAAAGAAACACCCTGGTACTTTCTTGAAGGGAATGGGAGTCTGTTACAAGTGTGGTGAAAAAGGCCACCAAGCTCGTGATTGCAAGGGGAAAAAGGAAGCTACCAATGTTCAGTGCTACAATTGCAGGGAGATGGGGCATTATGCAAATGAATTTCCTAAGCGTTAGGAGAACTTACCTCAGAAAAGGCCAAGGGATCAAGGCCAGGCTTATGCTATCACTACTGCTGAGGTAGAAGCTCCGAAAGACGTTGTGGCAGATAATTTAATGGTTTCCTCAAGTTTAGCAAATGCATTATTTGATTCTGTATCATCGCATTGTTTCATATCTTCCCAGTTTTCTAAGAAAATTAGATATTTCCAATTTGATTTAATAAGGGAGTTGTCAGTTAAAACTCCTAAGGGAAGTATCATTGCAACAAAGTTTTGTGAATCAGTCCCCATTAGAGCACATAAATTTTCTTTATCTGCTGATCTCATCGTCATACCTATGATTGAGTTTGATATAATCCTCAGTATGGACTGGCTTTCGGACTATGATGCGAAGATTTATTGTAAGAAGAAAGAGGTTACGATTCTTGATGATAATGATAAGGAACACCTTATTTTTAGAGCAGAATCGTCACCACCTAATTCTTATTTAGATCCACCCCCAATAGCTCAACTTAATTCAATTATTGGGGAGGAAGAGAATGAAATAACTGTCGGTGAGGAAAGGAATGTTCAAATAGAGGATGTACCTGTTGTGAAAGATTCTGTAGATGTATTTCCGGAAGATTTACCTGGACATCCTCCAGAACGAGAAGTTGAGTTTTCCATTGATTTGATTCCTGGATCAAGGCCTATATCGAAGACCCCTTATAGAATGGCCACTGTATAATTAGTCGAACTAAAGAAACAAATAGAGGAATTGAGTAATAAGGGATTTATTCGCCCTAGTGTTTCTCCATGGGGAGCCCCTGTTCTTTTTGTTAAAAAGAAATATGGATCTATAAGGTTATGTATCGACTATAGGGAGATCAATGCTATAACGATAAAGAACAAGTATCCCCTACCTCGTATTGATGATTTATTTGACCAACTACATGGAGCTCAATACTTTTCAAAGATTGACCTTCGATCTGGATACCATCAGTTGTGTGTGAAGAAGGAAGACATTCCGAAGACAGCATTTCGAACCAGGTATGGGCATTACGAGTTTACTGTAATGCCGTTTGGATTGACTAATGCACCCTCTGTATTCATGGATCTGATGAATAGAGTTTTCAAGGAGTATCTCGATGAATTTGTGGTGGTATTTATTGATGATATCTTGGTATACTCCAAAACCTACGAAGATCATGAAAATCACTTGCGCATTATCTTGAAGACTCTGAGGAGGCATGAATTATATGGGAAGTTTAGCAAGTGTGAATTCTGGCTTCAGAATATTTCTTTTCTTGGCCATATTTTCTCTAAAGATGGTATCTCTGTTGATCCTTCTAAGACCAAGGCAATCCAAGAATGGCCAGCACCTATGAGTATAACTGAGGTACGTAGTTTTATTGGTTTGGCAGGTTATTATCGACGTTTCGTCCAGAATTTTTCCCGATTGGCTAACCCATTAACGAAGCTCACACATAAAGGGGTTAAATTTGTTTGGACAAAAGAGTGTGAAGAATGTTTCGAAGAACTGAAGAGAAGATTAGTCAATGATCCTATATTGACTCTACCATCGGGGAATGATGGGTTCGTTATTTATAGTGATGCATCAAAGAAAGGACTTGGTTGTGTCATTATGTAGAATGATAGAGTTATTGCCTATGCATCACGACAGTTGAAAATTCATGAACAAAACTATCCTACTCATGATCTTGAGTTAGCAGCTGTGATCTTTTCTTTGAAGATATGGAGACACTACCTCTATGGTGAAAAATGTGAGATTTATACTGATCACAAGAGTTTGAAGTATATTTTATCAAAAAAAGAACTCAACATGAGGCAAAGGAGATGGCTTGAATTACTCAAGGATTATGATTGCACGATACACTACCACCCGGGGAAAGCAAACAAGGTGGAAGATGCTTTGAGCAGAAAAGACCATGGAGTTTTGAACATGATGAGAATTGAAAGGGATCCAATTTTCATGGATCTAGTGAAGATGGACATGGGAATAACCAGGGAAGGTGAAACATCAATTCTTTTTCAAATGGTTGCCAAAACATCTTTACTATAAAGGATTAAGAGTTCTCAGACCGATGATGAAGAGTTTCAGAAGAAGATTAAAGCTGTGAATGATGGGAGATTGAGAGACTTTGTGTATGAAGATGGAATTTTGAAATTCGGGAAGAGACTTTGTGTTCCCAATATACCTGATCTAAAAAGGGAATTGATGGATGATGCTCATAGTTCCAATTTCACTATACACCCTAGGAGCACTAAAATGTATAGAGATTTGAAGGAACATTTTTGGTGGGACAACATGAAGAGGGAGATTGCTGATTTTGTGTCAAGATGTATGGTTTGTCAATAAGTGAAAGCTGGAAGGCAACAGCCTGGAGGAGTCATGCAACCTCTTCCCATACCGGAGTGGAAATGAGACAATATTACGATGGACTTTGTCATGGGGCTACCAAAGACTCCTAGAAGGAACGATGCAATATGGGTTATTATTGATCGTCTTACCAAGTCAGCACATTTTCTTGCTATAAGAGAAGATCTACCCCTGGAACGTCTAGCAAGACTATACATTAATGAAGTTGTGAGACTTCATGGAGTACCCCTATCGATTGTTTCTGATCGTGATCCCCGTTTTACTTCAAGATTTTGGAAAAGTCTTCAGAAATACCTGGATACTGAACTTCATTTGAGCACTGCTTACCGCCCTCAGATAGATGGACAATCAGAACGGACTATTCAAAACCTAGAAGACATGTTGAGATCTTGCTCACTTGACTTTCAGGGTATGTGGGATCAATATTTACCACTGGTAGAATTTTCCTATAACAATAGCTTCCATTCAAGTATTCAGATGGAACCATATGAAGCGTTATACGGAAAGAGATGTCGTACACCAACCTGTTGGGATGAGGTTGGTGAAAGAAAACTTGTAGGCCCAGAACTGGTAGAGGAAACAGTGGAAAAGGTGAAGGTAATCCAAAATCACATCAAAGCAGCTCAAAGTAGGCAGAAGAGCTATGCCGATAATCGAAGGAAGGATTTGGAATTTCAAGTCGGTGATCATGTTTTCCTGAAGGTATCTCCATGGAAGGGAGTCATATGTTTTGGTAAGAAAGGTAAATTGAGTCCCAGGTACATCGGACCTTTCGAAATTCTAGAACGAATTGGGGATGTAGCTTATCGATTGGCAATGCCGCCAAGTCTCTCCAATGTTCACGATGTGTTCCACGTATCTCTGTTGATAAAATACATGCCTGACCCAACGCATGTACTCACCTATGAGAAATTATAACTGGAACCCGATCTATCTTATTGTGAAGAGCCTGTCAGGATTCTTGATACAAGAGAACAAGTACTGAGAAACCGGACGACGCGTCTTTTAAAAGTTTTGTGGAGAAATCATAAGATGGAAGAGGCAATGTGGGAACCCGAGGAACTTATGATGAAGAACCACCCGAGTCTTTTTATGCAGTAATACCCTAGAAATTTCGAGGACGCAATTATTTGAAGGAGGGGAGAATGTAACACCCCAAGCTTCCACAGTATGTTTCCCTTCGAATAATGCGATAGCGTGTGTTGTACGCAACCTCGAGTTCTAACACACACCACAACTAATTAAACTAACCGTTGTGAATAGTAATACCTACTTTTTGAAATCATATATATTTTATATTTCAAAATGGACTTCATTTTTGGATTCGGAATATTGAAATTAGCCTAGGGTGAAATTTTTGTACTTTTCGGACAACTTTTATATTTTGATGAATAGTGAAAATTACTAAATTTTAATTAAAATCAACTTTTTTAATCAAAATAATTAATATTGATAAATTATGAATTTGAGTGGTTTTAAAGTATATTTAGAATATATTTTTACCATTTAATTTAATGTTTGTCATTGGACATAATTTCACAATTAAACCAGACATAAACAAGTGTCAATCTTTTGATAGTTATTATCTCTTAAAAACACGCTTTTTATTTTAACAACGGGAATTAATTTTTAATTAATTTCTGCCACTTCTGTGTTTTGAATTTGGAAAAATGGATTACATATTTATAATCAGGATTTCCAAATTATGTAAATAGGTAACTTTTATTTTTACACATTTTGAATAATTACTGCGGTAAATATTTTATTTACCATGGTTAAAGGGTAAATCCGGTAAATAAGGGTTAAAAAAATAATATTATAATAATACAAAATTACCCTAAAACGTGTCCTAACCTTATTGGTGGACACATAACCGACCATGGGCATCCTTGGGTCGATTTGGGGACCCCTTAGATCCACTTTTATGTGGTAGGGACACATTATATTAATAAAGTTAAAATAAAAATAAAAATGGCATAAGCTTACATCTTTTAGAAGAACAATTTTTACATAGGGTTATACATGTTGGATTTTCAATTATAAATATTCATTAGAAAGATAAAAAGATTTCATACATAAGGATATTTTATTTATAATTTTTAGATATCAAATAATATAAATTATTAATGACACAATAATGATGCAATGTTTACCTCATTAATAAATCATTTAAATAAATAAGATTATAATGATTAAAATATTATCTAAAACCTGTACAATTCTTATTGGTTGATGTTATTTAGAATATGAGTCATCGTATATTCGACCTCAATGATTTTTGGACCATTATAAACCGAATATAATTATATTATAAAGTAATACTTTCACTCTTTCCTAAAGAGCCCCTCCTCTCCCTTATAAAAGGAGACCACTTCTACTCATTCCTCACACCTCTCAAGCCACTTGGCTCGGCCAAACTCTGCCCACATACTCTCCCAACTTCCCTAAATACAACCTAGAGGCCTTAGTTTGATCAGAAAGCCAACCTAATGATCCCTTTTGATCAAATCAAAATGAAGAGCACGAAGAAGAGGTAATGATTTCACCACCCTTTTCCAAGGTCATTTCTTCTTCCACTTCTTCTTCCTTTGTTGTTACCATTATAAAATAATAACTCCAGTATCATTTATATACTGTGATGTTATTATAAATATGGTACAACCATATTTAGTATTCTATCCACCCTTTTAATAACATGTCACCATACGTGCGTACGTACGGCTTACCGTCTCCACGTCGTGGTGTAATTGTTATTCAATATAATATTATTTGGATGGGTATAATAATGATGTGTAACTCATGTAAATAATAAATATAACATGTTAATGATTCTGTATATATGATATACCATCTATTTATATATTATTTTAATATCAAAATAATGATATTGTCGCTCGTGCGTACGTACGGACTACCGTCTCCACGAATGCGATGAGATTCATTCTCCATCGTATCCATTCAAGTATAATTATCATTTGATGATTTAAAAATGATGTTTAAAGACTTGATATCATTCTGTATATGAATAATATACAACCTATCCTTTACAAACATGTCTTATGTAACAAAACATACAAAAGAAAACAAGTAAGTTCACACCCGAAACAACGATAATACTAAGATATTATTATCAAATCAATATTAAAAGATCATATATGATATCATAATAATGTATATGATTATTTTATAATTTAATAACAATTATTTCACCATTATACAGGAGGTTAACCTACCCCAACCAAGTAAAAGTACAAGGTAAGGGTTATTTCACAATCTCTTCATTATCCGAGGTTGTTTATACGTAATAATCTACTGGGATCTCGTTATCATCCACATCCATGTTTCTTCAAAATGTATTTCAAAACATTTTTAATATTTAAAAGAATATGGGTTAAAGTCATTTATACCCCTGTTTGACTTTTTATAAGAGGTTTATAAGGGAATCTTTCCGTCGTTTTCCAAACAAGGTGCTTTTTAACCTTTTCGAAAGAATTAAGATAAGAATGTTTTTTTAACTTATATGGAGGGTGCGGTTATTTTCCGCCGTTATAAAATCGTCAAATCTTCCCTTACAAGCTTATAAGAATATTTTCAAAGAAAATGTTTTATTTTATAAATATATGTCTCTTAAATGATTTCAAAATAGAAAGAGATATTTCTTTAAAAAGAGTTTTGATTTCATCTATGTCAACATCCTTTAATGGATTTTACGCTTATTTGAGGATGATATATTATGATACAAAACTTTTATATTGTATTGAAGGTTTTGTGATATGTTTGACTGTGGATGTGATATTTTTTTATATACCATTCATGGTTTATGGTGAAAGTATTGACATTTCGTATGCTAGTTTTAATACGAATGTTTATGTTATGTTTAAACCTTTTCATATGGGAATGCATTGGACTTAATATGTGACGGGGGGAGCCCGCTATAGCTCCTCGATGCATCGGTAGGTCTCATGAGACAAACTAGTGTCTTGGCACAAGGCCTTGGCAAAATCTTATTTGTAGTCTTGGCACGAGGCCTTGGCTATGTTGTTATGATAGTCTGGCATTATGCACTCCATCATTATGAAAGTGGTTATTGATATTGCATGTGATTATTCGATTAGTAGAATATCCATGTGAATAAGTAAATGGAATTATTTCATTTTATTTATGCCATACTATGTTGAAGTTAAAGTTTAAAAGGCTTTTGTTTTAGTTATACATTGCCTTAAATGTTTATTCTTATTTATGAAAGTTTCCGCTATATTGTTATCCTTACTGGGCATTTGAGCTCACCCCTTTTCTATGTTTTATTTTCCCAGGATGTGAAGAAGTAAATTATGAATGACTTGCAAGGATATTATGAGGGGTTAATAGTGTGGACTATAGAGACAATATGTTGTTGTAGTAGTTCTTTTTTATTTTGATGATGTAATGTAAAACTTATGAATATATCTAGTGTTTCCAAGGCTACTAAACCAATCGGTCTTTTGAGATTTGATCTTTCTTGTGATCATGCCAATGTTATGTAATTAATGCACCGACTCTGGGTAACTGGGGTCGGGGAATTACATTACCTATTTACATAATTTGGAAATCCTAATTCTAAATATGTAATCCATTTTTACAAATTGAAAACACAAAAGATGCAGAAATTAATTCAAAATTAATTTTCATTTCCAAAACCAAATTGCATGTTTTTTAGAAATAATAACTATCAAAAGATTGACATTTGTTTATGTCCAATTTCAAAGTTAAATTAATTAAAATGAGAAAAATTGGATTAAAGGATAAAAATATAATACAATTAAACTTTAAAACAAATTAAAAGGACAATATAAATATATAAATAAATTAGATGAAAAGATATTTTTGACATAAAATGTAGTATTTTTTGCTATTCATTAAAAAATGAACTTTATCGGAAAAATACCAAAAATTTACCCAAAGTAAATTTTTATGTCCTGATTATAAAGAAGAAGTTTATTTTTTCAAATTAAATATATAAAAGTAAAAAAAATCTAGATTTAAAATGGGTTCTCCAGTAAAAGGTGGTAAAATAACTTTTTAAAAATATTAGAGTTTTTTTATGCTTAAAATTGGATTCATTCTTACTTTAAGCCTCTAAAAATTATTGGATAAAAGTAAAAACATTTAACAAAAAATTGTAATAATATTTTAGTTAGTTCTATTCATACCCTCTAATACAATGACTAGGTGTTAACTACCATTTAAAATAATTATTATATTATTTTTCGGTATAACTCAAAGTTTTGTGCAATGTAAGATTTCAATGGAACCCGTTGTTGCGTGATGAGTATGATATCAGAAAAAATATCCTATTTTAAAGTAAAATTAATATTTAATTCAAAATTATTAATAAATATGAAAATATCATATTCTTTATTTACTTGGGATGTTACAGATACACTTATCAGGACAAAGAAAGAGAAGAGTCTCTAATACCCTTCTTGTTATTTCACTTTAATAGATTTTGATCTTAGATAGAAATTTTTAGTTCAAGATATGAAACATATAGATTTAATTCTTTGTATGGATTGGTTTATAACCCATAAGGATCATATAAAAAATTATCACCAGTGGATTTCCTTTACTGGAACCAATGTAGTTAGTCATGTATTTCAGGGAGAATGAGACCTGAGGTCGAGTTGAGACAAAATTATTCTACCAGAGTTGGGTAAGATAATGTATCTATTTTAATTTGGAATAGAGAATGAACCTTTATATGGTTCAATTCCTCTATTAATTGTTGATTTTACCAATCTTTTTCCATCTGAATTCTCTGATTTACCCCTCATGAGATATATAGACTTTTCCCCCGACTTAGTACAAGGTACCCAACCTATCTTTATTCCCTCTTACCAAAAGAAGTAAAAGAGTTGAAAAATAAGTTAGATGATATATTATCCAAATGATTTATCTGACCCAGTATTTTTCCTTGGGTAAAACACATGTTTTTTTCTAATAAATCTGATGGGACACATCAAATTTATATTGAATATCAAAATGTAAATCAGGTCATAGTCAAAAGTAAGTACCCTTTTCTTTAGATTGATGATTTTTTTGAATTTATAAAAGGGTAAAAGTGATTTTAAAATATTAATCTTGAATATGGAAATAAACATGTTAGGATTAAAGAGTTTTACATTCCCAATAATTCATTTAGAATAAATAATGTCCATTATGAGTACTTCATTAGGATTTTTGGCTAACCAATTCCACTAAAGTTTTCATGGCATTAATAAAAAATATCTTCCATGGGTAACTTGATTTGTTTATTATGGTATTCATGGATGAAATATTGGTTCACTCTAAGAATAAGGAGGTCCAAGTAGGTTATCTAAGAGATATATTAGGTATCTTGAAAAACCAAAAACTTTATGCTAATATTTCTAAATGTAATATCTAGATACGAGAAGTAAAATTCTTAGGACACATGGTTTCTAATCATCATGTATTAGTTGATCCTAAGAAGGTGAAAGATATTATGATAGTTATAACCATGAAATTTCATTAATATTCAGAGATTCTTGGTCTTATAAGGATATTATCACTATATTATGATGGTTTTATCTAAGTTGGATTCTATGTTGACTGTTGTTTCTTAGAAGGGAGTAAAGTTCATTTGGGAATCAAAATGATTGGTTTCCATTGATGATTTGAATCTTCAGTTGACTTCAACTCCTATTTTTACACTTCTAGAAGTCGAACATGGATATTTAGTTTTTTATAATGCATCAGGTACATGTTTGGATTGTGTTCTTATGAAAGGAGATCAAGTGATATTGGGAATGTATTGTATCAATAATACTCAATAAATATTATTGATTTTGATGCTCCCAAATACCCATATTTTTTTACTAATGATATCACTTTAATTGTATTTTAGGAAATTAATATTCTTTATAATATTTATTTTGTAATTTTATTCATGATTTTTATTCACAAGGAGTATTTATTAAAGTTTTCAGAACACATTTTAATATATTCTAGAAACACTGTTCATAACCTATGTTTGGAACATAATATAAGGAATAAACTCTATACTCAGAACAAAACATATTGATCATTAACCATACATTTGTATTCAAAATTACGTTTAAAGAAGGGATGTTCTGATCATAAACCCTAATTTGGAAGGAACACATGGATAAAGAACTTTACACTTGAAAGTAACCTTACATTTTTAAAGATAAGAAAGTATGTTTAAATAATCCTATGTAATTAAGGAACCCTATGTTTGAGGACACAAATGTATGGTCCATCAACCATACTTTTTATGAAAAACCTTACATGATCAAACTAACATTTGGAATATGATCGCTATGTAGTTGAACCCTATGTTTGGTATTTCTTTCATTTTATTAAGGAACCCTACGTTTGACTTTTCAATATCAGAGATTTAAATTCGTGATTCTTTTTAGATATATTCAATGGTCTTGAAAAAATTACAAGTTGTTTCAAATCTTGTTTATGAATGATTCACGGCTCATTATGATAAATTCAAAGATCCATATTCAACGGTTAAATACACTCATATTTCTAACGGAAGTTAGGACTCTTCAAGAAGTTTTGGAATTGAATATTAGAGATCTATCAGGAACTTTTCTTAGATATGAAAAATCAAAGAAAGATAATGATTTCTATTTATTTGATCATGAGTTCTTCTAAAAATATAGTTAATAATAATATTTTCTATTGAGATCATATTTTCAGACATTAGACTACATTCTCATAAATATATTTGATAGGTCTGATACAACAATGATTGACTCTATTATTCACAGAGGAGACAACACTTTAGAGACATATATGTTCAAAATATTACTACTGTAAGATTTTTGTCTATTATTCAAAAATAATTTTCAACTGATATCACTTCAGAACTTCTATCTCTTGAAGAGATTCACTTATGATGAAGAAGATCCATATAATATAAGTTTCTATTACTGTACCTGTGAAGTTCAACCAGAACGTTCAAATAAAAAACATTTTATTTGTTGGAGTATCAATTTTTTGTTCTCAGTTATGGTGGAGTATCATCTTATCATTCTAAGTTGTGGATAACTGATTTCTTATAAAAGAACCATAAGTATCTGTGTTTAAACTTATTTTAAATACGTCAACTGATGACACTTAGTTGGGTTTTTTTGGTCTTATGATAATATGACCATTATAGGGAAATTCATGACGATCCTAGAGAGAGTGATTGGTGGAGTGGACTAGGAGACCTTTTTTCCCGAACCAATATAAATTGGTTGTGTTCATTTTTATTTATTTATCTACTTCTTATAACTTTTACAGAAATGACACTACAAATCTACATATATCACAAAAATATTCAAAAGTCATAATTGAGGAAATTTATTGACAAGTCAAAATTCATGCCCCCTCTTGTGTTATTTTTTATTATTCTTACCTAAGAAATTGTATCAAATGAGATATTTTTTTATTAAATCTATAACAAGATGAAGATAATAAGGTCTATACAAAGAAAATGGAAATACTACGGGCATTGTAAATATTTATACTTTAAATAAATATAAAGTGAATTGTTTAACTGCTAAGATAAATGATTCATGGATTTGGAATATGAGACTTAGTCATTATAATATTTATTCTTTACATCAATTATTTAAGAAGTAGTTAGTTTCAGATTTATCTTGTATTAAATTTGATAATGATAGATTCTTTGATGCATGAAAAATTAGAAAACATCCCAAATCTTATTTCAAATATATTAAAAAAATTTCAACATATAAACCATTAGAACTTATCCATATGGATTTATTTGGACCATCTAGAGTAGCAAGTTTGGATAGTAAAATATATGTCTATGGTTTAGTTGATGATTATTCTTAGTTTAATTGGGTGAATTTTCTAAAACTCAAAAGTGAGGTATTTACCTTTTTTTATTTTTTTAAAAAATTGTAAAAAATTAAAAAGGTTATAAAATAATTTCATCAATAATTTATCATGGTGGATAATTTGAGAATAAATAATTCAATTCATTTTTATCAAACATAGTTATTAAACACGCCTTCTCTACACCAAGGACACCTCAAAAAATTTAATTATTGAAAGAAGAAATAAAACAATTCAAGGAATGGAAAGGACTATGCTAAATGAATATATTATTCCTACTTAATTTTGGAAAAAATCTATAATCACAACCCTATATATAATGAAAAGGGTTTTAATAAGGCCTATTTTCAAAAGGACACCCTGTGAACTTTGGAATAATTGAAAACCTAAAGTAAATTACATTAATGTTTTTGGATGCAAGGTTTATATCTTGAATACTAAGGTCACTCTTGGTAAGTAAGATGAAAAATATAATGAAGGGATATTTTTAGGATATAATTGTACTTCTATATCCAACAGAGTGATAAATAAAAAGTCCAGGATTGTTAAATAATTAGTTAATGTGATGTTTGATGAAACACACCCTTTCATTAAAGAGACAGATAATGAAGATAAAGTTAATGATTCATTTGAAAACATGATACTTGAAAACCCTAAAACTAATTTTGAAAATGATATTAATAGAATTTATTCTAGTTCAAAATAACATTATACTTAAGAACCTGAAATTTTCTTACCCAGACAATATAGAACCCTAAATAAC
Organism: Viscum album; assembly: GCA_963277665.1. Classification (NCBI taxonomy): domain Eukaryota; kingdom Viridiplantae; phylum Streptophyta; class Magnoliopsida; order Santalales; family Viscaceae; genus Viscum; species Viscum album. Next base: position 190,353,631 of record OY728147.1, read on the forward strand.
TATCCTCTAGAAAATGTTATAGGAGACCTAGATATAGGAATTGGAACTATAAAAAATGTAGAGAACCTAGACAAATTATCTATCTTTCTATATCAGTTAGAACCTAAATATATAGAATAAGCCTTAGAAGATGAGATTTGGATGTAAGTAATGTAGGAAGAACTAAACTAATTTAGAATGAATAAAGTTTAAGAATTAGTAAAAGAACCATACAATTACTTAGTTATAGGAACTAAGTGGGTATTTATAAATAAACAAGATAATCAAGGGATCATAACAAAAAATAAAGATATATTATTATCTAAAGGATATAATCAGTAAGAAGGTATAGATTATGATGAGACAATTTCCCGTATATCTAGATTATAATCCATTAGAATACTTTTAGCTTATGAATATAATATGAACAATAAATTATATTATATGGATGTTAAATCTTACTTTTTAAATAGATATTTAACTTAAGAAGTTTGTGTTTAACTACCACCTAGTTTTGAAAATCCTCAAAAACCAAATTCTATTTTTAAACTTACCGAAGATCTCTATGAACATAAACAAGCACCTAGAGCTTGGTATGAATGATTAAGTTCTTTTCTTTTGAAAAATTATTTTTCTTTTGGATTAGCAGATCCATCACTTTTTAATAAAACTATTTATTCTAATATTTTATTAGTAAAAATTTATGTTGATGAAGTTATTTCAGTTCAAAAAATAAAAATCTTTGTAATTATTATTCAAAACTAATGCAAAAAGAATTTGAAATGAGTATGATGGGGGAACTGAATTTATTTTTAGGATTTCAAAATTATCAAAAATATTATAGAAATGTATTAAATCAAAGTAAATATAAAAATGATTTATTGATAAATTTTTTACTTGAAAACAGTAAGAATTACACAACTCCTATGCGTAGCAATATAAAAATTTATTTGGATGAAGCTGGAAAATCAGTTGACAATAAGTTATAGAGAGGTTTTATTGGTATCATTTTATATATTATTACTTGAAAAAAATAAATTATGTTTTTTGTACGTATATGTGATATATTTTAGTCAAATTCAAAATAATCCCATCTTACTACTGTTAAAAAAATTTAGATATTTAAATGGAACAATTGTTCAATCTCTTATTTACCCCAAAACATATGATTTTAATTTAATTTCATATTTGGATGCTTATTTTGGAGGTTATAGATTAGAAAAAAATTACCTTAGGAACCTATCTCTTTTTAGGAAAATCATTAGCATCACAGTTAAGTAAGAAACAACACTTAGTTTCCCTGTCAACAACCGAAGCAGAATATATGTCTACTGGAAAATGTTGTGCACAAGTATTGAGGGTGAAAACACTCAAATAGAATTTAGATTAATATTTAATATTATCCCTATTTCATGTGATAATTCTAGTGCTATAAATATTTCAAAAAATTCTATAAGTAATTTTAAGACTAATCATATTGATATAAGACATGATTTTCATAGATACTATGTTCTTAAAAAGGATATATATTTAGAATTTTTGAATATCGAATATAAATTAACTGATATTTTCACTAAACCACTTCCTACTATAAGTTTTTATTTTATTAAGTGGAAGTTATGTTTATTTAATTTTAATTAAATATTTATATGTTTATTTAATTTATATTTAACTTGTTTCAATATAGTTCGATCAAATATTTTTTCATTCATTTATTTAATTTTTGATGTCAAAATTAGTATTTTTCTATTTTCTTAAACTATTTTTTTCTCATTTTTAGTTTCAAATCACATGTTTTAAAATATTAAATATTAATGATTACCTAATGGCATCGACATAAGAAACTAGAATGTGTCATTTTCTATTAGAAAACCCTTCGATATATCTTACCTTTTCATTTTTGAACCATTTCATCCTCTAAAACACTATTATTTCTCCTAAACCCTAGAATATGAAAACCTTCAACCATCAAATTCTCAGAAATGATTAAGAACAAGAAAACCAATGAATGTGAACCGAGTGATTCGAAGCATCAACATGTTCCCTCCATAAAGAATCTTCAATGAAATGTTGTTGATTTTGAGTGGCTAATTAAGATGAATCTTCTACTCAAACAAGATCTTGTGTTTAAAGGTTTGGAGTATCTATTAAATGAATAAAATACAGATATTATTTATGAGGTGTGATTGAATCATTGTTATAGTAATATTTAGTTTATTTTTAGTGAATCAAAAGATACGATATCCTCTCAAATAGAAGATAAGGAATTTTTAATCTCTTTAGTTGAAATTTCTCAAATTTTGAAAAGTATTTATGAAGGAGTATTTAATTTTGATCTTAGATCAATTGGAAATCAAGATCACAAGTCTACATATATAATTTACTTCTTGTTTGGTTCAAATAATATCAAGAAATTTTTTGTAAATGATCTTAAGGAAGACCTAAAGGTTTTAGTAATGTTTATTCAAACTATTATTGCTCCAAGAGTTACTAAGATGAGGAATATTTTATATGTGGACATGTACATTATGTTTTTTTATCAGTTACATAAAATTAAATTTTCCAAGATACATGTTGAGATATTTATGTTATTACTTCCATTATGAAGTAATAATTTTTTTCTATCCTTATAGAAGGATAGTTCCTTTGATTCTGTATAGAAAGACTATGATTATTCTTTTTAATACTTAAATATAATGTTATCAAAAAAATGTGTTGAAGGATGGTACTATTAGGAAATTATGTTTTTAATAGAGTATAATTAAAGGAAATTTAATTCCTATTGGTGTGGATGACTAACAGAAATATGGATCTTTTTCTCATGGAGAGAAATGTTCTTTAAGAAATAAAGGAGTTAGTGAATCGAAAATAGAATGTGTTACTAAGTATACCTAGAAAGAACAAAGATTTTATAATAAGGAAAACCATGATAAAGAAGTGGAAGAAAAATAAGTTCACGAGGAAATTTCTTTAATACCAAATGTCCAAGAAGAACCATAACTTGAGGAACCAGTTTTAGGATTTGTATATGAAACTCGTTCAGTTCATTTGGAAGAACCTGGTCTTGCTAAGGATCAATAAGAAGAGAGACAAGATCAAGAAGATCAGGATGTTCCTAAATAAGATAAATAGGAAGAAAATACTCAAGGTGAATATAAAGTTTAACAATCATTCCCTGATGCCACTGAGGATTTTCAAAATTAGGCTATCTCAACCATTGATCTTTCAATAGAGAGACTTGCATCTATTTTATGAGAAAGAATAGAAGTTCTTGATAATGTATCTTTATCAAATGAGAATTATATAGAAAAATCCTCATCTAATCCCTTAGATATTGTGGAAGATGATGTTCAGTCATAGAATCCAGATAAGGGGACATATGATTCACTGAAAAATCAATTTGAAGATATTGTGATTAAGTTTAACAAGGTTCTAGAGGAGAACTCTAATCTCATATAGGAACTGAAATCTACCAGAAAATATTTTGATGATTTAAAAAATTTATATTCTCCTAGGATATAGTTAGAGTCTATTCAAAATCAAATTCTAGATCTCATAGAAAAATATATGTCAAAAATAGATTTTGATACTTTTAAAAGAGTGATGTTGGGTCAGATTGGAAAGATCAAATCTGAATATGTTTCTTTTTTTAAGATCTGAAATGGTATTTGGGGAGTCAGTTTGAATCCATGAAGGGAACTATCAACTAGGCCAGATATTTTACCTCTTCCAAAATAACCTCACTATATTTGATCAGAAGGTTTCAATACATCACCACAGTTATGGAAGATATGAGTGATAAACTTCATAATATTTAGTTAAATAGTACACCATTATCAGTCTTGTTAGAAAATTAGAAGTTCCTTTTTGAGAAACTGACTTCAAGTGTACCAGGTATTAGGTTGCTGCTCAATAAGTTAAGTGATAATCTAGACCAGTTTTTTGCAGACAAAAGAAAAATATTCACAACTTTTCAAATATCAATTTGATTGAAAATATGAATGTAAGTCAAGATTCAATAATTTTGATAAGGTTGTTAAGAAACAATCTTTCATACATGCTACAATATTAGTTGGTATAATTGAAATAAGATTCACACATGGATTAGGCTCAATCAGAACAAGCAACGAACATTGACCAAACCCTTTCACCTTCCACCAGACTAGCTGACTAACCTATTTAACTAATCCAAAACTTCTAATTTTTTTCGTGAATATTTTATAATAAAATTAATTTTCCCTTTTTATATTTTGTGTTTCATTTTCATTTGTTTATTATTTTTTATCTCAACTACCAGAATCAATGTCTTTCTTATCCAAATAGTACGTTATAAACATTCATTTATTATTTTATGAAAAATTGAAAGTGTTATAATTCTTTTTCTTATTCTTTCTATTTTATATCACAAAAATGGAGAGAAAATTGGGTAATGACAATATTTTATTTAAATGTATTTATATAATAAATAGTTCTATGAAATCAAAATACTGTTTTTATAAAGTTAAATATTTAATTTGTTTTCTTTAATTTTTTTTATAAAATTTTATATTTGCGGTTTGATATTTTATGAGTTTTGTGATCATAAAAAGGGGGGGTATTTTTGGGCATGTATTTTCTCAATAATAATATATAAATATTATTGATTTTGATGCTCACGGATATCCTTGTTTGTTTTAATAATGATATTACTTTATGTTTATTTTAAGAAAATTAATATTCTTTACAATATTTATTATGTAATTTTATTCATTCTTTTAATTCATAAAGAATATTCATTAAAGTGTTTAGAAGGCATTTTAATATATTCTGGAAACACTATTCATACCCTACGTTAAAAACATAATGTAAGGAATAAAATCTATGCTTAGAATAACGCATATGGATTATGAACCTTACGTTTTAATTCAACCTTACATTGACATAAGGGACATACAAATCATTAACCCTACACTAGAAGAAAGTTATGGATAAAGAACCTTATGCTTGAAAGTAACATTACATTTGTCAAGAGAAGAAAGTATGGATAAATAACCCTACATAAGTAAGGAACCCTACGTTTTAGGACAAAAACATATTGATCATCAATGTTACTTTTATGATCAACCTTACATGATCAACCATATTTTTGGAATATGATTTCTATGTAGTTGAACCCTACATTTGATATTTTTTCTTTTTATGAAGGAACCATACATTTGACTTCTAAAAATTGGATATTTAAATTCATAATTTTTTCTAAGGTATATGAAATTATCTTGACATAATTATTGACTATTTCAAAGATCATTTACAATTAATTCTAGGCTCATTATGATCGATTCAAAGAACCGTATTCAATGGAGATTTTCAATACTATTTCTAAGGGGTGTTATGAATCTACTAAATGGTTTTGAATTTGAATATCTGTGATCTATTAGGTGATTTTATTTGATATGGAATATCAAAGAAAGATTCTACTTTCAATATATTTTATCAGGAGTTACTCTGAAAATATAGCCAATGTGAATATTTTCTTTTGAAATCATATTTTTAGACTTTCAATTGCATTATTGTGATTATCTTTTACAGATATGCTGCAATAATGATTGAATTTTTTATTCACAAAACTGGATACACTTTGGAGAAAAACATGTTAAAAATATTAATATATTAATATTGAGGTATTTTATTTAAGGATCATTTTCAATCGGGATCTCTTTAGAACTTCTCGATCTTGAGGACCTTGAATTCTTAAGAAGAATATCTATCTACTATTAGTTGTTTCTACTGAAACTGTGAAGTTCAACCTGAACCTTCAAATCATGATCTTTTAATTTATTGCAGTATCAACTTATTGTGCTCAATTGTAGTAGAGTATCATCTTCTCGATCTAAGATGTGGAAAACCAGTTCTTTATAAAAATATTATAAGGATATATGTTTATCCTTGTTATAAAGGTGTCAAATTCGTACACTCAGTTTTGGTTTTATGGTCTTATGATAAGAGGACCATTGTAGTTAAATTCACTAAGATTGTAGAGAGGGTGATTGGTGGAGTGGATTAGCGGACCTTTATGCCCCGAACCACTATAATTTGGATGTTTTATTTCTTTTTGTTTATCCACTGCTTATACTTTTTATAGAAAAATACATTTTATATATACATATATCATGAATGGATTCAAATGTTAGAGTCGAGGATGTTTATTGAAAATAAAAAATCCCACCCTCTCGTGTTCTTTTTTTTATTCCAACCTAACATGTGATACCATATGGTTATTTTTAGCTTTGGACTCATGAAAAGAACTATACCATACTTGATTTTGAACTTGAAACTATGATTCATTCTCTAAAGTGTTGGTATCATTACATTTTTAGTGAAATGTTTACCATATACATTGATTATAAAATATTGAGTTATATATTCTCCCAAAAGGATTTGAATATTTGGAAAAGACTGTGGATGGAGTGTCTATAAGATTTTGATCTAGACAATACCTATACTCCTACTAAAGTGAATTTCATTACTGATGATTTAAGTAGGAATCATTCATCCCATTACATGAAATAATCTTCTGAGGAGTGGAAGTTTATGTCCCTATTTACTCATATTTGTTTGGGAGTCTATAAGGATGAGATCGAGATAGAATTTGCATGTGTTCAGTTAATAAACACACTACTTATAGTTATTCTTCAAGAGAATCATCTCAATGATGAATTCTTAGGAATTAGAGATTCTATATATGGTGGGGATACCATTTGTGAGTGTTTTGTATCTTCAGATAACATTAATTTCTTTCAAAATTTAATTATCATACCTTTACCTTTGAGGAAGGTGGTGATAGTATATTGTCATGAATCGTAGTGGGAAGTACACCCAGGAACTAGAAATATGTTTTATGATATGAGGAAACATTTCTAGTGTTCAGGTTTGAAATGAGATACAACTGATTTTTTTCCATTGTTATACCTGTCAATAGGTTAAGGATGAGCATCAAAATCCTCCATGTTCTCTGAAGCCCCTTCCAATGCCAACATGGAAGTGGGACATGATATCTATATACTTTTTGGTTGTAATTAAATATACACATCGAGGTAATAATTCAATATGGGTGTTGATTGACCAATTTACCAAATCTGACCAATTTATCCCAATTCATGATAATCCCAAGGTTGAGGACTTTGGAATATTATATGTATAGTAAATCATTAAGTTTCATGTATTTTTATCTGAAATCATTCATGATAGGGATCCCTAGACCACTTCTTTATTTTTTTATGGGACTCCAAGAGGTGATGAGGTGACACATAAAGTTGAGTATGAAATACCATACCCAAATTGATGGAATGAAAAAATGGGTAATTTAGATTCTTGAGGACATGATACATGCATGTTTCCTTGATTTTAAGGATCTTGAGATAGACTTTTTGGGATGGTGGAGTTTTCATACAGTAACCGCTATATGTAAACCATCATAATGACACCTTTTGAGACTTTTTATGGTCAACTATAAAAATTTCAACTTCATTGATTTGAGGTTGGTAAATTTTCCCTAGTAGGACCTAGTTTGTGTTATTGATGTTCTCCTAGAACCCACTATTTTTACTTTGATTACAAGAATATTTGTTGTATTAAATATTAAATGAAACATCTTATTACATATTGTTCATTGTATTACATGACTTTAAAGTAATAACATCTTAGATTAATTTTTTCCTTGAAAAGGTTATAGTAGTTCCCTTCTATGATGAGAAACTTGAAGAGATATGAAAATATTCTTAATACAGTTCTACAACTGGATAACACACTATGATAAGAGAAATAGTATATAGATCATCAGGTGTGATTACTCATAACCAGATGAGACTTCTTCTCATGATGTTTTCACTTAGTAATCTCCAATATGGGAGATTATGAGAACATAATTGCCAGTTGAAATTATACATGTTATGGTGTCACCATATATTCCTATCATTGAGTGTTTTTAATGGTCCTTAGACTTTAATATTATAAATAATACATTTCACAACTTGAAAACATATATTTTCTGATGAAAACGGTCACCCTATATGTTGGTGGGAAGTAGGGTACGTTGGGTGTGTAATGAATGACATATTATTAATGGATAATTCAAGGAATTATTTATCCCTTCCATTATTATAGAAGTTGATATTTGGGCCCTTGGATTGAAATAGAACTATCTCCATAAATTCTATGTCCATGGTGTAATGATGAGTTTATTTCAAATAGTCAAAGAATGATGTATTAAGTATATAGGTTGATGATTCCATCATTTAACATGCTTGATGAGATATTGTAAAAAATTATTATATTACATAGTGATCGTTCATATGTGGTTTTCATCGTTGCGGCTTTAAATTATTTATCTTGGATTCCTTGACCCATTGCTAAACATTAATATTGTTCTTTAAGAAATCTCTCCTAATGATAATGAAAAAAATTCCATAGGGTTACCCAATAAGTAATTTTTTGGTCTCGATTCAATTCCATTTGAATTTAATTAAGGAAATAAATATTATTCTTAAGACCGAGGAAAAATTTTATTAAAGTTATATTGATTTTATAAATTATATGAATATTTACTCACTGAATTTTGAATTATATATATTTTCCATTTTATTGAATATTTAATAAATATTTATTTACTAGTTTTTGAATAAAAACTTTATTTAAGAGAATAAAATATTTATTCAGGTGTTCAATAAATGAAAGATGAGTTCAAATAGACCAAGACCATGTTTGATAAAAAAATAATTATTTAAGAGCATGTAAATATTATTTATCCATTTTACACAAGTTGGCACACACACAAAAAATGTGGCATGGGATTTAATTAATTTTTATAACTATATTTAATAGATGTTAGGAAATTAAATTTTGTAACCAAAATCCCAAATCTATAAATACAATTCCATGGATATTGTGTAAGGAATTCGAAACCAATTCCATGTTTGGGAATAGATAATTTTTTGGCACAATGAATTATCTCTTGACTCCTCCTATCTCCCTCTCAAGAATAAGAAACATAAGATAAAATTTCTTAAAGACTGGAGAATGAGCGATTTATAATGAACAATGAAAGACATTCGATTCACCACACTAGAACCTAGAGAACGAGTATCATTTCTCAGAGAACATTGGAGCACATGTAGATCACCACTAAAAGGATTCTACCCTTGGATCCTCCAAAGCACAATAAAGGAAATCTGGAAGGGCTTTTTTAGATGATCAACAATCATCAACAAATAAAGTTCCTAAGCCCAGGTATTTATTTATTCACATATCATATAAATTAATTATAAATTTGACATAAAAGATATTTTCTCTTGGTTTTGGGTAATGATTATTTAAATAAAGTTTAATATATCTCCCTCCACCATAACACTTCCCATGTTCCTAGAACCAAAAAGTTCTATCAGATGGGTCACATCTAAATTTATAATTATTTATTTGATTTTTGATCTATTCCCAATCATGGTAAGATTTTAATTTCATGTCATTCATTCCATAATTTTATTTGAATTAACATGTTATCAGAATATTAACCATGTTCATTCAGTGTTTCATTTTCGTAGATATTTAAGAATAAATGAAGAATGACCGGAGATGCAATCAAGAAGTTCCAAATATATTCCAATAAAACTGGGCTAAATAGAGGGTGTCCATAGAACATGATGTATAACCATGTAAATTTAATCTAGATGAATAGAGAAATTAAAGACACACAATGATTTTATTTCACATTATGTGTTGATCGGGTCAACTTAGAATGCAGAATGAAGATACAGGGTGAGTACCTAGAATGTACACATCATTTAGTTTGGATGAGTTAATACGTTGAATCCCCAGACATGTGACTAGGATATATGTAAATTGATGTATTTGGAATGTATCTGAATGAACATACCATATAGTCTCCCATTAATGGGAAAAATTAAAATTACATTAAATTTGAAAAATTGAATCATTAAAACCTTATTTTATTAATTAGTACACAATTGTGTGTTTGAAACTTTAATAATGGTATTAGAGAATTTTAAATTATGAATTAATTTACTATAATAAATATTTGTTTAATGGTTCTGCCATATATTTCCTATGAAGTCCAAATTGATGGGTATCTCTAATTAAGTTCATATGATAATTAAGATGAAACGTAATTAATTAATTAATTAATTAATACAAGCACGTTCATCAGAATAATAAATAAAGAATAAAGAAATTAATACTATCTAGTCACTTTTTTCATATTTGTTTCATGTATAACTGATCGTGATATTGACTAAGACATATGTATGAATTGAAATTTATTTAATTAAATTTATTGTATGGTTTTGAAATTATTTAATATTAAATTAAAATATGTCTTGTGAGTCATCCCTCCCTCCATTATTATATAGGACCTATGTGTCTAGTAATATTTATGTAATTCCCTTTAACCAATCCTTTAGTTCCCCTAACCTACATGTGAGTAATAAATATTTGTAATTAATGGATCATCCCAAGGGGTGTGGTGACAGTTCAATATGGAACCATAATGGCACCAACACAGTGATATATATGTGGATATGTAAAATGTTTTAGCTCTTGCCAAATTTAGCACAATGAGTTATTTAACCTAGGTCATAGGTTAGTTTAACATTACCTCATTAAATAAACCATTAAATGAGTTCAAGATCAGGTCATTTAATTAATTAATTATTTTATGTCTAATCAATTAAAATTATACTTATTATTGCAAGACCGTATTAACATAAATGAATTAATATGCAAGGAAAGAATTTAAATAAAATTGATTATGCGTAATTTTTTATCCCAACATGGTTAATCATTTAATTAAACATGCACTTAAATATTAACAAGACACGTAATGGATAAAACAAGACAAAAAATATTATGAATAATAAAATAAAATCCTTCAATATAACATTAAGTTAGACCAATCCTTTGTTTACATGATTAAGAACAAAAATCAATAGAACTATGTGTTTGACCAAGAATTTTTGGGATAATTACTTTTATAAAGGGAGTTATTATGAAGGTTTCATGTTTAATTAACCATTTTACATCAAGAGGATTAGCTGTTTCTAGACTTTTTGTAATTTAGAGGCAAGTTTTGAGAAAATATAAGGTAGGATTTTTGGAATGGGGAGTCCACTCAACGAATCAAGGAGCTGGAAGCCCATAGTTTCCTGATACTTTCCTACTTAAATACCTTCAAAATAGGTTGACCAACCCTTTTGGGGTTATTTTAAGGGTAATATGGATCCTTTCTGCTAGAATGGCCTAACAACTAGACATACCAAGTTCAATAGTGATATCTATTGAATCTTGATAAAATAGTGTGATATTTAATAAAATTTATTTATTTATTTTTTCTCACGAAACTTGTAATCAAGAAAAGTACTAATAATATACTCTTTTTATATTAGAATAAAAAGAAAATCTCTTTATACACACTATACCAATGATTAATATTGGATAAATATAATATCCTCACTGGTAGTAACATCCAGAAGTGGTTTAGATGCCTCTGGGTTGTTCTACACCATGAACCGAAATCTAATGTGCTATAATCCTTAATGACTAATCTGCCTACTCATTAGGTAAGTGATAAGGAGTTACTAGTCTATTAAAAACATATGAACAACATGTTTGGAGTTCAATGTTTTATTCTTCCATCTATTTCTAGAGAAATAATGAAGTCTCATGAAAACATGGATGCATATAACATGTCTGGGCACTTCCATGGTCTTTACTTAAAGAGATCTAGACAAAAATTATTTTATGTTTCCAAGGATCTCTATCTGAGTAAGCTTAGAGAGGGTTCCCCATATAGGCTTCCCATAGTCAATCTCATTATCTATATTTTTCTCTTAGAGGATCTAGGGTTTAAACTCCCAGAAGAAATGGGAACTGATATCATTTTGGCATCACTCCCTCAAAGATTCTCTAGTTTTATTGTGAATTTTAATATGAAAAAAATTGATAATTATCTACCAAATCTTCTTATCCTCATCTAAAAATTAGATAAATATATAAATCACAAAAATCCTTTTGTATTTTTGTACTTTTGGTGAACAATCGGAATGAAAAAAAGAGATGTAATCCCAAATCTTCTTCACACCCTTAAAAGAAGATGACAATCAAAGGGGAATCAAAGGAACAAGATTGTTTCTATTTCGCATGTGGCACAAACAAACACCAAAAGAAAAAATTCACCCAAATAAAGAATAAAGGGGAATATTTATTTGCATTTTTTATTGAGTGAAATTTATCTATTTCTACAAATTGGGTATTAGATACAACATATGGTGCTCACATATGTATTAAAATAAATGAACCATGTAGATTCAGAAAAACTGACTGTGGGGAGGTCAATCTACAATCAACCAATAAAGTTAGAATTGCTGTTGTAGCTGTCAAGGACTACCTCCTCACATTTACAACTAGATGATCTTGGTTTTAAAGGGTTGTTATTATGTTCCTTCAGTTTCAAAAACCATTATTACTGTATCCAGAATAGATGCAGGTGAATTAATTATTAAATTTGGAAATAAATTCCACTTATTCTATAAAGATATCATTTTTATGGTAAGGCACATTTACATAACACTCTTTACATGTTGAATTCATGATCCAAGTAATGGAAATAGATAACAAAGTTTCTTCACATGAATCATACCACACCCAACCTTGGAATATTCAGATAGGTCATGAAAATAAAAAATTCTTAAAAAAAATACATCAAGATGGATATTTAGATTCTATAAAACTAAAACCACTTGGTGTATGTCACACATGTTTATAAGTAAAAATGAATAAATCCTTATTTAGTGGGATAGGTGAAAATAATAGAGAGATTATTGAATTTGTTCATACCGATGTGTGTGGAAAATTTCTTATTGAATCAAGGGGTGGGTACTCATACTTAATAACTTTTAATGATGATTTTAGTAGATATTTATATTTTTAATTAATATGGTATAAGGCAAATTATTTTGATAAATTCAAGGAATACAAGTATAAAGATGATAAGGAGACTGGTAGGAATATTAAGAAACTCTACTCAGATCGTGGTAGAGAATATCTTAATCAATACTTTATTGATTTCTTACAGGATTTTGGGATCCTATCCTAACTCACTCCTCATTACACACCTAAATGGAGTGGTGTCATCAGAAGGATGATCCACACCTTGTTGGACATGGTGAGATCAATGATGAGTCATTCAAAAATTCCATTATCCTTTTGGGGATATGCTTTATAAATAGCGAAACACATACTAAACCAAATAAAAAATAAACTGATAAAAAGTATTCCATATGAATTATGGAGTGGAATAAAAATCATGTTATTTAATTTACATGTGTGGGGATGCAAAGCATTTTTTAAGGCCTCTTCAGGTAACAAACATTCACCCTGAGGCACAATGTGTAACTTTATAGGATACCTCAATGAAATGAGGGGATATTAACTATATGAACCCTCAAACAAAAAGTTTATAGTGTAAAGACAAACCATATTTCTCGAGAGGGATCACATATCCAAATGGGATAGTGGGATAAAGATAAACCTCGATTAAGTTGAGGCTCAAGGCACACAAGAGTTGGTAAATGATAAGATTCCACAAATCCCCATGGAAGAAGAAACTGTTCCAGATACACAAGTACTGCATAAGAGAAAAATAGAGTTTAGAGAAATATAATGGTATATTTTTCTAGTTACCGAGTATGGTGACTCATTATTAGTTGAAAATAATGATCCTAAACCTATAAGGAAGCAGTAAATGGAATAGATATTGTCAAGTGGAAAGAATCCATGAATTATGAAATGGATGTACCAAAACCAAGTTTGGATTTTGGTAGATCCTCCAGTGGATGTAAATCCTGTTGGTTGCAAATGGGAATTCAGGAAGAAAATGGACATGGAAGGAAAAGTCTGTACTTATAAGGCACAACTGGTTGCAAAAGGTTTTAAAAAACTTCAAGGCACTGACAATGACAAAAACTTTTCACCAGTTTCAATTCTAAAATCCATCATAATTCTACTTTCCATTACGGATTACCATGAATATTATATTTGGAAAATTTATGTCACAATATCCTTCCTTAACGAGAACCTTCAGGAAGATTTCTACATGGCACAACCTGAAGGGTCTTTTACTCAAAGGATTCCAATATGATATAAAAGTTGAAAAAAAGTCCATTTATGGATTAAAGTAAGAATCCATGTAATGGATAATTTATTCTGAAAAAGTCATAATGGAATTTTACTTATAAAGAATGAATGTGAGCCTTGTGTCTAAAAATGGTTTAGTAGGAGTGCAGTCATTTTCTTAATAGTATATGTTTATTACATATTACTTATTAGAAATGAAATACTAGTTTTATAGTCTATTAATGCATGGTTGAATAACTTATTTTCCATGGAATAATTTGGTGAGGCAAAATATATTCCTAAGATCAAGATCGATCATGATAGATCCAAGTCGTTACACAACCTAAGTCAAAGTAAATACATTGACAGGATACTGAAGAGATTAAGTATGGAACAATCCAAGAGGATATTGTTTCAAGCATCACATTTAATTTATCCTTCCTAGAAAATATGTCTTCAAACACATGAGGAAATAAATATAATGGCAAGTATTCCATATGCATCAATGATTGGGTAAGTCATGTATAATATGCTATGTACTAGGATATATCTTTCCTATGCATTACGTATGATAGGTAGATATAAATTTAATCTATGTGACCACTAATGGGTGGATGACAAGAAAATAATTAAGTATCTAAGGCGAACTAAGGATATGCTTCTTGTTTATGGAAGGGATGAGAAACTAGTCATCATAGGATATGAATATACTAGTTTCCAAACTGATCAAGATGACATGAAGTCACAAAGGATATACATCTTCAATTTGAATATAGGTGCTATGAGATGGAAGACATCAAAGTAGTATGTGGTCACAAATTATACAGTATATTCTAATTATATCGCATCTTTTAAGGTAGCTAAAGAAGCATTTTTGATGAAAAATTTCTTCAAAGATCTTGATGTGGTACCTAGAACTAAAA
The DNA here is from genome assembly GCA_963277665.1 of Viscum album. NCBI lineage: Eukaryota > Viridiplantae > Streptophyta > Magnoliopsida > Santalales > Viscaceae > Viscum > Viscum album. The sequence goes on from OY728147.1 coordinate 190,368,693, forward strand.
ATCCCATCACACTCTGTTGTGATAATACTACAGCGGTGGCTCTCACAAAATTTCCAAGGTCACATTAGTGGAAAAAACACATACTTTAGAAGAATCACCACTTGAAGAATTTTTCTCATAGAGGTGAGGTTATAGTGTAAAATATTTCCATGGAAGAAAACATGATATACCCCTTGACTAAATTATAAACTCTACATAAGCATTATTATCATGTGAGGTCTAGTAGAATGAAAGTCATAGGCTGTTGGTTCTAGTCTAAGTGGGATTTTGTTAGAGTTTTTGTTCTAGAACCAACTCTTTGTAATTTGATTACATGAATATTTGATGTATTAAATATTAAATTAAATATCTTATTACATGTTTGTCATTATTCTATAGTAAGTTAATATAATAATGTGATAGAGTATTTTTCACATTGAAAAGGTCATAGTAGTTCCCCACATTGATGAGAATCTTGAAGTTTTATGACAATATTATAAATATAGTTCTATGGTTGGATAACATACTATGATCGAACACACAGTATATAGAACATCATGTGCGAGTAGTTGTAAGCAGATGAGACTTATTCTTATGAATTTCACACTTGGTAATCTATAAGATGGGATATTATGAGAATAGAACTTCCATTAATAATTCCGCATGTTTTGGTGTCACTAGATATTACTATCTTTGAGAATGTATAATGATCCTTAGACTTTGAGATTATCATTAATTCATGTCATGAGTCTCACACTTATATTTTCTAATGAAAAATGTCACTTTATATGTTGGTTGGAAGTAGGGTATGTTGGATGTGTCATGAATGACATGTTATTAATGGATAAATCAAGGAATGAATTTTCCCTTTAATATTTATGGAAGTTGATATATTAACCCTTTGATTGAAAGATAACTATCGCCCAAAATTCCAAAACCATGGTGTAATGATGATTTTATTTCAAATAGTTAAAGAATGATGTATTGAGCATATTGGTTGATGAATCGGGTATTAAGACAACATGGTTCTATAAAAATAGAGACTTAGGAGCATGAGGTATTAATGAGAGAATAATGACCTCATACCTTTGGTATGGAGTCTTCTTGATATAAATTATGAGGAAAAATATTTTAAGGTGGGGAGAATTATAACATCCCATTCTTTCAAGTAAATACTTTTTTTACTGATGTTTTTCTTCCAATCCTCCTTGTTTTTGAGTTAATAAATGTTCATGTAATGGTTTTTTAATTCAAAAAATATTTTGGAATATTAAATGTGTGTTTTTAGAAACTTTCTGTAAGAAATATGTGGTACTAAACAATAGAAATAATGACCATGCTGTAGAAGAATTAGTTGCATCGTGGAAGTAGTGGATATACTATAGTGGTGTTGTAGGGGTTGGTACATGACAAAAAAGGAATGGTTTCATTGTAGTAACCCATACCCTAGAGTTTTCACTGTATCCTTCATCATGGAGGGTCAACTAGGAAGGGTTGTGCCATGGTGTTTTATTCAATTCCTTAGAGATGGGTTCCACATCAATTTTAGAAGATTGAAATAATTAAATATTAGGGGATTATTCCTTTTATTGTGTAGTTACTATTTTTATTTGGATAGCTTCTATATTGGTTTTTTGGGATTTATGATATATTTTATGATGGTTATAAAATCCCTATTTATACCTATTCCCCCTATTCAGTTGGGATTTCTCTTGAGTTGTGAAGGGCTATTATAGAGTTATATCCACCCTATAATGCACATGCTACACCAAAATGGCTCATTTTTTTATGATTCCCACACATTATTACCCTATCTTTCACCGTGGTAGTCTCTTCCAGTGAATCACTACACTTTAGTTCTATAACCTTCCCCATGGTAGTTGATTCTGCACCAAAAAACCCTGCTTGAGCCATGGAGCCACCTAGATTTATAGATGATTCACATGTTACTCTTTAAGAATCCCACATTAGGGTCATTTTATTGTCATAAAGGTAGGTTATTTTTAATGATATTCTTGTCATTTTAACCCTTTTATGCTTATATATTTTAAATTGATTTCCCAATCAATTTCTAAAGATTGAGTTGGGTTTTGATAAATAGATTTTGAAATTGTATAGTGTGAGATAAAATGTTCTTGACACTGACTGATTAATAATTTTCAAAAAAAAATATATTGAATTGGAAGTATGACCATTGATATAAATTTGATGAAATCAATAGATATGAGATCTTTTATTATTTTAAATGTGACGATTTAATCGAATTTTATAAAAAGAAATTCATATTGGAATTCAAAGAAAAGGAATTAATTTTGATGAAACCATTTGGTGTTTGTTTCTGAAATAAATACATGAGTTTATGATAAAAACCCATTGAGGTTGGTTTTTTAAATGAAATACATGTTTTGGAACTTTAACCTGGGGCCAAATGAACGATCATTGAGATGATTTTTGAATGAATTGTTTGATTTACCTTGAAGAACATGGTATACATGGATGTCTAGTGGAAATAACATATTCTATTCATGTATTAAATATACCTAGAAATGCATTAATTATGGAAATGAAACTAAACTCATTGAGGGAAGGGAAACTAGTCCTTATGTACCTTTTTCTTTTCATCCTTAGGGATGTTCCTTGTGTACTTTGGAAGTCTTACTTCACCAAGATGTGTGAGAATTTTTATTTATCCTACCTCTAGGCCTCTTAACCATGGTGCTATGATTAAAAATTATTTTTCATTCTTTATGATATAAATGTTCTACACATGTTAGTTTTGATGGAAATTCTTATTCATGATCTATTTTTTATAATGTTTTATTCAATCCGATTTGACAAAGTTACTTGATTATACTTGATTTGGTAGGAATGTTTTGTACAAATTTTCTAAAATTATTTGGAAATGTTTCTTCAATAAGGTTTTTATACAAACTATAAAAATGTATCAATTCCATTTTTTATTTACAATAAGCATAAATAGTTTATCTAATATAAAATTCTTATGAAATAATCAATGAAATCATACTAGGATTGTGTATCACATACTAAATTTTTATTCAGGTGCTTGTAGATTTACTTATGCAACTTCTTAGTAAAGGGAAGAATCCACATGAAGGTAGAGGGTGTACTTGACTTCTGGGACCTTCAAGAGTTGGTAGAACTTATTGGAATTTGTGATCCATCAGTTTTATTAGGTTTTATATCCATATTCAATACATGTATCAAGGTGTTGTGGACCCTTCTATCCTATGGATTTTTTAATACAAAATGTTTTATTTTCATGGTATCTGCTATTTTTCTTTGACTTGTAATTCTTTTAGAGAAATCATTACCTCTTTTCTTTTATTGATTTCATAGTTATTTTTTTCAGCCCATGGGGGTTGGGAATTCCCTTTATGCCATGTCAGGATTGGATCATGTACCATTTAGGGGGGTTATCTAGGTTGGTTCACAAAACCTTCCCCAAGAATCTCATTTAGTAAACCTAATGCAGCTGGATCTATACATGACCAAGATGATGAATTCTCCCTTATACAGATAAATAATTCTATATCTTCATCACAAATCATAATTTCTTTATATTGGTATTAATTTTTTGTGTTATGTTTTGAAATCCAGTCTATACTAAGGATTATACTAAATTTAACAATAGGTGTAATAATTAATTCCTAAAATATGGTATGTTTATGTATCAAAATGGGAAGTAATTGAAATATCCTTATTATGATGAGATGTTCACTATGCGCCTTTACTAATAACTCACTTCTTAAGGTTCTAGGGATATATCTAATTTTCATGGAAAATATGAAATATATAAAAGAGTACAAAGGCATGTAATTTGATAATAAATTAGATTAATTTGAGGTTTTTATTAAAGTACATGCCCCCAAATCTTTAGGAACATCAAACTCATTTGTTATGATTTTATAATCATGGCCTTATCCCACTAACATCTTCTATGGTAGGATCCTTTGACGGATGAGACATTGGTTTGAATAATGATCCATTTATATATAATTGATGCATTTGATAACAATGGTTTATTTATATAACTTTAATTCAATAGTTATATGAACCTTATATCTTCACTTGTAACAAACTCCCATGCCCTTCAAGCATTTTACAGGATATTTCTTTCCACAACTTTTACATGATGGAAATTACTTCATTCCCATTTTCTTAATTGATGTGTTTTCCTTTTTATTGGTTCTAAACTGACAGATTATTCTCTTTATTTACCTAGAATATATAGGTTCTAGAAAATTATTTCTATGTTTTGATGGAATATAATACTATTTAAATATAAGATGAATTTTTTTGAGAAACTAGTTCTCTTAAAAGGATTAGATTAATCCCTTTGAAGAAATGGTAAATATTTATTTATGGATTACACAAGTAATACACAACATACATGTATAGTATTGTATAGTTAGCCTCATAATCTAAAACACTTTCTTATTACTTTTATTAATATAATAAACATTATCTTTATTTTAGTTTATTTCTCATGAGGAAAATATTTGTCAAAGAATGTTACTTTAAAAGTTCTCCATTCCATATGTTCTATTTCTTCTTCCTCCATAGTATTATGGATCAATTACCCCCATTTATCAAAATCAACTTTAAAATAAAGCAATATCAATGTAACATTTTACCTTTGATTGCATCCCAAATACAAAAATATATATTTAAGATAATTAATCCATTGTTTAACTACCATTGGAATAGTAGTTCCATTAAATGATGGAGGCTTCAGTTGAATGAAATGATCTTATATAAGTGTATCATGTCATATAACATCATGATTCTCAATATGGTAAAGTTTATAAGTCATAATATAGTTTACTTATAATAATATGGACACGATATACTCAGCTTCAACACCAGTTGTATTAGTTTAAACTCCAAGGAAATCTATACATTGACCATGAGTATTGATATCATCCCTCCCACCATATTCCATTTCTAAACAATGGAATATACTTAATTAGTTCATAAAATTACAAATTTTAAATCATATTACATAATTCTAAGTCCGGTGTAATTCATAACATCAATTGAAAATTTATGCATATCTAATATCAGAATCATAAACATGATTTGTTTAGAAATATCCTCAAATAATAAAAATATATTTAAATTTTCAGAATGGTTCGTAATGAGAATGTTAATCAACCAAATAATATCCCCTATGAATTTATATAAAGGTGTATAGTCTTAGTCCCACTCATTGTGCACATACGATGATCAAGTTGATACCAATAAACCTCATTCAAAGTTTTTACCTCTAGGTGCATTTGTGCCACAATTTTATCCACTTTCTTTTATCTAGATAGGGATGTATTTGATATGAAAATCACAAAATCTATACTTTACCAAAAAATATGATACTATCATATACTTAAACAAATCCTCACATTCTATCATAGGTTTTGGTCCTTGAATATATATTTTTCTAAATCTAGTTCCCATGATTTTTACAAAACTTACTCTGATACCAACTGGAACAACCCTAACTCTAGTTACCCATAGTTGGTTTTTATTTTATTACATTAACATAAGATAAAATGGGTCACATTACCAAGGACTGATTAATTTAGTAGTCTTAAGGAACCAAACACACACACAATTACCATTTTACATTGGAAATAAAATATAAAACATAACAACAAAAAATATTCCACATCCATAAAACTCATTAAAATATTCCTTCTTCACATCCCAAGGAAAGTAAAAAAATAATGGTAGCTAAAATTATTATTAAGGGTTGAATAAAATGGAAGATATTATATGTAAATAACACATAATCAATATAAAAAAGTAAATAACTAAAAACACATTTCATTTAATCAGTAACCTGATCATGAAATGCATCCATGTATAATATCAGTGAAATAGTATAATAGATAATAATAATTGAATTTTCAATAAAAGAAATTCATAAATTCGAATGTATTTATCAAGACCTTATGACATGATATTTTTAAATATGGGTAGCCATACACCAAAAGCCCATTTAATAAACTTATCCAACTGGTTTGCCTCATGAAACTTGTCGATGAATTGAGGTGTTATCTATAACCAGACCCCACATGCAACTTCATGTCCAATGCATTCCTCATATAATTAATAAAAAATTTAATTCATAAAATATATTGCTTATCAAAAGATATTCATATTGACTAAAAATATGGAATTTCAATATTTATCTAGTTAATCAAATAACTCTCATAGTAAAACACCATAGGTAGAAATATTATATGGTTTAACAAATAATCATACCCACCACACAATGAATATGGATATATAAGAGATATTTAATTTCAAATTAAATATTTTAATAATAAAGTGAATATTTATAGAGAAATTTAATGACCACATAATTATTAAGAGATAAAATATGAGCATCAATTTAATAGAAATATAGGTTTTGTAATAAAACCTTGTCTTTTGGAGAATATAATAATATCAAAGTGAAAATTTTAGAATATATTTTCATTAAAAAATTTATTTTTAAAACCATTGGAAACTTATAGATGGATCTAAACGATGTAAACTGATTATGGTATCAGTAAAATATGTTAATGTCTTATTGGTTAAAAAGAAACATTCTGTTTGTTTTTTAAAGAAAGTTGAAAATGGACATTTAAAAAAATGTTATAAAGATTCATTTAAATCCTTATAAAAATCTATGTATAACATAAAATTTCTGTAATAAATCATTTATTTAAATAAAAATTAGTTTTGTAAAATAATTTTAAAGAATTTGGACATGGAATAAAAATATTCCTGATCAAAAAGATAAATAAGATGAGATTTATTTTAAACATTTATTTTCTTGATTCGAGTACCAAAGAGATGAATTTTTTTAATAAAACATAGAAAATAATTAAATTTATAGAGGATAATGGAATATATGTAGTTTATAGAGGATATGTTATATGACCCCTTAAATAAAAATATACGAAATCCTAAAAAATTGATATTGTAAACAAAATTTGTATTTGGTAACTTTTAAATTATAAACCCTTGTAAGAGTAATATTTAATTTAATGTTTAATTACCATTATTAAATATAGATTCATTTTATATATATAAAAGGGGAATTTCATATACTACATAAAATAAAATAAGATCATAATACCAAATTTGTCTCAAAGGAGTTGAAATTGAGACAAAATATCTTACCCCACACTTCTAATTAGTTGAAAATGATTTAACCCCATGTGTAATAAATTTACATTTATTATATATATATATATATATCATATATTATCCAATAATAACATTATGTCACTCATTTGTTAATAATCAGTCATTATCATCATTGTTTTAGATATTAACTGCTTCATTTTTCATGTATGATTTGATTTGGTAGTCATGATCCTTGTGTCTTGATCATGTATATATAATCTCTATAGTATTAATAATTATATAAAAATAATAAATATTCATTATATATGTATTTATAATCATCTATGAAAATAAGGTATAAAAATTGAATCACATCACTTTATGGGGGGTGGTAGTCCACACGTATGTAAGAGGGTTGTTTTTCATTTTTGAACGGGCTAAAGGGTAAGGAATTATATGATATATTAAATTTTAAAAAATAGTAATTATGTCATAAATATCATATATATTCATTAATTCCATCATTATTTCTATCCATGTGAGGCGGTTATGAAAAACAAATTACACCAGTTTATGAGTTGGTAGTGCACCCTACACACTAGATATTGCTATCTTTCCCATTTTTTGGAGGAGAGTGATAAATATTATTCAATAAATATAATAACATATAAATATGTTTTATATTCATGTTTTATTTTATTTTGATTTTTATTAATTAACTCAAGGTGGTAAAATAATAATAAAAATAAAAGTGTTTGGTTAGGATGATTACCTCTTTTTTGAAAGATCTCCTTTAGATGTCCTCTTATGAACCCTAGGGTTGGTCTTATAGGAATAAAAATATATATAAAATGGATAAGGATGTTATAGATATTTTTTTGGTGTTTTTTGAGTTAAATGGCCCTATAGGTATGAAAAAGTCAGGGGAGAAGGTTCTCTTTTATAAGTGAAATGAGTGAGACACTTGTAATTTATAAATGTTTTAAAATATTATTAAGTCACTTTGTTGTACCAGTGGATAAATATTGAATCTATTTAGAAGTTGAGATAATATAGGATCCAAATAAATTCAAAAAATAGTATTTATTCAAATTTTCATGTCTTTTTAATCCCTTTATTTTTATATTAACACTCGATAAACTTGTTTTAACCTTAACTATGATAACCAATTTTTACTGTTTTTATAATTAATAATAACCAAAAAATTAAAGTGACCCAATTAAAAAAAGTTTAAATTATTATTAAAAATGTAGAACTATTTTATCAAATTTAATTCAAATAAGTGTCAAACATTATGTAAAAAATAAAAGAATAATACTTGATAACAAACGTTTTTTTCGTGAAAATGTGTTTTTCAAGCATAAGATGATCTTAAATTAACTCTTTGACTAGTAATAATATCTATATTAATTTTAATTAATATAGTTATATATATAATCTATAAATTTCCTTTACATTATTAATTATTAATTATTATTTTAATTAATTAAAATTGAAAAACATTATGTACTTAAAAATATTTTCTAAAAAAATATCTGTTTTTACCTCCAAATGATCTCATCATTATTTATATCAAATTAATAATAAATATATGGTTCATTATATATATTATAAAATATTATTTTAAATTAAATGAATATTATTTAAATACTAAATTTTCAATTATTTATAAAAGCTCATTTCTAAGAGAAAATTTCTTATATTCATTCTAGATTTATTTTAACATAGTAAGTTCAATTCATTATTCAACCTATAAATTTGGAATTTTTATTCCACTAAATAATAAAATATTCATTTTAATATAGTTTTATGAAAATAAAATTTCCAATTACTATAATTTAATCTCAGGTGTTATAATCCAGTCTTGTTTTCAAGTGGTATTCTTCATGTTTTATCAATGTAAACACTTAATTAACTCTATATATCCACTCCTTTGAGTCCCTATTTTATTATTTATTAGTTTTAAATCTTATTTGAATCTATAGTGTCTTAGAAACCATATTTATTGATTTTATAGGTGCTTATTTTTGGTATTTATGAGTTGTTCTTTCCTTTATAGGATCCATTTTGGAATTTTAAGTAAATTTCTATTGGAGGAGTAAAGTTTGACCTGGTTAAAGATAGTTGGTTACATATGTTTATGTTATTATCTTGAATATTATTTATTACCTATATTTTTTTGGTTTATAAAGGCCTTTAAGATTATTATATATTGTATTTTAATTTAATTGATAAATAATTTACGATAAAAGTTCCCCATTTATACCATGTGATGAAAAATATTTGTTAGGGTAGAAATTGGATTTTCTTGTGAAAATATTGATACAAATGAATTTTTAAAATCGAAAATGTGTAATTTGAATAAAACTCATGGGAAAATTGAGAACATGGGTAGGTGAACATAGAGTTTGATGAGGTCCCCCACCACTACCCCTCTACCTGGTCAGTGACATGTCACTGATTATTATCCAATAATTTAAATCATGGATATAGTTAGTAAAATATATATTCTATGTTACCAAGCCTTGGTTACCATGAGTTTTCCATCCAATTAGATTATTTATCAACTCCGCTTTTAATGATTTTTTTTAAATTTCTCATTTTCTTTAATAACATATATCTTTTTTAAATATTTTTTATTTAAAATAATCAAGTTTACATTAATTTATTGTATTCAAATAGACATTTTTAATATTTATAACACATGTTTGATATTTAAAACATGGTGAGATCCTACTGGGCTTGTTTCTCACACTGTTCATACACCCCTAGGTATATGCAGACCTTTTTTTGTAAGATATTGGAAAAGGAAAGTCACGATTTGGAGGAGATTGGTTCTCATTTTATAAACTTTCTGGTGTATGGTGGTGACATGGAGGTAGGGTGATACCTTGTGTCACATGTAGATGGTTTGTAGTTTCTATTTTCCTTTTTAATATTTTTTTAAATAGTTAACATGTATCTTGTATCACCATATTTGCCTCCCATCATGTTTTCTTTTGTTCTTTTTTGGTCGGTGGTTGTGTACTTTTATCCTACTGGTTGTTTTTTAATTATTCCATGATGTTATCTTCTCTTTATTATTTTCTATTATTTAATGATATGTGTTGATGTTTCTTTAGATCTATAGAAGACATGACCTCACCAAATTATTTTATATCTTTCCAGGTTTATGGATTTAACCCTATGTTTGATTTATCCATTGAGAAAATAGTTCCCAAATGATACTTCCTATATAATCAGGAAATTTTTTCGGCCTATGGGGAATATGAATGCCCTTTATTTTTTTCCTTAGACTAGATTAGAGTGTCTTGGTTATAGGAATCATGGGTTGTTTAATTTCATGATTCCCACGATCCCTCCATCCATTGAGACGATATCCTCATATCCATTTCACAACTTTATATTGATTATCTTGATGCTAAGAATTCCTTTCAATGCTATCAACTTCCATAACTAGAAGGGATGCCTCATCCTTGCAAAACTCATTTTCAGATTCCTATATAGTAGTTTAAAGAACATTAAGTGAAGAAAATTAATTATAATTAGTTACTTTTATTTCCACATTTTCATGCATGGGTGGTCCCAAATATGATTTATAAAATTTTGGAGACCAAAATTTGTTACATCAATTTAAAAGTTCAGAAGTAGGAGAATCATGACCCATTGTGATATGAAGAGTATCTTTGAAATTCAAATCATCACCCCTGGAAGGAAATGATTTGGATGTTCTATCTATTCCAACCGACTTTTTAAGCATGTTCTTTCAAAAAATGATTCACCAGTTTTAGATACCTCATCCACTTGTAGTATTTTATTAGTAATAGAAATGGAAAAACCCACTAAATTAACATCATCAATTGATTCACTATTGTTTAAAAATAGTAAGTTTTTCATCCCAAGATTTATCATGATCACCAAGGATTATAGAACAAAATTGATTTCTCCTCTATCTGGGTAAACTTCATTGCATTCTATCTGCAAGTGGTCTCAGCCATAGATGACATAGGAAAATCTAATATACCTGTAGGTTGAAGTAACAACATTCACACACACATACACATGTTAGATCCCCTCTTGGGATTTGGTTTCAATGAATAATCTACATCATGTTTCCTTTTTTCATTTATGATAACTTGAGGAAAATAGTAGCTTCTCATGAACTAGTTGATAATCAATATCATCTTTGTGAATCCATCTCAAAGTAGTTTTCTCTTGATTATCTACAACACCCTTTCTTCAATGTGATTGACAAGAGCATATTTAAAGTATGTCTTCTTATCCTCAACATCAACCCACAAATCGTGTATTTTGTAACTCTTCATTCATAGATTAGTTTTCTCTTGAGGTTGGTAAATAGAAGGACTCCCAAGACCTTGCTGATGTTACATCCCCAAGGAAGAACCATCCCTTAATGATTTAAAAATATTATAGGTATATATTATATAAATCAATTATATGAATTTATTTAATTATGTATACATTATATATATTTTTATATGTAATATAATATATATGTATTTAATTACATAAATATATATATATATATGTATGCACAAATAATATTAATATAATATAAATTCATTTAAAAGTTAATATAAACTATAATATAAATTTATATATAAATATATAATATAAATGTACTTAATAAATGTTTAGTATTTAATAATCATTTTTATACCTAACAAATTTTGTATTATATAAATAAATAAATATAGATATAATAAACCATAAAATTTAATTAAATATATTATAGATATAGACTATATAAATGTAATTTAATTGTGTGTAGATTATATATATTTTTATACCTAGTATATATAAAATATATGAATTTAATTTTATACATAAATAATATATATATATATACATATATAAATATATAATAAATATTATATATATATATGTATTTAATTTATAATATGAACTTATTTAATATAACATGAATATATAATATTAATTATAATATAATTGTATACATAAATATATAATAGAAATGTATATCCTAGTTTTAATTTTTATACATGCACATACACACACAAATGTTATTTTATATTTATTTGGGCTTAGTACGTTCACCCTAAAATACAAAATATGTCATTTTTTTATTTTGATAAATTTAATTGTATAATAATAATAACGACCAAAAAATATTTAACACATCATGTGTTATATAAATAAATTATACAAATAGAATCCATTATATTTTATATTTATTTATATAATTATATTACTAATTACATAATATAAATTTATTCAAATATTATATATAAATATATATTATTTAATTATAAAAATATATTTATAATAAACAAATTATAAGAATACATTAGATAAAATATAAAGGTATCTACAATAAAATTAAATCTTAAAATAATTCAAAACAATACATTTATATATAAAAAAATTATATTTAAATATATAAAACCCCCACTAATGGGCCAAAATTTGCATCGGTTTTGAACCCCTCTGATTTTTAAAAATAATTTCCCAATAAAATCATTTTAAAAAATTAGAGGGGGGGGGGGGGTTCAAAAACCTATGTTTAAAGCTTAAATTAGAGGGTGTTATATAACCATAATTATTTAAAAAATACTTCTAAAAAATAATTTAATAATAATAATATAAAATAGAAAATAATTACAAGAAGTAAAATGTTGTTTTTCTTTTTTTTATTAATTTAAATCTATAAAAAAATAATACTAATTAAATGTATTTTACCACATTATGTATTATATAAATACATTATATTATAAATATAATACACTATTTATAGATTTATTTAAATATATTAGATAATATATATTATATAAATATATTTAATTATGTGTGTATTATATATATCTATATACAATATATAATATAAATGCATTTTATATTATATAAAAGTATAATGTAAGGATTTTATATTAATATAAATAATGTATTTAAAAATGACACACATAAACACACAAACATAAATAAAACCCACTCTAGTTTGTATGATCTAAATTTAATTTCAAATTTATCTTTACCTTTATATATATATATATATTTGTAATTATATTTAAATTTATATTTCTATTTATATCTATATATATATATTTATATTTATATCTAAATCTAAATATATAATTTATATTTTAATAATATTTATATTATATTTATATGTATATGTATATATCTACATCTATATTATATATGTGTATGTATATATCTATGTCTATGTATATGTGTATCTATATCTATATTTAAATTTATATTTAAATGCATTGTATAAACACATTTTATAAATGAATTTATATTAAATACATTATGTAAATTTAATTTATTAAAAAATATTAATTATATAATCATAATGTACAAAAAAAATTCATTTAAATATATCACAAAAAATTCATTATACGCATATATATATATATATATATATATATTATTTTACATATATGTATTTAAAATGTGTGTGTGTACAACATATACAAATCTATGTGTATAAAACACCCTGCAATTTTTATAATTAAAAAATTGATTAAATAATAATTATATTCCTGTCACGAACCAACCCGGGTCGACCCTGAACAGGTCACCCGAGCCGGTCCGCGACATGTCCCGAGAGGCGTTCCCGATCCTCCCGGGCTGGCGACAAGCGCCAGGGCATCATTAGAGGCTGTGGGAACGATTTCGCCCAATATAAATAAATAAGAATGCAAAGATAAAACAGAGCAGCGCAGAAAAGATAAACCAGATAAAGTGACTAAACAGGAACAAACAAGAAACAAAACTAACCCAAACACGACCCTGCGAACAAACTCCGTGCGACCTCGCGGGTCGCTCTCACGACTCAACGATCAAGCATCGCCCTAGGCGAGCGCACTCAAGCTATAGCCTGCACAAACACTAAAAACAGAAAAGAACTATAGGCGTGAGTATTAAAACTCAGTAGGCTAGCCCGATATCTATTCCCAATGCACTACCTTTAAAATAAAAGAAACATCATTTCAAGTTTGAACTACAATTTATAAAAGTATGTTTTTCTAAGCATTTTACTTAAAAACAAAGTACGAACCATAGCCCTTAGCCATTTCAAAATTTGGGTTCATTTCATTAGTGTCAATGACATTTCAGGAAAGGGGGGGAAAGTGATGTTTAAATTTTCAAATTTGTACAAAGAGGATTAAACACTGTTATTTGAAAATAATTTTTTAGAAACCTAATCAAAAGCAATTTACCATTTTCCAAGGAAATCAATACACCAGAATGCACAAAGTAAAACACACAGTAAGGGCAATGTAGGTATACATGTGAGCATCATAATCATTACTGCATGCTACAAAAGCTGAATAGACATGGGTGAACCTAGGAGATCGAGAATAAACCAGAAGACACCAATACATGAGAAATCATCCTTATCGACATGTCACGATGAAATCAAAACGCACAATACGCTCGACCATCCACTCACAGGCAGGTCAAGGGAAAATCCCATAGTAATAAACCCAATATATCCACCTACTAGGGGCCACTGGTCAGTACCATAACCTACCAGTGCAGCAATCGTTCTTAGAATATTCTCTCAATATGCCAGATTCCCATGTCTCAAGTGTTTGAAAAAGGGGTGAGCCAACTAATGCCAACCGAGCATCCAATACATATATATATATATATATATATATATATATATATATAAAGCACAACATGCATCACCCGAGCCACTCCGTGGAACAACCTCATGCCTTTTACTACTCAAGTACCCGGGAGCCTCTAAGCGCGGCCTCCCAAACAATCAATTGCAACCAAGGCATGAGAGTCGCCCTAAGAGGGTTTTTATCAAAACATTTTTTATCGCTTTCCATAAAGTGCCAAACGGGCATTTAATACATTTCACAAACACTACTCAAAGACAGGTACAACTTCTTTATGAGACAAAACCCAGTTTAAAACTGTTAAAGAACCCCAAAACACTACGCCACAGGCTAACAATATTTTTATAAACCAAATCAAAACATTTTCTTTTTCCAAGTAATCTTTAAGAGCCAACCGGGCAATTCCTCAAACAAACCAAAGTATTTGTTCATGCTTCAAAAGAAATCATTTATCATTAAACCAGAACTCTGTTTTACATTCCGTGAATTATGTTTAAAAGCCAAACGGGCATTCTTTCATTATTGGGTGTCCGCTCGTGAAAAGGATGTTTCATGTGTCGTGTATAAAATAAATGTCTCCTTTTGACATTAAATAACCATTTAAAAATTAACCATCTTATATTAAAAATTAATTATCGTATATTATCTCATATTTATTACAATTAATAAAATGTTGATTTTGAACAATTAGGGTGGGCAAACAGCATGAAATAATATAACTTAAATTTTAAAAGCAGTGCAAAGGGGACCTACCTCAAGATCAAAGCGCGACGGCAAAACGACTTTGGAAGCTAGGCGCGATGGAACAACGTGTGTCCGAAACCACGTGACAAGGTCTAACACTCTGTATAGTCAGTACCAAGGACTCAGACACATAGAAAAACTCACTAGAGCATTCGAAACCAAGCGGCGGGAATAAACTCTCACCTTGGAACTAAAGCGCGACGACGACGGAACCTCAAAAACAAGGCGCGGCGGTGGCGCTCACTTGGAAACACCCTGCGCGGGTCCTCAAACAATAATCCTACCAAAAGAAACATAAATTGATAACCCTCTACAGAGCAAAGACCAAAGCAGGAATAATAATGATAATAATAATAATAATAATAATAATAATTGTAATAATAATATCAATAATAATCATAATATTAGTAATAATAAGAATAGTATGAATAATAGTAATAATAAAATAATAATAATAATAATAAAATAATAATAATAATAATAATAATAATATTAATGATAATAATAATAATAATAGTAATAATAATAAGATTAATAGTAATAATAATAATAACAATAAAAAAAAAACAGCAATAATAATAATAATAATAATGTTAATAAGAATAAAAAGAATTATAATAATAATAATAATAATAATAATAAATAATAGCGACAACAAAATAATAATAATAATAGTAATAATGTTAATAATAATAATGACAATAATAATATGAATGATAAGAACAATAATAATAATATGAATAATAATAATAATAATGATAATAGTAACAATAAAAATTAATAATAATAACATTAATAATAATAATAATAGTGACAACAAAATAATAATAATTATTATAATAAGAATAGAATTAATAATAACAAAATAATGGTAATAATAATAATAGTAATAATAATAACAACCATAATAAGAATATTAAGAATAATAATACTAATAATAAAAGTAAAAATAACAATAATAATATTGATAATAACAATACTAATAATAAAAGTAAAAATTAAAATTAAAACTAAACAAACATTACCGGGGGAAGAGAGCTGGCCGCGACGAGCAGGGGAGGTCGAGGGCGGCGAACTTGGGAGAGGTGCAGGAGGCATGCAGACGGTCGGGGTGTTGGCTAGGGAAAGGGAGGTCCGGTCGGGGGAAGATGCAGGGATGCTCTGAGATGAAAAAAAATAGGTGTCCGGCGGTCTGCAAGAGAGTGAACCAGGGGGAAAAAAAGGAGGGTCGCGCAGGGGCGTTCTGCGGCGGACAGGAGGGTGGAGGGAGGAGGTGCAGCCAGAGGGAGCGCCGCCGGAGGAGGTACGCTGGACGGGAGGCGGAGGGAGGTGGCGCGGCCGAAGGGAGCGATGCCGGAGGAGGGACGCCGAGGTTGCTGGTAGTTGAGGGAGTGGAGGAGCGGGGGTGCGCGGTGGCAGACAAGGAGCGGGACAGGGGCTTCCGGCAGGCTGGGTGCGGGTGCCGGGAAAAAAAGGGGGGTCGGTTGGTGCTGCAGGGGCGCCGGGAGGCCGGTAGGGGCGCTGGAGGTCGCTGGAGGGCGAGGTGGGCAGCGACGAGGCAGACAGGGCGCTGCGGCTGCTACTGCGGAAGGAGGCAGGGCGAGGGAGTCAGCACGTAGGGGGAGAGGATGCGAGGCAGATCGGGGCGCCGGGCGCTGCGGGTGCCGAGAAAAAAAGGGGGGTCGGTTGGTGCTGCAGGGGCGCCGGGAGGCCGGTAGGGGCGCTGGAGGTCGCTGGAGGGCGAGGTGGGCAGCGACGAGGCAGACAGGGCCCTGCGGCTGCTACTGCGGAAGGAGGCAGGGCGAGGGAGTCAGCACGTAGGGGGAGAGGATGCGAGGCAGATCGGGGCGCCAGGCGCTGTGGGTGCCGGGTGCTGCTGCGGACATGCGCAGGAGGCGGAGGCCAAGCCGAGGCGGCACTAGGGGGAGAAGAATAGGAGGCGGCGGCTCCAGCGGGTAAAAAAAAGATATAAAGTGGGCCGCTAGGGTTAGAGAGGGAAAGGAAAAAAAAATAAAAGATAAAAGAAAAGAAAAAAAATAAAAATTAAATCATAATCATAATAATAATAAATCACAATAATAATAATAACAATAATAAAGATTAATATCAAATCATATTTAATAACGATTGCACTATTTTTCCGCAACATTAAAAATTACATTAATTATTTATCTATAACATAATGATAAACATAATAATGATAATGATAATCATAGTGATAAAATACAAATGTTAAAAATATTCACTTCATCTTAAATAATAAAAATAATTATTAACTTATAATTATAGATGTGCGCGTTTAATATAAAGACTCTATTTAAAATATTTCAAAGACAACGGGATGCGCAAAAACACCGGGTAGGGACGCGCGGGGCTTCCTGAACAGTCTCCGCTCACGCGCCCCACGACGTCACGTCAAAAAGCGCACTTTTTAACAAAAACTCAGAAAACTGGTCCGATACTGAACACGAACCGCAGCAAAATAATTTAAAGTCAAAGAAATCATAAAATAAAATAAACGTGCGTGTCGGGGTGTGACAATTCTCCCCACCATAACGCTTTCCGCCCCCAGAAAGCCACTACACCAACCAGCCGATCGATCAACACCTAAGGATTTCACAGAACACGATCCAACCTCTTATCTCAAGGATGTCACAACGACTACCAACGGGACTGAACCTCATTGCCCAAAGTAAATCACCAACAGAGGGAAGACCTGAACGGCTCCCCACCATAAGAACTCAACTAGCATTTGATAACGACTTAAGAGAAAACCCAAAAGACTCATGGTGGGTCTCCCCACCATAAAGGACTGACCTCTTAGCGGCCAACCAGAAAACCAATTTGGACCTGCATCAAGCCTTACCCGAGCTAGAAAGAGCACAATAAGAACATTTTAAACACTTACTCTCATCCGAAAGGGGTAGAAGCTTAAATGGATACTTTGCGCAACTGAAACCCTAACCCCATGGGCGGGGAGGGTGGGCCCAAGGATCAAATCACTGAAACTACGACGTACGACTACTCAAGACCCATCACTTAGGGATGGACCCAAGCCAGGGCCGCAACTGATTTACATCAGTGGCCCATGCAAAGTCACCGATCAGCAACTTACCTCCAAGAGGCACGACTCCCGACACTATGTGAGGGATAAGTCTATCGCGCTCTTTGCGACAAGAGGAAAACTACAACGACAGAGGAACCAGAGCAACAACACCAAAACTATCTCACCATGACGATAGAAGCACGACTTTCACCAGACTCTTTAAAAAAAAATTTCCCCCGGGGGTGGGTTCCTGACTACGCGCCGGCTTCACTCCGAGACCTTTTGGCTGGAGCTCTGATGGATGAAGCATCTCCTGCCTCGCAGTCAGGTTCTGATAATCCCAATGAGATACATACATCTTTTGATTTGACAGATTGAAGGAAAAGATTTTAAAATTAAAACACACCAGCATTGAAAGACGAGGTTCGTCAAAAGACCCATGAAGTTCCCATACATTTCAAACCCAAAACACCACCAGTATAACTACAACGATAAGCGATCCCTTAAACTGAAAGGAAACTTACACCAAGAACTCTGAACAAAGACCCTACAACACATTACTTCTGAGAACTTCTTCTGCGACGCTTCCTTGCAACGCCCCGAAAAAATCGTCGCAAGTGACCCAGGCGTCCACATGCCTGGCAGGGCTTCAGAGTGCTTGGGAACGACGATTTCTTGTGACCCCGCTTGCCACACTGATAACACACAAAAATCTCTCGTACCGAAGAGGTCGATGAAAGATCCCGAGGCCTCTTGATTCCACGACCTTCTCCATTCACATTCATTTTCTTACTCATCTCCTTTCCAGAATCTTCACCACTGTTCTTGGGGATCGAAGGAGGGAGAACTACTTCAAGCACTCCTGCCATCGCAGCTTCGACATGAAAGGCTTGTCTCGCCACATCAACAAAAGAAGTCAGGTTGGACTCTGAAACCTTCGACTGTAAATCAGGGCGGAGACCTGCCTCGAAGCGTCGAGCCTTCACAGGGTCATTTGTGGCATACTCTGAATCATAAGGTACTAAATCTACAAAGCGCTGGAAATATTCCAACACGGATCTGTCGCCCTGCTGCAGACAACACATCTCCATCCCCTTTCTCACCCTTTCTTCCTCAGAGAAATACTGACGAATGAACGAGGCCTTGAAAAACTCCCAAGTAACCTCTTGACGGGGCTTGTTCCGAGACACTGACTTCCACCACATCCACGGTGAACCTTCAAGCATGAAGGTCGCAAACTTGACCTTCAACGATTCGGGCAACTCAATGAGGCTAAAGTCCCTTTCAATCTTCCGCATCCACTCCTCTGCCACAGAAGTTTCTTCTTGACCATAAAAGAGAGGTGGATCCAACTTCCGAAACTCAAGCATAAAATCCTTAGGTTGATCAACCACACTACGATCACCCATTGAAGCCTCAAAGGGATAACCGCTGGACAAGGAAAAGTCAAAAACCCAGTCAACGCCAACTCAACGAATGAATAACAAACTCAAAATCAAACACTGCATAGGTGACAAGCTCAAAATCCGAGAAAACAAGTTATCATAACACCAAAAATTTTCTCTTTGAAAACATCTTTAATTTAGAACAAGCTTAGTGGGTTAAACCTTCGCCATTGGTATTCTTTAGAGCCTCACTTACATGCATGTATCCGTGCCACCCAGGGCATCCATCCACCATACCAGAGATCCATCCACATTTCCAACATACCACAATGCATGTGAGTACTCATCGGAACACCAAGGCCAAAACAAAGAAACTTCATTTTCCAAAATCAATTTATTCATACCACTTCTTTTAAACCAATCTACAAATCAAACATGTTATTTCAAACAACCACCTTTTTTTTCAAAACCAACTTTTCTGATTCAAACCACTTTCAGAAATCAAGGGGGAACCCAAAACAACTCAAACAGGGGACTAGTGTCAGTAGACGACTTGACCATATGGTTGGCGGCCATATGCCAAACACGTCACTGACATAGAGAGCCTTCTTGGACCATGCCCCTAGATCCACATGGCTTGCCAGGCCATACGGCTTAGGACTATTAGCCCAACTCCATTTGTTGTACCCCAATTGCAAAACATTTCCATAAAAACCCAAACAAACCAATTAAACCGGACTTCCCATGGAAACCTGAAGATCGGTACAGGCAAGAGTTCACGACGCTCTTCTCGTACCTACCCCTCAAGTCCCGACAATCCTACTCCATCTACCTTGACGTCCCAAATAACAAAGGGCGCTCTGAAAAGTGAGGTCTGCTAAGAGCAAACCACCTCTGATACCATTTTGTCATGAACCAACCCGGGTCGACCCTGAACAGGTCAACCGAGCCGGTCCGCGACATGTCCCGAGAGGCGTTCCCGATCCTCCCGGGCTGGCGACAAGCACCAGGGCATCATTAGAGGCTGTGGGAATGATTTCTCCCAATATAAAAAAATAAGAATGCAAAGATAAAACAGAGCAGCGCAGAAAAGATAAACCAGATAAAGTGACTAAACAGGAACAAACAAGAAACAAACTAGCCAAACACGAAGTGCAAACAAACTCCGTGCGACCTCGCGGGTCGCTCTCCGACTCAATGATCAAGCGTCGCCCTAGGCGAGCGCACTCAAGCTATAGCCTGCACAAACACTAAAAACAGAAAATAACAATATGCGTGAGTATTAAAACTCAGTAGGCTAGCCCGATATCTATTCCCAATGCACTACCTTTAAAATAAAAGAAACATCATTTCAAGTTTGAACTACAATTTATAAAAGTATTTTTTTCTAAGCATTTTACTTAAAAACAAAGTTCGAACCATTGCCCTTAGCCATTTCAAAATTTGGGTTCATTTCATTAGTGTCAACGACATTTCAGGAAAGGGGGGGAAAGTGATGTTTAAATTTTCAAATTTGTACAAAGAGGATTAAACACTGTTATTTGAAAATAATTTTTTAGAAACCTAATCAAAAGCAATTTACCATTTTCTAAGGAAATCAATACACCAGAATGCACAAAGTAAAACACACAGCAAGGGCAATGTAGGTATACATGTGAGCATCATAATCATTACTGCAAGCTACAAAAGCTGAATAGACATGGGTGAACCTAGGAGATCGAGAATAAACCAGAAGACACCAATACATGAGAAATCATCCTTATCGACATGTCACGATGAAATCAAAACGCACAATACGCTCGACCATCCACTCACAGGCAGGTCAAGGGAAAATCCCATAGTAATAAACCCAATATATCCACCTACTATGGGCCACTGGTCAGTACCATAACCTACCAGTGCAACAATCGTTCTTAGAATATTCTCTCAATATGCCAGATTCCCATGTCTCAAGTGTTTGAAAAAGGGGTGAGCCAACTAATGCCAACCGAGCATCCAATCATATATATATATATATATATATAAAGCACAACAGGCATCACCCGAGCCACTCCGTGGAACAACCTCATGCCTTTTACTACTCAAGTACCCGGGAGCCTCTAAGCGCGGCCTCCCAAACAATCAATTGCAACCAAGGCATGAGAGTCGCCCTAAGAGGGGTTTTTATCAAAACATTTTTTTATCGCTTTCCATAAAGTGCCAAACGGGCATTTAATACATTTCACAAACACTAATCAAAGACAGGTACAACTTCTTTATGAGACAAAACCCAGTTTAAAACTGTTAAAGAACCCCAAAACACTACTCCACAGGCTAACAATATTTTTATAAACCAAATCAAACCATTTTCTTTTTCCAAGTAATCTTTAAGAGCCAACCGGGCAATTCCTCAAACAAACCAAAGTATTTGTTCATGCTTCAAAAGAAATCATTTCTCATTAAACCAGAACTCTATTTTACATTCCGTGAATTATGTTTAAAAGCCAAACGGGCATTCTTTCATTATTGGGTGTCCGCTCGTCAAAAGGATGTTTCATGTGTCGTGTATAAAATAAACGGCTCCTTTTGACATTAAAAAACCATTTAAAAATTAACCATCTTATATTAAAAATTAATTATCTTATATTATCTCATATTTATTACAATTAATAAAATGTTGATTTTGAACAATTAGGGTGCGCAAACAGCATGAAATAATATAACTTAAATTTTAAAAGCAGTGCAAAGGGGACCTACCTCAAGATCAAAGCACGACGACAAAACGACTTTGGAAGCAAGGCGCGATGGCACAACGTGTGTCCGAAACCACGTGACAAGGTCTAACACTCTGCATAGTCAGTACCAAGGACTCAGACACATAGAAAAACTCACTAGAGCATTAGAAACCAAGCGGCGGGAATAAACGCTCACCTTGGAACTAAAGCGTGGCGATGATGGAACCTCAAAAACAAGGCGCGACGGTGGCGCTCACTTGGAAACGCCCTGCGCGGGTCCTCAAACAATAATCCTACCAAAAGAAAAATAAATTGATAACCCTCTACAGAGCAAAGGCCAAAGCAGGAATAATAATGATAATAATAATAATAATAATAATAATAATTGTAATAATAATATCAATAATAATCATAATATTAGTAATAATAAGAATAGTATGAATAATAGTAATAATAAAATAATAATAATAATAATTAAATAATAATAATAATAATAATAATAATAATAATATTAATAATAATAATAATAATAATAGTAATAATAATAAGATTAATAGTAATAATAATAATAACAATAATAAAAAAAACAGCAATAATAATAATAATAATAATGTTAATAAGAATAAAATGAATTATAATAAGAATAATAAGAATAATAATAAATAATAGCGACAACAAAAAAATAATAATAATAATAGTAATAATGTTAATAATAATAATGACAATAATAATATGAATGATAAGAAAAATAATAATAATATGAATAATAATAATAATGATAATAGTAACAATAAAAATTAATAATAATAACATTAATAATAATAATAATAGTGACAACAAAGTAATAATAATTATTATAATAAGAATAGAAGTAATAATAACAAAATAATGGTAATAATAATAATAGTAATAATAATAACAACCATAATAAGAATATTAAGAATAATAATACTAATAATAAAAGTAAAAATAACAATAATAATATTGATAATAACAATACTAATAATAAAAGTAAAAATTAAAATTAAAACTAAACAAACATTACCGGGGGAAGAGAGCTGGCCGCGACGAGCAGGGGAGGTTGAGGGCGGCGAACTGGGGAGAGGTGCAGGAGGCCTTCGGACGGTCGGGGTGTTGGCTAGGGCAAGGGAGGTCCGGCCGGGGGAAGATGCAGGGATGCTCTGAGATGAAAAAAAATAGGTGGTCGGCGGTCTGCAAGAGAGTGAACCAGGGGGAAAAAAAGGAGGGTCGCGCGGGGGCGTTCTGCGGCGGACAGGAGGGTGGAGGGAGGAGGTGCGGCCGGAGGGAGCGCCGCCGGAGGAGGTACGCTGGACGGGAGGCGGAGGGAGGTGGTGCGGCCGAAGGGAGCGACGCCGGAGGAGGGACGCCGAGGTTGCTGGCGGTTGAGGGAGTGCAGGAGCGGGGGTGCGCGGTGGCGGACAAGGAGCGGGACAGGGGCTTCCGGCAGGCTGGGTGCGGGTGCCGGGAAAAAAAGGGGGGTCGGTTGGTGCTGTAGGGGCGCCGGGAGGCCGGTAGGGGCGCTGGAGGTCGCTGGAGGGCGAGGTGGGCAGCGACGAGGCGGACAGGGCGTTGCGGCTGCTGCTGCGGAAGGAGGAAGGGCGAGGGAGTCAGCGCGTAGGGGGAGAGGATGCGAGGCAGATCGGGGCGCCGGGCGCTGCGGGTGCCGGGTGCTGCTGCAGACATGCGCAGGAGGCGGAGGCCAAGCCGAGGCGACACTAGGGGGAGAAGAATAGGAGGCGGCGGCTCCAGCGGGGAAAAAAAAGATATAAAGTGGGCCGCTAGGGTTAGAGAGGGAAAGGAAAAAAAAAGAAAAGATAAAAGAAAAGAAAAAAAATAAAATAAAATCATAATAATAATAATAATAAATCACAATAATAATAATAACAATAATAAAGATTAATATCAAATCATATTTAATAACGATTGCACTATTTTTCCGCAACATTAAAAATTACATTAATTATTTATCTATAACATAATGATAAACATAATAATGATAATGATAATCATAGTGATAAAATACAAATGTTAAAAATATTCACTTCGTCTTAAATAATAAAAATAATTATTAACTTATAATTATAGATGTGCACGTTTAATATAAAGACTCTATTTAAAATATTTCAAAGACAACGGGATGCGCAAAAACACCGGGCAGGGACGTGCGGGGCTTCCTGAACAGTCTCCGCTCACGCGCCCCACGACGTCGCGTCAAAAAGCGCACTTTTTAACAAAAACTCAAAAACCTGGTCCGATACTGAACACGAACCGCAGCAAAATAATTTAAAGTCAAAGAAATCATAAAATAAAATAAACGTGCGTGTCGGGGTGTGACAATTCCTGTAAAAATATATTAACATAAGTATATGTATTTAAAAATCACACACATACACACAAGCATAGACACACACATATATATATTAAAAATACGTTATATATATATATATTAAATGAATGTATTTATATATAATATGAAAATAAATTTTCTGAAATATTTTTTGAAAAATAAATTATAAATATATAAATTATTGAAATATATTTACTATATTGACATGATATATATAAATAATCACACCCACACACAAACTTTAATTATGTCGAAATGATATAAAACACCATATATTTCTTATAATTAAAAAATAGGTTTATTAATAATTTTATTTATGTTAATATATATTATATATATTAAAAATTAATTATATAATTGCATTCAAATAAAATGTGTGGGGGAATAAAAATTAAAATTCAGGATTATTTTTTAAAAGAAAATACCATAACAAGGGTTGGGGAAAGCACCTATACATAATTTTTTCCTTGTATTTTAATAAAAAAAAGAGAAATTACAAATTTGTTTTTCCCTATTTTTTAGATGTGGATATAACCACCGCTAACACAAACCTTTCTAAATATTTTTCCTTACCAATGCTTGTTATCATTATCTTCCCCCACTAAGAACCCTTCCATGACTAGCATTGATGACAAATGTGACCATCGAAGCCTCCCTCTAATAGGTGAAGAGTTGACGACTAGCACTGAGAGTATAAAATATACAAATGGTAGGAATTGCCCTCATAATCTCTGTAACATAAAGAGAAAACCACTAATCAACCAAATAATACACTTGAAAACCAATATCATACATTATATGAAAATTTCATATGGGAGAAAATCTCAAAAATAAAATAATAAAAAGGAAATCTTACAATAAAGACCCTCGCAACAACTCCAAGATTGGAGATGGTAAGGTCTACATTGGTCACAAAATCCATCCTAAAAACATTAAAAGAAGATTTATATATAGGGGTGTGCATAAAATTATACTCATTAGGATCCTCTCTATTGAAACCATCGGGCCATGTGTTAGATTTTTTTACAATAGTTTTTGGATGTGTTGATTACAGGTACTAGATTTTTTTAGGATTCATGTTGATGAAATAAATGAAATTGAGTTTTTCATAAGTTCTTCATGTGATTTTGGTAATGGATTTGATATAGAATTTGTGTATGAATTGGAAAATTTGTATTTTTATAGCTATATGAGCTG
Organism: Viscum album; assembly: GCA_963277665.1. Taxonomy (NCBI): domain Eukaryota; kingdom Viridiplantae; phylum Streptophyta; class Magnoliopsida; order Santalales; family Viscaceae; genus Viscum; species Viscum album. Next base: position 190,394,882 of record OY728147.1, read on the forward strand.
ATTGGATATCTATAATTTATTCAGGAAGATGTGAGAATGAGTTGGTTTTCATTGGAAAAGCTAGAGGGTAGGGGTTCATGTAGTCCATAAAATATAAAGGACCAATGGTTGTTATTGTATTGATTAGAATTTAAAGGTTTTTAATGAGTGTGGCATTTTACAAACCTCTAAAGAATCATTCATGTGATTCATTATATCCTTTTGGTAGAATATATAGAAGGTTTTAGAAGATATCCCATGTAATGATGTAATGAGAAAGTTCTCTCTATATTGGTGGCATTCTAAGAATTTGGAAAATTCTAGATCATAAGAGTATTCTAGATCTTTACTTGATATATGGAAAATGAAATATAGTCTTATTATGTGTAAGAGTTAGTTTCAAAATAAGGAAGATGGATGTGGTAAGTCCTGGAGAAGCACAAAGTGGGGTGATATGCTTCCCTTTAATTTTAATTTTTAAATAAGGATGAATGTTGTTTAACCTTATGCATAGAACTAGTTTTTAGAATAAGTTCTTTTAAAAGTCAATGTTCAAAAATTCTTTATGTTTAAGAGAAAGGAGAGTTTGTTTAAGATGATTGTGCACAAATATCAATTATAGGAAGGGATCTTACATAAGTAAAGAAGACATTCATGAACGTGATGATTATGTTGTATTTTGAAATAAAAGAATAATTATTCTGTAAATGCACAAATTTTTACTAGGAAATTATAAAAAGGATAATTATTATGAAAATTAAGAGTTTCATGAAGTTAGAAACCAAGTAGTGAAATGTAAAAGTAGAGTTTCATGAACGAGGAAATGTGGTGTGTTTTTGTGAAGGTGGAGCTGTGAGAATAGAAGGTTTAATGTTGTAAGAAAGTTTAGTAATTTATTATAAATACTCAATCTCTAAGGAAAAAGAGGAAAACTATGTTAGGGAGATTCTTATGAGAGAAAAAAAAATTTAGATTTCACAAATGCAAATTTGTGGGAAGGACCTATGCGTACCACACTATTCCATGTGTGACTTGTGAAAATTACTGAGTTCCATGAACATATTGTTTGGATGATCCATTGTTTTTTTAAATAAAAAATCTTGCAAGAATGAACTAAATTGAACAAGGTTCATTCATATGGACTTACACTTCCATACTTACATGAACTAATGTTTCATGAATGTAATAATATTGTTATTCAATCTTAGTGAATAAAATAGGGATAAAATAAAAAACTTTTCTAAATATGCTGTATTACGTGAACAATAGTCTACATGAGGAATTAGAGATGTATTATAACATATATAATTCTATTTTGGGTTTATCTTCATTCAGAGTGGTTTTCTTGTTGTGATATTTTGGAAGTAAAAGATATATCCCTCACATTGAGGTGTAGATCTCATCATGAATAGAAGAAGGAGAGCATAACAAATCATAGTTAAATGGAGGGTAAAATCAGAAGCTATGAGGAAAGAAATATCTCATGCTAAAAAAAATAAAAAACTTATTGTCCCTAAACAATTAAGGGGACCCAAATTATTTTAAGTATTGAAGAAACTTTATTGAAGTAGTGAGAAAAGGGAAATAGAGGGAGAATCCCTAGGATTGATAGTTTATATTTCCTAAAAAATATTAATATCTATAATAATTAGTATTACCCTATAGTATGTCAACAAACTATTGAGATATGATCCTTAGATTATCCCTTAGTGGTGAACCAACTAAAGTTCTTATGTCCTGTGAATGAATTACCTTTCATTATTGATATTTTTTACTCAATGAATTCAGTTACTAAAGAGGAAACACGATTGAATGGGTTCCTTATAACATGGGAACATGATTTTTATAACCTATAGTACTTAAATAATATAAAATTATTAATCTATTCTCACCCAAATTTATGCCCACTCTTTGTCTGATTTAGGTAGACCTAGTACCAATAAGATGTATCAGAGCCAAATGGTTCTGATTTGAGGTTCAATATCTTTATATGTTTTATATGCTATGCTTGTGGAATCAGCAATAAAGACTCTAAATTTCCTTGGAACTAGTTTTTATGGTAGAAAAAGGAAATGATTATATTCCTATATGATTATATTATGGAGGTTATGGAATATGTTTTTTGATCTACTAACTTGACTAAGCATAATTAAAGAGTTTGTGATCCAAGGATATAGAAGATCTTGGATAGATCTTTTTTGGTTAAGTACTCAAGAATGCCGCTCATTATTCTACTACATTCAAGATGTGAGAGAATATTGAGATCAAGTATGGGAAAATAGTGAAAGAAAATGATATGGAGATATCAACTTCAAAAATATTTTAAAGACAACCTTAAATATAATAGAAAGAAGAAGAATAACCAGAATATTTTTTGAGAAAAATAACAATCAAATTAAGGCGAGAAATTCTAATTCTAGTTTCAGAGATAATTATAAAAAAATTTGGAAGTTATTTGAAAATATATAAATTTAGAGTTTCCCTTGGAGATATATTGAAGTGAGGATTCTAATGCTGGAATAAAAATTTCATCAAGTTGATGGTCTAGTGAACATTTATACAGTAATCAAGAAAATATCCAATCCTTATATGAGAAAGTGGATCAACTATAAATCATTCATCTTATGTATTGTACATTCATAAAAGATTTTTCTAGGGGTAATAAGTGGTAAATGAAAGTATAGGTGGCCCAAAATCTTGATATGATGACGATGGTTGAAAATATAGAGGAGAAAAGAGATCTACATGAAAAATTTTCACATGAAGTAGGAGAAAAAATGTCTATAGAGAAAGAACTAAAATAAATAATTTTACCTATCAAGACACAACTTAAATAGAGTGTATATCTATATAAGAATCATGATATAGGTTAGAGAATCTAGATTTCCAACTAAAATAGAAATATTATAAGATAAAGGAGTTCGAAACAAAGGTCAAATCCTCATAGGTAAAAGAAAAATCTGAGATTCCCACAAAGGTAGCCTCATGCATTAGAGTATGAAATGTTATGAATTTTGAATTGGTAAGTAAAAGGTAAATTTATAAAAAATATAAAAGTAAAATATCCAAAAGGAATGTAATTTTAAAGTGTTACTATTTTGAAAAATTAGGGCTCACCATGGGTGTTTATCTAGAATTCTAAAGAATCAACATTAGAAGGAAAAATTATTTATCAACATCTCAACCGGGAAATAAGAACACAAGTTATGCCTTGAATAATATATTTTTTATATGTGGTAACCATGGACATATGGTATTAAGTTACGATATAAAGTAAGATATAAGTGTAAGAAGGAATTCACATATTCCTATAAAAAATTAGAAGAAAAATTCACTAAAAATAAATCTACTAAGATGGATTTTTTTTTACTATTTTTGAGGAAAAACATGGAGCTTAAAAAATGGTACATAGAGAACTAACTATGGCATACTGATAGCATTCCCCATTTATATAATAAAATTATATGTGGAAGATAAAGATGGAATCTTCTATAACTATGAGTAAAATGGATGTTCAGGCCAATAAAGTCTCTCCAAGGACAACCAAGATCAAAATGAATCTAATAGAAAGTAATAAAGATATACATTTGGACCACCTTATTGATTTCATATCCCATTACATAAGGTAATAGGTGAAGGTTTGTGGAGTATCCCTCCTCAGATAGAGGAAACATGTTGAGGGATGTAAGGAAAATTAATCGATAGAGTAAGATTGCATAATGGGATTTAGTCTCACAACAAGATAGTTGTGCAAGACAAAGAATATAAAGAATATTTAATAAAACATTAGGAATGAAATTTGTTTGGATGGTATCACCAAAAGGAGAATTACTAGAAATGGATGGAGGAAATTTATAAATATTGTGTTTTTTATCATGACCAAGAACATTCCTCTACCTATGTATTTTCAAAGGTAACCCATTTTTATTAGTATTATAATGTTTCTAATATATTGTTTAAATGGTGAAAAATTAAGCGATATACATATTCTATAAGGTAGTTTTTCTAAAAGAAGACATTTTATTGAGATAGAAGAAAATTATTGAAACTAGTTTAGTTGGAAATATTAAAAGTCTTAATGGGAATTAAGATTGAAAAAAAGTTTCAAGGATGGATTTTACTCAACAAGTGGTGTTGAGAAACCAATTTAGTTTTTAATCCATATCCATGGTTACATATAGTGATAAATAAGTTCAATTATTAAAGTTCCTAATTTGGAATTAGAGGTGGAATTAAACCCATTTCCAATATACCTAGAGTTATTAATCCAAATTTTGTGACTAAATATTAATTTTAGGCTATATATTTTGTGTATAATACCACTAAGAATAATAATATTAATTTAAAGGAAGTTTCAGAAATGTTCAAGTGTTTCATCTTTATTTTTTATGTACTAATAATGTGGTATCAATTAATGATTCTTTCGGATGCCACAAGCTTATTGATGGAATGTTTCATAACAAAAAATTGGTTTCCTTGTAATTATATCAATCTCAATACCCAAAGTCGAGTAATAAAGGCATTATAATGGAGTTGGTGATGAAGAAAAGAAGTATTATGAATATAAAATGGTATCATAAGTTTTTCATGAACAAATGGAATCAACTGGTTCAATATATTTTATGTATCACACTTATGGTACTTTATTGTAAATTTGATGCTGGTTTGGTATGAGTGTTATTGAGATCATATGAATTAATTTTAAAGGGAATAAATTATAGATCTTCTATTGTATATGGAATTAAATTAGTGACATAGATAACATTAAGGATGTTGAGTTAAACTCTTATTTCCTAGATTGAGTTCCAACATAGTGGTCTTATAATATTTTTCAATGACTCAATTCCAAGTGGAAAATCCACTTGTTTAAAATCTTTAAAGAAAATAAAATTAGAAAGTAAAAATGTTTTGGAGTTTAAAAAAATGAATATATGTAATTGGATCATTCATCAACTGAAATTTATGATGAAGTACATATATTGAGATCCACATATGGTAAATGAACCTGAGGTCTAATAAAAAAATGGTTGAAAAAAACTAAAGGTTTGATGGTGTAAAATTAGCGCTGATATAGTTTACATGCTAAAGATATTTTTGGAACTAGAAAATATATCCCAATGTTTTCTAAGTTTTGTTTTAGATGATTGATAGAGTTAAGGTTTCATATGTCCACTAATAGTAAAGTGGGACATAAAGAGGCTAGAAGATCCTGATATTAAATAATATAGAAAAAGGAATTCTTGATCAAGGGAGATATAAAATTCTTTGTTTTTTTATAATTTGAGAAGAATAATCTATCCCCAAAAAGTCCTTCGTAGAGAACATTGAAAAAATTCAATGATAGATTTTTATTGATAAAGTGGGATCATGTAATTGATGTAATCCCCATACATTTTTAGTGAAAATGTGGTATATTATAATTTTTTTTTCTAGATGTGATAAACCCCTTTGAATTTTATTAAAAAGGTAGGAGAGAGATAAATAAGGGTGTATAAGATGAACTATTATAAGAATGTACCATAAATATACATAGTATTTATAAAGTTTCAAGATATATGAAGTGGATAAAGATTTATGTTTTTATTGTCAAAAAAAATAAAGGGTGAGAATTTTGTTACCAGATCATTGTGTTTTGGATTTTTTGACAATAACTATTGAATGTGCTAACTATAAATTCTATATTTTCTAAGGATTTATTCCAATTAAATACACATAGTTGACTTTCTCATAAGATCTTCAGGTGATTCTGGCAGTGGAGTTGTTTCAAAAGTTGAGTATGAAATAAAAGATCCATAAGTTTTTATAGGATTATGAGAAGGATGTGGTGTACATTGAAAAAATAAAAAGTTATAGGCTGATATGATCTATCAAAAATAGAGTATTGATGGTTATTTTTGATATAAATATATTCCAAGAGTTATTAATTTATTTGGATGTTTGAATTCGGAATTAGGCATGATTTTTGGAAAATATATAGAGAAGTATTCAAGTGATATGTTATATCCTCAATGAGTATATGCAATGTCATGAACCAAGGTGGAATGAAATCCAACCTGACACCTGAACCAACCCATGGCATAGCTCGAATAGCATTCCCAATCTCCACATGTTGGAAAATAGTACCTGGGTATCAACAATACAGTACTGGGAACTATTTCACCCATTTATATGACCATAATCTGTCAAAAAATGAGACATCGTCACATAATAGATAACTATAACTAAAAGGGATACAAAAAATTTCAGATTTAATGTTTTATAAATTTAACCAAACCAAAACTCAAAAACCTCTATGCAATGAGATGGTCATCACCCTCAATCATCCACCACCAACATTGGCAAGAAGTAGAACACTAGAAACTTGATCCACCATCACTACCATGATAGGCCTTTCCTTTACCTAGGTCATAAATAACAAAGTCTACATACACCCAAAGGTGTATGTAGTGTGAGAGACCAATCTTAGTATGATTCATTCAAAAATAAGGATTATATGCTATAAAATTAAAATATAAATCAACCATCCCAATTTCATAAGGTAATATGAAACACTTTTAAGAAAATATTTTTGAATAAATCATTCACATGAAAACACTTTTAAAGGAAAAACTTTTCTCAAAAAAATAATACTTTGAAATATAAATGCACAAAAGGTCCACCATATGCCGATGGTGAGTGCCATATCACATAAACATCATGTTATAAAATATAGCACCACAAGAAATACCTATGGGTAACAAGCACAAGTGAGACCCTTGAAACAACATACCTTGGTGATAACAATCCTCCAACGAAAACCAACAGTGTCCTTATGCACGAGACACTAGAGGGGAACACATCCCAAGGTCTTTTGGTCTCCATATCATAATCCAAAACCAATAGTGTTCCCATGCATGATCCACTACAGGGGATCCCATCCCAAGGTCTAGTTTTCTCTAATAAAATTACATGTTAAGTTAGTGTAGTAGCATCAATCCTGCTAGAAGAAGACATGCCTCTGTCCCCTGAATCAACCAACGTACTGGTTTTTGTTTTCCGACCTAGATACCTAGGATTACCTTTATGCTAAAATTATATTTCACATGTTAAATGAACCATCACTTTAACACACACATGACAAGTAGCATAAGAACATAATGGAATCACCACTTTCAGAACTCACATTGATCTAATGATCAAAGATCACATGGAAACCACTATTTTTCATAAACAAAATACTTTCCATTTAACATTCACACCAAAACCATTTATAAATACACTTCAGCATACATTTACAGTTAATGAAACCCATTTGGAAACACAAAAATAAGAGAACATTTGACATCTAACAATTTACATGGGCATATACCCTTTTTCAAATCATGCACACACCAAATATATTTTTATAACATGATTTTAATACCTTTTATAACTTAAAAACACATTGGAGGTGTAAAAAATGATGCTCACATTCCAAAAAAACATTTTATAGAAAGCCATATTTAAAAACATTTTCACCTTCAAATCCTTTTGAAAACACATTTCACTCCTTTCACACAAGGCATACAACACATTCAAGAAGCCCCAAAATGAAGCATAAATGAAACACCAAAAAATATTTTTGGAAAACCATATTTTATCACAGACAAATCTCAAAACCATTTTAAAACATATTTTTCACCAAACACATAAACCATAGAACACATTTATAAATCTAAGAAAGCAAGTCAAAGTCATCAAATAATGTAAAATCCTGGAACCACCTACCTTACACAAGGAAAATTTAGAAATATGGTGAAAAAACATAAACATATATGAAAAAGAACCTATAATAGAAATATCAAACAATAAATATCATGATTTCACTCAATAAACCAAGGTCAAACCCTCATTATGTCAAACATGCCACTGAAAAAGTGAAAACCCATGAAAGAGGCAAGATAAACCCTAGAAGAAGGAAAAAACAAAGGAAATAAGACGTACCTGATGATTCTTTATGAAATCCACAATAAAAATACCCAAAGGATAATGATAAAAGTCTCTAAGAAGGTTTGGAGGAATCTTTAAAGGATAAAAATCCTATAGGGTTCATATTAGAGGTGTTTTAGGATTAAATCTGAAGAGGGAAAGAAGGTAATTTTACTCTTTTTTAATAACATGGACAAGCCACACTATTTTCCAAAACTATAAAAAAACCATGAATTTTTCACTGTCCTAGACAAAAATTCTACACAGTTATCCCATACATTTTTTTTAAATTGGAAACCAAGTGGTCTCCTCTATCCCGAAGGAAACTGACCACACACTTTCCTGGGGGAGGGTGCATAGTTTCCCCTAACCGTGTTCCAACAGTATGCCACCTAATTTTAAGCTAACAATCTCCAATTTTTACCAATAATTCTTAGGGAAACAAAATATTAAACACATGGACAAATATAAACCAAATAATACCGATAAATAAAATCAAGAATGTGAAAATTTTCACCACCATGAAAACTTTCTGACATCGGAAAGTCTTCTTGAGGTCTGATCAGAGAACAAAAAATTGATAGTCCTCCTTAACCCAAGACTTATGCTACCATGTCCCATTATTATCACTACCATGTTGGAAAAGAAATTAGAACAACAAATTATACTTCCCATGAAGCACATTCTCATAGGAATCCACAATCCACCCTGGCCACTAAAACACTGACTAATTTGGATCTAACTCTAACTCCTACCAATTAAACACATGGGAGGGATCCAGTTTATACCTTTTAAAATGAGATACATAGAACAATTCATGAATTGAAATAATCTAGGATGGAAAACCCAACTGATGTGACACCTTATTGACTCTCTCATTAATCTCAAAATGTCTGATATACCTTGACATTATCTTCCCTTACTTACCATGATGACGATGACCCAAGAGAGGTTCCACTTTCAGGAACACCCAATCACCCATAAAAAACTCCAAATAGTTGGGCCTCTGATTAGTGTAAGACTTATTAAGACTATGAAATATCAACAATCACCGCCTGATCAACTTAATTTAATCATATTTTCCCTTCCTAAGGCTTGAACCAAACAATGAGGTCTCACCCACCTCATCCCAACACAAGGGGGGATGACACGACCAACCATAGAGCACCTCAAATGGATCCATCCTTATCAATGATTGATTACTATTATTATATGAAAACTCCATGAACCCCAAATGAATATCCCACAAGACTTTGAAATCCAAAACACATGCCCAGATAATGTCTCCCAAAATCTAATTTTCTCGCTCCGTCTAATCATATGTTTGAGGATGGAAATCCATACTCAACTTGATCTATGACCCCGTATCTTTTTGAAGGCCTTCCCAACACCACAAGGTAAAATGGGGGTACCTATCTAAAACAACTACTAATGACACACTATGAAGTATCAGTATATCTTGAATATACTATCAATCCAAATCATCAACCCTAGATAAATCCCTCATTGGAATGAAATGGGATGAATTTCCCATAGAGTTAAACACTACCCAAATTTAATTTTTTCTGTGATTTGTATGAGGAAATCCAAAAATAAAATCCATGGTGACCTTATCCCACTTCCAGGTAAGAATGGGTAATGGGTGAATAAAATCAGAGATCCTTTGGTGCTATGATTTGACCTAATGAAATGTATAACCTCGTGATATAGAGTCAGCTACATCCCACCTCATTCCTAGACACCATAATTGATAATGATCATCATAAAACATCTTAGTAGTAATAAGATGAACAATCCACTAAGACTTGTGGCTATCCTATATCACCACCTTCCATAATGACAAAGGAACCATGAAGAAACCTCTAAATCAAAAAGCTCCCTCAAGAGACAGCCGCTCTTCACAAGGCACTTCCCCCCAATTTAGGAATTTCATAGAACATTGGTACATCTTATCACTCAGTTGATATTGCTAAATCAACTCTATAAAAATTTTTTTTAGCTAAATACTAGCCAATAACACACCTCCACTATGCTCCTTGGTCTCTAGACAAATCTGATAAAAAATATCCTTCAAATTCTATTAATCGTTGGACTCAATCAATGCTTTCAGATGATATTTCCTAGTGAAAGAATATTCCACCAATTTTTGTTTTCCTAGGGTATAGACAATATCAAAATTGAACCCCTTAAGGTAATAAACCTGATGATGCTGCCTAAAATTATTTTTTGGGATAAAATGTAATCCAAGATCTTATGATTAGAGTAGACCATAAACTTCTCCCTAAAAAGATAATTACATCATATTTTCAAAGAATACATCACTGCCGCTACCTCCAGGTCATGTATTGGGTAATTCTTTTCATGTCATCAGAGTTGGTGAGAGCCATAATCCACCACATAGTCATCATACATTATCACACACACATGACCCATTCTATAAGCATCGTAGTAGACCACGTATCCCTTTCTAGAATCCATTAAGATCAAAATAGGGGTCATGGTCAACTGACTCTTAAACTCCTAGAAGGACACTTGACATTATAGGCTACACTCAAACTTTAGACCCTTACAGGTAAGTGATTTCATGGAAGATTCAAGCCAATAGAAATACCAAACAAGAAATTTTTAATACACTTCTATTCCAATAAATCTACTAATTTGAAAAAAATTCTTTGAATGCTCCCAAGAAATCACTACATTGATCTTATTGGGTTCCATCTAAACCCCATGCTTTGAGATCACATTATTTATAAACATTACCACCCTAGTCTAGAAGGTTCACTTTGAAAACATCACATAAGGAAGATAGTCTTGAAGGGTTCCTAAAACAATTATCAAGTGCCACTCATGCTCCTCCTTGGTCCTGGAATAGACCAGGATGTAATCCAAAAATACCATGACAAAAAAGTCAAGATATTGGTAGAACACCAAATTTATAATTTCCATAAAGACCTCCAGATCATTCATCAACCTAAAAGGTGTGATCAAATACTCAAAATGGTCATACCTACTTCATAAGGTTGTCTTCAGAACATCTTCCTCTCTAACTCTAACTTGGTGATACTCATAATGAAAACAGATCATGGAGAACCACATTTCCCCTTTAGATGATCAAAAAGTTCATCAATATGGGAAAAGGGTACTTGTTATTGATAATCACCTTATTCAACTTTTGGTAATCAATACACTACCATAGAGATCCATTAGCCTTCTTTGTAAATAGAATTTTGGTAGCCCAATGTGATATGATTGGGCAAATGAATCCTTTGGATTCAAGATCATCCAACTATACCTTTAATTCTGTCAACTTGGTGGGGGTCATATGGTATGAGGGAATAGATATTAGTTTTGTTCCCAATTCCAAATTGATGGTGAAATCTCTATCCCACTTTGGAGGAAAGAACAATAAATCATATGGGAATACCTTTGGGAACTCATCTACCATAGGATATAACTCATCACAGTCGTCCAATGCGAGTGATGAGATCCTAAAAAAAAGGTTTCATAATTCCCTAAGTGGAGGTACAACACATCCCAAATGAGGATACCATTCACCAGAAAAAATTTGGATACTTCCATTAGGTGTCACAAAACTTGGTCTCTACTAATAGCAACAGATGTGTGCCTATAATAACATAATCCAACTCATATAGAGAATCATTTCAAAGAGGTCCTTTCAAAAACCATGAAATCCCATTCCAACTCAACCCTAGACACAGTGAGTTCATAACAAGGACACCTGAAACCCATATCTCACTCCTTACTAAGTGGATCCACTAACTCCATTACATAAGGCATAATCTCGATTGAAAATTTCAACACATCCACAAGATGGGAGAAATAAAAGAAACAAAGAAACCATTATAAAATGTGGAAAAAACTAAAAATGATACAATAAGAACAATACCTTGAACTATCATTGGACCTCCATTTGATTCCACCGGTGCTCATTCCATGACATAAAGTTTCCTCATATCTACCTAAGACCTAGAATGACAACTAACGTATGGATCTTTCCTGAACTGAAACTTCCTCAAACAAGATCCATCCCTACTGCTATGACCACTAAACCAAGATCCCACTATCTGGGATAGTTTTGACTAGGTTGGAATCCCTTTTAAATTTACAGATTCTGCAGCACTCTGATATGGGTGTGCGACCTTTCAAAATTGATATTGATCCTATCTATTTTCTCAATCCACTCCTATGATTCATGAGGTTCCATTATACCCCATAAAATAATGAGGGTTTTTCTTGAGAAACTTTTAAGATTTGTCTTTTCTAGGACATAGTTCAACTTCCTGAACATTAGTAGGACTAGATACAAATCCCCAACCCAAAGATTTGATAGACCAAATAATGGATTCCACTAGTACCTATTCATTTTGTGGGGGAGAACTCTCTCTAGTCTCTTCGCACAGTCATAAAAGAGGTCTCTAGGGAGGCATATTTCAACCAAAATCAATAAACACAAAGAAAACCCATTAATATGACCATCAAAACAATATGCTGAAAATTTACATTAACAAAAACAATTCCCAAAAACTTCAATAAATCGAAACAAAACCAATACCATTACGAAAACAAGTCAACCAAACCACTCCACCTCTACTCAGTTTCCATATATAGACTGCATCCTGTACGTCTCACCTAGAGGATAATTTGAACAGAATCCCAACATCCCATGGAATCTCGAGTCATGTCACGAGGTTTATTCTCCAAACACCCCACTCGCAACCAGAACCTCACGCCCCAACAATCCTAACTCAAATCTATCTAGAATCTTCCCAAATATCTTGACCCAAAATTTCAAGGACTTCTCTGATACTATTTTGTTTTGAACAAAGCTGAAATTACATCTAACCCAGCACCTGACTTAGCTCATGGCATGGCCCAAAGAGTGTTCCCAATCTCCAAGGGCTGACAACTAGTTCCTAGTTATCAAAAATAAACTAATGGGAATGATATCACCCATGTATATAACAGTAATCAAACAAAAAAACAATACATAATCAAATAACTGATAACCATAATGTAAAAGGAATAATTTTTTTCCAGATTCAATGTTTTACAACTTTAACCAAACAAAAACTCAAACACCTTTATGTAATGAGGGGTTCATCACCCTAAATCCACCACTAAAAACAACTAAAGGAAGTTGAACACTAGAAACTAGATCCACCATCACCACCACGACACATGATTCCTTGACCTGGTTCACAAAAAAAAGTATATATACACCCAAAGGTGTATCTAGGGTGTAATCCAAATCCTAGTAGGATTCCATCCAAAATAAAGATTTCAAGCTATAAAAAAAGATAAATCAGAAAGAAAACTTTCATTAGGGAATTTGAGACATTTTCAAGAAAACAATTTCAATAAACCATTCTCATGGAAACAGTTTTAAAGGAAAATATTTTATTAAAATAAGATTTTTTTAATATAAATGTACACAAGGTCCACCAAATGGAAACAGTCAGCACCATATCACACAAGCATCATGTCACAACGGATATCACCATGGGAAATATATATGGGTAACTAGAAAAAGTGGGACCCTATAAACATCATACCTCAATGATAAAAATCCTCTAACTAAAACCAACAGTGTCCTCATGCACTAGCCACTAGAGGATAATTCATTCCAAGGTCTAGTGGTCTTTATATCATAATACAAACCAATAGTGCTACCATACATGAGACACTATAGGGGATACAATCCTAAGTTCTAGTGGTCTCTGATCATATCACATGTTTAATTAGTGTTGTAGAATTAATTGTTTTATAGGAAACTGGACCTTAGCCTCACCAAATCAACTAGAAAAGTTCTTCTAGTTCATCCACCATGATTATCAGGATTCCCTTTGTGCAAAAATTCCATATCACATGTCACATGAATCATAATTCATTCAAACACATACTAAGTAGCTTAATAACAATAGGAAATCACCACTTTCACAATTCACATTGATCCAATGATCAAATATCACATGGAAACCACCATTTTCCATAAATAAAACCACTTTCCATTTCACATGCACACTAAAACCATTTGGAAATACATTTCAAAGTACTTTAAAAATTCATGAAACCCATTTAGAAAAACAAAGAATATAATATATGAAATCCAACCATTTCTATGGGAAAATATCCTTTTTAAATTCATACACACACCAAGTCTATTTTATAACATGATTTACATCACTTTCACGATTTAAAAACACATTATAGGTGCAAAAAAATAAGCTCACATGCTAAAAACCTCTTTATTTTAGAAATACAACTTTCAACACATTATCAACTTGAAATCCCTTTTAAAACACATTTCTAACCTTTTTGAAAAGGCATAAAACACATTTTAGAATCCAAAAAATGAAGAACACAGAAAACACTATCAAATTATTTTGGAAAACCAACTTTCATCGCATACATATCTCAAAACCATTTTAAAACATGTTTTCACCACACACACATAAACCTTTGAACACATTTATAAAGACATGAAAGCAATCCAAACTCGTATAATAATGTAAAATCATGGAACCACCAACCTCAATCTTGGAAACTTTTAGAATCTGGTGAAAAACCACCAACGCACCTCAACATGACCCTATAAAGGAAATATATATCAATAACAATCATTATTTCACCCAAAAACTCAATATTCAACCCTCATTAGGTGAGAAAACCCACTAAAAAAGGGAAACCCCAAGAAAAAGGGATGTGAAACCCTAGAATAAGGTAGAAACCAAAGGAAATGAGAATTACTTTATTATTATTTGATGAATCCACACAAAAACCAGCTGAATATTGATGATAAAAGTCTTCAAGAAGGATTTGATGAAGCTATTAAGGTTGAAAATACCATAGGGTTCGGATTAGAGGTGTTTTAGGGTTATATCCTTAGAGGTCAAGAAGGAAATTTTCCACTTTTTAATGACATGGGCAGGTATCACAATTTTACCGCATTGTTTCCAAACCATTGGAAAACATTGCATCCCTCACTATCCTTGAGGAAAATGATGAATGTTTAGAAAAAATAGATTACCAAAACCTATGTAAACCATGAAGTCTCCTTTATTTGAGAGAAAAACAGCCACATACTTTCTTAGGGGAGTGTGCATGGTTTCCCGTAACTATGCGCCAACCATGTTCCACCTTCTATCAGGCCCAAAATATAAAATTTCACCAAAAACTCATGTGGAAACTAAAGAAGAAACAGAGGACCAAAATTAAACAAAGGAACAAATAAAAATAAAACCATAGATGTGATATACATAAGGTGTTATAAATTATCTAAAGGCATAGTGCAAAGTGATGAATTTGGCCATGTAAGTGGAATTGTAGCTATTTAACCAAATTATGGTTTGTAAGAGTATTATTGATCCAAATGTGATATATAAAAGGAAATATACTCCTCTTATGTTTAATAATTAGTTATGGAAGAAGTAAAAGTGATGTGTTAAATCCAGAAGAAAAATAAGGTCGATTGAAATGCTTCCAAAAAACTTTCATTTGTAAAGAATGTTGTAGTGGTTGAATTATATGTATAAAATTACTGCTGAGAAAAATTTATTAGTGAATTAAAATTTTTTATAAGTTATTTTAGTTTAAAATAAATGGTAGAATGTTCAAGATTGTTTCACAACATTGTGAAGAAAATGAATGATTCTCATACAATTTAGTAAGACTTTCATGGAAGTGATGGTTGATTTTTTTAATGCAATAGAAGAAATATTGGGTGAGTGTGAGGTACTTGATTAGGGAAACAAAGAAAATAAATAAATCTTATGATGAGTTAGAGTTTTTTGAACTTAGAGATAATAAATCAAAATTAAAAGGTTGAGTTTTTTGAAGAAGGGTTTTGCGAAAGAAGAAATGTGGAAGTATTTGTATGAATGTAGAGCTGCATGAACAGAAGGTTTCACATTATCTGAAGGGTTGATATTTGACTATATATATCCAATACATGAATAATAAGATAGAGACTTGGTATAGTATAATAATTGTGAGAGAAAAATTTAATGATTTTTCCAAAGTAAGTTCCCTGAAGGAGTTGTGAAAATAGCCTCATTCAACAAGTGACTTGTGAAAATCACTAAGTTCCACTAACATATTGATTTCTTGATCATTTTTTTTTCAAAATTAAATCATGTGTGAATTAAATAAATTGTAAAAGGTTTATTTATTTGGAAATAATAGGAAATACTTAAGATAACATTAGTTTTGTAAAATTAACCATTTTTTCCTTTGAAATTTTTGAAAAGAACATAAAGAGAATAGAGAACATTTCAAAATTTAGTGTTATAGAAAAGGAAGGAGGGGGAGTTTTATCAACACATTAAGAAACTTGAGCTATTTTAGATGGATCATAATAGTGATAATTCAATTTCTGGATTATCTTCATCCCATGTGGTTTATTGCTTCTATGATTTTGTGAAACTAAAATATTCAACCATCACATTGAGGTGTTGATCTCATCAGGCATAGAAGAAGGATATCATAGAAAATTGTAGTTCAAATGATCATTAAATCAGAATCTATGATGCATGAAATTTTATATGGTAAATAAAGATAAACCATAATGTACTGAAATGTTTTAGGATACCTAAATGTCTATAAACTTTGGAAGAGCCTTCAGTGAAGAAGTAAGGGAAAAGAAGAATGAGGAGTGTCCATATGATCAACATACCATTATAATATGATAATTTTATTGAACCATTATGGTGAATCAAATAAAAACCTCATGTCTTATATATGGTATAAATTTTCAAATTCTTATTGATTACTTAGTGAGATCGAATGTTTGTGAGGAAACAAGATTGAATGCATTCCTTCTAATAAGGGAACATGATCCAAATGATCTAGAGGAATTAAAGTAGAGAAATTTTTATGTGTATCTAACCCATATTTACCCCCTACAAGGGTGATTTAGGTCAAATTGGTCCCAAATAGTGGTATTAGAGACAAAAAAATGATGAGAGGTTTAATGTGTATATATGTTTATATTTTTTATACTCATGGAATCAGTGATGAAGACTATATTGTTTAGAGGAACTAAATTTGATGGATTGAAAAAAGAAATGATTATGTTCATACTAACTTGTGGATAAGAGGTTATCAAATATGTTTTATGAGATATTTATTTGACTAATAATAAAGAAAGAGTTTTTAATACATGGATAGTGAAGATATTGGAAAGATCGTTGTCTGGTGAATTACTTAAGAACACCTCTCATTATTCTACTATATTTGAGATGCATAAGTCTCTCAAGATCAATTCTGGGAAAGTGGTGATAGAATATGATATGGATATATCATCTTAAAAATAAATATAATACTTCCTTATATCATAAGTCATGAATAATTATAATAACAAAAAAATAATAAGAAAACTATCACTTAAATTGATGTGATAAATTCTAATTCTATTGTTAAACATAATTCTAACAATGTTTTGGAAGTTATTTTCAAATCTAGATATTAATAATTTTCCATATAGATTGATATAAGATCTAATTTTTATGATTATATAATAATGACATCAAGTCATTATTCTAGTGAATGTACATGTAGTAATCAATAAAATATCCAATCTCTATATGAGAAGTTGGATCAAATAGAAAACATTCATATTATAGATTGTGCTTTCATAGGAATTTTTTCTATAGAGAATAGGAGACTGAATAAAGTATAGGTAGACTTTAATGTTAATATAATTATGATGGGTAAAAAGATAAAGGATAAAAGTGACCTATTTGAACAATTTACACATAAAGTAGGGGAGAAAATGGAAATAAAGAACTAAAAGAATTAATTATCCCTCTCAATACACAACTTGAAGAGCGGACAAAATATAGACGTGAATCTTGGTATGGGTTGGATGATATTTCTTCCCTACTAATGGATAATGATGATAAGATCATAGAGATTAATGAAAACCTGATACTCTCAGAGGGAAATAAAAGAAAAAGAATCTGAATAAAGTAGCCTCAACCAATAGATTATGAAAATATCCAAATATATAATTTGTAAGTAAAAGGAAAAGTTATTCCAAATTTGATTATAAAGGATCTCAGAGAAATTTAAGTACAAATTGTTACTATTATAAAAAATTAAGGCACACCATGAGTGTGTGTCTAGAAGACCGATGTAATGAAAGTGGAAGGAAGAATACTATATCAATATCTGAACTGATTAATGACTATATGAGGTATAAGTTTAACAATAAATGTTGTATGTGTGGTAATTGTAGACATATAAAAAGGTGTTTCATTATAAAAGAAGATAAAAGTGTCAAAAATAATTTCTGGTTTTCTATGAAAAACCAGAATAAATATTTTACTAAAATGAAATATGTTAACCTAGACGACAAAATTTACTATTTTGAAGGAAAAACCTGGATCTTAACAAAAGGTGTACTGAACACCAATCATGGTATACTCAAAAAACCCCATAAAAATATAATAAAATTATATTTGAAAGATAAATAAGGAAGCTACACCAGTTATGATGAACATACATGTACATTTCTAGAGATAATCACCAAGGATATCCAACCCCAAAGTGCCTCTAATGGATATTGAAGAAGACTGAAATGAGGAATGGATTAGTGTTTTTTATCCCATACCCCAATTTAAGTGGTGAATGTTATTAGTGGTTCCCTCCTCTAGTAGAGTCAATATATTAATGGGTGGAAGGAAAATACACCATTGAATGAATTCTTCATAAGTAGGTCTAGTATCACAATGTAAGAGAAGACCTAAAAAAACAGTATAAATACTCAGAAAGAAAACATCCATAATGAAATTTGTTTGAGTTTTATCTCCCAAAGGAGAACCACTAGAAAGGCTTAGAGGATATATGAAAACAAAGGGATTTCTACTCATGACCATCCACATTCCTCTACCTAAGGATGTTCATAGGTAAGCCCTCCCACTAATGATTCAATGTTTCTGATATCTAGTGGAAGTGATGTAAAACTAAGGGTGAGAGAAAATACATGGCATTATTTTTCAAAAATAGCACATTTGATTGAGCTAGATGGAAATTTTTATAACTGGTGGGGTTAGAAATACTAAAAGGTGCATTGGGAATTATGATAGAATAGAAATGTGCCAAAGATGAATATGAATCAAAAATTAGTTTCTTCCAACCACTTTTTATTTTAATGTTGTATCTTAAGTTTCATAAAGTGAATAATAATTACAATTTTTAACGATCCTAAACTAGTATTAGAGGTGTTGTTAACGAATTATCTAATATATATAGTTATATTAAATCAAACTTGGGTATCAAAAATTAATTTTAGGCTATATATTTAGTGGTATTAGAACACCAATAATAAGAATATAACTCAAAAGGAAGAGGAAGAAACATGAATATGTTCCAGGTATATTTTTTATGTACTAATAATATGGTATCAACTGTTTATTATTCAAGATACCATAAGCCTCTAGAAAGAAAATTCCATAACAAAAAAATAGTTCCCATATGCTAATATATATCTCAATACATGAATTCAATTACTTATGGTATTTATGGGAAGTTGGTGATGAATAATAAAAGGATGTTTAACCTTATCTAGATAAATGAAATTATCAGGGAATAAAATAAGGATTATGGATACCGAGTGGTAATACAATATTGTCATAAAAAATGGAATCAGCTGGTTCAATACTTGGTGTTTCTTACAATCATGGTACTTTATTTTTTATTTAGTAGAAGTTTTAGTGTCTGTGTTTGATTGAGATCATAGGAAGGAGTGTTAAAGGTAGTAAATTATTGAGTTTCTTGTATCTATGGTAGTAAGTATGTGACATGGAAAACATTGAGGTTGTTAAGTAAACATCGATTTCAGACTCAGTTGTCTTAGATGATTTTAAAATGAATCAATTCTAAGTGGTAAACTTACTCAATGAAAATATTTGAGGAGAATGCATCTGTAAAGAGGAAATATTTTTGAGCTTGAAAATAAATATTTTGAATTGGATTATTTATCATATGGAATCTGGGTTGAAGTGAATATCTAGTGATCCTCTTATGGTAAAAGTTTTATAAGTCTAACCAATAAGTGATTCTGAAAACCAAAATGTTTTATGGTGGAAAATAGAAATTGTTATAGTTAAAGTGATAAAGAATTTTTTGGGAGTGGAAAATATAGCGTAATGTTTTTGAATATTACTTTAAAATGGTTGACTTATCCAAGAGTTTTTTATACATAAAATAATTGCAATGTGTTCTTTAAAGATGTTGTAATTTTAAAATATCAAATGGTATAGAAAAAGGACAACATGATCAAGGGTGCTATGAAATTATCTCTTTTTATTTTCTAGAAGTTGAGAAGAATTATCTTACACAAATTGGAGCTTTGTTGATAACATCAAGGAAATTATAATTTTGATTTGTATTGAGAAAATGGGAGTATATCTTTGAGGTTATCTCCATTAATCTCAGTGAGAAAATGGGAGATTATGAAAAACATTATCTATAAGTGAGAAGAACCATTGTATTTTATTGGTGAAGGGGGAGAGAGATAAATGGGGGTGTAAAGAATAAAATTTGATTATAATGTTCCATAAATCCATAAGGTGTTTATATAGTATATGTTACTAATAAGTGGCTCATGATTTTTTAATTAATTTCAAAAACAATAAAGGGGGAGAATATTGTAATCGAAGGGTTGTTTATTGGATTTTTTTTTTAAAAAAATGGATGTGTTGACTATAATTTTTTTTTGAGGAATCATGACAATGAAATTCATGGAATTGAGCTTTTAAAAGTTTCTTTAGGTAATTATGTTAGTGGAGTTATTATAGAAGATGAGTAAGAATAAAAGGATCTGAAATTTTTTAGCAGATGTGTTTATTGGATATCCAAAATTTATAGAGGAAGTTGTGGGAAGGACTTGGTGTACATTGTAAAAACAATAATTTAGGGGTTGATATGGTCCATAAAATTTAGAGGACCATTTTTTATATTTCATATAAATATATTCTAGTTTTTTTATTTTATTCTAAGTTTTAATGTTAAACTAGACATGGTATTTATAAAATATTCAAGGAATCATTCATGTGGTATATTATATCCTCTTAGAGGATACACAGAGGGTTTTTGATGTTATCATAAGGCATGATGTAAAGATACAGATCTCGTAGGAGTGAGCTTGAATTGGCCCTAGGACTTCTGAGTAGGTAAATTTGTGTTAAAGAAATAGTTTTTTTAATTATCACTTAGTGAAGAGAAAAAGAAATAATAGAATAAATTTAAAAATCTCATGTCTTGTAAAATTAAAAAGGAAGACTTTCATTGACATATTAGTCAAATTGAGGAATTGGATATAGATAATAACTAAGATAATTCCATTTTTATAATATGTTCTTCTGAAGTGGTTTCTTACTGTTTTGATATTACATAAGTCAAAGTTTCAACCATTACTTTGAGGTTTCGATCTCATCAGGCATAAAATAAGGATATCACAACAAAGCAGATTTCAAGGGAGTATCAAATCAAAAGCTATGTTGTATGTAGTGTGTCAAGATAAACAGAGATAGACAATCATATCACTAAAAATTGAAATATACACACAAGTATATAAACTATTTAATGTCCTTGACAAATGAAGTGATAAAAGGGAAGAATATGTAGTGTCCCTAGGATCGATAATTCGTATATATTAAAGAATTATAATAACTATAGTGAGTAGTATTACCCTATGGTAT
Organism: Viscum album; assembly: GCA_963277665.1. NCBI lineage: Eukaryota > Viridiplantae > Streptophyta > Magnoliopsida > Santalales > Viscaceae > Viscum > Viscum album. The sequence continues at coordinate 190,416,529 of OY728147.1, forward strand.
ATTGAAACTCCATTATAGTATTCTCATTAGATTATCCCTCTATGGTGATCCAAATGATGACTCTATATCCAATAAATTCTTTACATTTCTACATTTATATCTATTACTTAGTGAGATCATTTTCTCAGTAGGTAATGATATTGAATATGTTTCTTATATAAAGGGTAAAATATAAATACAACATAGAGGCCTTAAGGAAAATATGTTTTTTAATTGTTTTTCACCCTGATTCACCCCCTATTAGGGTTCTTCAAGTCAACCTACTCCCAAAACATCCAAATAACTCTCATAAAAATGTGAAAGAATAAAACTAATGCCTCAGTGAAAAAATAGTAGAAACACCACACCCATGGTAGGTCAACTAACAACTAACCTCAACACGGATCACTCACCTAGTATCGTATCCAAGTATAATAACATAATATCAAAATAATATAAAATTAAGGTACCCCACAACCACTTCCCCGCAATTTTTTCACTATCATTCCCTAATAATAAATTGAATCTTACTTCTATCCCTTACATGACCATGCCGTCACACATCATATATGACATCAAAACTATATACTATTTACATAGCCATATATCCACAACCACATACTGCATCACCACACCATAATCACACTCCCCATCCTCATTATAGTAGTTTATCATGAACATTAAGGAAATAAACCTATGGTTATCCACTTACTATGGAAAACATCCACCCTATATTATATCGACCATCACATCATCATCCAATCACCATCATATCATCCTCACATCGTCATTACATCATATCATTATAGTATAACCTTTGGACAACACATCCCATGCATCATAAAACTAGGCCATTACAACTAATACCATTTCTAGAAGTGAGATTGGGTAAGAGGGTGTGGTCAACCATATATTACCTCACCAAAATGAATGTTGGATAAAACAACAAAAAACAAAAAAACATTTGGGCATCAATAAAGTGGTATGACTCAGGTATGGTACATAACAAATCATAAGAAAAATATAACATATATCATAATGATAAACAAGATTGACCCATGGGTTCATACCGTAATGACACTACTAAATACCATAATAGTCACCACCTCACCACTCCCATAAACAAACAACCACTATCACATACACACTAAAAAATGACCTCATCATTCACACAAATTAACCTTAACAACATCCTCAGCTTCTCATTTAATTATATAATTTCTCCATTCCTAGATTTACCATTTTACCAGCCACGATACATTTATTTTTCCATTAATTTGTCCAAATTTAATGTCAAACCAATAAATAGTAATCAACGATGTTTATCCAGGCCATTATCTATTTAATTCAACCATTAACAACTCATTAACAACCACTAATTATTAAATCCCAACCCACATACCATTACAATATTCATTATTAAAAACCACATTCCATATCATTGGAAATATATAATTAAGACCCATAATAACCAACCAATAACTACCCGGAAAACCCCAAAACTCATTACAACATCCCTTATAATAGTCAAATGTAAATTTTATAGCAACCATACTTTTATTACATGACTATTACATTATTTTTAAGATAATAAACATAATAGAGATAGAAATCCAGAATGAAAATGTTTTGTTTCTTGGGAGAATTAGCCTCCTACATAACGTAAACACAAAAAAACGTAAACATTTATTTAAAACGTTTATCTTTAGCCTTAAAATATCATGTCTTATTTATTACAAGTAATCAACTGAGGATATTCATTAAAGAAAGGGGTAATCTAGAAGCCCTGAAAGTGGATGAATATGGAAATGAAGAAATATAACATGGCTGGGCATCATCATCATAACATAATCATAGGAACATCATCACAATAATTAGAGGAAACATATATAATTTCTGGGAATTTTGAAATACATAAAAATGAAACATCATTTTTTAGTGGTCAAACACCACACACACTTGTGAATAAAGCTAGCATCATGTTCAAGAATAACATATGTGAATAAAAATATTATTATCTTTGTGAACAAATATAGCATCATTTTCACACATTTTACACATGATCGCATGAGATACATCACATTACTTAATGCATTGGAGGGATATATAATTCTGGGCCCACCTGTCACATCATAACATTTACATAATCATACATGATAGATAAAATGTAAAACAATCATAATCATGAAGTAACCCATGGAAATAAATGGGTTTCATAAGGATTTCATAAATAATTTATTCATGAATAATATTGGGGGTTACAAAAAATAAAAATGCAGATCATATTTGGTTTATAAATCAGCACTCTTGAGAAAAGTAGAAATATTTTAATTGGAACCAAGATGTGTTTTGGAAAGAAGAGTTCTTTTGAAAATTATTTATATCTATCATAAAACCACGTTTGGAAACTTGTACATCACAAAAAATGGAATAATAATTAAATGATATATAAGAAGCATTAAAGGAACATCCATACTAAAATTGGTGTCAAATTGGGAAAACTCAAAGAAAGAAAGTTGGGTTTGAGAATCCCCATACATTATGTATGAATTTGTTCTTTATTTTCACATAATATCCTGAATAATCAAATTATATTTATTAATTACTAAATCCAGAACCTCTTCTAGATGAATTTTATTTTTTATAAATTTATAAATTTCATTTATGGATATTTTTATGAGTTAAATAATTTGATTGTTTCATTCCGGGAGTGTTCATTTCATGGTTTATGGTCGGCTCCCTTATGTATAATTATGGATTTCCTGTCAAATAGAATTGAAATGATAGAAGTGAAATGAAATGGTATTTATATAATTCAAAATATTTAAATAATGATATATCATTTTGTTTTCATATATAAGAATTTTTCTTTAGAGAAAATGTTAATCAAAATGTTCAATTTATTTTGGCCTTTTTTATGACCTTCATGAACTGGTATAATTTTATTTAATATTATGTTTATATAATAGTTCAAAAACATGATAAAAGTTATATTATGTATATTAAAATATTATTTAACCATAATATTGTTTTTATGACCATTATTTTATTCGGTGGTGGAAAATGAAATCTCATCATCCACAATGGTGGTTAATTGACACATCACATACAATGTTTTCATTTTTATAATAAAAGGAAGCGGGAAGAGATTTTATGATGAATGTTAAAGTAAAAAAATTAAATTAAATTTTATACATAATAATAGATTTATAATTTCACTTTTTATAGTTTATGTTAGGATAGGATAATAAAAGAAAAGAAACTAAAATAGAAAAAGAGGATTTTACCTCTTGAATGTTGTATCCTGGAGAACCTCCCAAAGGAACTTAGATTTGGTCTTTTTTTGAGACCAGTAGATATTGTACATGGATAAGAGGATTATGAAGGTAATTGGGTATAATTTATAAAATATAAAAATATTAGAATGTGTGAGGAGAAGATGTGATAAGTTATGGTATTTATAGAGGGAGGAGAGGGGTGTTTTTTTAATATTTTATTCATTAGTTTATTATTTTGGATCAAGAATATAAATATTGTTTATTACTATAAATAACTATAGTAAATAGTTTAGGATTTTTAGAACCAATTTGTTATTACATCCTGAATGAAAAAATATTCATTTATTTTTCTTAAAATGTTTAATACCATAATTTACTATATTTCACTATTGACCAAATTTTCAAAAAATTTAGAAAAATCCCAAAAATTCACCCTACCCAATTTTTGACATGTATATTTTAAAAATGGACACAATTTTATGAAAATAAATTTTTAAATATGAGAAATTTAAATTTTAAATAAAATCAACTTTTATTTGAAAAAACTAATTTTAATATTATAGTTGATTTCATAACCCTTTGAAAATTAATTATGGTCTCATAAAATTATCATATAATTATAATAGAACAAAATATTAATTTATGAAAATATTTTATGAAAATAAATTTTCTTTTAAATCATTACATTAATTATAAAATTATAAATAAACATTTACATTTCAAAAAAATACCAACACTTAATTTGTCATTTTTAAAATATTTATTTCCTTATACCATGATATAATTATATAATATTTTTTTATAGGACACCTGAATTATATTTATTCATTCATAGGCGAGGTTACTATTCTAACTGCAAGATTACTATTATTAATGGTCATATTACTATTCCAACAGTCAAGTTACTACGGTAATGGTATATGTTCCTTAATTTCTATAAATATTACTTATTTAATTATTCAGTTATGATAGAAAATTTTGTATTTAGTTATCTGTGTGATTAATTTTTTTTATGATGTAATTATAAGTAGGAAAATTCCATTAATAAAATTTTTGGTCATTATATTCTTCCCCATTAAAAAATTTCATCCTAAAAATTCCTTTTTACATACTGAGGATAAAAAAGATGAGGGTATTTCTTTGTAATTGGTTCATCTATTTCCCAAGTCACATATTCATACTTACGGTTCCTCTAAACAATTTGACAAGGTTAGTTGTCTTGGTGCATAGATCTTTGTCTCTACATTACAATATCTTCATGGGTGGTTCTTCATATTAGAGGTAATTCTCCAGTTATAACACCTCTAGATTTAGTAAATGTGAGGGGTAAGGTATGTACTTCCTCAGGAGAGATAAATGGAATACATCATGAACATGAGCTATATGTGATGGAAGTGTAAGCTGATAGGCCACTACTTTGATGTGATCAAGGATATCAAAGGGGATAATGTACCTTGGCCTAATATTTCCTTTCTTTCCAAATCATATGACTCTAGTTCACAGTGATATTTGATGGAGATATTTTTCACCAACATCAAACCCCAAGTCACTTCGATGGTTAACAACATATCTCTTTTTCTAACATTGAGTACATTTTATATATTGTTGTACAAATTCAACCTTCTCAGACATCTCTTGGATGAGATCTGGTTGAAATATCTTTGTTCTCCAACTTCATCCCAACAAGTTGGATTTCTACATCACTTCCCATACAAATCTTCTTATGGATCCATCTAAATACTTTAGTGGAAGCTATTATTGTATGATAACTCAATTAACGGGAGATACTAATCCCATACACTTTTGAATTCTATTTATCAAGATCTTAAAATGTCTTCGAGAATTGTAATAATTATTTTAGATCGTCCATCTATTTCAGGGTGATAGGACATGCTAAAACTCAATTCAATACTCAAAGAATATTGAATAATTCTCTAGAATTTAGATGTGAACCTTGGATCATGATAAGATATGATCGAAAGAGAAACCCCATCGAGCCTTACTACTTCCTTTACATAAATGTTAGAATGTTATTCAAGTAATAAATTTTCTCAAATATAAATGAATTGAACAGTCTTGGTGAGTCGATCTACTACTAACCATATTTCATTGTTTCTTTTAATGTATTCAGGTGACTAGTGATGAAGTCCATGGTGATATTATCCCATTTACATGTGGGTATAGTTAAGGATTTAATTATCCATTTGTAATTTTGTTTCTCTTATTTAACTTTATAACATACCAAGAACCTTGAGTTATACTCCACAATCTTCTTCTTTATGTTGTACCACCCAAAGTGCTCTCGAAGATAATGGTATATCTTGGTAATTCCAGGAGACAATAATGAGTTATGTGCATTATCTAGTAGCTCCTTCTTTATCTCAAGTGATGAAGGCACGCAAATCCAAGTTCCAAATAAAATTACAACATACTCATCAATGTGGAACTCATATTTATTCCCTTACTTTAATGATTTCACCTTCTTTTGTATCTCTAGATCATCCCTTTGGGACTTATTGATCTTCTTTTGGATAGATAGTTGGGAAATAATTTGGGAAAGTTATGATGTATTCCCTACCATTATTATTTCTAAATCCACCCTTTGAATATACAAGAATATAGTATCTTTCTCAATTCACAGCATGGATGTGGTTGCAAGTTATTTTATGCTAATAACATCAACTACCTTATTTTCCTTTCCTAGATGGTAATGAATAGAGCAATCATAGTATCTGATTATCTATGACCGTATTATTTGATGCATGTTGAGATCCTTCTATGTGAATATATAATTTATACTCTTATGATCAATATATATATCAAAATTCTCACTATAGAGATAGTTTCAATAGATTTTAAAAAGAAAATATCATAGCATATATCTTCAGATCCTACATCGGGTTGTTATGCTCATTGATCTTGAACTTCTTCGAGGCATATGATATAAATTTATCATTATTCATGAGTACACAACTCAATAATTTATTTGAATCATCATTTTATATCACAAAACCTTCTCCACTTATTGGTAGTGTGAGTACAAATGTAGTGATTATCCTCTTCTTGAGAACCCTGAAGCTTTCCTCACATTATTCCATTCAGACATACTTTAACCCATTCTGTGTTAAATTAGGTAGTGAGATATAAAATCATGAGAAATTTCTAAAAAAAATCAACAGTACCCTTATAATCCCAGAAAACAATGGATTTCCATGACACTAGTGGGTCTCAACCATTCCTAAATTACCTTTTTTCGAAGGTTCCATAGAAATTCCCTCATTGGTGATCATATTCCCCAAGAATGTCACCTTCCGCATCCAAAAGTCACACTTCTTGAACATGGCATACAATTTCTCCTTTCTTCATGTTTCTAGCACAATCCATATATGTTCTTCATGTTCCTCTTTACTCTTGAGGTAGATGAGAATATTGTCATTAAACACTATAAAAAAAATTGAGGGTAGTCTATAAAGTCTCTATTCATCAAATCCTTAAAGATTATTGGGACATTATTGTGTTTTAAGGGAATAACTATGAACTCATAATTCCAACACCTTGTATTGAAAGTAGAATTTTGAATATCTATCTTCTTCACCTTCAAATAATGATATCCAGAATGAATATCCACCTTTGATATGTACTTATCTCTTCATAGTTGATAGAAAAAATAATGAATTCTTTGAAGAGGATACTTGATCTTTATAGAGATCTTATTGATCTCCTGGTAATCGATACACAACCGCATTGATCCATCATTTTTTACAAAGAGAATTTGTGAACCCAAGGGTTTTTCACTAGGGTGTATGAATCCTTTGTAAAAGTTCTCTTACTTCTTCTTATTTAACTCTTCCAGTTCGATTGGGGCCATCCTATAGGGTAATTTTGAGATAAGAGTGGATTTTGGTATGATATTTATTAAGAATTATACCTTACAATATGAGGGATGTTCGAGTAACTCTTTTACGAAATACATCAGTTTATTCCCTAAAAATGTGAATTTCCTACAGGTTGATACCTTCTTTTGACTCAATCATTTGAGGGATGCATTCTTCTTCACCAGGAATCAACACCCACAATGTTGATGAAACTTACAAAGGAGATTCATCTGATTTCTTGAATTTTTATAGGATCATGGGATGTTTCAAAATATGAAAATATATTTCTTTTTTCTGATAGTTGATGTGTTATATATTTAATAAGAGCCAACCTATTCCTATTATAACATCGAATTACACCAAGGGAAATTTTACAAGATTCAATAGAATAATCTACCACATACAACAACAGGAGAAGAGTTCAAAACATAGGTTTCAAAGATCACACCACTATTTGTTTTTATGGATGTATCTACTTCAAGTTATTCGGGCTTCGAATAAATAGTTCTATAAAACATGCAGGATATAAAGGAAATCATATAACTAGAATAAATAAGAATTTTGCTATTCTCGAGTGAATAGAAAGTGTACCTTGTATGACTTATTTTTCTTGATCCACTTCAGAAGTAGTGATGGCATAACCTTCCCCTTTATTTTTTGGTTTTGGTGGCTATTGATGTTGATTACCCTCAAGGACTCAAGGTTTAGGACACTAGATTGCATAATATCCATTCTCGTTACATTTGATGAATTGACCCATGAGTGCTACTCTAATTTCCTAAATCATTTTTTCAATATTATTCATGTCTCTTCCACACTCATGATCTTGGTAGCCTTGTTTCCCACACTTTAATAATTTAATGATCCCTTTAAGGAAGTTCCCATGATGTTTCTTCCCACTTTTTTTTAAATATGGGTGGTTGATATTTCTTTTCACCCATGTCATTAGATCATATATCTTGAAACTCCATGTTTATTTTATTATCTACACAAGCATTAATCCATTATTCAAACTAAATCTACACTTCGAGAGTACATATAAACTATTATTTATAACTGTCAAAGTATCATATAACTAGATCATTTCAATGGTCTTGTTTTAAAATACTAAAGAATCTGTTTACTTTTCTATCATTAGTTATAACAAAACATGAGGCATGTCTTGAAATTCTTGTGAATTTCTCTTTATAATACTTGAAATATTTACCTTCCTTTTTATTAATAATTATAAATTATCTCTCCAACTTTTTATGAAGAGATTAAGTGGAATAGTTGTTAATAAATATTTTATTAATGTCTTCCCACTCCATCATTTCCATTTCATCCCTCGTCTTCGTGTTCTTTATCAACACACACTATTGATCGACCTATCCATATATAAAATAAATGGATATAGTCACCTTCTCCTTATCAGAATAGTGAATCAAAGAAAAGAACATCCTTATTGAGTTTACCCACTGTTCAACACCTATTGGATCAGAAGATCCACTAAACGTTGGTGATCATTTCCATATAAATGGATCAATGTCTAGTTTCCCCTTATTAGATTATTGTGTACATTCCACATGGTTCAAGTTATTATTCATATCCTGAGATAACTAGGTAAGAATTTCCATGATGTTTCTAACTCCACATGAAAAGGCATTGTAGATATTGTTTGGGAAATTAGTATATTATCCTTCACATGGGTTGTTGGCCAGGTTTCTCTTGGTTCCCACCTTTTTCTAAAATAGAAAAGGTTTCAAAAAAATATAAGTCAACAAGTCATGAATAAATAATTTATTATTTTTTTAAATTAACTATGAATGAATATCTTATGGGATACCTATATTTAACATTTGTATAAAAAATTATCTTATATGTTTACTTGTATATAGAATTAACCTAAGGGTTTCCACTAATATTATCAAATCCAAATTCCCAATTTAACTAAACTGTGATATGATAAAAAATATAGTGAAAAAATTTCATTCATGACTATTACATCATTAAAAAAAACATAATATAGATACAAATCTAGGATTAAAAGGTTTAGTTTCTTGGGAAAATTAGGATCATACGTAATTTAAACATAATAAATCATAAAAATTTATTTAATTCTTTCATATTTGTCCTTAAAATCTCACATTATCCTTAGTACAAGTAATCACCTGAGGATATACATAAATGAAAGAGGTGATCTAAAATCCTGGTAAGAGTATGAATAAGGAAATGAAGAAATATTACATTGGTGGGAATCATAATCATAACACAATAATAGGATCATTATAATAATCATGATAGGAAACATATATAAAGGCATTGAATGTGGATATTAATAAAAATGAAATATCATATCATAGTGGTCAAAAACTACACATAGTTGTGAAAAAACCTAGAATCATGTTCATGCATAACATATGTTTATAATCATAATATCATAATTGTGAACAAATATGTTTCATGTTAATTGATATTATACATTATCTCATGATATATATCACATAGCCAATGCTTTGGAGAGCTATATAATTCCAGGACCACCCATCACCTTGTAAAATTTACATAATCATGTAAGCCACCTAAAATATATAATAATAACAATCATGAAATAACTTATGTAAATGAATGGGTTTCATAAGGATTTCATAATTAATTCATTCACGAATAAACTTTTGGTTTACAAAAAGTAAAAAGAATATCATATTTGGTTTATAAATTATCAGCCCTAAGTAAAGAAAAAATAACTCAAGAGGAATAAAGATGTGTTTTGGAAAAAAGAGTTCATTGGGAAAATATTTATATTGGTTATAAAATATATTATGGAAACAAGTATATCCCAAAAAATTAAAGTGAAGAACAATAAAATTATATATAAGGAACGTTAAATAAACATATATATTGAAATTGGTGTGAAAGAGGGAAAACCCAAAGAGAGAGAGTTGGGTTCGAGAATCCCCTTAACTTATGCATGAATGCATTCTGAAATTACAATTAATATCAGGAATAATAAAATTATATTAATTAATAACTAAATCAAGAACCTTTTCTACATGTACTTTATTTATTATAAATTTATCTAGTTCGTTTAGGACTATTTTGTTGAGTTACAGAGTTCAATTTTATTATTTTAGTAGTGTTAGTTTCATGTTTTATGGTCAGTTCCCTTGAGTATAATTATTGATTTATTGTCAAATGGAAGTGAAACAAATTTTTTTAATGAAATAATATTAATATTATTATATAATTTTAAATGTTCTAATATATAATTTTGTTTTAAGATACGAGAATGATTTATTAGATAAAATGTTTAATTTATTTTGGCTGTTTTTATAACCTTTGTGTACTAGTATCATTTTATTTAATATTATTTTAATATATTGGTTCCCAACCATGATAAATGTTGTAATATTTATATTAAAATATGATTTAACTATAATATTATTCTTATGAACATCATTGAAGGAGATAATGGAAAACAAAATCTCATCATCCATAAAGGTGGTGAATCGACACATCATGGATGATGTTTTAATTTTTATAATAAAAAGAGAATATAAGGGATTTGATGATCCATATTACATTAAAAAATAAAATTATAGTATATATAATACTAGAGTAATCATGTAACCTTGGATATAGTAGGTTAGGAGAGGGTAAAGAAAGAAATGAAACTAATATAGAATGGAATAATTTACCTCTTGAATGTTGTCACCGGGAGAACCTCCTTAAGAAACTTGGATTTGGTATTTTTTGAGACCACAAGATATTGGGAATAGGTAAGAGGATTATTAAGGTAATTGGTAATAGTTTGGACAATCTACATGGCTTAGAAGGTGTGAGGATAAGAGGTGGTGGGGGTGATATTTATAGGGTGAGGATAGAGGTGTTTTTGATTATTTTATTCATTAGTTTATTATTTTGGCTCCAGAATATCCATAGTGCTGATAACTATGAATAAATACAATAAATGGTTTAGGTTATTTAGAAACAATGGGTTTATACATAATTTATGACACACATAGTCATATATTTGGCTTAAAATGTCAAATACTGTAAATTACTGTATTTCACTATTAACCAAAATTTCAACTATTTTAGAAAAATACCAAAAATTTACTTTTATATTTCAAAAATTACCTCCATTTTATGAATATAAGTTTAAGAATATAAGAAATTTAATTTTTAAATAAAATCATAATTTATTAAAAAACTACCGATTTTAATATTTTTGTTAATTTTAAGACCCTTTGAAAAATTAATTAATGTCTCATAAAATTATCTAATAATTATAATACAAAAATATATTAATTTATAAAAATATTTTTTGAAAGTTAATTTTTTTTTAAATCCTTATAATAATTATAAAATTATAAATAAACATTTACATTTCACAAAAATACCAAAACTTAATTTATCACTTTTAAAACATCTATTTACTTATAACATGATTTAATTATATCATATTTACATTTATAAGACTCCTAAATTTTATTTATGCTTTCTTACATGGGGTTACTATTCTAACTGCAAGATTACTATTATTAATGGTCATATTACTATTTATATGGTCGGGTTACTATTATAATGGTATTGGTTCCTTAATTTTTATAAATACTACTTATTTAATTCATCATTTATGAGAATTTTTTTTATTTAGTTATGTATGTGATGTATGTGTTTTATGAAATAATTATAAGAAGGTAAATTGAATTGATAACATTTTTGTTCTTTACACATTTTTTTCCACACAAATAGCCATGAAACCAATTTTATACCAGTTAACAACCCTTCCACCATTTACACATCAAAAACCACATCTCCCCATGGCAACCATAAATAACCATCCACACCACCCACATAACAACTCATTTAAACACACCAAAACCACCAAAAAAATTCATGAGCAAGACCATACCAATAATAATAATATAACAAGAATATCGACAATAAACAACAACCAATTTAGAAGAAAATTATCCCATAATTTTTTTTAAAAACATGTATTCATTTTAACTCGATGCCTTTATTTCAAATTCCACACAATTGATTTATTTACCATATTTAAATTATTATACTTTTATGTAAGGTGATTACAATGACTTAATCATATAAAAAATACATATATCACATCATCAAACAAAGTTATTATTATAAATCTAAAATGTTTATAAATCTCATGAAATATCATAGTATCATATAAAACTCATTTGAATTATCCATCCCCTAAAATTTATTTTTTTTTCATTTCATTATCTACACTAGTTTAATCTTTACCAACCACCTAAACAAAAAAATCACGATACTTCCACAATTTACACAAAATAAAGGAGGGAGAGTCTTAAATACCCTACCTCAATTGAATATTTTAAGATATTCGTGAAATAACAATTGGAAGGATTTGATCACAAGGCCAATAACGCAAGAGGAAACCCTCAATAACCTAGAGAAAATAGCATCCATCACAACCACAACCCAAGGCTAAAAAACCAAATCCAAACCACTATCATAGTCTCTCTAAGAATAAGTGTAGATAGGAAACTGAGAATAAAATAAGTGAAAATAATCTTGGATCATAAAATGATTTATCTTACAAATCTAAGGGCCAAATCCGACCAATGAAAACTTAAGGATATATAAAGATGAACCTATTTTCAAATATGGTTTGAGGAAAAATGTAGGAATATAGAAGAAACTGAATGGGATTTTGAATTTATACTAAAATTGGAAATATAAAAAATAATTGTGTGATAGGTCTTGGCAACAATTTAAGGGGGATAAATCGAGAGAAATATTGTAAATTACACTAAGATTTATCATATGTCCCCTATTTAGAACTCATTTTACTATATTAGTTTTGATATGAACAAGGAAGGTCATGACAGGATGAAAATCACCATGTTATGACATGAAAATTCCAATGAATCATATTAAGAACCTTGAACAAAGATAAAACACAATAAAAGAACCACAACACAATAATGACTAAAACATAGAACTCGAAAATCAGACACCCACTGATTTATGACATTACATATGTGACTATGATGTGATGGATATTCCTGAAAAATTAAATAAAATCCCCAAATTCCCTTCACAACATGACCAAATACCCCCATGTTATGAAAAAAATGTGGAAAAGGATGTATGCAAGAGTAAAAAATATATGCATAAGGTTTTCTCTCATATATAAGCTTTTTCAATTTTCCAAAATCCTCTTAAATTCCCTTTACATAATGGAAAAATCCTATCATACCTTAACATGAATTCCTCCTAAAAAAAGTGCAACACCTAACCCTTAGAGTGTACACCCACACTGTGACACAAGAACCACGGCGTGACTCAACCCTTCATGATGTGACACACTAGGAAATAGAAATACCCACTCTTCCAGCTATCCCTTAACAGAATGAAACTTATGGGCACACTGTATCACTTTCATTCCCATTTAATTCTTATCTATTTTAATATATCCTTTTATCCAACCTTCTCTCAACACCTACAACAACCAAAATAAACCAAGTAACATGCCAAAAAAAATTGATCCCCTAAATTAGATGCCTCTTAATTGATTCTCGTCTTATAGAATCAAAACAAAACACAAAAGGATTTAAAAAACAACTAAAAAATCCTCTATAGATTTCTCTCAAATTGAATAATGTTATCAATAAAGTGTAATTCAATAAAAAAGAAATAATATAAATCAAAATAGAATTAATGAATTATTTCAATTTCATATAAAAAAATGTTAAAAATAGAGAAGCATATCGAGAATCCATCTATGACTCATGTCCCCACTTATATTCCTCCAAGATACAATTTCTCTATAAAACAAAAACTATGGTAAATAATAGTTAAAACCAAACTTATGAGTGATAGTAAATTATATATATGGTTTATTGAGGATTATACATGGGAACATGAATCATATATTCACTCTTTGTACCCTTTTGGTTGAGAAAGTAATCTTTTTCCACAATTTATCAATACATTTGAGGGTTTGGACCATGTAAATGTGGTAGATTATTGGTTAGTGATTCCCTATAGTTAGATAATATTCATGATGTTTTCTATCTATCATAGATTTATTGATATCTTTATAATAAATCACTTATCATTGGCTAGGGAGAGTTAGATTTAGAGGATTATGTGATGCTAATAGAGTGGCCAATTGAAATTTGGGATCATTTGGAGAAAGTAGGAATGAGTGATGAAATAATAGTTCAAATATGAAGTTATGACTTATGGAAGGGATATATGAAATAAAATGGTTAATATGGAGTTAAATTGAATTAAATTATTAAAAGTGTGATATTAAAAATAAATAATTAAAAAAACTAGAAAAATCTATCACTAAAAAGCTTATAATCTTTATCAATGATTATAAACACTTCTAAACTTAACTAAATCCTAGTAGAGAGTGGGTTCTTATGGTAGAGAGAGAAAATTGATAAGCGCAATTCAAGAAAATAAACCACCATTTTTTTATCATGAATGTTTTTTCATTCTAATTCAATAACCCAATCTGTCATAATATGTAATGGATTCATTGAATTTAAAATAGCCTTAAAATGGGGTTTTATCTATTAATTTGTTTATACAAAACTAGAATTGAATTGAGTTTTATATATCCAAGAAAAAATCATAGAATTTAATAAAGAAGCCCAGAAAATGAAATAATAACAGACAAAAACAATTGAATTTACCCTAATCATTTTGATCTAGAGTGAATAATTGACAAAATAGTGAAAAACATTACCATTGAAATTAGAATTATATTAAAAAAAAGTTAGAGTGGGAAGGATATTTTTTAGAGGATATCTTTCTCCATATATCATCCTCCACCTTCTTTCTTATTGTGCCAACTCATGCCTTTAAAAATGGTATTTCTCCACTACTGTCAATCTCTTATCTAAGACTTAATGTTTCCTTGGAATTCATTACTTCCTCATGAATTTTGTTAATTTATTTTTTTATAATAATTCTCCTCTTCCCCATTATGAAGTAATTTTAAAAAAAATTCCCCACAATAACGATTATTCTTCTAATAAATATTTTTATTTAATTCTTTAAAAATATTATTTTTAGACTTTTGGAAACCATGTGTTAGTCAATATTTGTATTGACTTAAACTTTAATTAACAATTTAATATATATTCACTACCATGAACACTAAATGGACTTTATCTCATAATAGTTAATTAGTATACTGAATGCCTTCTCTAGATCACAGAAAAAATCATATTGAAATATTTAGTACTTTTAGTTCAATAGTATTCCTTTAGAAAATAAATTTCCAAAAAATGAAAAAGATCTTCCCTATTTGTAAATATTAAAACTAGTATCCATGGGTGAATAATTTAGTTTAAAACCAGTGTCATACTTAATTTAAAATAAAATTTATATATAAATATATTCAAGGTTTTATCCAAAACACAAAGTTCAAAATTCACCCCAAGCATCGGTTCTCGTCTAATGAGAAGGTTAGAGGTTGAAATAATCTACTAACATTGTATTCATATCCTAAAAATACTATAAATATTTTCATCTATCAAATATCAATAATATCTCATTTACAATAATGTATATCAAAAATATCATTAAGATCAATCATTGAACATTTCATCTACATTCAATATCATCATTATAGCAAGAGAATATGATAATAATGACCCCATATTTTTTCTTCAAATTGATTTTACATGGGAAAAAAATTCATTAAATATAGGATTTTCCCAATATTTATCCATCAGCATCAACACCATATTCAATTGGATTATCTTCTTGAGTAAGATTTTCTTTGTCCTCAATTCAATTCTTTGACTACAAGCCTTGCTTTTGAATGTTCTTCTTTTCTCTTTATCCTTGCTTGATTCAACTCAAGTTCTCTTATTTGGTAAACCATTTCAAACCCTATATTAGTCTTCCTTAATTATTGGGTTAGCATCACTATATTGATCTGATTTTAGAAAATTATTGTTTGGTTTAATCCCTTATTATATGGATTAGGATGTTTTATTTTCCCTTGTCCAATCTAGATCTCAATTCAAAAACCATACGAGCTTAGATAGAATTCAAAAAAGGTTTCATGAAAAACTCTTATATAAATTCCATAGAAAGTTTTATGATACTTTGAGGAAAGTCTTATGATATTTTCTAATAAGTATTATAGTATTTTCTGGGAATTTTGACTTATATTATTCTTAACTCCTCATTACCATAAGTATTTTAAAAATTTGGCGTCGCTAATTTTTTTCTATTTTCCACTACTGAACATAAGTCTTATAAAATTTTCCTGTAAAAAAACAAAAAAACATCTGCAATCTTACGGCTTGTTGTGACAATTCTGTCATAGATTTTGAAACCCTTCACCGAATTGGTGTCAAAGGTATTTTCTCGAAACCTAGATACACTATTGATGTTTTCTGGCAGGCACCTGCTTCTGGTTGGATTAAAGTAAATGTGGGCGGAGCTTCAAAGGGAAATCCTGGTCTTGCTGGATGCGGGAGAATCTTTAGAGATCATCAAGACCGGATCCTTGGATGTTTCTTTGGAAGCTGTGGAACTGCTTCTACGCTGGAGGTCGAGATGCTTGCTACCATTCATGCCGTCTCCTATGCAAAGCGCTTCAACTGGAAGAATATCTGGATCGAGAGTGATTCCACTGCCATTGTCCAAGCCATCTGGAAGGGTGATGTTCACCTGTCATGGCCTCTCACCCCCAGATGGATGGATTGCCTCGCTACACACAATGACCTCAATTTTATTGCCATGCATACCTATCGGGAGCCTAATATGGTCGCAGATGGACTTGCCAACATGGGAGTCTCTCATGAGATCACTTGGATGAATGAACTCCCGCGAGAGTTTATTCCTGATTTTGTTAAGGATTCTAGAAAATTGCCCTATTTCCGTCTGTTGTAACTCGTTTGTGACTTTCTCTTTTGAAAAAATTTATTAGTTCTGGTCTTTTGACCAGAACCTACCTTTTACAAAAAAATATTAGAATTTTGTTCCAAAATATAAATTTATAATATATAATCATATAACTTTAAAAAATTAATTCCGTCACACATTCACTATTGAAAACACTTTATAAATGAAATTTCAAATATAATTTTACCAAAGTAACATAAAATATTTATTCAAAAAATATAAATAAATTAAATAAATTTTTAATTAGACAATTTTTTCATAGAAAATATTAATTCCCATTAAATAATTAATGTAATAAAAATTTTAACTCAAAATGATCTAGATTTGAGAAAATTTCAATAAAATCATATTTTATCATCAAAATATTAATATTATCAATGAAAATATATGGAAAAAATGTATTCAAAATGAAGAAAAATCAAATTATATCATAATTTATACAATGACTTTCCTCAAGAAATCAATTCATAAAATTTAATTAAGGGAAATTATTTTCAAAAGTGAAATATTTTCAATGATAAATAAGAAGTTATTTCTAAAGATGTTTTTACTCATGAAATTTCTCAACTAAGTATGGATGATTTCTATTCTCAAAAGAAAACATTTATCCAAAATTTGGTTTCTAATTTTAAAATATTTATTAAAATTTATTTTTTTGAAAATAATTAAATAAAATTCACTTTTAAATTCAAATGTTCTTACAAACTTCTCTTTTTATCCTAAGTGGTCAAATGCCCAAATTTGTACACACCCAGTAATTAGTCACTATTAATGGATGAGTTAATTTAATAATTATAATTAATTATAATTAACTCATACAAAAAATTTAACTTAAATAATAAAAAGATAAATTAAAATTAAAATTTAATTTCTTAACCCATTAAAATTCATAGCTTGTAAGTTTAATTCAAATAAAAATGTTCTAAATAAATTAAAATTTTAATTATTACTCCCATAGTTTGATCAAAAGAATATTTTTTAAAAGATATAAATTTAAATGATGTTACACTATTGAACCCTTGGTATAATAGATTATATTAACCACTCTAAGTTTAAAAATTGTCCTTAAATCCAGAAAAAATCACAAGAATAAATAATAAAAATTAAAAAATTAAAACATTAAATTTGATAAATTTTAAAGTATTTTTAATTTTTATTAAATGTGATATAGTATAACACAAAAATATATAGTTCCCTTATTCTTAAAACTCAAAATTATCCTTAATATTGAACTTCAAGATGGGGGAAGATTTTTAACAGTTTAATTTTAAAAGAACATTTTAGATTAGTAGCTCTAAATCATGAAGAATGGTCACAATTTATTTCAAAATAGTATACTGGAACAAAATATTAGTAGATTTATAAAGAATATTTTAGAATGTTTTTTCATTTTTCTTTTTTTATAGACACGTTATTTTTCAATACATCTCAAGAATTATCATGTTTAATATTGATTGCCGCAACAATATTACTGTCAAAACCCCACAAAAAATTATTAAACAATTAAAAATAAACATAAGGTGATAATACATTATTTTATTCCTAGATAAAAATTATTTAAAATATAATAGATTTAAGAAAGTATTAAAACTCATTAAATTTCAATTAGATTCAGCTTGCAATCATTAAAATTCTATTTCTGCCAATAATCAACAAAATTTTCAAACAATACAGCTCTACCACATGTAATTTTCAACATAAATATATTTTAAACAACATAAAAAACATTAAACGATTAAACCAAAAATTTATGTATTATAATTTAGTTTAAAACAACATTAAATTTAAAATTGTAATCAAATCATTTGAAGGAAACTACCCAACAACTAGTGATTTTTTTCCTTAATGCTCAAACCCAAACGATCACTCTCTTTTAGGTCACTACAAGATTCACTTGATTTCTCTCATAAATAACTAAAAAGTGTAATAATTTGATAATTAAATCCAAGAATTTAGGATAAAGTCATGAAAAAAGTAAAATTAAGAGGATTTATAATGAAATTTCAAGTCAAGATGAAGGTATGGTTATACAACACAATTTTTAAAATTCCAGATCAAGGATAAAGTGAATAGGGGTATTAATAAGGTGAGGTTTTACACAAAAAAAGATGTATAATATTATATATTAAACAATTCAAAAAATAAACATAAAATTTATGATTAAACCTTGAGTTTCCTCCCACACAGTGTTGGTTTTAATGTCCTTTAATGGAATTTCCTTAAAATTTATCTATAATCACTAGGAGGATGTGATTTCTTATCTAAAACCGCCACATATTCATAGCCTACATTTTTTAAGTGAAAATTCAGATATTTGGGCATATAAACGTTTTAGAAAACAATTAGATCTATTTTCAGCTAGAAGATTCCCTTGAAAATACCCATTAATAGAGTTGGAAAACAAGTTATCCACTTCTATATTTTTTACGGAAATATAGAATTTCAAATATTATTAAAGGGGAAACCTAATTTGGGTATTTATATGGTGTTTTAAAGATTTAAAAACTCTATTTATTTTTATATAGAATAATTTTATTAAAAATAAAGTAGAATAAGGATGATTTCTGAAAAAAAAATTAAGAAGGGAATTATCAAATTCACTTTGTACAATTTCTGAGTATTTGGTACTCAAGAATAACTCTTAGATTCCAAGTGATGTTCAACACCAAAATTAGATAAGGGTAATTGTGAAAACCATATAATAATTTATTATTGTTGATATTGAAAAGTTTCACATCCATGTTTTTTAAAGGTATAATTCTACTATAAAATTTTCTTAACTTGAAAAAGAAAAACAACCATCACTACTTTAAAAAATAGTTATTTCTATGAATAAATAATTTGTGTTAAACTTTTTATTCAAGTTAAAATTCCAAAAGATCATATTATAAAGAAAAAAGTTATTAATTGAGTGTCCCAATTTAGATTTTGAGTGAAAAAATTCATTTTATTTTTAAGAATATCAAAATAAAAAATTACTAGAATAATACTATCTTCCCCTAACTAATTAACACTTATTTACATGTCCTTGAGTATTTTTTTAAATAAAAAAAGGTGAGGGGAATAGGAGGGAATTTTTTAAAAATTAAACTTTCTTCAAGTGTCACTCCTCTAAGCACTTCATCAAGATCAAAGAGAAGACTTGTTGGGTTTAAAAAATAAAAACAAGGAAGATCAATTCCTTAAATAGAATTAAAAATTTCAGAATCTACATCTTATAATATAATGTTTTATTACCAAAAATACCTGCTTTAAAAAATTCAACCATTAATCAATAATTTAGAAAAATATGTTGATGAAAATTTAAAATTGGAATCCTCATTTCCATGATTTCCTTCAACCTGAACAATAATACCTATAAAAATCCTAAATAAATATAAGTTTATAGTTATGGAAAAAAGAAAATAATTGGACATTATTATTCAAGTAATTATTGGTTCTCAAAATTATCTAATTCATTTTCATCATTTTTTTTTAATTCGCTAATGTGCATTCATTTTTATTAGAAGAACTAATTATTTGTTCAGTAATTTTGGATTCTAGTTTCATGAGGTTATTGAAATTGGTTAAATCTTATAAGTAAATTCAATATAATTTGTTTCAATTCTAATTGATCTTTTGGTTTGGGCTCATAAAGGTCTTGGGTTTCTTTATAATGTCTAGGATACAATGGATGGTTATAGTAAAACTACAAATTAATATGCCTAAAATTGGCACAAAAATCATAAAAAGCTTAGTACTATTGTTACCAACCACCAAATTGATATATTTTAAAAAAACACAAATAAATTGGTAACAAAGTAGAACTTAAATAATTCAATATCAATTTCAAAAAATAAAAAAAACAATAATTAAGGGATAAAAAATCAAGAATAAAATATTGAAAGTATTATTTTAGAAGTTTTACAGTATGGATAATTTTTTTTTCTTAAACACAAACTAAAATCCTAAATATATGAAAATCTAGTGTATAAAACAATAATGAATGTAATGTGTATTTTTTATATTTGTTTTTATTATATTTTTTAACCCTAAGACACTCGATTCTAGACTTCTCTAGTAATAAAACCTTACTATTATAGGTCCTTATACTATAAAAATATTTATTTATAAACCCTAACTAAAATTAGAATGGTAGTAAGTATATTATAATCCAAGGGAATGCAAGTGAATGTTCTAAAAGAATATTCAAACCTAAACTATTAAAAATAGGGACCATAGTTGGTTGATTAAGTTATATTATATACATAAGGAAAATAAATACTAGAATTATTGATTAAATAAGGTTTTTAAAATAAATTTATGATTTATGGGTAGGATATAAGAAATAAGATGGTTTAGAGTGATTTTAATGGAATAATCTTGTTAAAAGTGTGATGTTAAAGAGAAATGATTAAAAAAAACTAGAAATTTCTTTCACTGAAAATATTATAATATCTATCAAGTACCATAAAAACTAATGAAATTAAACCAATATCTATAAAGAGAGGGTTTTCATGATAATTACATAAAAATGATAAATTTAATTCAAGAAAATAAATTTTCATTTGATCACGGATGTTCGTTCCTTCTAATTTGAAAACCCAATCTATCAAATTCTGTAGTGAACTAATTGATTTAAAATAGCCCAAAGATAGTATTTTATTTTATAGTTTATTAATCTAAATGTATAAATAAATTTAGTTTGATATTGCTAATAATAATTAATTAAAACATTTAATAATGAATTCAATAACATGAAATAATAAAAAAAGTACAACAATTATATTTACCCTCAACAAATTGTAACTAAAACACATGATTGAAAAAATAGAGTACATCATGAGAACTAAAATTATAAATATAGTAAAATTTAAGCTATAATAGAATTTTTCTTTTTTTTCTAGAGGATATATTTATTCCCTACTTTATCTTATCCATCTTCCTTCTTGAAGTTCCTACTCATGCCTCGAAAACTGGTCATGCCATGCTGCTCTCAATGTCCTACCTAAGAATCAGTGTTTCCTTGGAATTAATTACTTCTCCTTGAGTTATATTGTCCCCATTTTAAAATATTTCTCCTCCAACTCAATATTTAGTAATTTAAAAAATTCCCATGGAATAATTATTCTCTTTAAAAATATTATTTTTAAATTCTCTAATCATGTTATTTCCAAAATTCTATAAACCATGTGCCAGTCATTATCTATGTTTCCTTCGAATTTAATTTTTAATTCAAGATATATTATTTAAAAAATAATATTTATAATCCCTTAACTCATAATCATCAATCACTATACTCAATACCCTCTCTAGATCAAAAAAACAATATACTTTAAATCTTTAGTACATGTAGTTCATCAAGTTTCCTTTACAAACAAAAATTAAAAAAACAGAAAATATTGTATCCATATAAAACTATTCCAAAAATAAAAATTATGGTGAATCATTTGAAATCAAACCAATAAAATGTTCAGGTTCATCTAAACTTCACATGTGAATATATTTTTAGGTTTATCCATGAAAATTAGATCAAAATTCACCCTGATAATTCATTATTATTTTATGAGTAGGTTCAATCTTGAAACTTTCCATTGATATCATAGTCGTAAAAAAAATCCTATAAAGGTTTTTCATTTAATAATAATCTAGTAAATATCATCTTCAAGTGAAGATATCAACTAGATCCCCAAGACCAATCATTAAATACTTCAAGAATAGTCAACATCATCACCATAGTCGAAGCATATGGGAATGATGTTCCCCCATATTTTTTCCCAAATAAATCCTTTAGGAAGAAAAAGAAATTAAACTAGTGTATTTACATAGTTTTCATCACAAATTATATAAAAATTTACAACATATTGATTTAGTTTTTTTTCTTCAAAAATATTTTCTTTTATCTCAATTTGGTTCTTCCACTTTAAGATTAGATTTAATAGAGCTGTATTTTCCCTTAATCCCAATTCACTTCAACTCAATTTTTATTCTTCAATAAATCATTTCATAACCTATAAAATTCTTATTTTATTCTTGGTCCATCATCGAGCATCCTCCTCTGAGTCCAAATAAGGCTTTATTGAATTCATCATTTCATTTATGGCTCAGATACCTAGATTTGAAATCATTAAGAGTTTGGGAAGTGTTTATTCCATGTTTCCCAAAAAACTCTTATAAAAATGCCTTATGAGGTTTTTTGAGACTTTGAGGTAATTCTTACTATACTATATGAGGAGTATTATGAGATTTTTTTAGACTATTGACTTATACTCTTTTTTAATACAAATGTCTAGAATTCTTACAAAGTGTAAATAATACTTATAAATATTAATCTTTTTCATTTTTTTCTTTTTTATTTCACTCAACACAAGTATTGTGAAATTTTCATGTGAAACAGAATAAAAACACCTAGTGATTTTTTTGAAACAAATTAATTCATGATATTTCCATGATAGAAAAATAATCTGAAATTTTGAAAATACAAAAAATAAAATTATAATTTTTTCCGAAATATAAATTTCTAAAATAAAATAGTATACTTTGAGAATATTAATTTTATCTTCTAGACACAATTTAAAACACTTAGAAAATATTTTAATTATAATCTCAATAAAGATGCATAATTTTTTTTTCAAAAAATGTAATGAATCTTTAGAAAAGAAAAAATAAATAATTTTTCCAAAAAAATATAAATTTTCATTAAAAAATTCACAGAATAATTATTTCAACTAAAAATAATCTATTGTTTGAAAAAATTTCAATAAAAAAATATTTTATCGTCAAAACATCGAGGTTCACATAGAAAATATAAGAAAAAAATGTATTCAAAATGAAGTCACATTACCTATAATAGATCAAACTAAAATAAATATATAACTCCTTTAACCAATGATCCATATTCAAATTAGAGAGACACCCCTCATACTTCATCAAACTCTGATGCTGGAACTCACCGAATTTCTACCTCTAAGATTCATCATAATCAATAGAGTAAACCATTCAACGATCAACCAAGTAATCTTTATACACCATGGAAATATGAACCACAAGAAGATGATGGATAATATCTATCATTTCATGTAATAAAGGATACCCCTAAGTCTGATATCATAGAAATAATTAAGTATAATTTAATTTGATTGATTTTAACATCCCCCAAAATCACCCCAATTCGAACACAAGCATAATAAATATGACGTATGAACCTATCATAGGCATCTACCCTAAAATTTATTGGACATTCACTAAAATAATATGTATACAGACATATTACCTAAGAATTTTTTTGTGCTAATGTATCCTTAATCCTAATCCTGAGAATATGTTTCACCCAATGTAATGTATATTTTCTTTATTCATGATCCACCTCGTAGGCTGAGTACATGCATCTACCCCATCCTTCCCACATGTTTTATTTTATTTACCAAATAATTTTGAATTGATTATTATATCTTTCATATCTACTGAATGGGGTTGATTTATTTCTCCAATAGTAATTAATGTATACGCCTGATATGTTTCATGTGGTTGACATGGTTTATTAAACTGATTGTGTTTAGGTTGGATATGTAAAGGGATTTTATCCCTCCCATTGTTGATAGAAAATAACAATTAGTTATATATAAATGTTTATGAGGCTATATTCCTTCCCATATCATCATTCATCATATGTATAAAAGACTCTAAAACCCCTATCGATGTATGTGAATCCTTGTGATAATATTATGGATTCAATGGAATATGTAATCCCTAAAAGATAAGTGGATTTTTTCTACTAATTTTGTGATATATATCAAGAATTATTCTTTGATAAGAAAAATTGGAGGCCATATCTAGTGACATATAGGTACACATTTTCTTATTCTTTATATTTTATTTGTAGGTTGATTCTGTAGAGGATGTATCACACAAATATGTGGTTTATTATACATAGATGTTCATAAGATGAACACCAAAAAAACCATTAGTGGTATCAGAAAAAACTTTTTTGATGAATCAATATGTTTCTTATGTTTTTTAATGAATAACATGTTTAAAAACATATAATGGAATCCCCCATAGTATATTTTTTATTAGAAAATGTAATATTAAGTTCATGACTTAAGGTTATGTTGAGTGTCAACATATCTTGAGGTACTCACTATTTTAGATAATTTTGAGTTTTAATATAATATCTAGTAAAAATAAGGATATAGTTGTGGTACCATGTATCCTAAATTTATTCCCAAAATTAAATTATTAACATAACCAAATATGCACTAGGAACTTGATATTATGTGATTTTATTAACATAATATAGATTTTGGGTGCAATGTACATTACTGGATAATGCAGTCTACATCCTCAATGTGGAAAATATATTATTTTTTTGGGTTACTTAATAATTTTTTGAGAATCAAAATATTTTTGGTATTTTTATTAATATTATGTTGATTATCAACATTATCTGAAATTAAATACACTATTGCAACACTCTATTGTGTGAAAATGTAGTATGAGATGATACTATCATACTATATTGTGTGAAAGCATGGTGTGGGGATATAACTTGAAAAAAAATTCTACCAATGTATTTTCAAGTGAAAAAATAAAATAAAATAAAATAATTTTTTTATTGAATTTTTGATATAGTTTAAAAATGACAAGTGTTAGGTATAGTAAAATGATATTTTTTAAGACTAAAAAAAATATTAAAAGATCATATTTATATATAATGTTGTGGAAAATAAATGAAATTTTTATTTTTTTCTCAAATTCATTTTATATTAATGTTTAGTAAACTATTTACGAAATATGAATATTTTTTATGCCAAATTTATGTGATTAATGGTTTCTAGGAGATAGAACCCTAAATTAAATACTTGGTATGACTCCATAAGATATAGTTTTCATCCATATTGAACTCAATTTGTAATTGATTTATTATTTAGGATATAGTTGTTGGGAATAGTATGTGTATATTAGGTTTTAGAATTATTATGAAGAGGATTATCTCTTGATTATATTATCCTCGGGTAGAGGGACTTTGAGTTGGACTTCCCACTGATGTGGGGTATTATGCCTTATTGTAGAAAGGTGGGGGTTATCCATATGTGGATCTTGGATTAGTCATGTGGAGTTTATCAATCTTATATAGTTCTAAACCTTTACGTGAAGAATTTATTGAACATACACATATGATGCATATGGATATGTATGAATATGTCTGAATTCTATATTTGAGAGAGTAAGACAAACTATGGTATCTGTAAATGTTTAAACATTAATGTGGTGTGAACACATCAATTTGGTTGCTGGAATGGGGTTTCCAAAACTAAATCATTAGAATATTACATACATATGGGAATAAAACATGAGAATACGATGATTAAATTTGTATCATATAGTTATAAATTTAATATTTATATGATTTATATTAGGTTGGTGGGGATTTTAAAAGAAAAAAACCTATAAAATACTTAGTGTAATATCCCTTATGATGAAAAACTTTTTAATACCATGGTCATCTAAAGAGGTAGGTTATTCCAATGTTGGGAACCTTTGAATTATCATGTGTAAGGAAATAAATTTATGAGTAACCATCAATTATCCTATTTGGCAGTTCATTAAAAGTCTATGATCCCCTTTGATTATCCTTTATTACCTTATTCGTGACATTTTCTTTGTGTTACAATAGCCATGAGACCCTAATAAAATTATGTTACTGGAGGAATATAGTTGAGTATTGTGCATATCATGGATATTAACAAAATATTGTCCACTCAACTATCTCATAACCATTTTTATTGGGATGATTACCTATAAAAATAACTAATTGGGGATAGAAACTCTAAAATAGGCTCATTTCTTAATAAAATATGAATCTTGGATCACTAAATGAGTATACTTTATTGGGTCATCATTTTTAGTGGGATCAATTTCATTAAATGTACTTGATGAAAAGATATAATACATGATACTCATCTATTAATATGTCTCTTTTATAGGCTATGGGTTACTTTATGATAATCATATTGATATCCCTCATAGGTATAAACATTAGGATAATTTTAAAATGGTATCTAGAGTTGGGAAATTTTATCGAAGAGAAGCATTGCAAGAATATAATTGTGAATGTTATAGAGATCAATTCCACCAAATCCAACTCATGGGTATTATATATTGGGTGTGCAACATAGATTTGTGCTAATAAAAAAACTTATAGATAAAATAGAATTTATGGTGGGTGATATAGACCCTCATATTAGTAATGGAGAAATATTTGATGCATTAAATATCCAATTTTATGATCATTTTCACAAAGTGGATTAATAATGGAATCATATAACTATTATTAATTTTTTTTCATAAATCAAAATTTGGTTTCTATATCTTGTTTAGACAAGATATTAATTTCATTTACTATTAATATAAAGAGTTTTTTTATATATAAGAATGATTTTTTATGACATTGGGAATATAGTGGATGATCTATAAATTCTATATATGGATAATCCCATCAATAACATTCATAATAAGAAGTTTATGTTTGATTCTAATCCCACCCACCTTTATAATTCATTCCTTGGACATATATAGAAGAAATGCATCCAAAGACTCTATAAATATGGATTATAAGAACTATTCGATTATTAATCATTTGACACATGTGAATATTGTTTATTAAGAAAGATGAATAAGACACATTTTAGTGGAAAAGGTGAAAGGGATAGTGTATTATTGGATCTCAAACATAGTGATGTGCATTGACCAATGATTTTATAATAAATTAATGTTTATAGGTACTACATTACCATTCCCAAATATTTTAATTAGTATGTCTATACAGATCTTATAAAAAAAGTGTCAAAACATTGAAAAGTTCGAAGATATTTAGAATTAAGTATATAATAAACTAGGAAAAAACATTAATATTCTCTATTTGGAATGGTGTTATTAATACTTGAGCTAGAAATTAATAGAAAATATGTGAAAATGTGGAAATGTTCTATAAATAACTCCTCCTGAAACACCATAATGGAATGGTGTGTCTGAGTAGAGAAACCATACAATATTAAACATGGTTAGATTAATGATGAATCTATGTGGCCTTTCTATTACATTCCATGGTTATTCTATGGAAAATTTTGTATTATTACTAGATAGAGTTTCATTTAAAGTATTCATAAATATGGTATATGAGATACTAATTGGGAGACATCTTAATATATCTTTCATGAAGATTTTTTATTATGAAGTTCTCATATGATGATTTTATTTTGATAAACTTTACCCTAAATCTGAGAAATACTTATGTGTTGGTTATCTGAATAAAACTAAAGGATTTTATTTTTATAAACCAACTAAACAAAATAGTTTTTGGCCGTAATTTTGTAATACATGAGAAGGAATATATAAATAAAGTAGTAAGTGGGAGAAACATTGAACTTAGAGAAGTTTAAGAACAAAAAATATAAAATATTCCCAATATGATGGTTGACTTGATTTTATAAAGAGTTTTGGAAGAAGAACAAACTCATGTTACATAAGAACTTTGAGGATTTTATAGGATTCATAAAAAACTCAAGAGATATGGATTTATCATGGATAATGATGATTAAGAAATTATTATTGGAGATGAACCAACTACCTATTGTTTGGACAAAGATATTTATGATTCTATGAAAGGGTTAAAATCCATAAAATTTAAATTATACTACATATACACTAAACAAGTTTGGAACAAGGTGGAGGAATATAAATTGGTAAGACCTATAGGTTGAATGTGGGTTTATTATAAGAAAACTATCTTGGATTGTATTGTCTTTACCTATTAAACATATTTTCAGGGAAAAGGTTACCAGAAAATCATGGTATAGACTATGAATAAACATTTTCACCTATAGCGATGATAAAGTCCATTAAAATTTTACTATCCATAATAGATTATTTTGATTATTAGATATATCAAATGGATGTCAAAACCACTTTACATAATGGTAATTTAGTCAAGGACATGTATGTGATATATCTTGATGATTTTTAATTAACAAATGAGGATTCTATGTTATGAATGTTACAATGGTCCATTTATTTAATGAATTAAGCATCTCAAAATTAGAATATATGGTTTGCAGATACAATCAAAAAGTTTGGATTCATCATTAATATAGATGATTCCTATGCATATAAGCATATTAGTAGAATTATAGTAGTGTTTATAGTATTGTATATAAATGATATACTACTTATCAGAATAGAAATCTCGACTCTTCAATCTAACAAGATGTGGATAGGTATGTTCTTATCAATGAAATACATGGATAAAGTATATTACATACCTAATATGATGACAAAATGATATATATAAGATGATTATTGGACTTAGTTAGGACACATACATGGGTAAAGTGGTAAATTAATTTATCATGTAGAACTCCAAGAAGGGGTCTTTATCAGTCTTAAATGGTTTGAATCAAATGACGATCCAAGATCATTTTAAAGATTTATAAAATTAATATATAATTACTTTTTCATCCACCATTGGTTTTATCATGTATTCTATGTTTTGTACTTGAATTGATGTCCCATATTCTCTTAGAAATTCAAGTAGAAACCAATCCAATATTAGCAAGATCCAATAGATTTATCTTATGAGTGGTATTAATTTCTTGAAAATAACTAAGAATATGTTATTGGTATTTTTAGGAGAGGATGAGATCTTTATAAAAGGTTTCATAGCTTCTAGTTTCTAATCTGATAGAGATGATATGAAATCTCAATTTGGTTTTGGGTATTTCCAAAATAGTTCTTCTATCACTCGAAGTGTTCAAAAAAATCCACCATATTAGACTCAAAAATAGAGGTATAACACATCAATATATCAAATACTATGAAGTGGAAGGGAGGATGGGGTTGTATTACTTTAACAGTCTTCTGGTAGGACTGAAAAACACAGATGAAGATAGACATGAAAGGCTTAGTGGGGAGGAGGTGTTTATGGACTGCATATCACAGATAGGGGAAGATAGGGATGGTTTTCCTTTGGAATCTATTTCGTAGGAATAAAATATCAAGGAAGCCATGTTTGTCTTGATGCAGTCAAGTTCCCAGGGTCCTGATGGATCACCAAGAACCTTTTATGTTACTATTTTTTATATTTTTAAGGCTCATGTTGGGGAAGCGGTGTAATATATATTTATATGTGGTGTAATGAATATGGTTGTATGTTCCTGCAAATTTGTTCTCATTCAAAATGTGAAAGATCCTACTGCTATTAACCCGTATAGACCAATATTTATGTGCAACTTTTCTTAAAAAATTATTTCCAGTCTCATCAATAGAATACCTAATAGTATTTTCCCAAGGCTAATATCAGAGGATAAATATGGTTTTGTGCAAGGGAGAAGTATATAATGGGAAATTTTTATTGCTATAGAGATGGTGGATGATATTAATAAAAATAAAATTGGTTCCTATGTGATAATCAAGGTAGACATGGAAAATTCCTATGACAGGATTGAATGGGGTTTCTTTATAAGTTTTATTAATAAATTTGGATTCTATTAATGATTTTGTGATTTGTGTTTTAGGTGTTATACATCCCCTTGGATTACTATTTATCTTATGGGAAGGGATTTTATCTTTATTAAACTATGCATGGTGTTAGGAAATATGACCCATTGTATCTCAATCTATTTATCTTGTGCCAATAGAAACAACATAAAATATTCATAAAATCTTGTTGGATGGTATGATTATGCCATTTAAAAATATATTTGGGAGTGGTATTGTGTCTCATCTAATGTTTTCTGGTGACTTGTAATTATTTCAGTAATTTTGAGAAAAGATCAATTAAAGGATTCATTAAAATCATGTCAAAATATGGCAGGATGAGTAGAAAAAGTGTTTACCAACAGAAAAATAGGTTTTCTATATCCTATAATGCTCAGAAAGGAATAATAGTGTAGTATAAGATAAATTGTGCATGCATACGACACAACTCCCAATGATCTCTCTATGAGATCCCATAACAAAATGGAAGGATAAAAAAGGTAATTTTCAGTGATATTATCAAAAATATCACAATATTAATTTTCAAATGGATTAATAGGTTCTTCTCATTTGGAGGAAAGATTACACTGATCAACAGTGTAATTACCTCTATTCCAATGCATGTGTTATCCATCATCAAGCCACCAAAGGGGAAAATAACTAATCTATAGAATGTCTTGAAATCATTTATATGAGATGAGAATTAGTCTTGGAATTATTATTGGGCTTTGTGTAAGTGCAAAGAAATCTTGATTGAGGAAGTTGGCATCAGTTTATGTAGTGTTTCAGAAGCAATGCATGAAATGTAGGCGATGTTAGATTGGAACATATAATAAGGGAGTTTATTGTGGGAGAAATTTAAAAGAGATAGGTATGAGGAGGGATGGAGGGATTGAGCTGACCAAACAAGGAGATCGTCTAGTCTTTCATAGAACATTATAGATCAGATGAAGGATTTTCTGGACAAAGTCTGTTGGGTTATGGTTTGTAGAGATATTAACCTATTAAATATGAACTAGTCTGGAGAAATTATATTTTTATGGGATTCCCATTTCTAAATTTATTTCAGGGAGGTGATATTTTATATATAATTTCTTGATTTTATCCTTATTCTTAATCATAAGAAAGTTTATGATAGAATATAGTTGGCAAATAAACTAGAAAAAAACATTTTTATATGCTCAACCTCATGAAGCTTCAATAGTCGAGACATCAGAAATATGGTCCATGAAAGAACTGGGATAGATAGATGGGAATTGAAACTTTGGTGTAAATACATACCAAACAAGAAGAACTTTTTGGTTTGGATAATGACAAATCGGGCATGTATAATATATGAGAACATGTAGAATAAGGGTGGGGTCTGGGATTTTTGATACCAATGTTGAAAAAGGATACAAATGGAATCAACATGGAACTTATTTCTTTAACGTAATTGGGTTAGGGGGATTTTGGATTTCATTAGATAGTGTATGAATATCCATAGTGGTGGGGATTCCTTATAGGAGGTCATTAAGGCATGTTTTTAGAGATCTATTCAGCAAGGGAAGGAGGATAAGATTTGTGGTATGGCATTTACGGCCGTGTGTTGGATTCATTACAAAGCTATAAACAATGAAAGAAAAGGAAAAATGCATTCCTCCATAATTTTCCAGTATGATTGATGGTTCTTATGGTGGATTTGGGGTGATTATTAAGGGAAGAATTATTTCTACTATGATAAGAAGGTTTTTATCAAGGTCGGGCTTGAACACCTTAGCTAGCCAAGGTATGCACGGTAGATTGGTTTTATGGAAGCCTCCTAATATGGGGATGAAACTGAATGTGGATGGATCATGTATTGCTAGGGAGATGAGTGGAGGTGGGATAGTTAAAAATAATAGGGGATTAGTGATTCTAGGCTTCACCTCTTTTTATGGTCTAGGTAACTCCATTGGGGTAGAGGTTAGATCTATAAGAATAGGTCCTTTGTTTTCTAGGCTTAATAACATCTAGATTACTGATGTTGAATCCAATTTAGATGTGTTGGTATAATTACTTTAAGAGAAGGTTAACCCACTATGAGAATTATATTACTTCGTTAGGAAATGAAGAATTATTGTTATCCAGGGTATGCATGGTGGCCATACCTAGAGGGAAGGGAAGTATGTGAATGATTCTTTAGCCAGGAAAGGGATTACATGAGACAAATTGAGTTTACACACTAATTTGTGATCCTTACCTAAGGATTATAAGATTTTTATCAAGGGTGATTCCCTTGGCCTTTATTATTCCCGACCACCAGGATTTGGAGTAGCTTTTGTATGATTGTATGGTTGTTTTTATTATATTTGATGAAAAGATAATTTTCGATCAGGAAGTATATCTCTAAACATGAGGTGGTTTCTAGAATTCAAGGATCAATTAAGGACTACTTTGAAAAAAAAGTGAGCTATCACTCATACTAGGGAACCATGGGATCATTGAAGAACTATGAAAATACTTCAAAAATACATATCATAACTGATATTATTGATAAGTTCAATATAAGTATCTTTTTGGTGGCTATAAAATAAAATTTAGTAGATCTGTTGAAGTATCCATTAACACAACAAAAACACAAGGGTAATTTTAGGTCTCTAGATATTTGATACCTTATATATTGATTTAATTGTTATATAATGTATCATGACATTATAGTAAAAATTTATCCATTTTTATTATTCAGTCATATGTGTTGAAATATTTTTTACATTAATCGTCGAATGATAATATCCACTCAAAGTAAAAATATTGAGTTGTACATATTCAATAATTTTCATGGAGTAGTGTAGGTTGTGAGGAAATAAAAATATCAATATGAATACAATCTCTTACTCATTATATAGGATTGTATATGAGATATTAAGAATATATTCTTGGGGTAATATGTATATTCTTATTACTTAGCCTGAGATGATATAGTATATCTTATGGAATGTTATGCAATAATTGATATACTCAGTGGGTGTATGTATATCATAAATCCTTCTCACTTGAGGTTGGTGGGATACCTAGAATGATAACATTCAAACATTGACATCTTTTTTATACATGTAAAAAAGTGAATTAGCTAATCAAGGGGTGGTGGGATATGTTGCAGATCTTATCATCAGTTGGAGCACAACAAAAATGTGATGGGTCCATTTATATGATGAGTAATGTCATATGGACCCTGATTGAATTAAAATGAGGAAATTCATGAGAGTTCTTAGTTAAATCACATAAAATGTTCTTAGTTGATTATATGAGGGACATGTGATGTTATTATCTTTTAGATGAATATAATGTGATGTATTTATAGACTTGGTGTAACATCCCTAACCCAAAAGCCACTAAATTAGTGCTCCGATATAGGTTGCCACATAAACTCAAGCTCACCTAACCATATGCCCGAGGTTACTAACTAGTGGATAAGATATATTGAATCATTTGGGGAGACTATACCCTCTTTACTAGAGTAATCCATAGTAGTACATAATTTAAATAATAGAAACAATATGTAGTAACCAGTAAACATGCATAGTCAAATATCTCCCAAAACTGGGTACAGATCAAAAACCAACAATAACAATGTTATTTCATGCTAATAATTCCCAAGTGAATAAGCCCAAAATGATGAAAATATAGATGAACCCCAAAATGGGTCCTAAATCCAAGTCTGGATGCTCCTATATGCACATCCCAATCCCAAATCAACTTCCTAGCACTGGGTCATTTATCTTTTCTGAAGCCACAACAATGATGTTTTCTCAGGTACCCAATGGTAGCCCGAGTAGGGTGTGAGTATAACATAGTAGGCCACTACCAATGGTGTGTACAAAATATATAGTCTAAATAGATAGTGCATGCAAGTAGTGAATAAATGATAAGTGAACCAAGAAAAACTTGGGTGCCACTAGTTAAAATTATCTACTCTAACCTATTTTATCATTATTATCATACCCATAATTTATGAGATCTTCATCACATAATCCATTTTCTTCACATGTTCCTTGGGTTAGGAATTTACATCATTAACACAATGACCTAATCCGATCATCTATCTCACATAAGGGTATTGGTCAAGTTTACCCATCTCACTAGGGATAATATTTTATAACAATCGATCACTCTTACCATGGAGCCTTGGTCCAGGTAATCTCATCAAATGAAACCATTAGGGGAACTATAATTAGTATGACACCCTAACCCATGCATTCATTGGTGGAGTTAGAGCACCAGTCCAACCCAACCCATGGGAGGAGCCTCAGTCCTTTATCCCACCACCAATCCATGTGGACATGCTTATATCAATTTCCACACACATACCATATCACAACCATAATAAAGAAAATATACATAAAAATCACAATCCATAACAATCAATAGAAGAATTGATATTATTTCATAACCAATTAACACATTTAACAGTTACATTACATACCACATGTATACCAATTCCCATTCTCATGACCCATCCCATTAGACATATTCTATGATTCCCTTATTTTAACCCATTTAACATATTCATCCCTTTCATTAAGAAAACCCATTTATCATATTACTAAATTCACAACACATTACTTGTTTATCATATTCATGATTACGTGTGCACTAACATTCTTAGTCATCTCAACATATTTCATAATATTATTGATATAGTCTTAATTAACTCAATTAATACCATTTTCATGTTATACCCAAACAACCCATTATATCATCGCTCGTGCATACATACAGAATACCGTCTCCACAATGTGATGTGAATCATTCTACATGATTTTCATTTCATAATTATTATATAAATTAATTGAATGAATAAATATGATATATATTACACTAATACCATTCTGGAAATGAGGTGTCTATAACCTAAACAGAGGAATAAGAATTTATTCGAAAAACACACATACAAACATAAAGCAATAAACACCCGAATAACTAGTAGCAATAAAATATTACTAATAAGAAGCTAAGAATATGAACATATATTATATCATAAAAATAAGTATGATTATGGAATCATTCAATGACATTATTTAAATCATTATACAGGAGGTTCGGACACTTACGAAGAAAATCGGACCTAAGGTAAGGGAAAATCTCACAATCTCATTTTTATTCAAGATTGTTTATACTTTAGAATTTACTGGGGAATATTTATCATCCACATCCATGTTTCCTCAATATGTAATATTATTTCCATCCACCTACAATTGTTTAAATCCAATTTTTCCCTTTGGCGAGTTTTAGTAAAAGATATGAAAATAATCTTTTGTCATTTTTCGTACAAGGTACTTTTTGACTTTTCCGGCCAAAGTACGGGAAGAATGTTTTTTTAACTTATATGACATGAATGGATTTTTAGAACATTATTTCCATGAAGCTTCCTTTACAAGTTTTCAAGTTTATTTTTAATCAACTTCTTTTAGTTCAAAATTATATGACATGTTAAGAAAGGAAAATGTTTTCGAAGTAGAAAGGATATTTTCTTCAAGAATGGAGTTCAAGTGTTTTATCAAAATTATTTTCCATATAAGATAATATAGGGTTCTATTTTTAGATCTTTGGAAGAGGATATCCAAATCCACAATCCCTAATCTGTAAAAGTGATGAAGGAGGTTGATTAGAGTTACGAGGAGATTCAATCATCAACTGACAACAATCCAAATGGGCGAGAGATGAGAGAGATCCATCTTTGGAAAATCTTTAGGTTTTTGGGGTGTCACTAAGGATGATGGTCAGAGAATAGGGAGAAAAATTAGGTGGAACTTAAAAATCATTGGATGTAAAAATTGTAATTTTTCAACTGTTAATGGGATGCACGATTTTCCAAACCATGCACAAACTTTATACAAGCCACTATCTAGGGGAGGTGAGTTTGTACAATTACCTGGGGATCTCCACATGGTTTGAAAAACTATGTGCCAACCATGTGGTATGGCACTTTACAAGGTTTTCTGGTTTTCCTGGGAAATCTGCATGATTTACTTTAATGTGCACCAAGAGTGCACCTTGCACAGTTTTCCACAGTTTCCCTCTTTTCATTCCCGAACCACCAGAGCACCACTGAGATTCCTCATACATCTGGTAGAAACTCCATTAATCAAAATCAAGGATTTATACCAATATTTAAGGAAATTCATACCTCTACAAAGATCGATATCTTACAACCTCTCCACCTTATAACAACACATAATTGATCGTCTCTTCCCAAGAACCAATAAGCATCCACGGTAAAAATATTGGGCCACTAAGCTCGCAAATTTTAATCCATTTCCCAAGATTCTTCCTGAAAACTATTGTGCCTCTATAAAACCAGAACTAATAACATAATCTTTTCCAATAAGACTTTATCACTATGAGAAACAATACAAACTAGATGCTCTTCAATGGATGCATCTGCCTCCAGCTTTACATCCTCAATATCAATCAGATGAGATTGGTTAGGGTGATACTACCAAAGATGCGACACATGTAAAACATTGTGCATACCACTATATTTGATGATCCAATCGGTAAGTAACTGGTTCGATCCTCTACACAATATCAAATGACTCCATGTACTTGGGAAACAACTTTTTCCTCTTCTAAATCTGAATGTGAACTAACCTTGGTGACACCTGAAGAAACACACAATCACACACCAAAAACTTAATAGGTCTAAAATTCCTATTTATGTGAGAATTCATCTTACTATGATATTTTTCCATATGTTCTTGAATTAAATAAACATTTTATGATGTATCCTACATGAGACTTGGTCCAATTAACTCATATTCTCTATCTTTTAACCAAGAAAATGGAGATTTACACGGTCTCCTATAAAGTTCCTCAAATGGAAACATTTGAATCATAGTCTAGAAAATATTATTGTATTAAAAATCATAAATTGACATATGATTTTCCCATGATCCACTAAAATTTAGGACACAATCTCTCAACATGTCCTCTAGAACATGGATTATATGTTCTAATTATCCATCCATTTCTGGGTGGAAGGACATACTCAAAAACACCTGAGAACCAAGTTCCTTCTACAATTTATACCATAAATGTGATGTAAAATGAGGATCATGATCCAAAACTATAGTCTATGGTACCCCATGAAACCGTACAATTTCTGAAACATAAGACTCACCCCACTGGTACACCATGAAGGTGTATCAGATTAGAAATAAATGAGAAACCTTTGTCAACTGATCCACAATAACCCAAATCACATCATTATTTTGAGGCATCCTCAGAAGTCCCACCATGAAATACATCATCACTTAATACCATTCCCATTCCAGAATGAGGAATTATTATAACAAACCACTTGGGAATTGATTCTTAGCCTTCACCTTCTGGTAGGTAATGTGTCGCACCACAAAACCCATTACCTCCTCCTTTATTCCGGGACACTAATACTTCTTATGAAGACCACGACACATATTAGTAAAACCAGGATTCACATATCACCTTGATACATGGGAATAATTCATAAAATCTTACCACATAACTTATTAAACAATAACCTGTCCATGAACAAAAATGATCCCACCATGTACAACTGACCAACCAAAAGGTGACTCTCTATCTTTAACACCCTCCATCATAACCAAACACTCTGAATCCTCAATATGAATCTCCTTAACCTAACTCAAATGTGTAGAATAAAATTCTTGGATGTAAGTGTCATCTTCCCCTACCCATATTGTACCTCCAAATTCACTTCATCAAACAATTCCATCATTTTCTATTATGAGTTGGAATCCTAAACCGCCTGACCTAGAGTTTTCCAACTCATAGAATCTTCAAAACTATTTCATTTTACTGGTGTATAAACCAACTCAAAGTTAATGTATTTCATGTACTGAAACAAATATTCAGTATCAAATATTCAATGTACACTCAAATAAAATGTACTTAATATTTATATGTTCGCTATACACTGTAATCCATTCTCCCAACATGTAATTCCATCAATATTTTAAATCATGAAACACTGCATCCAATTCAATATCATTCATAGGATAATTTCTTTTATTAGTACTCAACTATTGTGAACCATGTGCCAAAACAAAATCATCCTTCATCAAAACTTCCCCAAGACCAACACTAGATGAATCACAAAATAAGGTATACTCCTTACCAGGCTTGGGTAAAATCAGAATCGGTGTATTTGTCAACCACTTCTATAAATCATGAAAAGAATTCTCTCATGACACATAAAACTCAAGACTGATACCCTTGTTAGTTAAACCCAAAATTTGTGCTAATAAATAGGGTAAATATTGGATGAACTTTCAGCAATAACTAGAAAATCCCAAAAAAAATTTTAACATTAGAAAAATTATTGGGTTGTTCCCAAGACACCACAACCTTCACTTCCTCCAGGTCCAATAATACAACT
Source organism: Viscum album (assembly GCA_963277665.1). Taxonomy (NCBI): domain Eukaryota; kingdom Viridiplantae; phylum Streptophyta; class Magnoliopsida; order Santalales; family Viscaceae; genus Viscum; species Viscum album. Next base: position 190,455,486 of record OY728147.1, read on the forward strand.
TCCTCAAAGATAATGCGACCCTTGAAATTCACCATATCAATCTAGAATTAACATTTGTATAACTTGGTATAGAGCCTATGTTTTCTTAGTGTAATCAAGATAATATAAATATTTTTGGCATGATCATCACAACAATTTGAGTACACCAAGATGTAATCAATAGTAATAACTACAAACTAATCTAGTTATGGGGGGAATATTCCATTCATTAGAGTCATAAACACCATTGGAACATTAATTAGTCTGAATGAAATAACAACGTACTCATATTACCTGTACCTGCTTTTGAATGTAGTATGTGGTACATCATAAGGTCTCACCCTCACCTGAAGATACCCTGATCATGAATCAATTTTTGAAAACAAAGAAAAAACTCTCAGATGGTCAAAGAGATCATAAATTCTTAGAAGAGGGTATTGGTTATGAATAGTTATCTGATTCATCTTCATATAATCGAAACATAACCAAAATGACCCATCATCCTTATTAGAAAACAACACTGGAGATCCCCAAGGTGATGTACTAGGATGAATAAACCATTTCCTCTCCAAATATTCCAAATCAGCCTTAAGTTCCTATAGTTATACTAGTTCCAACCGATATGGTAGAATGGAAATTGGTTCCTCTCTCGACGACAACTCTATTGTGAACTCAACATCTCTCTCATGCGACAACACCAAGAAGTCTTCAGGAAACAAATCTTGGAGATGATCCACTACAAGAGGAAAGACATGTCTCTCTACTCCTCCTTCACTAAGACAAAGACAAGATATTTGGGCTATAATCTCACCCCACTACCATAAAACTATCCCTAAATTTACCACTCTAACATCCCACTCACTATGATGGAAATAAGTGTCTCCCTCAGGAGACATGAATGTAACCCGATGACGGTAACAGTCATTATGGGCCTAGAAAAAGATCAACCAATCAATAGTCAATATTAAGTCAAAACCTAACATCTCAAAAAAAACCATGTCCTAAAAAAATGGTACCCACCAACCTCAAGAGAATAACCCTAGAATTTCTAAATATCCTTAGCTCACGTCCACAATAGAGTATCATTTGACATAATCCCACAAAAATGTTCCACTACTAGGTCCAACACAACTACAAACTGCACAAATATAATAGAATGCATGTCTCCTATGTCAAATAAATCACTAGAAAGATAGAAAGATACCAGGATTGTACCTTGAATAGTCGACAATCTAGCCTCATCACCTCCTGGTGTAGTCCAAACCATGTGCTGTTGGCCTACCCCTATACCCTTGGCTCCGGCCTGAGTCCCTGGTGCCGAACTACCATGCTATAATGGACTATCTCACCCCTGATTACCACGTCAACCACATCTATCATTATGCCCAGTCAAGATCCAACTAATTTCTTGGTATGGGGTAACTGAACCCCTCCCTATACTCTACACCATACTTGGATCTCCAACATTTACTAAATTTTGTGGGTCCCTAAAAAACCTATGCACATGCATGAACCTACCGCATGTTGAACACTCAACTGGGGGTTAATACACTAACTTTGCACATGCCCTAACCTTCCACACTAATAGGAGAAAAATTGATCACTAACTAGAGAGACTGGTTCCTTTTTCTGGATGCCCTGTCCACCACCACCCTATTGAAAACTCTCAAAGTAGTGCTTCCTACTATCTGATGTCATGCCACTAGTTTTCCAAACTAGAACTAAAATTATTCTTCTGGAAGACTCCTAGAGGGTTTCTTAAGATATAAGGGCTTGGTACACCACTTTAGAGACCGTGTTAAAGTGAAAAATATTTATCTATGAATTTATGTCATACATGATTCCATCTTGGAAATGTCTCGCCGTAACAGCCTCATCACCCATGAAGGATGGAAAACAATGTTGAAAATTGGTGAAAAGGAAAGACTATTCCATCAATGTCATGGAACCCTAGTTTAACTTGATAAACTCTGCATCCTTTTTATGCATCATGTTTTTAGGATAGAAATGTTGCAAAAACATTCCTGAAAATCCTTCCAAACCATGTTATCAGTTTGTTGGGTAAGAACCAGAACATCCCACCGGCATTTTTCTTAGACCCACAACATGTAAGTTTATAACTTGAATCTCTTATATGAAGTAGTCTGAAATTGATCAAGAACTTTTTGAATATACTTTATCCATAATTCTACAACCATGGTTCCACCTTATCCAGCAAACATTGGAAGGTGTTGCAGCTGAAACTCCTCGGTCAGTTCAAACATAGTCAGCGCCACCCACCCTAGGTTCCTTTCCATTGTCTTCATGAAACAAGAAAAGTTATCACCAAACTTATATTATCTTATATTATAACAATCCACCATGTATTATTTCTCTGATTTCATGGGTTAATTCTTGGAAACATCATTTTTTCACTCAACTAGAACACATCATCACGGTGGTATTTTCTTATAATTCCAAGCACAAATATCAGAACACATAACATAAGTATTTTACAGTTTATGTAAATGAATGATTTCCACTGTCCATAAGTAACCAATCTTATATACACTATCCCAATGGATAACATTACACATAGAAAACAACCCCCATATATCCCTATCGTGGTTCATGGTCAACAAAGTTGAACCAGGTTATTTAATCACAAATCATCTGTTAGACACCTCTTTAAATATTTTCCTCTTAGGCACATTCCCACTTAAAAACTTGTTAAAACCAACCTTTTAACTCATTAAAACCTTTAATTTAACATAATTATTTGACCATTATTTTTTTCATTTAACCATTTGCATAATATTTTATTTGAAACGATTTTGGTAAAATTTTCAAGGAAGTGAAATGTATTGTACTATTTTTTCCCCACACACCCATCATGTGTGTGCCTACAATGATTCATGCCACCTAGATAAATAGGTTCCTAATATGATGCATGAATGAACAAACTCATTCCATTCTAAACAAGATCCAAATATCATAAAGCTATCACATCACACAACATGTGCATCGCCCAATGGTGAAATATCATTCAATTATAACAACACACATTAAAAACAATAATTACCACCCTAGGTACTTGATTTTTTCCTTCATACATGATTTCTATAATCACATGAACAAACTCATTTACAAGCCCCAACAAATACAAATATTCTCTCTTCCACCCCTAATTGTATGTCCACAGACAAAAAAAAACTACCTCTGATACCACTTTGTAATGTCCATGACTTGAAATCTACTAAACCGGTACTCCGATCTGGGTCACCACATGACCTCAAGCACACCTCCCCATACACTAGAAGTTTCTGACTAGAAACTAGAGTATATTGAATCACATGGGGAGACTATACCCACTTTACCAGAGTAATCCATATCATAACACAATTTAAATAGTGGAAACAATATTTAATAACCAATAAACATGCATAACCAAACATCTCCCAAAAACGGGTTCAAACCACCAAAAAATGGTAACCATGTCATGTCATCCTAATAGTTCCCATGTGAATAAGACCAAAATTAATACAAATTGTTGAATCCCTAAAACGGGTCCCGAATCCATGTTTAGATCCTCCTCTATACACATCCAAATCCAAGATAAACTTCTTAGCACCAAGCCCTTTCCCTTTTCCAAACCAGAAACAATGAAGTCTTCTCAGGTACCCAATGAAGGCCCAAGAAAGGTGTTAGTATAACTTAGTAGGCCACCACCAATGGTGTCTAAAAAATATCTAGTCTAAATAGATAGAGCATGCAAGTAATGAATAAATTACAAGTGAACAAAGAAAAACTCAGATTCCATTAGTTAAAATTATATACTATAACATTTTCTATCATTATTACCATGCCCATCATTTATGAAATCTTCATTACTTAATAAATTTTCATCCCATGTTCCATGGGTTAGTCAGTTACATCATTAGTACAACAATATAATCCGGTCATCTAACATGCATAAGGGTATGGGTCAAGTTTACCCATCTCACTAGGGATGACATTTCATAACAATACATCACACATAACTTGGAGCCTCAGTCTATGTAATCTCATAGAATGATACTATTAATGGAATAGAACATTAGTTAGACTCCATAAACCATGCATTCCTAGTTGGGGTTAGAGAATCGGTCCAACCTGACCCATGGGAGGAGACTCAATCCTTTATCCCACCACCAAGCCATATTCACATGCTTATATCTAGTTCCACGCACATACCATATCACAACCATAATCAGGAAAAAATAAATATCAATCAAAATCTATAAAAATAAACATGGGAATTAATATTTTTTCATAACCCATTAATAAATTTAGAATTTGCATTACATAACCCATTTACCCTAATTCCCATTATCATTCCCCATCCCATTGGGCGTATTCAATAATTCCATTATTTTAACCAATTTAACATATCCATCACTTACCTTAAGAAAAAACATTTATAATGTTCTTCAATTTACAATCCATTTCCAATTTATCATATTAATCATTGCATGTTCACTAACCTACTTAGGTATCTCAACATATTTCATAAGCCAACTGATAAAATCTCAATTAATACAATTAATACCATTTTCATGTTATGCCCAAACAACACCTTATTCCATTATCAACCCTAATCAAAACTATAAAAATTACATTTTCAACCTAACCACCCACATTAACATGTTCAACACGGTCCGTATGTTATAACACATCAATTCCATACTTAACATTTCAAATTTCTAGGTTTTGAGAATGTCAGCGAACCCCATGGGTGTCCCTAAATCATGTAAATCGTCCTCAATGCATCGAATGGGGATAATAAGGTGTTAAGTTATTAGTTTAGACACTCATTTTACAAAATATCACTATGTGAACCAAAATCACAACAAATCGAAGACAAGAACACAATCTCATATCTACAAATCTACTTAAAAACTATGGGATATAACTTATAGAGATCCAACCTAGAATTTGTTAATGAACACACTATTAAAAGTGGTCTTAAACTGAGATTAAAACACCACTTTAATACTTAACTTAAACTGCACTGGTAAAATAGGTTTTTAGAGCTTCAAAAGAAAATAGAAAAATCCACAATCCTTAATCTGGAAAAGTGATGCAGGAGGGAGATAAGACATACCCAGAGCATTGATTTGAAACCGACGACACTAAAAATGACCTAGGGATGAGGGTGATAGATATTTAGGAGATATTGATATTTTTGGGGTGTCACTAGTTATTTATGTAGGTGAAAATAGAGGAAAATTGAGTGGAACTTAAAAATCCCGAGATGGGAAAATTGTAAATTTTCAACTTTTAATGGACCACACGGATTGCCCGCATGATTTTCCATGCCATGCACAAAATATTTGAAATTCATTTCCTAAGGGAGGTTAGGTTACACAGGTACATGGAGAGCTTCACACGGTTAGAAAAAACATGTGCCAACCATGTGGTATTCCATTTTCCGTGGTTGCACAATTTTCTTGGGAAATCTGCTTGGTTTACATGACTGTGAGCCAATAGTGCATCTGTCACAGTTTAGCCTGCCCTGGTTTCCCTATATTCTTGTATAGACCTCCAAAACACTCATATATTCTTCATACACTAGTAATACACTTCATTATTCACAATTAAGTATTTATACCAAAATTTAATCCAAGGAATACCTCCATGAATACTGGGATCTTACACTTTGCCAATCTATTTTAGAGAATCAAGAAAACATAGTGTCTCCTATACTATGTTAACATGTTCAATGTATAGTGGTCACTTGATGTCAATGAAAAATATATTATATAATGTTTTAATATTATTTATATGATACATCTTGTGGTAAACATGTTTTTGTATAGATATAGGTATGTTTGAAATAGATCACACTAGACCCCATTGTAGCATGCGTAAAACTGATGCTTTTTCTAGAGGTTTCTATTTTATTACATATATGTAATTTGAATTTCATAGTTTTTTCTATTATACTTGTAACACCCTGAAATTTATGAGAAATATATTTTTTATGTCTTATGCTATACGCAACATGAAAGGAATCTTTCACAACACACAATACTGACTTGGCCTGCATTACACGCAATCGCGACCTTCCTCGATAGCGTGTGTAGTACGCAATACCGGGCTTCACTAAACAATGATATATTATTATAGAATAGACGTTATGAATAGTATTAACTAAATTTTGAATTTTATAACATTATTATTCATCTTACACATTTTCTAGAACATGGTAAGAGAACAAAATAAATTTTTCGGGTAAAATAAGTATTTTTCAAAAAATGCAATTTTGCCGCCTTTTGATGGCGCACCCACATTAAATCTAGTTTTTGACATTTTTATAACTTCAATTTGACAAAATAAAATTCTTCTTTGGAATCATGATATAAAAATTTACTTCGGATAAATTTTTCATAATTTTCTTATAACTTTCATATTTTGATGAATAGTAAAAATACACTAATTTTTAATTAAAAACCACTTTTTTAATTGAGATAATTGATATGATTAAATTATAATATTGAATCGTTTTAAAGTATAAATAGAATATATTTTTACCATTTAATATAATATATGTCATTATCATTAATATCACATTGAATTAATAGGTAAAAACATTTCAATCTTTGGCAATGTTTTAAATTTTAAAACCCGTTTGCTTAACAATGGGATTAATTTTAAATTAATTACTCAAACTTATGTGTTTTGAATTTTGAAAAATGAAATTCATATTTGGAATCATTGGGTCTAAATTATATTAATAGGCTACTTTTTATTTTTGGGAATTATTAATAGTAACTACGGTAAATTTTATTTACCATAGTTAAAGGTAAATCAGGTAAATAAGGGTAAATATAAGATTATAAAATTACCCTAACACCTGAAAAAATCCTATTGGATGACTAAAAGTCAACCCATATCACATAAGGGTCCGATTAGATTCATTTAATAGACTTTTTTCTATGAAAATAATTTAATTATTATTAAAACCAAAGAAAGTGACAACATGTCACTTTCTTAAAGCTTATAAGTATAATAATTTTAATTTAGTGATAAACTTAATGAAACTTCAAACATAAATACTCTCCAGAAATCTAATACAATTATCTACATCATATGAATTTATTTATTATTTCTAGGGATTAAATAATTATTATTAATTATGACACAATAGTGATGTTGAAATTATTTTATTAATTAAAATATCAAATAAATGGTTTTAAAAATATTAAAATAAATATTATATGAACTATTAGATGTGATCCACTAATTTTATAGATACACATGACATTTTATGAATCTATTAAAGCTTTTATTTTGAACATTTCTTCTTTATATATTTTATTTAAATTCAAATAAATGAATAGCATCAAAATTGACACTATTGTTATTTTATAAAAATAACATATTATAAAATTGTTTAAAAATCACAAAAAATATTTAAAAATTATAAATTAAAATTTATATGATCTAAAATATTATAAATTTTAAAATTATGGAAAATTCACAACACATATGTAATTATTTATAATAATTTAAAATTTATAATATTATTACCACAAATAAAATTAAATTTATAAATAAGGATAAATCAAGTTGATAATGTTTAAAATAAATTCCTAACATGTATAAATTTTATTGTTTGATGATTTTACAACCCTATATGATCTAATATTTGGATATGAGTCATTTTGGAAGTTTTTAAGTGGGGTTGGGATTTAATATAAACTAATATTTCTTATATCTCCAAAGGTTCCCCCCTCATCTCTTATAAAAGGGCACCTCCTCCCTCTCCTCCTCACACCAATTTTAGCCTTAAATCTCAGCCAATACCTAACCATTTCACTTCCCCACTTCCCTAGAAACATCCTAGAGGTCCTGGTCTTCTTCAAAGACCAATTTTAGTGCCCTAAGAGGAGGTCTCAAAGAGGCGCTTCAAAGAAGAGGTAATGTCCGTTACAGATTATTTCAACTTTATTTCTTATTATACTTATTATTATTTAGTTGTTTAATTATTAAGTAATAACATCAGTATCACTCATATTCTGATATGTTATTATAAGTATGAAACAACCCTATTTCACCATCTATCCATCCTATGGAAAATGAAATCACCACGCGTGCGTACGTACAGAATACCATCTCCACGTCGTAGTGTAATCTATTTTCCACCACCACCTTACTTAGATGGGTATAATGGTGTAAATAATGGCTATATATGATTATTTGGAAGTGATATAGATTCTAAAATAGTATACATACACTCCAATACAATTGCACAATCATGGGAACGATATCATCGCTCGTGCATACGTATGGAATACCGTCTCCACGATGTGATGTGACTCGTTCTACCTGATCTTCATTGCATAATGATTATATAAATGAATTGAATGAATAAATATGATATATATTAAACTAATACCATTATTGAAATTATGTTTCTATAACCTAAACAGAGGAATAAGAATTTATTCGACAAAACACACATACGAACATAAAGCAATAAACACCCGAATAACAAGTAGCAATGAAATATTACTAATAAGAAGCTATGAATATGACAATATATGATATCATAAAAATAAATATGATTCTGGAATAATTCAATGAAATTATTTAAATCATTATATAGAAGGTTCAGACACTTACGAAGAAAATCGGACCTAAGGTAAGGGAAAATCTCACAATCTCATTTTTATTCGAGATTATTTATACTTCAGAATTTACTGGGGAATATTTATCATCCACATCCATGTTTCCTCAATATTTAATATTATTTTCATCCACCTACAATTTTTTAAATCCAATTTTACCCTTTGGTGAGTTTTTAGTAAAATATATGAAAGGAATCTTTTGTCGTTTTTCATACGAGGTACTTTTTGACTTTTCCGGCCAAAGTACGGGAAGAATGTTTTTTTAACTTATACGGCATGAATGGATTTTTAGAACATTATTTACATGAAGCTTCCTTTACAAGTTTTAAATTTTATTTTTAATCAACTTCTTTTAGTTCAAAATTATATGACATGTTAAGAAAGGAAAATGTTTTTGAAGTAGAAAGGATATTTTCCTCAAGAATGGAGTTCAAGTGTTTTATCAAAATGATTTTCCATATAAGATAATATAGGGTTCTATTTATATCCCTATTTTTACATTGATTTGATTATGTTATTATGGAATTATTTTTACGATATCCTTTTATGGATTATGTTATGATGACGTGATGTTTAAGAATCCCATTTTTATTACATGGGTTATGCTATGATGTATGGTTTATGATTTTGTGGCACACATAAGAATGGTATCATTATGGGATGGGTGTGACCTATATCTCACTAAAATTCATTGGGTAAAGATTTATATCTCATGAGATAGACATGGCTGGAACGGCAGGTTAAACCGATTCAGTGAAACAGGATTGAAACGAGGAATGAACTTGGTTTAGAAAAGGACTTTGTCCGCTAAGATAGTCTTGGCAATGTGTGTTGACTACTAAGAAATGATTTTCTATGATTATGTGTGTATTCCAAAAATATTCATGTTTTAAGTTATGATTATTGGAATTACATTTCACTTCTATGATTTATCCCATGTTATGATCTCTTTTGTCGGATAAGATTTTCAAAATGTTATGTTCTTATAAATATGATATGTTTGATATTTCTTTTGTTTACCCTTACTGAGAATTTGAGCTCACCCTTTTGTATGTTTTCTTTTCCCCTGGTCAAGAAGAAGGATATTAAGTAGGATATGCCAAAAAGGGACTCTAGATATGATGAAATAAATGGGAGACAATGTAGATGATTTATGAACTAGTTGTTTATGTTTCCCAGTTTCTAAAGACACTATACCTATACGGTCATTTCATGATTTTGTTATATGTTGTAATAATTATGATTCAATTTTGAAGTAATATCCATGTATATAAAGTATGGGTTGTTATAGTTGGTATCAGAGGAAAGGTATAGTCAACCTTTGGAAACTAGGATGTGAAAGCCTTAGTAAAAAAAACCTAAGGATATGTCTAAGCATAGAACACAATTTTAGTGTTTTAGAAATAGCCATGAACAACCTATGATAATACCTTAAGTGTGAAATTTTATTCTTGATTATGTGGTTTTCCTATTATAATTAGTGTTTTTCACACTATTCTTCTTGGTTTTAGTCAATGGATGGAACCCGAAGGAACCGTGTTAATGTGGAATGTGACGGGAAATGCAATGATTTTCCCCATGAGCAACCAAACATTATGGGATCTAGAATGAAAAATCTTTTAGCCATGCTCACACAATTTTCTCAAGCTATGAATCATGCAGGAATTCCAAACGAGCAAAGGAAGGAGCAACATTCTGTTGAATCCTTCATGAGGCAACATCCACCTTCATTCAGTGGGTTTTCTAATCCATTAGTGGCTGAACAATGGATTAGTACCACTGAAAAGATATTTTCAGTTCTTCAATGTTCTGAACATGATAAAGTCATCTTAGTAGTGTATCGTTTGGAAGGTGATGCTGATCAATGGTGAAATTTTATTAAGAATATGAGGCAAAGGGATGAAATTGAGTCCATGGAATGAGACGAGTTGAAGAACTTATTTTTCAATAAGTATTTCTCTCATATTCTTTTAATAAATATGGAGAAGGAGTTTCTTGAATTGAAGCAAAAAGATGATGATTCTATTGGTACCTACGAAGCAAATTTTAAAAGACTTGCAAGGTACACTTCCAGAATTATTATCCAACCTAAGAGTAAGATCGATCGATTATTTAGTGGCTTAAAACCAAGTCTTCGAATGACGTTAGCCATAAGGGACTTCAATAGCTATGAGGGAATTGTTCGATGTGATCTCAAGGTTAAGATGGAGATTGGTGTAACCCATCAATCACATGGGTTTGATAAGAAGAGGAAAATTGAATTAAAAGGAAAATCTAAAGACCACACTAAAAATAATATGAGTTTTACCTTATGGTCAAAGTGTGGAAAGAAACATGGAGGAAATTGTCTTAAGGGGACAAGAAAATGTTATAAGTGTGGAATATAAGGTCATCGGGCAATTTAATGTCGAAATAATGGGAAGAAGATGTCTAATGATGCAAATAAAGGAAGGTATACACAGAATGAACATACTACACTTCAATGTTTCCAGTGCAAGGAGATGGGACATTATGAAAATAAATGCCCAAATCCAAGGGTTGATGATGATGATGATTGACGTCAAAAAACTCTTAATTCCAAAGACAAAGGAAAGTCACATGCCATTACTATCGGTGATGTGGAGTACGACAACAAAGTGGTGAGAGGTACACTTACCATCCACTCTAAATTAGAAAATGTTTTATTTGATTCGGGATCCACCCACTCTTTTATTTCTGAATAATTGTCTAAGGGTATCGCCGTATTACCTCAACAATTAGATGTTGAGTTGGCTGTGACAACACCTAATGGCACAATGGTCACATCAAAAGTTTACAATTCTTCTCCGATTGAAGTTTGTGGGAGAGTGATTCCTGAAAATCTTGTGATCCTTCCTATAGTGAAATTTGATGTGATTCTTGGCATGGATTGTCTTTCTTTAAATGGAGCTCATATCAATTTCCAAAGAAGGGAAGTCACATTTCATATTCCAGATCAATCTATGATCGTCTATCGATGCAAGTATGAACATAACCTTCCAGTGGAAATTTCTTCCATCTTATGGGTCTTGATTCCACTAAATGAAGGTTATTTATCTCAAATGATTGGAGAGAAACTCACAATTAATAATATGCCCATTGTACAGGAATTTGATGATGTCTTTCTGGAGGAATTTCTTGGTCTTCCACCAAATCGTGAAGTTGAGTTTTCAATAGAACTCGTACCGAGGGCTTTTCCTATTTCAAAGACACCTTATAGAATGGACCCAATTGAGTTGCAGGAATTGAATAAGAAACTACAAGAGAATCTTGATAAAGGATTCATAAGCCCTAATCCGTCACCTTGGGGAGCACATGTTCTGTTTGTTAAGAAGAAAGATGGATCAATGAGACTCTGCATTGATTATCGAGAACTTAACAAGATCACTATAAAGAAACAATATCATCTCCCATGCATTGATGACCTATTTGACCAACTATGAGGTGCTCAATAATTTTCCAAGATTGATCTTCGTTCAGGGTATCATTAATTAAGGGTCGAAAGGGAGGATATACCAAAGACGGCTTTTCGTACAAAGTATTGACACTATGAATTTATAGTGATGCCATTTAGTCTTACTAATGCCCGTACTATCTTCATGGATCTTATGAATAGAGTCTTTAGAGACTATCTTGATCAGTTTGTGGTAGTCTTTATATATGATATTCTTTTCTATTCAAAGAGAAAGGAATAACATGAATATCACTTGATAATTGTATTAAAGACCCTAAGAAAGGAGAATCTTTAGGCCAAATTTAACAAGTGTGAATTTTGGCTTCAAAAAGTTGAATTTTTGGGTCACATAATCTCAAAAGAGGGGATATATGTGTATCCAACAAAAGCAGAGGTTATCAAAAGATGGTCGAGAACAACAACAGTAAATGAGATCCGATGTTTTCTCGATTTGGATGGATATTACCGACGTTTTGTGAAATATTTTTCAAGGTTATCTAACCCACTCACCAAGTTGACTCGGAAAGAAGTTATGTTTATTTGGATGGAGGAATGTGAAGAGAATTTCAAAGATCTAAAAAGAAGGTTAGCCAGTGCACCTATGCTCACACTACCTTGTAGTGGAGAAAGGTTTATGATCTACAGTGATGCATCCAAGAATGGATTGGGGTGTGTTCTCATGTAAAATGATATGGTGATAAATTATGCCACAAAACAGTTGAAAATCCATGAGCAAAATTACCCAACTCATGATTTGGAGTTAGTTGCGGTAATCTTTGCATTAAAGATTTGGAGGCATTACCTTTATGGTGAAAGGTGTGATATTTATACTGATCATGAAAGTTTAAAGTATATTTTCACACAAAAGGATCTGAATATGCATCAAAGAAGATGGTTAGAGATGATTAAGGATTACGACTGCTCAATTCATTACCACCCTGGGAAAGAAAACAAGATAGAAGACGCATTAAGTCGACAAGACCATGTTAGATTATCCATGATGAGGATCACAAAAGATCCAATATTTATAGATTTACAAAGGATGGATCTTGGAATTATAATGGAAAGGGAAAAATCTTATCTTTATCAAATGAATGTTCAACCATTTATACACGTGAAGATTAAAGAGGCACCGAAAGAAGATGTAGAGTTACCAAAAAAGGTGAGAAATGTTCCTGAATTCAACCTTGATTGTGATGGGATAATAAGGTTCAGGAATCAGGGTTATGTTCCTCCCATCCTAGAATTAAAGAAGGAGCTACTAGATGAGGCTCACAGTTCTTCATTTTCTATTCATCTTGGAAGTACAAAGATGTATAGGGACCTGAAAGAGTACTTCTGGTGGGATGGCATGAAAAGAGATGTTGCTGAATATGTCTCTTAATGATTGGTTTTTCAGCAAGTTAAAGCTAAGAGACAAAAGTATAAGGGGATGTTACAACCATTACCCATACCATAATGGAAATGGGAAAACATCACTATGGACTTTGTCACTGGACTTCCTAAAACATCCAAAGACAATAATGCTATCTGGGTTATAGTTGATCGTCTTACGAAGTCAGCACACTTCATTGCTATTAGAGAAGTTTTTTCTCTTGATCAACTTGCCAGGATATATGTAAAAGAAGTGGTAAGATTGCATGGAGTACCAATTTCCATTATATCTGATCGGGATCCGAGGTTTACCTCAAAATTCTGGTGAAGGTTTTAGCATGCTCTGGATACAGAGTTGAGTTTCAGCACTACTTACAATCCTCAAAAAGACGGTCAGTCTGAGAGGAAAATTCAAACTCTAGAAGACATGTTGAGAGCTTTCTCTATGGATTTCAAAGGTGGTTGGGATCAACACCTATCTTTGGTGGAATTTTCTTATAATAATAGCTTTCACTCAAGTATTCAGATGGCACCTTATTAAGCCCTCTATGGAAAGAAATGCATAACTCCAACTTGCTAGGATGAAGTTGGGGAAAGAAATCTATAAGGACCTGATATTGTTGATGAGATGGCAGAAAAGGTTAGATCTATTCAACAACACATAAGAGCAGCTTAGAGTCGACAGAAAAGTTATGCCGACAACCGAAGAAAAGACCTAGAGTTTTAAGTGGGTGATAAAGTGTTCTTACGAATATCTCCCTGGAAGAGGGTCATGAGATTTGGAAAGAAGGGAAAGTTGAGCCCTAGATATATCGGTTCTTTTGAAATTATGGATCGTGTTGGGAAGGTAGCTTACCGATTGGAGCTTCCACCGAATCTATCTCAAGTTCATGATGTGTTCCATGTATCTCTCTGGAGAAAGTACATACCTGATCCTTCACATGTACTCAGCGCAGAAGTTGTACCGCTGGAGCAAGATCTTTATTATAAAGAACAGCCGATAGAGATTCTGGATCGTAGCAAAAAAGTCCTACAGAACAAGACCACTCGATTGGTGAAAGTTTTATGGAGGAACCACCAATTAGAGTAAGCTACATGGGAACTTGATTATAAGATGAGGGAGAGGTATCCTCATCTGTTTGTAATGAAGTGAAAAATTTCGAGAGCGAAATTCATTTTAAGGGGGGTAAAATGTAACACCCGTAGCTTTTATGAGAAATATATATATATATATATTTCCTATGTATTATTCTATACTCAACACCAAAGGAATCTTTCACAACACACAATACTGACTTGGCTTGCATTATACGCAATATCGACCTTCCTCGATAGCGTGTGTAGTACACAATACCGGGTTTCACTAAACAATGATATATTATTATGGACTAGCCATTATGAATAGTATTAACTACATTTTAAATTTTATAAAATTATTATTCATCTTACACATTTTCTAGAACATGGTAAGAGAACAAAATAAATTTTTCTGGTAAAATAAGTATTTTTCAAAAAATGTAGTTTTGTCGCTTTTTGATGGCGCACCCACATTAAATCTAGTTTTAACATGTTTATAAGTTCAATTTGACAAAATAAAGTTATTCTTTGGAACCAGGATATAAAAATTTACTTTGGATAAATTTTTGATATTTTTCTGATAATTTCATATTTTGATGAATAGTAAAAATACGCTAATTTTTAATTAAAAACAACTTTTTTAATTGAGATAATTTATATAGTTAAATTATAATATTGAATGGTTTTAAAGTATAAATAGAATATATTTTCACCATTTAATATAATATATGTCATTAGCATTAATTTCACATTGAATTCATAGGTAAAAACATTTCAATCTTTGGCAATGTTTTAACTTTTGAAACCCGTTTTCTTAACAACGAGATTAATTTTAAATTAATTACTGCAAATTATGTGTTTTGAATTTTAAAAAATGGATTCCATATTTGGAATCAGTGAGTCCAAATTATGTTAATAGGCTACTTTTTATTTTTGGGCATTATGAATAATAACTATGGTAAATTTTATTTAACATAGTTAAAGGTAAATCGGGTAATTAAGGGTAAATATAAGATTATAAAATTACCTTAACACCTGCCAAAATCCTATTTGATGACTAAACGTATACCCATATCACCTAAGGGTTGGATTAGATTCATTTAATGGACTTTTTTCCATGAAAATAATTTAATTATTATTAAAACCAAAGAAAGTGACAACATGTCACTTTCTTAAATCTTAGAAGTATAATAATTTTAATTTATTGATAAAATTAATGAAACTTCGAAAATAAATAGTATCCAAAGTGATAATACAATTATCTACATCATATAAATTTATTTAGAATTTTTAGGGATTAAATAATTATCATTAATTATGACACAATAGTAATGTTGAGATTATTTTATTAATTAAAATATCAAATAAATGGTTTTAAAAATATTAAAATAAATATTATATGAACTATTTGATGTTCTCCACTAATTTTATAGATACAGATGACATTTTATGAATCTATTAAAGCTTTTAGTTTGAACATATCTTCTGTATATATTTTATTTAATTTGAAATAAATGAATAGTGTCAAAATTGACAGTATTGTTATTTTATAAAAATAACATATTATAAAATTGTTTAAAAATCACAAAAATATTTAAAAATTATAAATTAAAATTTATATGGTCGAAAATTTCATAAAGTGTCAAATTATGGAAAAATCACAACAAATATGCAATTATTTATAATAATTTAAAATTTAGAATATTATTACCACAAATAAAATTAAATTGATAAATATGGATAAATCAAGTTGATAATGTTTAAAATAAAATACTAACATTTCTAAATTTTATTGGTTGATGATATTACAACCCTATATCATCTAATATTCTCATATGAGTCATTTTGTATGTTTTTAGGTGAGGTTGGGATTTAATATAAACTAATATTTCTTATATTTCCAAAGGTGCCCCTCTCCTCCCTTATAAAAGGGAACCTCCTCCCTCTCCTCCTCACACAAATTTGAGCCTTAAAGCTCGTCCAATACCTGCCCATTTCACTTTCCCACTTCCAAATAAACATCCTAGAGGTCCTGGTCTTTTTCAAAGACCAATTTTAGTGCCCTAAGAGGAGGTCTCAAAGAGGCGCTTCAAAGAAGAGGTAATGTCTGTTACCGATTCTTTCAACATTATTTATTCTTCTACATATTCTTCTTTAGTTGTTTCATTATGAAGTAATAACATCAGTATCACTCATATGATTATATGTTATTATAATTATAAAAAAACCCTATTTCAGCATCTATCCATCCTACGGAAAACAAAATCACCGCGCGTGCGTACATACGTAATACCGTCTCCACGCTGTGGTGTAATATATTTTCCACCACCACCTTACTTGGATAGGTATAATGGTGTAAATAATGACTATATATGATTATTGTAAAGTTATATTGATTCTGAAATAGTATAAATACACTCCAATACAATTCCACAATCATGGGAACGATATCATCGCTTGTGTATACGTACGGAATACCGTCTCCACGATGTGATGCAACTCATTCTACATGATCTTCATTTCATAATTATTATATAAATGAATTTAATGAATAAATATGATATATATTACACTAATACCATTCGGGAAATGAGGTGTCTATAACCTAAAACGAGGAATAAGAATTTATTTGACAAAACACACATACGAACATAAAGCAATAAACACCCGAATAACAAGTAGCAATGAAATATTACTAATAAGAAGCTAATAATATGACCATATATGATATCATAAAAATAGGTATGATTATTGAATAAGTCAATGACATTATTTAAATCATTATACAGGAGGTTCAGACACTTACGTAGCAAATCGGACCTAAGGTAAGGGAAAATCTCACAATCTCATTTTTATTCGAGATTGTTTATACTTTAGAATTTACTGGGGAATATTTATCATCCACATCCATGTTTCCTTAATATTTAATATTATTTCCATCCACCTACAATTTTTTAAATCCAATTTTACCTTTCGGTGAGTTTTTAGTAAAAGATATGAAAGGAATATTTTGTCGTTTTTTGTACGAGGTACTTTTTGACTTTTCCAGCCAAAGTACGAGAAGAATGTTTTTTTAACTTATACGACATGAATGGATTTATAGAACATTATTTCCATGAAACTTACTTTACAAGTTTTCAATTTTATTTTTAATAAACTTATTTTAGTTCAAAATGACATGACATGTTAAGAAATGAAAATGTTTTTAAAGTAGAAAGGATATTTTCCTCAATAATGGCGTTCAAGTGTTTTATCAAAATTATTTTCCATATAAGATAATATAGGGTTCTATTTGTTTCCCTATTTTTACATTGATTTGATTATGTTATGATGGAATTATTTTTATGATATCCTTTTATGGATTATGTTATGATGACATGATGTTTAAGAATCCCATTTTTATTACATGGGTTATGCTATGATGTATGGTTTATGATTTTGTGGCACACATAAGAATGGTATCATTATGAGATGGGTGGGAACTATATATCCCTCTAATTAATTGGGTAAATATTTATATCTCATGAGATAGAAATGGATGGAATGGTAGGTTAAACCGATTCAGTGAAACAGGACTGCAACGAGGAGTGGACTCGGTTCAGAAAAGGACTTTATCTGCTAATATAGTCTTGACAATGAGTTTTGACTACTAAGAAATTATTTTCTATGATTATGTGTGTATGACACAAATCTTCATGTTTTATGTTATTATTATTGGAAATACATTTCACTTCTATGATTTATCCCATGTTATGATCTCTTTTGCGGGACAAGATTTTCAAAATGTTATGTTATTATAAATATGATATGTTTGATATTTATTTTGTTTACCCTTACTAAGCATTTGAGCTCACCCTTTTGTATGTTTTCTTTTCCCCAGGTCAGGAAGAAGGATATTAAGTAGGTTATGCCAAAAAGGGACTCTAGATATGATGAGATAAATGGGAGACAACGTAGATGATTTATGAATCAGTTGTTTATGGTTCCAAGTATCTAAAGACACTATACCTATATGGTCCTTTCATGGTTTTGTTATATGTTGTAATAATTATGCTTCAATTTTGAAGTAATAACCATGTATGTAAAGTATGGGTCAATATAATACTAAATCCCATAGGTTCACACATTTAGTCCTTTGGATAACTATTAATTTTTGGAAGAATTTGTTTTTTTAAATGTAGAGAGTTTGATGAAACCATTTTGAAAAGGAGTTATGGATGGGTTCATAAAGGGTCGTGGCATTTTTCATGAAGTCCTTATGGATTTTTTTGAAGTTTGGAGATTTTTAGATGTAGTATAAAATAATATGTATATAATGTATATAAATTAATTATACTTTTGTTCCAATGTGTTCTTAATATCGAGCTTGAGAGTATGTTTCGCCAAATAAATTACAGGTAGAGGGCATGCATCTGCCACCTCACAAGAAGAGTGGTTGTATCTTCCAGCTCATTTCCACAAGGTTTATTTTAGTTACCAATCCATTATGAATTTATTTATTATTTCCTTCATTTTCATTTAATTTTTTGAATGGATTCCTCTGACAGGACGTAACGTACGCACCCAATACTTGTATATAGCCAACATGTTTCAGCAAATAGAGAGCATTGAAATTGGATAAATAAAGGGATTTTATCCCACCTATTGTTAGTGGTGAATGATCATTAGTTTCACGTAATTATTTTTGAAGATATCATCCTTCACATA
Source organism: Viscum album (assembly GCA_963277665.1). Taxonomy (NCBI): domain Eukaryota; kingdom Viridiplantae; phylum Streptophyta; class Magnoliopsida; order Santalales; family Viscaceae; genus Viscum; species Viscum album. Next base: position 190,474,746 of record OY728147.1, read on the forward strand.
GCATCATTTATCATATACAGAGAAAATGTTGGTACCCCTCTCAATGTATAAGAATACTCTTGATATGATCGTGGATCCAATGACCAATATAATACCACAGACGTAAGGTAATTTTATTAAACTACTTTAGTGATATATATAATTAATTATCATTTTAAAGTAAATTATGGAGGAAATTTATTGTTATACACTTGCACATATTTTTACGGTCATCACAGTTCATATAAATTTTGAATATGTCTAGGGTATATCATACAAATATCGGTTTTATTTCACTATCATGTTCATAATATGAATTCCAAAAAACCGTTAATAATAAAAATTATCTCACCTAGGTTGTTTAGTAAATGTATATTCCTTACATTATATCATAGGCAGCCCTAATAACTTGATTTCTAACTAGTCTCCCTTGATACATCACACACTCAGTTCATTTAATTCAGTTTTTTATGAAACCAACGTAATCCTTACCATTTCCTAACTCCAAACTGTATCCTAACTCTTATCTATAACTATAGTACATGTTTCTCATGACCCATCCTCACCTATAACCCCACTTGGGCTTAAAATTAATGTGAGAGTGACCCTAGAATCCTACATACAATAGGTTATGGGTTAGTAACTAACACCGATGGTATCAAACATACAAATAAGTGAAATCACCCTCATAATCCCATGAACATATAAGTATAACAACCAATAAACTCTATAATATAAAATAAAATCAATATACTAAATTGAATAAAAATATTACATAATAAAAAATCTTTAAAATAAAACAGCACAAATAAATTCATTTAGAACAGATGATGATAGTAGCTCGAAGTCTCAAGCTAGTAAGGTATAGCTCAGTTATTGAATCCCTCTTAAAACCCCGAAAAAAAGTATATATAGGGGTGATCATACAAGTATAATCAGTGTTATCCTATCAACTACATATAATATAAATGTAGAAAAATTATATTTATGCCTCAATAAATAAGAAATACAACCAAAATTCTCTTATATCAGGTCATATTATACCCAACCTCACCATGGATCACTCTCCCAATATCAAATTCAATTATAATAACATAATATCAAAATAATATTTCGAAAAGTATTAGAAAAATTATGTTAGTTTCAATTTCCATTCTATTTAAATTGAAGGAGAGTTTAGCAGAATATAGGTGGTTATTGGATGTGTGGCTAGTGTTTGTTAAAAATATAATAGAAGTAATGTTATTTAGAATGGATACTTCCAATGGATATGAGAATAATGTGTAAGGGTTATGTGTGATGCTCATTAGAGGGTGTCAAGTGGATCTTATACTAAGATCATCTGAGAAGACTTTTTGAAAATGGATGAAGTATAAATTTCTTTACTGTTAGGTGATGTTTATGATAAAGAATTAAATAGTGTATTGGTGGTCACCTAAGTTATATGCATGGTTTTCCTTGAAATATGGTTGTTAGTGTTACTGAATGACTGAATGAGATCCACTATAAATATGGTGTGGGACCACCATTACACTTATATAAAAAACAAAAAATTGGATCTAACTCTTCATATATTAAAATTTTTGATTGAGAATTGTTTTCATTGTATATTTAGTGTAATGAAAAGTTTTTCTATGTTCTCTCATGGATGTATAAATTGTGAACCATATAAACTGTGCATGTTCTTCTTTTCTTCCATTTACTTTCCCTATTTTGTGATATGTGAGTTTAAATAGAGTATGTTCTAGGATCAACATAATGTGATGATTAAGGTGATTTCACATCCTATCTTCTAAAAACAAAGATCATTAGGGAGAATCTCTTCTGGAGGATCTATTTTACACTATACCAAGGTCTTCTGGGGGTTTAACTTCTATGAAATAGAATTTCGTGCGAGTCACTTCTCCTAATTAGAGGTATCCAAGCTTGTGGTTCTTTTCTCACTCTAATTATTCTCAATGTTAGTCTTATGTAATCCTCACTCTTTTACTGACACTATTTTTCTTCTATTGATATTTTACTATTAGTATAAGGAATGAAATAGGAAAAAGGTAATGTTTTGGTTGATAAGTGAAAAAATAGGCTTTGTCTTATGGATGATATAGAGGGAATATTATATCATCCAAGAATACCTACAACTTCTATTGAATAGATTCAATAGATAATTTATGTGTAAAGATAATTGGAAAAGGTTAGATAATGAAGTGCTTGGTTTGGTGAGGATTTCACCGGTCCAAAATATTGAATTTAATATTTAAGAGAATAAAACAACATCATAGTTAGTGGTAGTACTACCGTATATGTAATAGAATCCTATAACACTTAACAAAGAGTTCTTGATGTGGTATTCTATTAGAATGAGGCTATCTGAAGGTGGGTTGTAAAGGAATCATGTGAATGACTTCAACATGATTCATATCCATATCAAATCAGTGAGTTTAACATTCATGGATGATTTTATAAAAATTATTATATTATCATCATTGTTGGAGTGATGGGATTAAAAAGTAAAAATAGTTAGCATATCCTGTATAATGACCATCTTTTTATTTTAGGATGTCTAGATTTTAATTCTTAATGAATAAATCCATATGAGAGAGGTTCGTGAATATTTTACTAATAATTTTAATGCTAAAAGGGGGTTATCTCCTAAAAAGAGAGTCTTGAAAAATAAATTTGAAGATAAGTTTCATGTCATAAGCTGAGGTAAGTCAAATTTACTTAGTATTATATTTTGGATTTATAGTAAACATGGGAATCTCAAAAAGGTTTTCAAAATTCACAAGGATGTAACTATAAGGACATATTTTAAAAGTAAAAATTATTTGAGTACATTAGATGGAAGTTAAAAATTACTACCAAATGTTAATGTTAAGGTGGAATTAGGGGTTGTTGATTCATTTGAATCTTTCTAATCAATTAAAATTAAGGATTAATAATCAATTATATATCTAAAATATTCATCAAGGTGCACTTGGTGAATGATTAATCATTTTAAGTTTTGGGAAAAGGTTATGTTAATGTCATGATATAGAATAACGATGTCCTGGTACTCAAAGAAGTAAAACATTTCACTAGGATATAGAAGAACCAAATTTATATTAGTCAGTTAGATGAGACATGATACTATGTCCTAGATCGGATCACTCTACAAAGAGTATCTGGACTGATCGCCACATGGCCTCAAGAGCACCTCCTCATACGCCAAAGTCATCTGACTAGCAGTGAGTATCCAATGGTGGTACATTTGGGAGACTATTCCCTCATGATTATAGTGTCACAATGTTATAAGAGATAATAAATATTATAAGAAATAAAATTAACTGAGTTGTAGAAGATAATAATGTCTGACAATTAATAACAATTGAATAATATCGGAAACAACAAATATAAAACCATGAATTTACTTGTGATGTATTAATATACAGGAAGAAACCATATAGTAGGAAATACTAGAAACTATACACAACAAAAAGAACAAAATACCAAAAGCTATCTACATGAGAATCTTGATATCTGTCTCAGTCCTATGCTCTTACATTCCCATGTCAAATAATAGCAACACAAAAATAAACCAATATCTTGAACCTGAAATTGTGAGATCTATCTAGGTACGAAACAATGGCTCAAATACAGTGTGAGATAAAATCAGTTTTTCCACCAAATATGTCTAATGATATTATGTTTTTGAATATACAATAAATTAGTGTGCATGTATAATAATTAATTCAATGAAAATATTAATATAAATGAGTAAAATTTGGGTTCGTCAAAGGGCACTCGATTAACTATACCTGCTTTGGCCTAAGCCGATATATCTCTGATGATGTGTCACCATGTGTATAATTATAATATTTATATAACCATGTATGTATATATATATATATATTCACTATATAGATAATAACATAAATAGACATATATGTAGATACATAGTACTATCCAAGACTCAAGTCATAACTCAATCATTCATGCATAATCAAATGATTCATTTAATTAAATAAGGAATCAACCAAAACATCCCAACCAGGGGACATAAAAAAAGTAATAATAGTATAAAATTCATATAGATTATAGGGTGAACCCATTATATCCATGTATAAGGGTGAGAAAGTGTGTGATCTAATCAAATTTGTCCTAAAATCCCATACATAGTATTCCTACTTGGTAATCAATGTATCGCTTAAGGAATAACGTAAATCATTTAACCAGTCAGACTGTATGAGGTGATTTGTATAAATAACCTAGGTATCACTCGATAGTTTATTAAAATTTATTTTACCAATGAACCTATCCAAGGTGCTCAACATAAGTAAAACAGGTATCATCCATGGATTAACATAATTCATTTAACCTCTGATCACATCCAATGTTTTCCACATAGAGAGATCAAGTGTCTCTCCTAGTACATGTAATATATATCATCTTATGGTACCATCCAAGTAGTTTCTCATGATAAACCCCAATATCACTCAAGTAGTATATAATTCATTCATCCTATGATCCCATATAAGGAATTACTTAGAGGGAACCCAACTATCACTCTAGAATTAACTTTATTTATTTAACCTATGAGCCCATCCAATGCATTCAATAAAAATGAAACCAAGTATAACTCAAAAACTAATAAAATTTATCTAACCAATTTAAATTTAATAAATTAAAAAAATCAAGGTTAGTAATTATTCTATGTCACAACTCAAGCATAAATTATAAAGAGACCATGAACATAAGAATTCCTTCTCTCAAATCAAGTACACAATTTATGCCATTCCTTTTATATGTATTTAAGAATTCCCTCTGAAGGTCCATGTAATTCATCATCTCAATTAACATCATTTTATTTCCCATTTTTATAAAATAAGATATAACACATCATGGGTGACTTTATTATAAAATGGAAGCAAGACTATCATACCAAATCCATTTAATTTAGACTATTCATTATCCACAAGGGGAGTAGTTCAACATACATAAAAATTGAATTAAATCATACTACGAGATTTATAATTATAGTAATTTACACTAACAAACAACAAGGGTGGTCTAGTTTCCTACAAAAGAAATAAAATTCTTGGAACATAATTGATACACCACAAAGGGGTGGATTGAGTTTAGGTGAACAACATGTAATGGGGTAATTAATTACATAATGACTTTTTTATCAAAGTTATTTGTTCCACATAAATATTTTCATACTTGAAACGAGAAACATATAGAAAATATAGCATACAAAATAATGAATTATATTATAAAATAATGATAATTTAAGGTATATTCTATATACCAACTACCTATTTCTTAGGATGCTTCACTCATCCATTATCAAGCTTTGATTCACGCTGGTTTGATAAAATTTGAAGAAATAGAAAAATGAAATGAAAATAGGGTGTATTTTTGGCATGTATTTAGAATTTTATATGGAAAGATAAACCAAGATATGAGGAAGGATTAATTTTATACTCACTTAATGGATTCCAATGTGAAATATGATGAGAAATTCCAAGCTTAGATAAAGGAGAAATATGGAATCCTATGAGGAGGAGAGGGAGATTGAGCATCCTCTTATGAATGGATGAAATGAGGAAGTAAAGAGGAAGATTTTAGGTGAAATAATTTAGGGGGAAAAGGGTAATTTCATAAATTTAAATTAAGTTCACAATTTGGCCACACTTTTTGGCCAAATTTTGTGTCAACCATGAATCTCCACTTCCTAAATGGCACAAACTATGTAGGTTAGCCACATGGTTTCATAAAACCATACATATCTCATGATCCACTCTTCTAACCCTATATAAAACCTTGTATGGTTACCTGTATAATAGTTCATGGTTTCAACAAATGATGTACCTGTATAAATATTCCATATAGTTTTGGCCGCACAGTTAGTATGAACCATGTACCCTTGTCTGTTTCTCCAAAAACTATGTTTTCATAACCCAAATATCTCGAAACACATCCAAAAAATAAAGACAGATATTGAACCTTAAATAACATTTAAAAAAACCTTTATTTTTTCAAACTCTCTTATTTTTATTCCAATTCTTATTTTAATATTATGCATTCCACCAAATCGAAATGTTCAAATTCCTTTAGAAATTTCAACCGATCCAAAACATGGGATTATAAAACCTTCCCACCATAGAAATTATCATCCCCAAGAATCCTTTGGGAACAAAAAAGCATCCCACTACTCACTTGGGTTTATTAATTCCTACTTAAATGACTACATTGTGTGTTAAATTCCAAATGACCCTGTATGCCTCTCTTCTAAGAATATAGTATATAAACTGTTAAACCGAAACCTCAAGATGATGGTTACCGATGGCTATTTATGTCAAGATATGATTACAATATCATATCCTTAACCAAATATCACATGGATCTCCCCACCATGGGTTATATCTTGAATGGAGAAGTCCGATTCATGGTATTCCCATAGTTGGAATTGCTTATAGAAACACAAACCTTGAGTTTTAATGATGCTTCTAGAAATATTCTAAACTTATGACACCCAGTCACATATTCAAACTTTGATCATGGACCTTAATTTTATTTCAATGGTTGAATCCAATTTGACCACATAATAACTATTTGTTTTATATTTTCTTTGAAAACCCCTGGAGGACTCTTACACTACACTCACCTCATCCCAACGACATGCATGACATGGTTCCTTACTGAATACCTATGACTATAAAGGGGAAGAAATTTGGACCAATATAGACTAAATGTCTCTAAAAATGACAAGATTTATAATTTTACACACCTAAAACTCATTCCCAATACCTCTTATCTATATAAGCTCAATATTATTTCAATAAAACTCTCTAAAACATGAAATAGGCTTCAAGTGACATCGCAGAAAAAACTAATCATTTTGATTATCATGCCTCATCATAGACAAAGGTGTATACCCAATCTAGAAACATTGAATAATCACACTCAAAATACATCATTATATCCTAAACATAAGTCTGGGGTAACCTCAGACTCAACTACTAGATTCCAATGAGCTTATCTAAGGTAGTCGATACTTTGACGTTTTCAAGTAGGATATTAGTACGTTGCAGAAAATTCCACAAATAAAAACATTGTCTGAGCCTATAACAGGTATATCACCTTGAGATCATGTTAGAGAGTCGAATGGAATCAATGAATCCATCCTAGGTTTTCATGAATGGGAATCATAGTATCACTCAGGATAGTCCACTCCTCTCTGATTATCCATGCTCCCACAAAGCACTCTCAAGATTCTATTTATAGATCCTTCAAATAAATTAATTTATTTCTTTATCTTGGAATATAACCAATGATATATTAGTGTACTTGGGATGATTGAAAGATATGGGAAATGATCATCTCTAAAAAAAATTACACTAAGAAGATATAAATAATTTGATATAACTCATGAAACACTCCCATTATATCCAAGAAGAAGTTCCTGACATGGTTTCCAACCAACCTTATCCAACTACACATAAGAATGAATAATCTAACCAAAATTGGATGAATTTCATTTAAAAGGGTTTAGATACACCTTCCTATGAATCTTTATTAATTAAACACGATTTCCCCATTACCAAGGAATTCATTTATTGTTTCAAAACCCCCCACCATTTTCCAACCTTGACTCATTGTGTTCTCTAATGGTTTCTCACACAACCAAATATTTCATCATTGTGTTTCCTTTCAAAAACAAACACACCTTAGAAGTATTACATTCTCTTAGTCACTTGTATAATATGATCCTAAATATAGCATCCACAATTTATCCAACGCATAATTAGGTATTTATCTTGATCACCACCTCAAGGGATAGAAACACAAACATAATATACTCACATGCTCTCATAATCTATTATGAACATTTCTAATGGTATTTTTTGGTTATTATCTCTAAATGTGGAAGAAAACTATAAACCCATTTTATATTACACTCCCCACTATAAGAGTGTTATAGTCATTATTTCTAAGAATCAATCCCCATCACACAACACATGCTCTATCAACACTTAATATGGTTCATGTACAGTAAAACAACACCTTTAGAAAGTGTTAGTTAAAAAAGCGAGGAAAACTATCCACTTAAAAGCATGCTAGATAAAATTTACTTTGGACATCCATGTGATGCTCTCCTGACGTGCTAACGCATGTCATTGTCATTAAGCATATTAGGCCATACTAAACTGGTTGGTTGTGTTATACACCTATTCATTTTGTAACATCATCCCAATAATTGGGATGAGTCATATTTACTTTAATGCCTAGGTTACTCTACTATGTAAATTCCTTGAGAACATAACATAACAACTTAAGGCCTTAAATTTTTTCTCCCAAATCATCTAGTTTTCTATAACATTTTTCAATTAGATAGTTACTACATGCATCAATGCATACAACCCTAAAATTTTCATCATCATTACAACACATCATTTAAATTATCCAAAGGCCTATCGATCCTATGTATCCAAGTATCCAATAGTCTGTAAAAAATAACTATCCCAGAGAAAAAAATCCTTTATGACTATTAATTTAGGGGATGAACTCTTGAGTTGTCCATCACAGAAGAAGAATAAAGGTCACATGACCTACAAAGAGACCAACCATGACCTAGGCATGTCTAACCCACTAAAGTGGACATTTCATGATTCTCACATCCTTAATAAGGTTCAATTTACCAAAAAAAAACACACCATACACGAGGGGTCTTTCCGAAAAAAATATTCCTAACAAATTCAATTGACACTTAGATGATGCATATCATCATGAAATCTACACAATCATTTTCTGATTCTAATTTACTTTGAGCATTCTACCTCAAATGGGATATCCCATTACTTAAAAATTAAGCATCAAACCTATAACTAGGATAAATGAATAATTTCACTATTTCCTACCACCTATCCATTAGATTCTTTGCCTCCTAATAATAATTCATAGAATCCTACGATAATGTTCATGTTTCCATTCTAAGTAAAATATTAGGGAAAGACTTAAAACACTCTTATATGAGGGTCAAAACTAATAACACCACATTAAGGTTTAATATAGTCCATTAGAATAATTTACATTTGATTCTTAAAAATTTCAAAGTCTTGGTTTTAAGGAAATAAAGTATATTTGTAATGAAAATGTGATTGGTAATTTATTTAGCTAATTCCAAAAGGCAAAATAGACTAGTTATATCAAAATTCTTTTCAAACATGATTTATTTACCTAACATCCATCCATAATTAAAACTTTTATCATATAAATTTCTTTCAACCATTTTATTTATCCATAAATATCCTCATATATGGATTAGTTAAAGAATATTTCAATTCTAAGCTAAAGTGGATAAAATCATTAAGGTTTTAATTGGAAGTTTATTTAAAGTAAACCTCATAATTAAAAAGAAAAAAAGAAAATAAAAGGTATATTACCATTTTAAAGGGAACTAGTTTAATTTGATTCTACCATACATTTATACATAACATCATATAACTGGTTGTCAACACTTTAAATAACTACCCAATTTTTTGTAAGCATACCCACATGGGGTTAAACACTAAGTAATATCAAAATATACAAAACCTACAACGGTCGCATTAATCCTAAATAGGTCTTTCTAAAATAACCCTAATAATATTTGATTTATAAAAGGTTACTTACAACCTTAGGGGGGTTATCTCATAAACAACACGACCCAACTGGCCTACTTGGGTCTAGTTGTGCCTTTGGAATTTATTCATATGGTTCATTGTTCCCAAATCATAGACATATAATCCTTTATAAAGGAAACCATTTCCTATAAGTATTTCAATTTAGCACATACCATAGTTAAGTTCCATTAAAATTACTTATATATAATGGAGCTTTCCCTTATATGTTACAATTAACATTCATGAAAATGTAACTAGGTTTTTATCTTTTATTTAAAAATATAAATAGTCCATTTAATATGGTTTGATTATATGAGTCACCCTTTATAATTTATAAAGTTCCATACACTTTATTAATTAATGAATTATACCCCTATTTAATCGTAACCACTAAGGCTTCAACCTATGAAACTAATTGTCTATGGACCAAACATTTCATGATTAGTTAGTTAAGGTGCCACCATCAAGATATATGTAAAAAAACATTTAGGATAATGAAGATGCTTCAATAACCAATCATATATCATAATTATATCCAAGATTTCTATTACATTATAGTAAATACTAGTGAACATGAAATTTCATCACATAGTTGGGTGTACAAGTAAGCATGATAAATAATCACCTAAACATTGTATACATGTAATAAAGTGACTAAAAACAAAAGGAATGTATAACATATATCATGTAGTCAGGAAGTGAAATCCACATGGAATGATATATGTATGGAAAGTGAATCTCTATGTGCCTATAATGATGCATGTAACAATACTTCCTTACCATATTGGTCTAAGGGTAAAACAACATAAATCTAATAAATTTTTAATTAGTGGAAATTATATCAATTACTCAAAGTGTAATAATGATCAACTATAATAATAAACATCATGAAAAATAGTCCCAACCATGGAAACTTGGTCATTTCCCCATGCATGGTTTGATCACTCCCAGACATAACTAATTACCAAAAACTAACACATTCCTAGTATCCTCTCTACCATCCCAAAACAATTAGAAAAAGAGAAGTATATTTGATACAACTTGTAATATCCAAACCTATAAAACTCTATAAATAGTGGTTGGACTAGTCACCACATGGACTCAAGCGCACCTCTATGTATTCCAAAGACTGTAGACTAACAATGAGGGTCTAATAATGGTATGTAGGGGAGACTATACCATCATGATCAGAGTAACTCAATCTATAATAGATAATAAATAATGGAAGAAATATAAATAACTGAGTAGTATAAGATAATAATGAATGAAAATCAATAAAAAGTATGTAAAATGGAAAATTCCAAATATACAACTATGAATGTCCATGTGATATTATAATATAAAAGTAGAATACATACAATAAAAAATAATAGAATCCATAAACAATGAAAAAAACCCCAAATATATCTCTACGAGAATCATAAGCTCTATTTTAGTCCCATAATCCTAAACTCCCATGTCCAAGAATAACAACATAAGCATAACCCATGATCCCGAACCTATAAGCATGAGATCTATCTGGGTACCAAATGAAATCAAAAATAGGGTGTGAGAAAAACCTAGTAGGCTAACAAAAATTGTGTCTAATTTTGTCCAGTATAAGAATATAAAATACAATAGTGTGTAGGTATAATAATTAAGGAAGTGAACAAATGAATATAAACAAGTTGGAATTATGTTCCTCAATGGACACCTGGACAACAATACCTACTTTTGGCCTAACCTGGTATTTCTATGATGATGTGTCACCACATGTATATGTATAATATTTATATAAATATATATATATATATATGAACTATATATATAATAACTTATACAGACATATATATATATATATATATATATATATATATATATATATATATATTTAATACTAGCTAGGACTCATGGCATAACTTAAGCGTCCATGTATAATCATAAGAGTAATTTAATTAAATAAGGCATCAACCAATACATCCAAACTAGGGGATGTTGACAATGTCATAAAAGTATAATAGTCATATAGGACCCAGGGTAAACCCATAGCATAAATGTATATGGGTGACCAAGCATGCAATAAAAACACATTTTTTTCTATGATCCCATGCATGGTATTCCTACTTGGGAATAAATATATCCCTCAAAGTGAACTATAAATAATTTAACTAGTGAGACTATTCAAGTAATTAAGAAACCATTTATAGCTCCATGGCCAATTACAATTAATTTAAGAAATTATCCCATCCAAGGCATCCTATGTAATGACCCTAGGTATCAATCATGGATAAAGGTAATTAATTTTACACATAAGCCCATAAAATGTGTTGTATATAAGGAATCTTAGAGTCACTCATGTTACATGTATTGTAAATAATCCTATGAGACTATCCAAGAAATTACTCATGAGAAAACTGAGTATCACACTTATAGTATATAGTTCATTATGCCTATGAGCCCAACCAAAGCATTCTGTAGAAGGAAATGAAGTGTCACTCAATGCTTAATATAATTTATGTAACCTATAATCTAGTATAAAGAATTTCAAAAAAAAAATGAGTATCACTCAAGGTATAATAAAATTTATCAAATAACTTTAAATTTATGAAATAAATAAGTATGTGTTATCAATCATTCATTATCACAATTCAAGAATGAATAATAAGAAGGCCATGTCCGTAAGCATTACATCTCTTAAATAAGTATAAAATTGGTCCCATTATTTTTATAATTATTTGAGAAGGCCTTCTGATGTTACATTTAATTTATCATTTCAATTAATACCATTTTATTTTCCCTTTTTATTAAATAACACAAAACACATCATGGGTGGTTCTATTATAAAACGCGGGAAAGACTATCATACCAAATTTATTTAATTTAGAAAAATCATTATCCTCAAGGGTACTATTTCAGAATACCTAAAAATTAAATTAAACTACACTATAAGATTTATAATTATAGGCATTTACACTAACACACCCCTAGGGTGGTATACTTTTCTAGACAAGGCATACAGACCATGGAACATAAGAAACACACCCTAAATGGGTCATTCGAGTTGTGCTAAACCACATCCAATGGTGAATAAGGAATTGGGTTCCACATAATTAATTTCACACATTAAAATGGAAATGGAAATGAAAATAAAAGAAAACATGCGACACAACAACATATATTACAAAACTACGAGACTATAAGAGAAATTTTATAGACCACTTACCTCATGCATATGATAATTCACTCATTTATTATCAAGATTTGATTCATGTTGGTTTGAGAGAAATAAAATAAATAGATAAAATACTTTAAAATAGGGGATATGATCTCACATGGATTTAGCATCTGATATAGTGATATTAACCAATAAAGGAGGAAGGAGGATTCTTAGACTCACTAAGGGGATTCCAACACGATAGATGACAAGCGATTCTAAGATTGGATGGAGGAAAACCATGATGAATAAGAATAGGATAAGGATATTGATAATCTACACGTTCATGGGACAAATTAGGGTGTCAATTGGAGGATTTTTGTGTTAAATATGGTAGGTGGAAAGTTATTTAACCCCTTTAAATGAGGCACATAGTTTGGTTGCACTGATTTTTCCAAACCGTTTGTCAACCATGTGCTTCCACTACCTTAGTGGAACAAACCATGTGAGATAGGTGCATGGTTTTGGAAAACCATGAACATAAAATATTCCCCTCTATAAACCAACTATGACACCCCAAGAAGTTTTCCTTGGAATGGTTCAGGGTTTCCACAAATCATGCCCCTACACAGTCTAGCCAAATGGTGACCACTAAATACGGAACCCTGTTTGTTTCTCCAAAAACTGAGTTTTTAGATCCTAAAGTTCTTGAAACTCATATAAACACCCAATACACCTCTTAGGACTTAAAAACTATCTAAAAAAAATTATGTGTTCTGACTCTAAAATTTTCATCCAAATGATCAATTCAAGATTCAACCCATCCACCAAATCAAAAAAGATCAAATTATTTTAGAACTTTCAACCTATCCAAAACACGAGATGCTGCAAAAAAATTTATAATATTATTCACTATTATAGTTTGGAAATTAAATTGAGTTTTTATAGTGTTGGTGAATAAAGTAATGTATGCAAATCATTATTTGACTAAAATATCAGATTGTGTGAGAATTTATGGAACAATAAATTTCAAAGATCCAATGTTATGGGATTGTATACATGGACATATTAGTGATAAAAACATAAGATTATAACATATAAATTTTTTGTGGAATCTTTATCACACTAACATCATAGGTTTTCAGAGACATGTGTTTAGGAAGTAGAAGAGTGTTTCATTCAACTTGTGTGATCGAAAGTATAGGAGCTAGAAGTTAGAGATTTTTCACTATGATGTGTGGGGCCCAACCCTAGTTCAACCCAATTGATGCTATATTTACTTTATTACATTTTTTGATGAAGATACATGTAACATCTATGTTTAATTCCATAAACTTAAATTAAATGTTTTTAGAACCTTTTCAGTGGAAATCCATGGTATAAAGGGACACTACTTGAAAATTAAAATGTTTATGATTTGAAAATAGAGATGACTAAAATGATTGGAACTTCCAAAATATTTTTTTGAAATAAAGGTATTAGTTTATTGAATAAAGTTTATAGAACACTACAATAATATTGCTTATTAAACTAATTAATCAAAAATTTATAGAGAAATATTATATCATAAGGTTTCACTTAGATATTCCCAAGGAAATTTGGGTGAATCAATTAACATGAAGTCTTTTATCATCAACAAATGTCCTTCATCAACAACTAGGAAAAATATTTTGGAAAAAATATGGTCCGGTAAACTACAAAGCATTGAACACATCAAAATTTTCCACATTCTTTCTATAATTATCCAAACCTTTTACATATATCATTACATTATTTTAAGCACAATTATCAATTAAATAAAAATCCAAGGATCAAAAGACCTAGTGTCTTCAGATGACTAGGTACACAATTTGAAAAAACATGAAAATATATTATAAAATATTTTTGGTAATATAAATTGATCTCATAACACTCTTGAATCTCCTACCATTTTATAGGATAACCTGGGGAGATCATAAACAAAACAGGTGATCTAAAAATCCCAGTAAGGTGCAAAACATGGAAATGAAAAATAGATCATGAGTTAGAATGAATAACATGATAACATAAAAAGTAATTTATTATGGACAAAAATATATAGTAATAACATATAGAAGATGGAATAATATGATAATGGTAAAAAATGAATGTGGAAGAAACATATATCATGACATAAAAATGAGTGAAGTATAACTTCCAGGATGATATCATATAGTTTATAAAGCCCCATTATGGATTAGGTTTTCTCCTTAATCTAATACATAATTTATTATGAGACTAAAACATTTTCCAATGAATTGGAAATATATCTTGATAAAAACATAATAACAAGAACATGTTTATGTGTGTCGTGTAAAGAAATCGAGCATAAGGCCAAAAAAGGGATTGCCCATGGAAAGAAGTGGGTTTCCTAATCATGTCATAAGGCATAACTAAAGGGTGTATCATAATGTAATCCATGAAAGAATGTATTTAAATTATTATTTTACATTAATAAATTAAATATAATAATAGATAATGAATTATTAAATCCAACTTAAGTGAAAAAAATTAAAATGATTTGCGAGGTAACGTTATAAATGTGGCACTTAAACACAGTTTTATGGAAAAGAATAAAGTATATTTAAAGAGGATAGAGAAATATTTATTTAAATAAAAATAGAAATGAACTAAAATTGGTTTCCATGATAATGTGAATGAGTTTATAAAAAAAATTGGATTAAAATTGTTTATGAAGTGTACATGAAAATGGGTAAGAAATAGAGAAATTCCCTTTAATCGAGGTTTCCTATCAAGAGGAATTGAAAAGGAAATTTTTTTAAAACATGTATTTACCATTAAATAAAGATAAATTCAGATAGATACATTTATTTGGGAAATATATAAAAAATATATAATAATTATGTAAGAATAATGAAGAGATAAATTTAGTTAATGATAGGTAAAACGTTACCCAAATAAAATATTGTGGTTTAGTGATACCCCTTAACTTAAGTTAAAATACATTCTTCACATGCAAATTAATGTTCTTGATAAAGATATTAGAGTCAATAATTAATTAATTAAGAACCTATATCACATATATTTGATATATTATAATTTTATTTAGATCATTTATGGTAATTTAGATGAGTTATAAACATCAATTTAATTGTTCCAGAAGTGTTTATTTCATTGTTTCATGGTTGGTTCACTTATGTATAATTATGTATGTTCTTGTAAAATGGGAATAATATTCCATAGGTGAAATTAAATGGAAATAATTCACTTATATATGTATAAATGATCCCATATATCATTTTTTCTGATATGGGGGTGGTTCTTTGAGTAAAAACGTTACCATTATGTGATTAGTACATTTAGGAGGTTTTATCACCCATCAAGAACAAGTTTCATTTTATTTAATATTATGTATATATATTAGTTCCAGAATATGAAATAAGTTATAATATACTTATATAAATATTTTTTAACCATAAAAATAGTTTTATGACTTACCTTGAAGGCGTTAATGGAAAATGAAAACTCATTATCGATAGAGACGGTTAACTGTCATAATTTGGACAATGGTTTCGTTTCATTGAATAATAAGAGATTGAAAAAGGTATGGATAGAAAATATTACATTAGTATAATAATATTATAGTATATTCATGATATTGTATTTATAATTATTTGATGTATGAATTAGTTTAGGAGAATGTAAAAAAAGAAAATATGTTAAAAGATGTAGTTTGAGAATGTTACCTCTTGAATATTACCTCCTTGAAGGACCCCTTGAGGAATATGGAATTGGTGTTTTGGTGAGACAAGTTTATATTTTATATGGGGATAGTGGGGAGGATTAGTTTTGGTAGAGATTTTTAAAGCTTAATGTCTTAGAAGGTGGAAGGAGAATGAGTTGTGAGAGGTGGTATTTATAAAGGGGGAGGGGTGTTTTTTATTATTATATTCGTTTGATTAATATTTTGGCTCAAGAAAATAAATATTATTGATTATTGTAACTATATATAATAAAATTTTTATGTGAGTTTGAATTAATTTCTTCTTACATAATCTATGACTCAAAAAGTCTTGTATTTGGATTATAAGGTTAAATACTGTAAATTACGATATTTCACTATTCACCAAAAATTCAAATATTTTTAAAAAATATGATAAATTAAATCTAAAAAATTTTAGATTTTTATATTTTAAAAATTGAATCCATTTTATGAAAATAGTTTTCTTAATATGAGAAATTTAATTTTTAAATAAAATCCTCATTGATTTTGAAAATACAGATTTTAATATAATAATCAATTTTATGACCCTTTAAAAATTTATTAATGGAATCAGAAAATTATATTATCATTAAATAAAAAATAATATTAATTTATATTTTTGTAAATTAAATTTATTTTAAATCATTATATTTTTTTTTATAAAACTACGATTGAAACATTTATGTTTTATGAAAATACAAACACATAATTTATAATTTTTTAAAAATTTATTTTCTTGTACCATTGTTTAAAAATATTAAATTTTAATTTTATATGATACCTAAATATTACTTTAAATTTACATAGTTTATGTTA
This sequence comes from Viscum album, assembly GCA_963277665.1. NCBI lineage: Eukaryota > Viridiplantae > Streptophyta > Magnoliopsida > Santalales > Viscaceae > Viscum > Viscum album. The sequence goes on from OY728147.1 coordinate 190,492,060, forward strand.
CTATTCTGAAATTCATATTACTATTCCTAACATTAAGATTTATTATTCCTATAGTTAGGTTTTTATTTCCATGGTCTGATTAATATCCCAATGGTAATATTTTTAATAGCCATATGGATTTCCTAATTCCTATAAATACCTATAATTTCATTAATTATTCATTAAATCATATTTTTTCTCAATATTATATACTTTTATATTCAAAATTAATATTTTTTTTGTTAACATTATGATTTATTTCTTCAGCTTTGTTTGTGTGTGAGGTCATTCTAGTGGATCGAGAAAATCCAATTTTTTCTATTATTATTCTATTATTTTCAATTTATTATCTTAATATTATATTTTAAATTATTTTTGGTTTAGTTTCTAACAAATTTATCATTCTTCATTTAGGAGAATAATATTTTTTGTTTCTCTCTGTTATGTATGAGCTTTATACTACATGGAATAATTATAAGAATGTAAATTTCATTGATAAAATTCTATGTCATTACATTCTTCCCCTTATGAAATTTTACCCTCCAAATTATGTTTTACATACTAAGTTGAAACACTGGTGAGGGTACTTCTCATTAATCCTTTCCTCTAGTTCCCATGTCACCTCCTCATACTTAGGGTTTCACCATATTACTTTGACTAGGTGAGTTTTCTTGTTGTGTATAACTATATATCTATGATATAATATCTTCACCAGCTGCTCCTTATAAGATAGATCATTTTCCAGCTACACCACCACTAAATTTAGTACATGTGAGTGATATGGTATTTACATCTTCATAAGATATGTGTTTAATAGATCATGTACTTGAGACATAATTAGTGTAAGTTCTTGGTCGAAAGGCCACAACTTTGATGCGATCAAGAATCTCAAAGGGGATGATATACCTGGGACATAAACTTCCCTTATTCCAAAATCTAATGACCCTAATCCATAGAGATATGTAGAGGAATACCTTATTTCTAACCTCAAACTCTAGCTCCCATAAAAAATTATCTACATAGGTATTCTATTGACTTTTTTCAGTCCTGAAGTGCTGCTAAATGGTCATCACCTTTTCTAACATTTAATTTAAAATTTTAGGATAAAGAATCTTGTGTTCACCAAATTTATCCTGGTTTTACGGTGTTCTATATCTTTTTTCATAAATAGATTCATATGGATTTTCTTGGATACTTGAGTGAAAAATATTATTTACAGAGAATTTAACTAGAGGAAGATGTTGGTCCTATATTTCTTTGAAGTCTATTGAGAATGGTCTCAACATATTTCCATTATTTGAATATTATTCTAATATTTTCCATTAGTTTTATGGTGATAATCCATACTAAAGTTCAGCTCAACTTTTAGTGAATGTTGAAGAATTTTCCATAACTAGGAGTTAAATCTTAAATATCAATTGTATGCAACTGATATTGGTAATACATACAACCTAAGTACTTCTCTAATGTATATGAATGCAAGTTGATCAGGTGAGAAGTTCTCTTGAATTGAAATAAAGAGATAAGTATTTGTAAGATGATCCGTAATAACCCATATAGCAGTATTTCCTACGGATTTCATCAGATGTCTAGTGACAATGTTCATCATGATGTTTTCCCATTTCCATGTATGTATGGGTAATGGCTTCATTATACCCTTATACATTTTCCTTTTGTACTTCAATTTCTGACATACCAGTTAATTTTATGTATATTAGTGACTCCTTCATAATTTCCCACTAATAGTTCTCTCAAAAATCTTGATACATCTTTATGATCCCTAAGTGAATGGAGTTGGTTGAAAAATTTTTATCATTCAAAATAACCCTCTTTATGACATGATATTTTGGTACACATAATCATGAAGCAAATATTACAACTCATTCCTAAAAAATTCTTAACTCTGAGGATTTCCCATTTCTGATAGTTTCCATCTTCTTTTGAATTTCTATATCATCTATTTGGGAATCCCTTATATTCTCTAAAAGGGATGTTTGGGTAATCATTTTAAAAAGGAATGATGATTTTTTTACTTTATTATTCCCACATCCATCCATTATAAGTAAAAGAATATTAGATACTTATCAATTATTATCATTGATAATGTTGCATGATCCTTTCTACTTAGAGCATATAACACATTATTTTCTTTACCATTTTGGTAGTGGGTTGAGCATTCATAATCCTTAATGATCTACAACCATATTTTTTATCTCATATTGAACTTTGTATGTGTAAATATATAATTGAGGCTCTTTTAATCAGTATATATCTCACACTTCTCCCCTTAAAGATAATTCTTCTATATTTTCAAGGCAAAGATCATATCCACCAGCTCTAGAGAATGTGTGGGAGAGTTTTTCACATAATCCTTCAGCTACCTTGAGGTGTAGACTATCACTTTATCATTTTTAAAAAGTACATAATCTAATACATTATTGGATTTATCATTTTATACCATAAAGATTTTAACATTTATGGGTAGTATATGTACTTGTGTACTGATAATCCTTTTTTTTCAATTCTTTGATGCAGTCTTCAGATTCACTATTCCTGAAATTTTTTTTTACTCCCTTCTGATTCATCTTTGTTTTTAGATTTGAAAATTTTGAGAGATATATCAAAAATAATTAGTAATATCTAGATAGAAAAATGAAACTATGGATATCCATCACAAATAATGTTTTGGGCCACTCCTCAATTGTCTTTGTCTTATAAGGGTCCATAGATATCCATTTTTTGGTGATAACATTTCCCAAGAAAGATAATTCATCCATCAAAAACACAAATTTACTATAATATATATATACTTTTTTCCCTCAAAAAGTCTTTATTACAATATTCAAATGCTCCTAATGCTCCTCCTTTCTCTTAGAGTAAATCATAATATCATCTATAAAGACTACCAATTTTTTTTCAATGTAATATCTAAAGACTTTATTAATTATGATTTCGTTCTTACATGGGATCTATCTAGTGATCCTCCCATAATAAACTCTATTTTTTTATATTTACCTATAGTCCCATTAAACCATTAATAATCTCCAATATCCATATCTACCTCAAGGGATAAATAGACAATCTTTTCATAGCTACCAAAGTCTCGAATCTCCAAGTATTTTCATAGACTCAACTTTAATCCACAAAATAAGTTTCAGTGTTCATGATAAATCCATAAACATATCATTAAAGCCTTGGAATGTTTTCCTCATACACCTTGATTTATTAATCTTCCTTTTCATTAGTCTATGGAACTACCTCTCTATCTTAAGATATAGATTTTGTTGAAAATATTTGTTGAAAAATATTTTCTTGAATCCTTCCCATTCCATGTAATTTATCTCTTCTTTAGAATTAGTGTTTTTATCATTTTTACCACCAACCAAATTGCCCATAAAAATGATAGACCTCTAGCATAAATTTATCTTCTTCTGAGAATTAAAGGATAAAAAATATATTCTCAATGGATTTAATCCATTATTCTATGAGGAGGGGATCTGAAGATCTACTAAATATATGTTTCCTTTTTTCATAAATGATTTGAATAAAACTTTACCTTTCTTAAGAGAATAAGGGAGTTCCACATGATTCAAGTAATTATCTATTACGTAATCAAGTTGATCTAGTACTTTCATAAAATTCTAATATCCCATTCCCATCATGTTTGGAATATCATTAGGGAAATCATCATAATTCCAATCCCATTGGTTGTTGTCAGGGGTTCTCCCATTTCATTCCATTAACCAAAAAAATAAAAAAATAGGGTATGGGGGGATTGAATAATTATCTAATGAGAATATAAAAAGTAAAATATTAACAAAAAAGGAATAACTTATAAATGAAAATTATATCCTAAACTTTGATTTCCAATGTTTCAGTCTCGGTTATCCATGGAATTTTTTTCTATACATAGACTTATCCCTAGGATTCTTATTAATGTTTTCTATTTGTATTCCGAAAAAATAACTAGAACATAATATGATACCAACTATATTGACCCAAACTTTTTACACATATTATTACATGATTTTAATAATAATTATCCATTAAATAAAACCCAAGGATTGAAAGTCATGGTATTTATTAAAGAATTGGTACATAATTAGCAAAAAATAAAAGTAGAATAAACCATATTTTTAATAATATATATTAAGATATCTTAAATATCTTTGAGCTCATAATACTAATTTGGATAACCTATGGAAATAATATACCAAAGGGGTGAGAAAAGAATCCCAGTAAGGGAGAAAATATACAAATGAAGTATAGAACATGAGTTAGAAAGCATAAAATGATCACATAAAAGGTGTAGATCATGAAGAAAAATATAAAGGAATAAAATATAAAACATGAAATTATATGATCATGTCAATAATGGAATGTGTAAGAAACCCATATCATGAAAAAAATTGAGTCATGTCTAACTTTAAAGATGATATCACATGGTGGACAGAGTCCCATAAAAGATTAGGTTTAGTCTTTAATCCCATTCATAACATCTCATGAGACAAAAATGTTACTGAATGAATTGGAGTGTTATCTGGGTTCACCATTCATAATAATTACATTAATATGTGTTCCACATAAAGAAATAAAACAAAAATCATAAAGAAAATGATTAACTAAGGAAAGAAGTAGGTTTCATAATCATGTTATAAGGCGTAACGAAAGGGTGTATCATAATGGTATCCATGAAATAAAGGATTTAGATTATTATTCAAAATTAATAAATGAAATATAATAATAGATCATGAATAATGAAATCAAACAAAATCAATAACTCGAAAAAGAGAGGCAAGGTAACTTTAGAAATGTGACATTTAAGCATAGTTTCAGGGGAAAGAATGAAGGGTCTTTAAAGAGGATAAAATAATAATTATTTACATTAAAACAAAACAAAACTAAAATTATTTTTCATGAAAAAATTAGTGATTTTATAAAAAATTTAGTGGTTTAAAATAGTTTATGGAGTATACATGAAAATGGGTAAGAAATAGAGAAGTTCCCTTGAACTGGGTTTGCTTGTGGAGAGGAATTGAGAAGGGAACTTTAAAAAAAACGTTTTTCCTTAAAATAAAGATTAATAGATATAGATATATATGTTATAAATACATAAAGAATATGGGATAAGTATATAAGAATAATAAAGAGATAAATTAAGACAAAGAGAGGTAAACCATTTCCCAAATTAAATATGGAGGTTCAGAGAGATCACTTGCCTTTTGTCTGAATGTGTTATGCACTTGTATTTAATGTCATGGATAATCAGATTAGAATCCATAATTAACTAATTACTATCCTATACCACATATATTTTATTTATTATAATTATTTTCTTCTTCATTTATGTCTATTTCTTTGCATTATAACGTTCAATTTCTTTGTTTTGGGAGTGTTTGTTTTAAGGTTTCATGCTCGGTTCACTTGTGTATAATTATAAAAGTTCTTGTAAATTGTGAATACTACTCTAGAAGTGAAATTAAATGGTATTAAAGAACTTCAAGAATTATATATAGTAATATATATATTATTTTTCTATAATTTTTATGGGCATTTGAGTAAAAACATCATCGTTATGTGATTAGTTCATGAAAACGATTTTACTGACCATCAAGAAAAATTTTCATTTTATTTAATATTATGTCTATATATTAGATCCATAACATTAAATAAGTTATAATATAATTGTTAAAATATTATTTATCCATAATAATAGTTTTTAGACCTTCCTTTAAGGTGGTAATAGAAAATGAAAACTCATTATCCATGGAGATGGTTAACTGCGATAATTTAGACAATGGTTTTGTTTCTTTAAATATAAGGATATAAGAAAAGTAATGGATATAATATAATCCATAAGAAATATAGAAATAAATTATATACATGGTACTATATTTTTTGTTTTTTTTGGATGAATTAGGTGAGAATAATGTAGAAGAAGAAAAAAATTAAAAGAGGTAGTTTAAATACGTTACCACTTGTATATCACCTCCTTAAAGGACCCCTTAAGAAACATGGAATTGTTATTTTAGTGAGAACAGTAGCACATGGACATGGAGAGAGTGGGGAGGAGAGGTTTTTTTAGAGATTTGGAAAGCTTCATGTCTTATATAGTGTGAGGAGAATGGGTTGTAAGGGGTGGTATTTATAAGGGGGTGATGGGTTTTAATTATTATTGTATTCATTCATTTTTTATTTGGGCTAAATACTATAAATTTTATTTATTATTTTGAATATATACAGTAAATTTTTCATATGGGTTTTAACTAATTGGTTCTTACATTTTCTATTACTCAAAAATTAATGTATTTTTCTCATATTGTTAAATACCATGAATTATCGTATTTCACTATTCACAAAACATTCAACTATTTTAGAAAATATAAAATGTTCATTTGAATTTTTTTTCAACATGTATAATTTAAAAATGGAATTAATATTATGAAATTAATAGTCTAATTATAATAAATTTAAATTTTAAATAAATTTTTTATTTATTTTAAATATATACATTTTAATATTATAATCGATTTTATAACCATATGAAAAATTATTTAGGGCCTCATAAAATAATATTATCATTATAATATAACATAATTTTAATTTATAAATCTATTTTATGTAAATCAAATTTATTTTAAATCATTATATTTATTATAAAAGTGTGATTAAAACATTTATGTTTTATGAAAATACAAACACTTCATTAATAATTTTTAAAACATTTATTTTCTTGTACCATGGTTTAAATATATTAAATTTTCACTTTATACGATACCTAAATATTATTTTACATTTTCATAGGTAATGGAACTTTTATATTGATCATATTACAGTTCTTAATAGTGAGATTACTATTCCAAAAGTTAGGTTGATATTCTAACGATGATATTAATATCCCAACAATTAAATTTATAAAAATTATATGAGTTTCCTATTTCTTATAAATAATAATTATTCCACTAATTATTTATTATATTATATTTTTTATTCAGTTTATATAATTTCATCTTCAAAATGAATATTCTATTATTAACATTATGTTTTATTTCATGAGCTTTATTTATGAGTGTGGACATTATCCTGGATTGAGAAGATCCAAATTTTCCTATTATTATTCTCTTATTTTCAATTTATTATCCAAAAATATTATTTTTCATTATTATTGGTTTATTTTCTGAAAAATATATCATTCTTTATTTGTTGGAATAATTATTTTTGGTTTCTCTATGTGATTTATGAGATTTATACTACATGAAATAATTATAATAAGGGAAATTTCATTGATAAAATTCTTGGTCATTACACTTTTATATTCACATATTGATGAAAAATATAGATAAAACCTATAGATAAAGTCAAAATCCTATTTACTTATGGTTTATTGAAATGCATAATTTTATTTTAGCATTTTGGATAATGATCAGTGAAATATAATTAGAAGTTAAGATATTCTCTTTAATGATAAGGTCCCATGGATGGACCAAAATATAGATATGTAAAATGTTGAAATCATGGAATTAACTATTAAACCCCAATTTAATTATAAATAGATGTGTTATGGTGAGTTCATATGTCAGATTTTTTTTCCAAAACTAAGACTTGAAAGAGACATGTCTAACTGCTATAGTACTTATAAACTCTAAGGTAAAGCTCTAGAAGTTTGGGAATCATAATTTTGTGCTATAGAAGATTTTTTAATAAAAAATATTGTATCAAAATGTGAAAATAAGAAAATTTGGGGGAGGATATCTTATGTAGTCATGAAATATAAAGTTTTTAGGATCACATGAATTTCTTAATTCTAATGGATAAAGGAGAACTAGAGATCCTAGAAGAAGTGGGATCACTAAATGAATCTAAAAATTGGGAGATATTAGTAAATAAATTGAATAATTACTTGGAGTCTAATAGAACATTGTGGTAGACAACATTACCATATAGGAAAATAGAGTTGTAGAATAAATGGGTCTTCCATTTTAAGGAAGGGGCTGATTGAAGGAAGAGATATAAGTCATGAATGGTGGTTAAGGGTTTCTAATAGAAATAAGGAATTTATTTTGTGGATATTTTATCATTATTAGTTAAGCACACTACCATCTATATGGTTATTATCATGGTTACTTATAATGATTTTAATATTGAGAAAATGGATATAAAGAAAACCTTCATTCATGGGGATTTGGAAGAAGAAATTTACTTGACGTAACCTAATGGTTTCAAGGACCTTCAAAATTAAAATCTGGTCTTTATATTAATGAAAAGTCTTTATGGATTGAATTTTTTTCCTTGATAATGAGCCAAGAGTTTAATTATTTGATGTACAAAGAAGGATTCTCATGAAGTAACACAGACCACTTTTACTACTATAAGATCTTGTATGATAGAACTTATATAATTATTCTTCTATATATAGATGACATGTTTCAGGTTGGTTTGAAGCTTATAATGATTCATGATCTAAAACTTGATTTGTCTAAAATATTCAACATAAATGATCTTAGACAGACCAAGAAGATATTAGTAATGATAATTGAGAGAGATATTAATGTCAAAACATTTGTTCTATCTTAGATGGACAATATCTATAAGATAATTAAGATATTTGGTATGATTGGATGTAATATCGTGTCTACTAAATTGGTTGTAACCTTCCTGTTATCCAAGGAGAAGGAACCAAAAATGGAATATTAGGTTCATCACATGATGAATGTTCTATTTGAACCATCTATATGAAGTTTGATATATGTGTTGCTTTACACACGACCATATATTTCCTTTATAGAGGGATTTTTGAGCTATTTCATGTCAAATATGAGAAAATAACACTGAGAGTCTATGAAATAAAGAATATAATAATTAATGGAATAAAAATAAATAACCATATTCTTTGGCCGAGATGATTTTATGTATGTATTTGTTGATATAAACTATTCTGGTTATTTAGATACCCAAAATTTCACAACAGGTTTTGTGTTCACCTACTAAGGAATAACAGGTTGTTGGATGTCTTAACCATAACCGGTAGCTATTTTATTATCATAAAATCTGAATATGCGTCAAAAATAGAAGTGATAATGGAATTTATTTGGTTAATTTTATTGATGGTGGAGATCATAAGATTACAGTAAGATGGATTAATTTAATATAATAGTCATAGTGTGATTCTCCTAGTATATAATCTAGTGTTTTATGTAAGGTTAAAAAAATTGACTTAAAATTGAATTTCATCTATAATTTTTTAGAAAAAAAGTTTTGGAGTTTGAGAAGATATCCAAAAAAATAAATCAGGTTGATGTGCGGACAAGGGTTCTAGTACAATAAAGATTTAGGAAAAAATATACCACAATGGGACTAGGGTAAATGAAAAGGAAGGATAACACTATATACAATGTAAGGGTGGATGTATGCTTAAAATTTCTTAAGTGTTTGGGACCTTTTTGAGTTTCCTTGAAATATTCTTCAATTAAAATATTTCTAGTAACATAAATCCAAGTCCAATTTCTATTTTATTAAAACAGAAATAAAGTTTACCAAAAAATAGTATGTTTTTAGATGTGATACTAGAAACATAATGAAACTAAAATGGAAAAAAAATATTTTATAAAGTAGTATTATGATGGATTTATACAAAAATTGAAAGGGTGGTGGGATTAGTTTACTAGAAAAGGATAAGTGGAATTTACAGTGAGATCATCTGAGTAGGATTTGTGAAAAAGGATGATGTGTAAAGTTCTATACCAGGAGGTGATGGCAAGTATAAGGAAATAAATAAAGTATTTGTAGTCACATATGTTCTGTATATGGATTCCTAGGAAATCAGAGGTCATTTTTATGATATTAACAATTGCTCATGACTATAAATCTAGGGTGGAACCACCTAGATGCTTATATAAAAAACCAAATAACAATTTATAATTTTAATCCTTGTATTTTATGAGTAGTAAAAATTTTGGTAGTGTTTTCCTGTAGATGTAGAACATATAGTCCAAACCAAGAAATTTTTTTATATTCTTTTATTTCTACTATTTACTTTTTATGTCGAATGAGTTGTGATTTTAAATAGAGTAAAGGTGAAGTTAGAGTATGGTCAGTATGGTATTTCCTTCCTATATATTGGTACACTAAACATGATAGGGATAATATCTTCTAAAGGTTATGTTTGTTACTTTATCATCATTTTCTAGTGGTTTAAGTTTTTATAAATGGAAGCTGGAGAGGGTCTCTTCCCCTGACAACAAGGCACCCAAAACCACTTCCCCATTAGTTTTTCACTCTCAATCCCAGTAAAAACCTTCATATGCTTCTATGCCTTCCACAACCATTCCATTACACATCATAACTCCCATTATAAGAACATGCCATATACCATAACCAGAACCACATATCCACAACCACATACCACATCATTATACCATAACTTCACATCCCATCCTAATCATAGTGAGGTATCATGAACATGAAAGACATAAATGTCATTCCATCTTGCTAAAATACATAACCTCTACCATGTATCACATCCTTCTTCACATCATCATCCCATCATCATCGCATCATCGTCTCACTATCCTTGCATCACACTATTATACTATAACCTCTATCCATCAAAAACTAGGAATCATAAACTAGGACATTATAATCAATACCATGTGTGGAAGAGAGAGTGGGGAAGTGGGAGTAGTCATCCATTAATTCCCTTTCTAACCAAGATGTTGTGGAAAACACTCAAAACTCGAAGCATTTTGGCATCAATATGGTTTTAGTACTCAAGTGGTGTGTGTCTGAAATTTCATGGAAAACATAACATATATCATAGTCACAAGTAATCCCAATTAAAGTATTCATACCAAAATAGTACTATTAAATCCCATAACATTCACCACATCACCACTTCTGTATATAAATAATTTATTTCATCACTATACTATAAAATAACCACACTTTTCTAAAAAATCAACCATAAAAGAATCCATAAATTCAAAAATAATTATATAATTTATCCATTTCCATATTTACCATTTTGACAGCCACATTACCTTCAGTGTTTTTATTAATTTATCCATATTTAATTTTAAACCATTCATTAAGAATCCCCGATGTTCATCCTAAACATTACCCATTCATTTTAATCATTAAAAATTCATTAACAACCGCTTGCTATTAAATTCTATCCCACATCCAATTACAATATTCATCAATAATAACCACATTCCTTGTTATTGGGTATATATAACACAATCCCAAAATAATAACCAACCACCATATAAATAACCCCACAAATCATGCTTACAACCCCCACAACAACCACAAGTTTATTTCCTTTCCATAAAACCAATCATGCCACCACATTTATACCATATAATTTCCCATCCACCACTTCTACACCAATAATCATATCATCAAATTAAAACCGTGTAAATAAAACCCTCATCACCCACTATAAAACTCATTCCAACACCCTTAATCCAACCACAACAATCAACTTCGAATACCAACTAATCAAGACAATATAATAATCACTCCAGAAATAAATAATAGATAATTTTAGAAAAACAAATTCCATAAATCCTTTTTCAGAACATGTTTTTTTTCTTAATTGAATGCCTATATTCTAGATTCCACACAATTGATTCATTATTATCTTTAAATGATCACCCTTTGATGAGAGGTGATTATAAGTATTTAATCACAACCACATCACATAGACCATATAAATAAATAATATTCTTAGCAATTATCATTGCCAATTATTTGAAAATTGCATCACAACAAAAAAGGGATGAATATGATCCCAAGGTCAACAACACACTAGGAAAACCTAGACAACCTAGAGCACAAAAACCTCCATCAAAACCATGAATTAATTCCAATAAAATAAAATCTAATTTTTTTTCTTCAATCTCTCCAAGAAGAATAATATAGAAGAAATTGAGGATAAAAGATGTGAATCTCACCCAAGAACTCAAAATTATTGATATATTGAATCTGAGGGGAAAATCCAAATAAAGGAAACTCAGGGGTATCCAAAGACCCTCCTTTGATCACTTAGGGTTCAATAAAAAATAAATGAATATATAATAAAGTGAATGGGATTTTGAATTTATACTAAAACTATAAACATAAAAAATCACAACATGGATAGACATGGTCACACAATGATGGGAATAAATCAAGTGAATCTCCAAAAATCATGCCATGATCTATCTTGTATCCCCATTAAAAATTTGGTCAACTCTTTTAATTTAAATATGGTTGAGTAAGGTCTTCACATAAGTACCATCACCACACCACAATATTTTAATTCCAAATAATCATGTGGAGGACCTCGAACCAAACCATGTTACAATAAAATCACTATGAATCAATGATTATAAAAAATGTATAACCATGAAATCTTATACTATGGGATTCAAACAAATACATATATGAAATTTAAATGATTAAAACTCATGTAAACTTAATCAAACTCCAATATGTATCTTTACATTGTGATTGAATCCCCCCACTATGGCCATATAAGTAGCAATAGAAATATGTAAGAGTAATAATCACATATGTTCTATTTACTATAAAATGTAACATTTGTAGAATTAATAAAATAATCTTCAAGACCCTTCATTCCATGAAAAAATCCACTTATTATGTTACTAAAATTATCCCTTTAAATAGAACAACACCTAACTCTCACGACATACACCCCATGCTATGACACATGAACCACAATATGACTTAATACTACATGACATGACATACCAGACTACAGAACTTCCCTCTCATTTATCCATTACTTCATGGAATGACACACATTTACATACCTAGAAACCACACATAAATTTTAATTATAATCTTCTAAAATACCTCCATTCATCAAAACTTTTCCAGACATCTTCAACACCCAAAATATGCAAAGAAATGGGTTGATAATGTATGGGACATTAAACTTGAAAAAACACTAATAACTAATGTTAATGCCAATATTTGATAAAGTTTACTATAACTACCCAAAAATAATTTGTTGGGGGTTATAACTATCTCTAATGGAAAAGATAAACCATTATAAATGAACTAATATTTTATAGTTCAACATACTTCCAACGTTAAGGTTATTTACAAACCAAACCACAAGATATATTGACACTTATGATAGTAATACAACACTATATGCATGATCAATAATAAAATAACCATGTATAATTTAAGATACACTCACAACCCCCCTTAATTATTTCAAATCACAATGGGATTCTCTAAAATCTAACACTCATAAACTCCCCCAATATTCAAAGGGTCATCAATATCCTAAGGGACCTTCACCGTAACACAGTAAATTTGTTATTAAAAAATTTCATTTCAATAAATATAATTTGCCAAATATATTGTATTTCATGAAAACACTACACTAATATGAATAAATCCTTATTCCATTATGGTACAATATTACAACAGAATTAAGATTACAAGATAAATAAATGAAATATAATTTAAAAAATTGAAAAAGGAATAAATGAAAAAGTAAATAAGAATAATGTGAAACCATAATATTATTCATCATGAACTAAAATGAATATCATTACACAATTTATATCTATTTAAATATTGAAAATACTTTTAAATTTTATAAACATATCAGGGGAATAAATGAGATAAAGAAGTAAGGTTATATATTGGAAAATTTTAGTCATTGTAAGTAGGTGTTATATGATCCCTGAAATAAGAGATAGGATATCCATTATATGACTAGGTAAATGTATCATTATCCATTAGATACATAGTACATATTTAAATTTATTATGTTTACTTCATGACCTAATACATATCTTATTATAACGTTAATTTTATTAATAAAGTTTATTACTTTGACCTATTTAAATAATTATTTAAATATTATATATTTTATAAATATATATTTAAATTAATTATATATATTTATATTCATATTTACTATCATTATACATCTATAAATAATCATTTCATGGTATGAAACAAAAAATGAAAATTTTAGCCTAAAAAATATTTATTGTTATAAAAATATAGATATTGTTTTAATATTTCTTATGATTTATTTCAATGTTATTATTTTATAGTTAGAGTATAGTTTTAATATAGTGATTTTAAAAAATTTAATGACTCATACAAATAATATTGCAACCATACTATTTCTTATATGACTATTAAATCATTTAAAGGGTAAACAACATAATAGGGTTACATATTCATAATTAAACAATGTAGTGTCTTGGGAAAATTAGTCTTATACATAACTTTTACATAATAAAAAAACATTATTTAATTATTTCTTCTCTAGATTCTTATAAGACCTCACATTATCCTTAGTAAAAGTAATCACCTGAGGATATACATCAATGAAAGGGGTGATCTAAAATCACAATAAGAGGATAAAAAAGGGACACAAATAAATATAACATGGGTGAGAATAGAAAAAAAACCATCATTTAATAAGAATAAAACCATAATAAAAAACATGAGGGAAATAGGTGATAAAGTAATGGAAGTTGGAAATTCATAAAAATGAAACATCATGTCTTAGTAGTCAAAACCACAAATAGTTGTGAACAAAGTTCGTATCATTTTCATGATTACCATATGTTCATAATCATAACATCATCATTATGAACAAGGATGGAATAATTTTTACAAATATTTCACATTAAATCATGAGATACAACACATCACCCAATGCATTGGAGTGCTATATAATTCCAGGTGATCCTCTTACATTATAATAATTACATAATCATGCATGCCACATAGAACATAAATCAATCTTAGACATAAAATAATCCATGGAAAGGAATAGGTTTAACTTCATAAATCATACATTCATGAAAAATATTTGGGGTTACTAAATGAGAAAGGGTAAAACATATATTATATAATAATCATCACACTTGAGTGAGGAAGAAACAATCTCAAGAGAGGTCAAGATGTGAATAGGAAAGAAGTGTTCTTTTGGAAAATATTAACATTTTTCATAATTCCAGGTTAAAAAAATTTATTTCATTAAAAATAAAAGAAAATAATAATTAAATTATATATAATGAATATTCATGTAATATCCAAACTGAAATTAGTGTAAAATAGGGAAAACCCAAATTAAGAATGTTAGGTTTACGAATCCCCTTACCTTAACTCCTGCTTAATTTCATCACTTTTGTGCCTCTTAAATAATAAAAATAGATTTATTAAATGATTTGACTCAAAGTGTATTATATTAATTTATAAAACTATTTATCAATTATAATAATTGTATTATATTTCTTAATTTATGTTAATGCAATTGAAGCATTTTGATATCATATTTTACTTAAAAATTTATTGTTTTTCCTTGATTTCTCTATTTTAATTAATGTAATTAATACATTAGTATAATTAATTCAGTAATAACAGAATAAATTAAATTAAAAATTAATATATTATATATAATCAATATTATCCATCCATTAATGTGTTTATAATAATTTTCTTGACAATGTCTATTTAGGTGGGTAACTGACCTTTAACGGGACATTGCCGAAAGAGCGAGAAAGGGAAGTATGAAATTTATATTTGTCAAAAATATGATAATTTAAGTTAAAATAATTAAAATAATTTTAAATTAACTTATAATAAATTTTTTATTTTATGGTTTTTAAATGAAGGTGGTTAAAATAATAAATAGAAAAAGAAAATAGGGAATAGTTAATAGAGATTTACTCTCTCCTCGGTGTAGCTCCTCTTGTATGACACTATAAATCCTTGGTGATTGGAGTTTCATTTATCAAAAAAATATCTATGGATTCTAAGAGGATTAATGGGTAGAATTTGGGGAGATTATTTTCATTGGAATGGGTGGGAAGAATATTTTTCTAAGGGAAGGAAGAGAGGTTATTTATTCTTGAGGAGAGGGGTATTTTTAGAATTAAATATTGAATAAAATAATATATCAAAGGTAAAACATATAATAGATATTTTTAAAAAAATATAAATAATATATTAATATAATATAATAATTATAAGAATTTAAATTCACTTTATAATTAGAATTTAGTGGTTTATTAAAAAGGAAAGTGAAAAGAAAGAAAATTTGTTATTTTGAAGAACCACTTTTGATTTTAGGTTTTGGAAATTTCTTTTTAGGTTTAGAAATTTAGTTTATTTTATTTTAATGGACCGTTTATGAAATTAAATATACCATAACTGAAAATATAATTATATATATTATTATGTCATTAATATATCATTAATGTGTAATTTGAGTTACATAGATTTTGTGAAAAACTATATTATTACAATTCACTTAAAATTTGAAGTATTTTAGAAAATTAAGAAAAAATAACCCTTGGATAATTTCAAAAAAAAATATTAATTTTATTAAAATAAATTTCTAAAATATTTAATTTTAATTTTTAATAAAAAAATAATTATTTTTATAAAACACATTAAAATACAGTTTATTAAAAAAGGTACATATTTTTTCATTGAATTTCTTAATCATGATACTTATATTTTTCCATTAAAAATTTTATATTTACTTAAATTAATTTTGTTAAATATTATTTATTTTCTAATTTTTTATTCTAGGGTAAAATTACAATTCCAACAGTCAGGTTACTATTCCAACAATCACTTTACCTTCTACAAAGACTACTCTATTATTTAATTCAATATTCAACTCGATTAATTCTATGGTTCTATATTTATATTTCCTATAAGGTTTCTTTTTTTACTAATATTTTTATTATTATCTGTATTTTTTGTAATGGGGGAAATGATTCTTGTAGATTGGGGTGATCCATATTTTTTCCATTTTGGATTTTATATTTTATATTCTTTTCCAGTTGTAAGGTTTGTAATTTTAATTGGTTTCATTGAAGATTAATGTAAAAACAATTAGTGACGAAACAAAGTATTTTTTGGCCTCTTTATATTTTGTATATGTATTATATTATATAACACACATTTATTTAGGAAAAAAATTTACTAAAACACTGGGTCGTTACATCCTTTCCCATCTAGAAATTTCATCCCGAAAATTTCAAATCATATTCTCAGTTGAGAATACGTGAGGGTACTTATGTTTCATTTTTTCCTTTGGTTCACAACATTTTCTAAAATAGAAATGGTTTGAAAAAAACATAATTCAAAAAATCATGAATAAATGATTTATTCTTTTGTATAATAAAATCTAAAGGCATATCTTATGGGATCTTTATGTTAATAATTTTTCTAAGAAAAATCTTCTTGGATGATTATGTGTACTTAGTATCATCCTAATGGTTTTCTATAATTTTATCTATTCATATTTCCCTAATTAACTAAACAATTTTCTAATACCAACTATAAATACCCACCTTTTTATTACATGACTATTACATCATATACAAGATAAAAACATAATAATGTTATATATCCATGGTCAAATGGTTTAGTGTCTTTTGAAAATTAGGATTATACATAACCTTTACATAATAAAACGTAAACATTATTAATTACTTCTTCTTTATATTCTTAGTGTCCCTCGTATTCTCCTTAGTATAAGTAATCACATGAGGATATAAATCAATAAAAGGGGTGGGATAAAATATCATTAAGAGGAAAAATAAGGGACATGAATCAATATAACATGGGTAAGAATAAACCTAATAATCATGTCATAAGTATATGATCGTCATCATCAACAACATCCAGAAAACATGTTATAAAGTCATAAAATGTGGAAGTTCATAAAAATAAAATATCATGTCTTAGTGGTTATAACCACACATAGTTATGAACAAATCTAGGACCATGTTCATGCATAACATATGTGAATAATCATAAAATCACTATTGTTAACAAATATATAATCATTTTTAAATATATTTCACATTAAAATATTAGATACATCACATCAACCAATTATTTGGATCACTATATAAATTCTATCACAACCATCACATTTTAACATTTACATAATCATGCATACCATATAGAACGTGTATCCATATCAGACATAAAATAACTCATGGAAAGGAATGTGATTCATTTAATAAAGAATAAATTAATTAACAAATATTGGGGATCCAAAATTATAGAGGGAAAATATATGATATAATAATTATCACACTTGAGTAAGGATGAAACATTCTCAAGAGGAGTCAATATGTGAATTTTAAAGAAGATTTCTTTCGGAAAATATTTACATTTTTCATTAAATAAGGTTGGAAAATTTTATATACTCAAAAATAAAATTTAAGAATAATTAAATGATATATAAGTAACATTAAATGAACATCCAAATAGAAATTGGTATGAAATAGGGAAAACCCAAATAAATAAAGTTGGGTTCGATAATCACCATTCCTTAATTCCCACTTAATTTCATCGCTTTTTCACATCATAAATAATAAAATTAATTTTATAAAACAATAGTACAAAAGTTTATTATAGTAATTTATAAAACTATTTATCAATTTTAATAATTGTATTATATTTATTAATATTCATTGATAAAATTGAATAATTTTGATATCATATTTCAATTAAAAATTTCCCATTTTGGTTTGATTTCTCTATTTTTGTATATGTAATTTATAAATTAGTATAATTAATTCCAAAATAATATAATACATGTAATTAAATATTAATATATTATATATAATTCATAATATTCATCCATGAATGTGTTCATACTAATTTTCGTGTTAATGTATCCGTAGGTGGTTAACCGACCTTTAACCGGACATTGTTGAAAGAGCTGAAAAGGGAAGTATAAAATTTATATTTTTCTTAAATATGACAATTATAGTTGTTTAAAATAATTAAAATATTTATAAATTACTTTATAAAAAATTTTTTAGTATAAATTTTTTAAATTAAGAAGGTCAAATGAATATGTTGAAAAAGAAAAAAGGGAACAATAAATAGAGACTTACTCTCTCCTCAGTGTAGCTTCTCTTGTACAACACTATAACTCCTTAGTCATCAGAGTTATATTGCTCGATAAAATCCCTATCGATTATAAGAGTATTAGTAGGGAGGATTTGGGTAGATAATGGGATTTTTAATGGGTGGTATGAGTGTTTTAACAAAGGATGGGAGATGGGTCATTTATACATGAGGAGAGGGGTATTTTTAGAACAAAATATTGAATAAAATAATATATAAAAGGTAATAATATAAAAGTGATTTTTTAAAATATAAATCATATATTAATATAATATAATTATTTTAAGCCATTAAATACTATTTATAATTCTAATTAATTAGTTTATTAAAAATAAAAGTGGAAAGGAAAAAAATTGTTATTTTAATGAATTACTTATGAATTTAGGTTTTGGAAAGTTCTTTTTATGTTTAGAAATTGAGTTTATTGTATTTTAATGAACCATTTTTTAAATTAAATATAAAATGACCTAACCTAAAGTTATATAATATATTATTTCGTTATTACATCATGAATGATGTAATTTGAGTTACATTGGTTGCGTGGAAAACTATATTTTTACTATTCACCCAAAACATGAATTATTTTAAACAAATTACCAAAAAAATCACCCTTGGATAATTTAAAAAAATATATATTAATTTTATAAAATTAAATTTCAAAAAAAAAATATTTTTATTTTAAATATAAAACAAATGATTTTACAAAATATTTTAATATATAGTTTATTAAAAATGCGCTTATATTTTCTTCTAGTTTATTAATCATGAAACTTTTTTTTTGAAATTATAAAATTTTGATTCACTTCATGTAATAATGATAAATATTAGTTATATTAAAATTTATTATTTTAAATTAAAATTATTATTCCAATGGTTAGGTTACTATTCCTACAGTCACTTTACCTCCTATAAATATTACTCTATTCTTTCACTCAATATTCAACTCAATTACTCTCATGGTTATATATTTCCATTTCCTATAATATTTCTTGGTTTACTAATATTTGTTTTCTTCTATATATTTTTTCAGTGGGGGAGATGATTCTAGTAGATTGGGGTCATCCATAATTTTCCCATTTTGGATTTTCTATTTTATAGTTTTTGTTCACTTGTAATGTTTGTAATTTTAATTGGTTTCAATACTAATTAATGTAACATTATTTAGTAATGAAATAAATTATGTGTTGGATTATATATATCTTTTATATTTATAATATTATATATCACACATCTATTATGGAAACAAATATTAGTAAAAACATTGGATCATTACAAAAATTATATTGAAATTATTTGATTTTAAATTTATATAAAATAAGTTATTACTATAAATAGTAAATTTGATGTGTAATCATAGTTTTTTAGAAAATTTTAGGATAAAATATTATAAATAAAATTTCAAAAAAATTACATTAATGAATGTATTAAGGGTTTTATTTTTAATTTCAATATTCGAATTCATTGTGGTTATATATTGAGTAATATATATTAATTGGAATTATTTATAAAAAAGAGTTCGATTTCATATTGTATATTACTTATTAATTTATAAACATCTATAGTAATTCATAATAATTAATAAATATTAGAATTATGTGATAATATTATTTATATTAAACATTATTATTTAAAATTTTAATATCTACATTCTATTTTATTAGAGGGTGAGTAATAGGATTAAAGTATTTTAAAAAAAATTAGAGTTCGAGTTTGAATTGAATTATATAGTCCATCATTAAATATGTGTATATAATTTTATAAAACACCAAATAATACTATGTAACATGAAAAAAATACTTAAAATACATAAAAAATAAATTTTGAAATCCAATGTATAAATTTTAATTAGTTTGAGTTTCAGTAATTCACTTAAACTCATTTTAAAAATAAGATTGTGGAGTTAAATGAAAGTATTATTTTTATTATTATATCTTTATCTATAATGGTAAGTAAAATTATATAAAAAATATAACATTTATTATATTAAAATATATTAAAGTATCATATAAAAATTATTCAATTAAGATAAATTATTGTTTGGTCAAGATAAATATGAAAGTGTCTATAGATGTTGACGCACTGCTTGTGCAACATAGGAAAAGTAAATAATGATGAATTAAAGGTAATATTTGGAATGGAAAATTTATTTCTTAATAATAATGAATAAATATGATGATTAATAATTGATATAAATAATATAATTTTAATTCCATATTTATCTTGATGTTTTTAAACTCAAATTACAAAAAAGAATCCAAAAAAATATATAATTGGAATAGTTCTGTTAATAAAAATTTATTAATTAATAAAAAATCATAAAAACAATAATTATATTTTTTTTGGAGTTTCAATGGTTTAAATGGTCGTTTTTTTCCCATTTATGAGCCACCTTCAACTTAAAACGACTTTCATAACCCAAAAAAATTTGATAATTTTAAAATCACCATTGAATCTTATCTATATAAAGTGACTCTCATGCCTTTTTAAAGACAAATATAATGTTTATTTTTATCTCTAATATATAGCCTAATTTTCTCTCTCATGATCATCTACAATGTTTCTGAACTTCTAGACACAAGAATTAGTCCTGAATCCATCATTTTCGAGAGGTACTCAAAGAGAATATTCAACCCTTGAACAAAAGTTTTTGCTTCTCCTTATCCATTTTTCTTTATATTTTTCATCCACCTTATTTATTACAATTTGTTACCCTAATAAAATTATTTTGGAATCATTAATGTCTTGTAAACAATATAATATAAAAATATAAAAATATATTATTAATCATTAATTCTTTATAACTCATTCTTGTTTGAGTAAATTTCATCATCTACATAAACAATCCTATAACATTCAAATCATGAATGTTTTAGGAAACATAAATACTAGTAATATTAGTTCACAATGATTAATTTAATTTTTCCTTATAATTATATAATAGTATTATATATTATTATTTTCCATTAATAAAATCAATTCATTTATTGATCTAATGTCCACAAATATGAGCATTTCTTATTGATCATTCTGAATTTCCACCATTACATCCGTGAAAAAATCATGGAAAGATGGAAACTTATAAATTAAACCTATATTATCTCGATGAACATTTTTTATGTGATGAACACATGATCAAGGAGAAATAACTAGAACCATCACACTAAAGAAAGTATGGACAAACCGAACAATAAACACTTGACAGTTAACTTTAATTATGAATGATTAATAAATAAGTAATAAGAAAATATAAATGAATGATATTAAGTAAAATAAATATAAATATGGTTCTTATATAGGTGAATAATAAACCTAAATTTATTTTATATGTGGTTAGAGTGTGTCTAATTAAGAGAGAATCAAAGGTAAGGGTTTTCCTAATCTCAATCTATTTTCATTGAGTCATAATTTGTTTCTTAAACCATGTTATTTAATGATTTATGTATTCTAAAATTATTTTTATAATTTTTTTATTTTACTTTTGGTAAATTACATTATCATGTAATGTTATTCTTCTTTGATTAATTTATTATTTCATGAAATATGATGTTGTTCGGAATATTTCCCATCCTCTTTGTTAGATATTTTCTCCTCTTCATTTATATTATTTATCACCAAAAAATTTCTATTCAATGATGTTGAAATATAAAATCTTGTATTATCATGTGAAACTTTCATATTTATCTTTATTTATATCAAAAAATAAATTTTATAACTATTTTATGAATGTGGTTTTCTTAAACTAACTAAAATCTTAAAAATATGTATCTTTTCACTTTTTTATATTTTTTTTCTTCCACTCCACATTTATTTTAATTAATTCTTAGTTCCATTCATGGTTCCAGTATTGGTACATTTTGAGGGGTTTTAAATTATTTCTCATCACCCTTTGGAACGATTATGAAACTGATATATAATTTTTCTTTTACAATAACATTACAAAATATTTATGAAAATTATATTCTATCTCTAAAATATCTATCTTTTATGGAGTTATTCTTTATGAATCATGCTCTAAATTCACTTATGATATACTTTTTTTGGGTGATTTAATTTTTCATATCAACTGATCCAATTTTTTTATCTTATGTGATATGATTTGAAATTTTCTTATAAAAAAATTATTTCCTAGGGTTTTCATGATAATATGTTTGATTTATTTCATATGGAGAACATATATATAGTTTATCATTATGTGATGGTTGGGTCATATATAATCATCCAATGTTGTAAAAAAAACTTTATATCTCATGATATCACTATAACTTGAAAATCATATTGCTAAATCTATTGTGTTATAGGACACATTTATTTATTACTAATCCCTGATGTGATGATGTTCTAGAAAAATATATTTGAAAAATTTCAAGAATTTATATTTTTATGTTTATTCGACAATAATCTATTATTTTTATATGGATTACTCAAATTTTCACATGTTTCTATGCCATGGTATATGTGTTATACTTTAACGATGAACCTTTTGCAGTTTTATGTCCCCACTCTGTGATATATGTTGTAGTATCATGTCTTATAATCAAATATCAAGATCCCTTGATCCTTTCAATTAGGTATATCTCTTCTATTAATGTTTTCCCAAATTGATGTGATCTAGTACTCGAAAAATCATTGATATGTTTTTACCTTTTTGATCATTTAACCTTACTCCTTATTTTTTTCCAGTTCCCCAGGAAACTAGTTATAGGAATATATACAATATGGTTTCATGTGTAGAAACATTTTGAGGTAGATGTTTAAATATTGTTGTGTAATAAGTCATTTATCTATCTAATCACCAATTACACTAAAACTTTGGATTATTAAAGTGTGTTTATTTGTGATATTTAATAATTAAGTTATGTGAAATGATATTAAACATATGTATTTCATGTTTGGGTTATTTTATTTTTTATTAGAGTAGGTTTTAATTAACTTTCAAGATATTATTAAGGATTATAATGAAAATATACTTAAACAACCTAGTTTGAACAAAAATAATAATATATTGAGATGAAGGTGTCATAGAGTAAATTTGATTTTTAATATTACCATTTACTCTATTTTCATAATATATTATTGTTTATTACTCATTCTAGCCCTTTTGGTTTTATTAAATATATGTAACTATGATTAATTGAGTTAATAATGGATGTTTTGGGAAATTTAGTGATTATTTGAACAAGAAACCAAATGGGATGGGGGTGGAGTAAAAAAATTTATGGATATTCTATCCCAGGTTATGGGTAATAATCTAAATAATTTCAAGATTATGAAAGAACTAAATAATAAGAAACTCACTATTGAGTCCTTTAAGTGGAAACAATAATAATATTTCATTTGATCTTAAGATCCACTAATTTCTAAGTAATGGATTAATATGATAGATAATATATTTTTTATTATTCAGTACTCACATCGAGAAAAGGATGTTTTGGTCATTTATTATTTAAAAGTTGAAGCATATCAATGATGTAACTTAATCAAAATCACTATGAAAAAGAAAGAAATTTACTCTTTTGAAGTCAATGGGTGTAAGAAATTATGTTTCAATAATGTTTTTACCAAAAATCTTTGCATCAAGATGTTGTAGGAATTAGTCAGGCTAAATAAAAAGTAAGATCAATCGATTGGTTCATATGAGGAAAACATGATTATGCATCCAAGTCATGTCTTCAGTTTTATCATCAATCCTAAAAGCAAAATAAATCATTTATTCAGTCCCTAAAAACCAATTCTTCATAATTAATCATATATAATGGATTTTAGTAGCAATAATAAAACTATTCAGTGTGCTCTTAAAAAAGAAATAAAAATATGGTATTCTTGTTATTCTAATGGATTTTGTTATAAGAAAGAGAAAATATAGTTTTATGTAATCTCAAATGATAAATCACATGGAGGAATGATGATTCAGCAACTTAAATTCCCAATGTGTGGGAAAAAGCACCCAATATGTTGACTTATAGGATCATAAAGAAGTTTTATGTGTGGAATTGTAGGATATCAAGAACACAATTATTAAAAAAATATGAAGAGGCCAATTAACACAATGGAGGAGAAGAAGTTTCACCCTAATACACCACCCACACTTTAATGATTCATATGTAAATAGTTTGGGAATTATTCATATCAATGAACTGATACTTAGGCTATGAGGAGAATAAACTTTAATAACCCCCCAAAAAGGTATTAAGAATTGTCTTATGCAATCATTACCAAAGAAGTGGATCATAATAAAAAAAATTAAATGGTACACTAATTAGCCACTTAATAATTATAAACATATTATTTGATTATGATTCATCATATTCCTTCATATTTAGGATATTTACTTATATTATTTATTTACTACCTCAAATATTGGATATTGAGATATCATTAAAAACACCTGGTGTTGTGATGATTGAATCCGAGTTATATAACTCTTCCTTAATTATGTTTTATTGGAAGAAACTCCCTTTAAATTGTATTGTTATTACCTTAGTATAATTTGATGTAATATTGGGCATGGATTATTACTATTTTCATAGATCTCATACCAATTTTCATGATAGTGAAATCCCATTTAACATTCCAAATAATCTTATGATAAAATATCAATGAAAGGATGATAATTAACTTTTACTGAAAACAATTTACTTAATATGGTTCTTGATGATCAATAATGATGGTTATTTGGATCAAATGGTTTGAGAGGAACTCAAAATTAAAAATATACTAATTATAAAAGAATATATTAATGTATTTATAGAATATTTTCATGGTATTCCCCTATAATATATGGATGAGTTTTCAGTTTAACTCATACCAATTTTCACACCTATATCGAAGAGTCTATACATAATGGACCCCATAGTTAGAGGGATCGAAGTATCAACTGAAAGAGAATATAAACAATGTATTTATATTCCCAGGTGATTCTATAGGGGGTGCACCGGTTATATTGGCTAAAAATAAGGATGAGTCAACATATCATTGAATATATTATCATGAGATTAATAAAATAAAAAACAAGAAAATGGATCTAATACCCCACATTGATGATTCATTTGATTAATTTAGAGAATATTATTACTTCTCAAAGAATGATCTTAAATTTGGATATCATAAACTATGAGTAAATAGAGAATAAATAACCCCAAAAAACTTCTGTATAATGTATATACACCATGAATTCATTTTAATTCAATTAATACTTTTTAAATTACATTGATATATTATTGTATTTGATGAATATGTTATTTATACATTACATTAAACAATTTTTTTAAGTCTTAATAGATAAATTTTTATATATTCCAAGAGAAAATAAGAGCATTAAGAAATTTTTTGGATTGTATTAGAGACCTTAAAAAAGGATAAATTATATACCAAATTTAGTAAGCGTGAATTTTGGATACAATAAAAACCATCCATGGGTCATTTAATCATAAGAGATTGTATAGATACTTAATATACAAAAGTGATTAAAGAATGGTTTAGAACAACATTTATAACATAGATCTACATTTTTCCTGGGTTGGATGGATATTATTGATGTTTTGTGAGAAATTGATCATGATTGTCAAATATTCTAATAAAGTTAACATAGAATAAAGTAAAGTCTCTCTATATAGAATAATGTGATGAGAGTTTTAAGGAGATTGAGAATGTGTTAGTCACTACACCGATACATGTATTACCCTATACTATAGAAGGGTTTATAATATACAATGACGATTCAATGAAGTGATTTAGATGTTTCTTTATACAAAATGATAAAGTTACGCCTTATTAATAACATCAATTAAAGAACCTATAGAAAAATTACCTGAAACATAACCTAGATTTAGCTATAGTTCAATGAAGAAAAAAGTGTGTGCATTTTAATTATAAGATCTTAAATTATATATTATCATATAAGGAGTCAAAACATGAACTAAACAATATGGTTAGAGTTAATAAAATATTGTGATTCTCAATAAATTACCATCCTTTTAAGGAAAAAAAGGTACCTAAATCTTTTATTAGAAAAGATCATGCTACCTTATACATGATAAGGATTGAAAGAGACATAATATTTATGGATATAAAAAATATGGACTAAGAAATCATAAGAGAATGGATGAGATCTTACCTATAACAATTTATTGCTAAA
Source organism: Viscum album (assembly GCA_963277665.1). Taxonomy (NCBI): domain Eukaryota; kingdom Viridiplantae; phylum Streptophyta; class Magnoliopsida; order Santalales; family Viscaceae; genus Viscum; species Viscum album. The sequence goes on from OY728147.1 coordinate 190,519,100, forward strand.
CCATCCATCTATATGAGATCAAGGAGGATAAAATATATGATATGGATCTATATAATAAGGATGGAAATGTATCAGAGTTCAACCCTGATAATGATGGAATTATCATATTTGGGAAATAAATATGTGTCCCTTCAGTAGTAGAATTGTAGGATCTGTTGGATGAATCACATAGATAAATATTTTATATCCATCCTAGAAGATATATATATATATATATTAAGGAGTACTTCTGTTGAACTGGTATAAAAATATAGATTGTGGAGTATATATCGTGGTTTTTGGTTTTTCAACAATTCAAGGTTGGATTTCATAAATCTAAGGGGGTGATGCAACCATTATTTGTACATATATAGAAATGATATAATAACACCATAAACGTTTTCATAGGTATTTTATATAGGAAATAAATTCATTATATTTTTTTCATTTTAAATTCATTTTATTCCTCCAAATTTATCAATTCAATGGGATTTTAGATGCCTTATAATTAATGTAATATTTTTCAGAGTTTATAAAAATTGTTTAAATAACCAAAATTATGGAATTATCTGTTATATTTGACTTATAAACTTAAATAAATTGATTGTATTTGAATGTTTTCAAGTGTGAATAATATCCTTGAAATCATGAATAAATCTGAATAACATTGAATAAATATATATTTTTTTCATAAAAAGAAAAAAATAGATATGGAAAAAGACATATGAGAGATCCCATGTGAGAATTCATCTACATGGGGATATTTTCTTCGATCATATGTAAATTTATCTATATTAGAGTGAAACTATGTGAAATGAAAAAAATCATTCTACTCATGTAAGATAATTTATCTCAAGATGAAGTCTCCATAAGATAATTCATTTATGGAATCCACTTGTAAAATAATTTCTTGGGTGTATAAAAGAATTTGAGCAATTCAGAAAATAAAAATATAAAATAAATTTGTCATCCCATAATAAAATTCACCTCACATTTGTAAATTATCATAAAACACCTCACTTAAGTAAATTTACATTGAAATAATTCCTTAGAATGATAAAAACATAGGTACTTTGAGGTATCCATATTCACATCAAGATTAATCTTTCCATGACCATGTCATCACCCATGAATCCATTCAAAGGAGGCCACATAGATTATTTTGTTTATGAAATTTTGATCAAAATAAATATAAATAAAGTTTAGTATTTTCAGAAAGAGTGGATTGCTATGATTTATAACCATGAAAAATAATGTAAATTTCAATGTTAAAAATTAGAACACATGGATATTTGAACAAATGATAAAGAGGATGAAAAATTCATCTACAAAACAAAGATATTGTCGAAGAGGTAAAAGGGGCTTGATATGTAGATGATTGGAGACTACTGTTCTGGCTTTCTACTTTCAATTTTTTTGATAAGTCTATAATGTATTCTGATTAATCCCTTTTCCCTATTAACATTATCATTTATGGGACTTTATCTTGTTATTAGGGAATGGGAGGTTCTAATTTTTTATTGTTTGAGTCTTAAAAATTCATTGAAAAAAATTATCTATTTATTTTCATTGGTTTCAAAATTCAATAGTAGTTCTTATTTTCAGATACAATTGTGTTTGATTTAATTATATCTATTTTAATTTACTTAGTGGATGATGAATCATTTTCCTCTATTTAATATTGGTGTATATATGGTGGAATAATCATGGAGTGAGTGTTGAATTGTGTAAGAACACGGATTTTTCTTTTCAGGTATGGTTTTCCTTTTTCTGGAGTTTTTAAGAAAAATGAATTTTCTGGAAAGTTTCGAAGTACATGTCGTGTCTTTCTAAGTACACGCCATGTACTTTTTCTCGGCTCGAAGCCATGTGCTGGCCGTGCCGGGACACACACATGGTGTGTAAGGCTGAGGTGGAGGCCAGTTAATTCGGAGTATGGAAAATTGAAGTACACACCGTGTACTCAAAAAGTACACGTCGTGTACTTTATTTTTTTTTCATTAAACGGACCAGGGTCGCGCCTAACCCCCAAAATCATCTTCTTCTCCAGATTTCATCCACTCGGGAGTGACCGTACGACCGAATCTTCTCTGAGCTCCTACCTCACCATCCGTTCTCCGATTTGAGCATGGTCAATTGCATTGGAATCGAAGCAGTGAGTTCTTCCTTCTACTTTAGCCTTGTTTCTTGATTCCTCCACGTTTCCAAGTTATCGTGGGATGAACGTTTTGTGCGTTTCCTCAGATCTACGTTGTTATAAGCGGAATCTGTTGTTGTGGTTCACATATATTGATCTCCTAGGATCGAGGTAGGTGGTTTGTCCCTTTCTGTAGAATGTTGATGAATATTATGTGAAAATTCCACCAATACCCTTGAACGGGGTATTGCGTGTTTCTTATTTTGCACTTGCTGTTTGCCTGCTTTTTCTTGTTTTCTTTGGTAGAGGTTATTGCTTGTGAGTATAGTAATTTATTTTGTGCTTAGGTTGCTTTTCCATGCTTGTTTTTCCTGTTGGGCATTTTTCCAGTTTCCATGCCTAGTTGTAGGATATAGTGGAACTATTGTTTTATTATAGATGTTGAGCCGTAGAATGATATCCAAGTAGTTCTTGAGGTTTACTTGGACGATACATGCTCACTGATCATGTTTAGTTTCACTCAGGACTATGAGAACCTAGAGTAGAAGACCAAAGCAAGAATTGACAGAAGGGCTTCTCCAGAGTGTCTTTTAATTACGATGTGAGACTATAGGGGGAATTGACGTTGAGTGATTCCTAATAGATTCTATAGATTCTCGACTCGGGCCACATGGGGAATTGATGTTGAGTGCTTCCCTATAGAGCCTTTAGCACGATACGAGACTATAGGGGGAATTGACGGTGAGTGGTTCCCCAGAGAGTCTGCTTAATTTCATAGCTGAACCAGAAAGGTGAGACTGTGTGTGCCTCCTAGAGGGTTGTTAGTACTTATAGGTTGAACCATAGGGGTCAGGCTATGAGAGATACCCAGAGGGTTACCTGTTTCTTTTTTGTTTGTTGGATGCTTACTTGTGTACTTTACTTATTAGAATTGTGGATTGTAGCTGCTTGTGCTTTCCTATTTACTACTTCTTGTTTATTTACTGCCATGTATTCATTGACTGTAAGGAAAAAATATTTGGGTGATTGCCTACTGGGATTGTATCTCACACCCTATTTGGGCTATGCTTTTGGGCCCAAGAAGACTATGTTGCTGCAGGTATAGATAAGGGCAAGCGCCCTTCTACTTCAGGTTCTTGATTGCACTGGAGCTGGAGAGCATGGGACCGAGCCGTGACTCGCGATGCTGAGGAGTTTATTTTGTTTTCCTTTGCAATCTATTTTCAGTTGTATTCTAGCACATTGTTGTGTTTGCTGCTTTCCATAGATACATGTACCTATTGAATTATTGTTATCATTGTTATATATCTACATTGCTTCCGCTATTTGGTTTATGTTGTTATTCATGTTGTTTCTGCTTCCGCAATTGACTATTGCATTTTCCGCTGTATACCTTACAAAATGAAGGCATAGTTTCCCCATCGACTCAACAGGGCCCTCACTGCTAGTCGGTAGCCTCTGGAATTTGGGGAAACTCGCTTGAGGTCATGTGGCGAACCGAGTACGGGGCACCAGTGGAGGGGCTCCGGACTTGGGTCGTTACAAAGTGGTATCAGAAGCATTCTTTTCTCTTGCTTTACTGTTTGGAGACCTTATCTAGGGATAGGATGGATTCGGTACTTGGCATTAAGCTGTGCTCAGGAGTAGCTAACCCGTGTATAGGGAAAAACCATACAACATCGTTAATTGTAGTTGCTGGTTTTTAGATTTTATAGTTGATCTGATTTCACCTAGAGTGATTCACATGGCTTGTGCTATTACTGTTTTGATATTGCAGTTCTATTTCTATCTCAACCCGATGAGATGAGGGTATTCCATCTCATGCATCATATAGACACTTGTTGAAATCACATGCCATGCATTCTTGTCATGCCATATAGGGTGCATTAGCAATTTCATGCTGTTGTGATAGACTTTGTGTAGATTATGCATGTTGTTGTGATATTTTTTTGATAGATTCTCTGCTATTATGTTAGAAAACTATTTGTTTTGTCCTTTTTTTTAAAGTGAACACCAAATTTTGGTTCTTGAGGTGTTATGGGCCCTCACGAATAGGAATTTGGCACTTTTTCGCCTTGTTTTTAGTGTTTCTGGAATTCTGTGCAGTTTCTGAGCTACTACCCAGAAAAACCCAGAATACACGGCGTGTACTTTTTGGGAACACACCATGTAGTTTTCAGGCCATGTCACTGACCGTGTGATCAGAACACGGTGTTGTGGAAGTAACTTTGAGAACACACCGTGTATGGTAGCTACACGCCGTTTAAGATCGGAGCCGTGTAACTGACCGTGTCACTAACAACACGGGTCAGGGAAGCACAGGTATAACACACAGTGTCCATAGGGAACACGCCGTGTAGTCATGTCCAGGTACCCGGTCGTGTCACAGACAACACAGGTCAGTGTTACCTTCCTTTCCACACACCGTGTTTGTTCGGAACATGCCATGTAGTCTTGCCCAGGTACCCGGCCGTGTCACGAACAACACAGGACGGTGTTGCCTTCGCCTATAAATGCCATGTTTTCTCGGAGCACGCCGTATGAGGTCCAGCCATGTAGACGACCGTGTACTCAACAACACGGACCGTTGAAGCCTTGTCTAGTGCACGCTGTGTTTGTTTCGAACACGCCGCATTGTCTCGGGTTAAGTCGAACCGTGTGGGTTATCCATGTAAGGAACTCGGGTAGGGGAATAGTTCCAAGTACACGCCGTGTGTTGGGGTCAAAACACCGTGTAGTTTGAAGTGTACACGACTTGTAAGGAAGGAGTACACACCCATGTCAGTGGCTTAAAAATACAAGTCGTGTAGTTATTATACACGCCGTGTAGTTGTGTTTTGAAATCTTTTGTGTTTTTCTTCCCCTGTTCCCGTTTTGTACCCTTGTGTTCTCTATCCTTTTTTTCCTGATCTAAGTTTTGATTTTGGTCTTTCAGAGCTATGCCTCCGAGATGTCTTCTAGTCATACGTCTGTCAGAAGGCAGTGATCAGACGCCAGATATGGCTGATCAGGGACTTCCTGTCGATCCCCCAGCAGAGCCAGCCTTGGCACCGGTTGTTTTACTAGTTGCGGCCGCTGATGCGCAGTTTAGGGAAGGTTTCATGAGGATGATGCAACACTTCTAGGGAGCACCACCTCCTGCCTCTTCTATGGAATAATTGACGTGGGTCTTTCAGTAGAATCATCCTCCCACATTCCCAGGGGGGGATGAGCTCATGCTGCAGAGTCATGGCTGGAAGCCATGCTGACTATATTAGAGAATCTGGAGACGCCTCCAGAGAGGCGGGTCAAGCTCGCCACCTCCATGCTCCGAGACTCCACCAAGAGGTGGTGGGACATGGTCTCACAGGCAGGTCAACAGTAGGCTATGATTTGGGAGGAGTTCCAGCACGTGTTCTATGACTACTTCTACACAGAGACCCTGAGGGATGATAGAGACCATGAATTCATGAGCTTAGAGCATGGTACTCTATCTATAATGGAGTATTCCTCTTGTTTCACTGAGCTGCAGCATTTTACACCCCTTCGGTATGGGAGTGGGGTGTTCTTGGAGAGGAAGTTTGAGGATGGACACAGGAGGGAGATCCGCTCATAGGTGAAAATCTTCCAGCTGACGTCCATTACTTCTATCATCTACCAGGCACTGATTTCAGAGCGCAATCTGAGAGACTCTAGAGTTGCGATTCAGGGCGGTTTTTCTTCCAGTGATAGCTTTCCTCCAGATGACAGCATGAAGCATTGTAGGGAGCCTACACATAGTGATTCGAGGAAGAAAGACACATCATCAGGAAGCCAGGTGATGTGCTACCAGTGTGGTCGGACAGGTCACACGAGGCCGCAGTGCTAGAGAGACCCTATGGAGTGCCGATCTTGTGGCAAGATTGGTCACCTTTAGAGTTTCTGTCAGGGTTTCTCACCATAAACTGGTGACCGGGGTTCTTCCATGACTCCTCGTTCAAGAGTAGCCCCACCAGTCTCTCATCAGTCAGGGAACTGGAGTTCTTCTAGCTGTTCGGGCTGAGGTTGAGGTTGAGGCTGTGGCGGTCAACCACCAGTTTCTCAAAACTAGCAGGGAGGTTCAACTCAGAGTGGTCAACCAGGGGCGCAGGGCCACGGCACGGGCCAGTCTTTCTCCATGGAGCAGACTTATCAAGAGTAGGATCCCGACCCTTCTACTATTCGAGGTACTATTTTAGTAGCCTCAGTTTTATCTTCAGCTATTTTTGATACTGGTTCTACGCATAGCTTTATCTCTGTTGCTGTTGTGGAGAGTCTTGAACTCTGCATCTTTTCTCCTGTCGACTCGTTGACACTAGATACACCTTTGGGAACGAGGACATCTAGTGTATGTCAGTGTAGAGAGTGACCTCTCAAGGTTGTAGGGTATCTCTTCTTATGGTATCTCTATGTCCTAGAGATTACAGGCTATGATGTCATTCTCGTCATGAACTGGTTGATTCCATTCCAGGAAGTCATTGACTGTTATCACCGCATAGTCAGTTTCATCTCACCAGAGGGTGAATCTTTTCTTCATAGAGGTGAATGGGACGTTCGGGCGAGTCAGGTGGGACTCGAGCATCTTGGGCTAGGAGGGGTGACAGCCCTGATTGCTAGTCTTTATCTGGATGATCAGGAGACTCCACAATTGGAATTTCCTCTAGTGGTGGATTGCTTTAGGGATTTCTTTCCAGAGGACTTTTCGGGTTTGCCTCCAGAGCGTGAGGTAGACTTCTCTATTGAGCTTGTGCCAGGAGCGGCACCAGTGTCAATTCCTCCCTATAGGATGGCCACACCTGATTTTAAGGAGCTCATGAAGCAGTTGGAGGAGCTACAGGATAAGGGTTTCATCCAACCCAGTACTTCTCCTTGGGGTTCGCCTATCCTGTTTGTGAAGAAGGAAGACGGTACCATTCGGCTTTGTGTTGATTATCAGAAGCTGAACCAGTTGACGGTCAAGATCCGATATCCCTTGCCAAGGATTGATGACCTCTTTGAATAGCTTCGAGGAGCCTGGGTGTTATAGAAGATTGAATTGAGGTCTGGTTATCATCAGTTGCACGTTAGACCATCAGATATTCCTCTGACAGCCTTCAGGAGCAGGTATGGTCAATACGAGTATACAGTCATGCCATTCGGTCTCACGAACACACCTGCAGTTTTCATGGCACTGATGAACTGAGTGTTCCATCCTTACTTGGAATCCTTCGTTGTGGTCTTTGTGGACGATATCTTGGTGTACTCTCACACTCGACATGACCATGCCACACATCTTGAGATCGTTCTCAGTACACTGAGAGAGCACTGGCTTTATGATAAACTCTCGAAGTGCCACTTCTGGATGGATTAGATTCACTTCTTGGGTCACGTCATCTCAGAGGTAGGAGTATCTGTGGAACCAGATAGAGTGAGAGCATTAGTTTTTTGGGAGCAGTCAGAGAACGTCTTTGAGGTACGGAGCTTCCTAGGGCTGGTAGGAGACTACTGACGCTTCATTCGGGACTTTTCTCGCTTAGAAACACCTTTGACGGGCCTGACCAAGAAGGGGGAGAAGTTCTTATGGTCAGATTCTTGTGAGTCAGCCTTTCAGGAGCTGAAAGGGAGGTTGAAGTCAGCACCGATACTAGTATTTCCGGAGCCAGACAAGAGCTATAATGTTTATTGTGATGCTTCAAGTGTCGGGCTAGGAGTTGTGCTTATGCAGGGAGTTGGAGTCGTTGCATACGGGTCTAGGCAGTTGAGGCCACATGAGAGGAACTACCCGACGCATGATCTAGAGTTGGCAGCTGTCGTTCATGCCTTGCACTGTTGGAGACAATATCATCTGGGAGAGCACTTTGTGGTCTTAAATGACCAAAAGAGTCTCAAGTATATCTTCACTCTGTGTGATCTGAAACTGAGGCAGCGTAGGTGGGTTGAGTATCTTCAGTCTTTTGATTTTGAGCTTGCCTATACACCGGGTAAGGGCAAAACAGTGGCTAATGTGTTGAGTAGGAGAACTCAGATTCAGGCAGTTCAGGAGGCCAGCAGTGAGTGGTAGCTGATGGATCTATTCTCTAAGATGCATCAGGAGGTGCACGACAGACAGGGACAGCCTTTTCTATCTTCTGTAGTTGTTATCTCCACACTACTTGATCGAGTACGGATGAGGCAACTATCAGACTCAAAAGGCTTATTCCTGTGGGAGAGTGTGTCAGGAGAGGACCCTCTTCCTGGATGGATAGTGGGAGAGGATGAGATCTTGTGTTTCCAGGGACGCGTATGGGTGCCAGCAGACATACGCGAGGAGCTGATGCGGGATTTCCATTCCTCTGTTTGGGCAGTTCATCCTGGCGTCACCAAAATGTATCCGGACCTTCATCTCAAGTACCGGTGGTCAGGTATGAAAAAGGATGTTGCTGGTTTTGTCATGAGATGTTCTACTTGTCAGCAGTTGAAAGAAAAGCATCAGCTACCAGCGGGACTTTTGCAGTAGTTACCCATTCCAAAGTAGAAGTGGAACAATGTTGCGATGGACTTCATGTCCGGGTTGCCGATATCGCCCTTGGGGAACGATGCTATTTGGGTTGTCATCGACAGGCTCACGATGGTTTCCCACTTCTTGTCAATTAAGGAGACCTTGAACGTCAATGATATGGGACGACTTCACATCAGAGAGATCGTTTGTCTGCATGGAGTTCCACGCTCTATTGTTTTAGACTGATATGCGCGCTTTACCTCTCGGTTCTAGCAGGGACTTCAGAAGGCCTTGGGTACACAGGTACTTTTGAGTACAACATACCATCCCCAAACTGATGGCCAATCTAAGCGCACGATCCAGGTGCTTGAGGATATGCTCTGAGCTTGCATTCTAGACTTTGGCGGTTCTTCAGAGAAGCATATTCCTCTGGTGGAGTTCTCCTACAACAACAGTTTTCAGGCGACCATTCAGATGGAACCATACAAGGCCTTGTACGGTAGGCCATGCCGATCACCCTTATGCTGGCTAGAGGCAGGAGAGGCAGCTTTGCTAGGACCTCGTCTTGTACAGGAGAGTTCAGAGAAGATAGAGCTGATTTGGAAGAGGATGGCTACAACACAGTCTCGGAAAAAGTATTATGCTGATCAACAGAGACGACCTCTAGAGTTCGAGGTCAGAGATTAGGTTTTCCTACATGTCACACCGAGGTTGGGACACAAAAAGGATTCAGAGACAGGGTAAGCTTTCACCATGGTACGTTGGGCCATTTGAGGTCTTGAAGAGAGTTGGGCGAGTCGGCTATCGATTGTAGCTACCTCAGCGGTATCAGGCCATGCACGACGTCTTCCACATCTCTCTCCTTTGACGTTAGTTTCCAGACCCATCTCATGTCATTCAGCCTGAGGAATTTGAGCATGAAGTGATTTCGTGTTCGAGGAGCATCCTATCTGGATTATCGATCGCAGTATGAAGGTTCTCTGTGGGCGGTCTATTCCTCTGGTACAAGTGCTATGACAGCATGGGCGAGTACAGAATGATACCTTGAAGAGGGAGGCCGATGTAGGATCACAATGGAAAGAGCTTTTCAGGGTCTCTTCTTCTCCGCCTCATTAGGGAAATTCGGGGACGAATTTTTTAAGGGGGAAGTTTGTAAGAACCTGGATTTTTCTTTTCAGGTATGGTTTTCCTTTTTCTGATGTTTTTATGAAAAATTAATTTTTTGGAAATTTTTGAAGTACACACCCTGTACTTTCTGAGTACACACCGTGTAATTTTTCCCGGCTCAAAGCCGAGTGTTGGCTGTGCCGGGACACACACATGGTGTGTATGGATGAGGTGGAGGCCAGTTAATTCTGAGTACAGAAAATTGAAGTACACGCCGTGTACTCAAGAAGTACACGCCGTGTACTTTCTTTTTTTTAATTAAACGGACCAGGGTTGTGCCTAACCCCCAAAATCATATTCTTATCCAAATTTTGTTTTCCTAGGAGTGACCGTATGGCCAAATCTTCTCTGAGCTCCCAACTCACTGTCCGTTCTCCGATTTGAGCACGGTTGATTGCGTTGGAATCGCAGCGGTGAGTTCTTCCTTTTGCTTTAGCCTGGTTTCTTGATTCCTCCTCGTTTCTAAGTTATCGTGGGAAGAATGTTTTGTGTGTTTTCTCAGATCTACATTGTTCTAAGAGGAATCTATCATCGTGGTTCACATATATCGATCTCCTAGGATCGAGGTAGGTGGTTTGTGCCTTTCCGTAGAAAGTTGATGGATATTATGTGAAAATTCCACCAATACCCTTGAACGGGGTATTGTGTGTTTCCTATTTTTCCCCAGCTGTTTGCCTACATTGGGTTTTTTCTTTGGTATATGTTATTTCTTGTGAGTAGAGTAATTTATTTTGTGCTCAGGTTGCTTTTCCATGCTTGTTTTTCCTGTTGGGCGTTTTTCCAGTTTCCATGCCTAGTTGTAGTATAGTGGAACTATTGTTTTATTATTGCTGTTGAGCCGTAGAATGATAGCCAAGTAGTTCTTGAGGTTTACTTGGATGATACACATGCGATGAGCATGTTTAGTTTCACTCAGGACTGTGAGAACCTAGAGTAGTAGACCAAATGGAGAATTTACGGAAGGGCTTCTCCAGAGTGTCTTTTAATTATGATGCAAGACTATAGGGGGAATTGACATTGAGTGCTTCCTCAAAGAGTCTGTAGATCTTCGATGTGGGCCACATGGGGAATTGACGTTGAGTGCTTCCACAGAGAGTCTGCTTAATTTCATAGCTAAACCAGAAAGGTGAGTCTGTGTGTACCTCTTAGAGGGTTTCTAGTACTTATAGGTCAAACCATAGGGGTTAGGCTATGAGAGCTACCCATAGGGTTACCTATTTCTTCTTTGTTTGCTGGCTGCTTACCTGTGTACTTTACTTGTTAGAACTATGGATTGTAACTGCTTGTGCTTTCCTATTTACTGCCATGTATTCATTGACTATAAGACACAAATATTTGGGTGATGGCCTACTGGTATTGTATCTCACACCATGTTTGGGACATGCTTTTGGGCCCAAGAAGACTATGTTTCTATAGGTATAGATAAGGGCAAGTGCCCTTCTACTTCAGGTTCTTGATTGCACTGGAGCGGGAGAGCATGGGACTGAGCCGTGACTCGCGATGCTGAGGAGTTTATTTTGTTTTCCTTTTCACTCTATTTTCAGTTGTATTCTAGAATGTTGTTGTGTTTGCTGCTTTCCATACATACTTGTACCTGCTGCATTATTTTCATCATTGTTATATATCTACATTGCTTCTGTTGTTTGGTTTCTGTTGTTATGCATGTTGTTTCTGCTTCCGCTATTGACTGTTGATTTTTTCGCTGTATACCTTACCGAATGAGGGAATAGTTTCCCCACCGACTCACCAGGGTCCTCACTGCTAGTCAGCAGTCTCTGACATTTGGGGAAATGCGCTTGAGGTTATGTGGCGAACCAGGTATGAGTCACCAGTGGAGGGGCTCCGTACTCGGGTCATTATAAAGTGCTTGGTAGTTGCTGACATGTGTGGAAAGAATATAATTTACTCTTGGTTTTCTTAGTAAGAATAATGTAACACATTTGGTTATGGAATCCTTTATATTTATTTAATTTATATTAATATTATTCTAAATGATATTTCTACTATTTAAAAATAATTAAAACAAGACAATAAAATGTGACATATAATATATAAATCAATTTAGGAAAAATTTATTCACCCGTAATGGTATATTACGATAAAATTTCATGAAGAAAACAACTATATACCATTTATAATTTTATACTATGGTTTATTTCACCAATTAGAAGTTAATAAATTAAAATAAAACAAATATATATATATTTAAAATTAATATTTCCACAGGATCATCTTCACCCTTGAGAATCACCATTATAAGAACTAAACCTATGACGAGAAAGAGAATAATAAAATGAGAAAGCATTATTAAAATCCTTAATATGGAATGATATTAGCTCATTATGAATTGATAATTGAATGAATGAATGATTTTGGAAAGTCTATATATAGAAACAAAATCTAACCATTACAAATATCGTTGTAGAGAATATGGTTATTAAAGATGTGGTTTTTAGATATATGATAATTGAAGATATGGTCCTTAGACATACTTGTATTCATTTGGTATGCTAAAATTTCATATTGTCAGTAATAGCTTTAAAATAATTTAATTCAAAAAATATAAATAGAGAAACACAAAAAAATATTTAATTAAAAAATTTTATCATAATTGTTTTATATATTAAAATATTATTATTAAAAAATGATGTGAAAAATTTGAAATAAATATTTTTATATCAGTGGATTAATAAAACCAGATTTTTAGAAAATAATTAATTAATTCTAATGATATTAAGTGAAGATTATTTAATTTAAAATAATATTTTTCAAAGAACTACCTTTTTAATTATTGTGTAATTTTAACAAATGGATTTAATGAAATTTAAAATCCCATATTTTCACTATGTATTTTTCCTATAAATAAATATTATTTCGAATAAGTTTTTCACATGCAACATTGAACCAAAACAAATCGCGATACAACTATTATAATATAGTTGTTAAATTGACATGTATAAATAAGGATAATTGCATTAGGAAATATATTTACAATTAAAAATGAAGGTCATTTTTAATAATATTTTATTGATAAAATTCAATTAGTATAAATAAATAACAAATAAGATCATTTTATTCATAAAAATGTATTTTCTATAAAATTGGATTACGGCTAAATATAGATGAATTATATTATCGATATGAATAGTAGATTAAAAATAATCTAATTAGTAATTGATAATAAATATGAATAAAAAAATTTAATATATAGAAACACATTTTTCTATAAAAAAAGTTTTTATATGTTGCTAATGTTTTAATTTTAAAGTTAATTTTCTAGTATTTAGAAATTGAATGGGGTTATGTAAGGACTTGACCTTAAAAATTAAATAATATATAGTTTTTAGCCAAGAATTAATTCTCTTATAATTGTGGATCATTTCAAGATTATAGGTTTATAGAATTATGTTATAACTCAAACATAACAGAAACCATATAATATAAAATGGAGACTTCCTATTAGTATCCCTTATTCCAACAATATAAAATATTTAGGATAAAATATCATTTATTTTCATGAAAAATCATCACAACTTTAACTTTACTTCTCCCTTTAACTTAACCATACATAAAACTGTGTTAAAACATTAAAAACATGAGATGATCATATAAACCTCAGTAAGGGACAGAAAAAGAAGAAATTTTTTAGTACAATGAAAACCATGAAAACCCATGTAATATTTAACTTTATCTTTAAAGTTATTTGAGAATATAAAATAAAATTTTTCTATAGAAAAAAAAACACTTTTTTATTAAATAAATAATTTAAACCCCATAGAAAGAATTTTTTTTATAATCCTAGTGCATCATATTCATAAAACCCTTTCAAAACCCTATCAATTTGAATAACTATACAACCAACTTCCCATATAAGTTTTCAGAGACTAAAATATTTACCCAATGTATTAGAGAGATATAATGAGGATCACCCTTTATATAAGATATACTAGGATCACTAAATTTTTATGAGATATAATTGTGTCTCAACCCATAATATAATATACATCAAGCTCAACCATGATATATAATGGGGCTCAACTCATCATATAAACTATATCAGGCTCACCTATTTTTCATATAATACTGAAGTATAATATCTTGAATACAAAATTTCATACTTTCACATTTTAATCATAAAACCATTTCAAAAGCTCCATTGAACCCAAATGAATTTTTTTTTCAGATAAAAAAATACCCTTTGATTTTAGAAACCCATTTTCAATAACAAAACCCCCCAAAAATGGAAAGAGGGGTTTTCTTTGAATAAAACATGAAAGAATGTAAAAGAATCCAAATACTAAATGATGGTTAGAGTGAAAAGAAAATTAATTGTCACCATATATATTAAAAGAAAACATTACTTTTTTTCTTTTGTAAAAAAATTCAAACATTCCATAAAAATATTCTTTTTTGAAAAACTTTTAAATAATCTAAATGAATATCATTTATTTGAATCTAAAAATGGCGCGCATAAAAAAAATCATTTTCGTTAAAAAGAAACATGAAAAATTATAAAGTAAAATTAAAAGAATTTAGGTTCCATGAAATTAGGGAATTCCATTCATGCCATATATTCTAAAAAATACATTCCTTTTGAATTTTATAAAAATAGTTGAAATAAGAACTTTACTTGATGATTTCTAAAATAATGTCTCTTAGCACTTTGAAAAAAAAAAATCATAATAACGTTCAAATAATTACATTAAAAACATAAAATATCATTATAATATATAAATTAATCATATAATATGTCCAAGTGTATGTATATACACATTATAAAAGAATATAGGTTCCTAACATCAATATATGCCTCTATGAAAGGAAACTGAGATGAAGTCCCTTACCTTGAGTTTGACTCATCACATACATTCTTCATCTTCCTGAATAATAAACTTATATGAATTAATTAATTTATTAATAATATTTTTAAATTTTATTATTACTTTTATATCACTTATTATGATGTCACACATGATTACTTAATAAATTAAGTTTACAATAGATGTTTTGATGATATTTTCCTTATGAGTCAAAAATTAACTTTAGTGGGTTGACTATGGTCAAAGTGTTTTATACTAAAACATATATAGAATAATAATAATAACATAAATATCATTTTTTTAAATCAATTATACCATTAAATACAACCATTTATTATGTTTATGAAAAATGTACTATGTTACAACCATGGAGACAGTAGGTTCTATGTACACATGATTAATGTTTCCATTTTTCGACGATCATTATGGAAATAAGGTAGTTATTATTTTCTCTTAAAAATGGTAATAATATCATAAATGTCATATTAGTTCTTTAAATATACTTACATATATCATCCATGTGATGTGGTGCTAAAAAACGAATCACATCGCTTGGTGGAGGTGGCGGTTCACTTGTACACACAAACAATATTTTCTTTTTCAGTGAATGGAAAGGTAAGAAATTAAATGGTATATTATCTTTTAGAAAGGATAAATATTCCATTAATATCATATAAAAAAATTTATTCAAACATTATAATCCATCCAAGAGAGATAGTGAGAGAAAAAATAGTTACATCAATTCATGAGGTTGTAGTCCATTTTACACCCGAACGATAGTTTCATTTCACATTCGATGGAAGAGGAGATGAATATAGGTTATGATATTATAATAATAACATATTATAATATGGATTATACTGGCGGTATTATTTTATCATGTTTTAATAGTATTTTAAGTAGGTGGAAGAATAAATAAATCATAAATGGTCAATTTAAAATGATACCTCATATTTGAACAACATCTATTTCTTAACACCTTAAGACCACTATGGTTGGTGTTCTTCCAAAACCAAGACCTCAAGAGTGAAGGGAAAGATTCTATGAGGGTATTTGTCTCATTATTTGCTGAAAAAATGGTTTTTTAAGTTTGAATAAATGAGAATAAGTGGCTCCCTAATATAAGAGAGGGGAGGGGTACTTTTGAAATTCCTCAAAATATTATATTAATATAAATTAAATTTAAATTCCATATGTCTACAAAACTATTTATTTAAATTATAGAAGGATTATGGGTCTAAATAATCCCATAAAATAAAATTTATACATGTTTTGATTTTGTTTTTACCCTTATCATCTGGTTTTAACCCCTTGTAATCCACTTTCACACTTACCATGACAACAAGGATTTTTACTCTTTGTGGGTCAAGATAATTACTATAAATGGAAAAAATTACCATAAATATACAATTTATAATATTATAAACCATATAATAATCAATTTTATTACTATTATATTTTCATAAATTTTATATCATTTAATATATATTATTTACTATAAAATAGGATTAATGTCAATTTTTAGAATTATTCATTACTTTGACTTTAATAATATCAATACAACACTTAAAATTCAAAAGAAAATATTTTAAAAAATCTATAATATGTAATTTTTATATAATTTTTTTATAATATTAATTATCTCAAATTATAAAACTTAATATTTTTAATATCATATATTTGATTTTTTTAATTAATTAAATAATAATTGCGTCAGCATTATGAAAGAATTTAGGGAAATTATTTAGTAAATAAAAACTAAAAATAAATTAAAATGATTAATATAAATATTTTACATTTAAAATTAGTATTTATAAATGAACATATCATCTTCTAATCTCTATGTTAAAAATATTATAATTAATAAAAACAAGATTGTGTGATTTTTTACTTTTCTTTAAATAAAATATTATAAAAGTCAAAATCTCATCCAAATGGCCAAAAAATTCCATATAAACGAATATTGGATGATTATGAACCAAATATACTCATCCAATAAAATTAATGTATGTGTTTTGGTCATTTTATAGTCCTTATTATTTTATTTTTAACTCTCGATTTACCCATTATCTTGGTAATAAAATTTACTATTGTTATTATTCATATAGACCATAAATAAATAGCTCCTATTTATTAAATATGAACCCATTTATTCTAAATTTGGAATCAATTTTTCAAAATTAAAAAAAACGTGTATAATTTAATTGAAAATTAAACTGAAAAAATGCAACGAAAAAAGTTTTTCAGAAAAATTTCCTTTTTAAATATAAAATGTTTTTATACTAAATTAAAGTGTAAAATTAATTTAAAAGCCATAATTTGATCAATTTAAATTAAAATGAACAAAGTAAATTTTAAAAAAATCCAAAATATAATTTTATTTTTTAAATACTATAAAAGAAAATATTATTTCCAATAAAAATTAATATTTTTCACAATTCATTGAAAAATAAATATTTTCAGAAAATTATCAAAAATACCCTTGTAAGATGATTTTGAAATTATTAAAATGAAATTAATTTTTTAAAATACATTTTTTTAAATTTCCAAAAAAAATTTAATAATATACGGTGGTTTTATTAAAATCTGTGTCTTGTGTAACGTAGGATAACCCAGTGATGTGTATAGCACAAGATTAACTTGGTATTCTGTGTAAGATAAGATAACCCAATGTTTCATGTAATGAAAGATTAAATTGGTGTCATGTGTAATGAAAGATATTGAAAAGATTATATTCATTTGGAAAAAAATTCAAAAAACCTCGGGGTGTTACACTTACATGGAATGACAATGCCATTACATATGCATTAAGGTAGTTGAAGACACATGGAAAAAACTATAAAACCAGTAATCCTGAGTTGGAATCCATTATATCTTCTTTTCAGATAAGGAGACATTATGTATATAGTGAAATTTGTGATATATACACAAATAATAACAGTTTAAAATATATCGTTTTACATAAAGTTCTTAACCTGAGGGAAAAATAATGGCTTGAGCTACTCAAGGATTATGATTTCTAAATACACTACCACCCATGGAAGGAAGATAAGGTAGAATATGAATTATCTAGGAAAGATCATGGAATATTGGACAAAATAGGGATTAAAAAGGATCATATGTTCATAGATTTAGTGAAAATTTATACACGAATTATTAAGGAAGAAGAAACATCACACATTTTTCAAATTATTTCAAAACAATATTTATTAGAGAAGATAAAAAGTTATCATTTTGATTATGATTATTTTGAAAAGAAAATCAAAGATGCGAATGATTGTAAATTAGTATAATTTATATATGAAGATGGTGTTCTAAAAGTTTAAAGGATATTATGTGTTAGATCTAAACTAGAACTAAAAAGGGAATTATTACATGATGATCATGTCTAAAATTTCTCTATACATATTGTCATAACCAAGATGTATCAAGATTTGAAGGAACATATTTGGTGGGAAAATATAATATGGAAAATAAATATTATGTTTCAAGATTTTTGGTTTTTAAATAGGTAAAGGATGATAGAAAATATCCTAGAGGATTCATGAAACCTTTTCCCATTCTTATTTAGAAATTGGATAAAATTATGATGGACTTTGTAACAAGATTACCAAAGGATCCTATAAAGAATGATTCAATATGTGTTATAATTGATCGCCTCACCAAATATTTACATTTCCTCACTATAACATAAGATTTAAATCCTAATCACTAGATTTATATTAATGATGTTTTAATACATTCATTTTCACCTATTTTAGTAGTTTCTGATCAGGATCAATGATTCACATCGAAATTCTAGAAAATTATTCTGAAGGTCCTGGTAACTGAGTTTCATTTGAGCACTAACTATTATATTCAAACTGATGGGTTATAAAAGGAGTCTATTCAAATATTTTAATATATGTTTAGTTCATTCTCACTTTACTTTCAAGGTATGTGGGATCAGTATTTACCTATGGTAGATTTTTTCTCTAACAATAGATTCCATTAAAGTATTCAAATGGTGATGTGTGAAGCATTATATGGAAACAGATTTCGTACTCCCACATGTTGGGAATAAATTGGTGAATGAAAACTTGTTGGTCCAGATCTTGTTTAGGATACATTGGTAAAGGTAAAGGCTATTTAGACTCGTATTAAAACAGCTCATAGTAGGAAAAAGAGTTATGTTGATAATCAAAGGAAAGGTTTGGTTTTTCAAGTGGGATATCATGTTTTCATAAAAGGATCTCCCTGGAAGGGTGTTATAAGATTTTTTAATAAGAGAAAACATATCCCCGAGTTTGTTAGACCTTTTTAAATTCTATAAATAATTAGGACAGTGTCTTATGAATTGGAAATTACATCAAGTCTGTCTAAAGTACATGATATGTTCCATAACTCTTGGTTAAGGAAGTATATTCCAGAACCAACACATATAATCACCTATAACAAAATAGAAATAAAAAATAATATATGTTAATATCATATCCTATGAATATTGTTGACACTAGAGATAAAGTGTTTAGTAATTAGATGACTCGGCTAGTAAAGGTTCTGTAAAGAAATCATAAAATAGAGGAAGCAATGTGGTAAACCAAGGATACTATGAAGAAGAGCCAACATCATTTTTTTAGAATGTAATATTCATGAAAATTTTTAGGATAGAATTTTTTTATGAGGTAAAAATGTAATATATTGATATTTTAAAAGAACTCTATGCTTGATAGTGTATACAACATGCAACATAAAACCAAAGTGAACCACAAAATATTATTATTCAAATATGACCACTATAAACTAGCCAATAAATTGGAAGGTACAAATAAGATTTAATACTTTATGATATATATATAAATTTCCCACTCAATATAAATATATCAATTAATTCTTAGGAAATAAACACTCAATTTTTATTAAATACTTTTTATTCTTTAAAAATGGTTTTTATTACTTTTATGAGAAAACAATTATAATATATTTATAAAATTTTAGAAATTTTTTAAAAAATAGTATATCATTATTTAAATCATTATATAAAAATTATCTTTTGGTGAAATTTTGATATTTTTATGAAAATATTGATTTTTCGGCGAATAGTTAAAATACAGATTTTTGTAAAACTACCATTTTATTTTCATTAAAGAGTCTCATTAATATTTTAATTTGGTATAAAATAAAAGTATGTATTATCTAATTATATATATTATAATTAACTTAATTTTAATCATAATTATATATTATTTTGGAATAAGAACATTTTTTTGGCTTGAAAACACATTTTTATATAAATCGTTTTCCCTAAATTTTATGAATTTATATTAAAAATAATATATGTCACTTATGTGAATAAAATATTAAAAAAATAATTCCATATTTAAAATCATGAGTTATAAATTTGATAAATAGGTCCTGTTAATTTTTGTACAATATAAATAGTAACATTAACAATTTGGTTACCATAGTAAAGGGGTAAATTAGGTAATTATGGTCAAAAATAAATAAACAAGGACAAAATAATGACCTTAAAACTTGAAATTATTAAATTTTATGAGTATATATCATAAATCATCATAAAAAAGTTTAATATATGGTTTGTTTCAAATTTTCCGTGATTTTGACTCTTTATATTATTTTATATAAAGAAAAGTAAAAAAGTTCATTATCTTTGTTTTATTATCATTAATTTTTTTACATGAAGATAAATAGTGGATATATTTGGTTATAAATATTCATCTAAAAGATAAATTATTTTTTTAATCTTGGAATTTTTTTTAAAAAAATTAGTGAATAAATTATTTTCTTAAGTTCTTAAACAACACCGACACGATACTTTCCCAAGTAGTAAAAAATCAATAAAATGATTTTAAAAATCTAAATATAATTTTATTTGATTGATTTTTTATACTAAAAAATTAGATAAAAATGGAATTTTATAGAGTTTTTTTATTCATGTTATTCTAATTTCATTGTTTTTCTTATTTTTAAAAATCAAATCAAATGAATAGTCTCAAAATTGATATTAATAGTCTTTTATAATAAATAAAATTTTATTAAATGATATAAAATTCATTAAAATATTTTTTTAGAAAGTTAATTTTATATGGTTTTAAAAATAAACCCTAGTTCATTTAAATTTATTTTACATTTTTATAGTAATATTATTAACCCTTAAATGGTATAAAACATTAATATTGCGGTAATTGTCAAAACAGTTAATGAGAGGCTAAAACTAAACGATATGTGTAAAAAACAACTAACACTTGTCCAAATTTTATTATATAAGATTATTTAGAAATATACTCATTATATATTATAATTATAGAAATATTAATCCATTTATACATGAAATATAATTTATATTAAATTAATACTCTAATAAATTCTATGAATCCCCCCTTTTATGAAAGGACACCCCTTCTCTTAATTATTCTCAAAAATTTGAGCCTTATTGTTCAACCAAACCCTAAATAATTGTATTATAAACATTTTTATATATCTTATTAAGGTTTTTTTAATTCCAAAATACCTACCATAGGTCCCTTAAGAGGATATCTCAATGAATTTTACCAAATAATAGGTAATCATTTTTACCTAGTTCTTCAAATCAGTTTCTTTTTATAATTACTTTTAAAGTGTTTTACCCATACTAATATAATAAAACCAGTAATAAATATAATAATATGTTATGATGATTATATTTCAACCATATTACACATCCATTTCATCATATGAAAAGAAAGAATATCACTCATGTTTACGTAAGACTTACCATCTCCACAGAGTAGTGTAATTAATTTTTCTTTATTATTTCACTTAAAAGGTTATAAAGATGAAAATAATTATTATATATATATATATATTATATTTATGAAATAAATAATATTATTTAATTATAATATTATATATACCTTCTTATATTCTAATCTATTGGAAAATGAGATTGTCGCTCGTGCATACTTGTGGATTACCACCTCCATGAAAGCATGTGATCTGTTTTTCATTTATGTTTGAAATTGATGTTAATTAGGATATATTTAATGAATAATTATGATATATATGATATAATAATGGATTTTTAAAATTTAATTATTATTCACATTTTTTTTCATTTGTCCAAATGTTAAAAGAATGTTCATGTGTATGTATAAGCTTCTGTCTCCATGAATAGTGTATTTTATTTTGTCTATCTCTATATTTTATGGTTAACTATAAAAATATATATACATAATATAAATATGATGATAATACCATGAATAAAATTCTATATATTATGGAGCCATAATAAAATTACAAGGACCATAACTATCGAATAAAAATATACATGAAAAAAACAAAGCAGTTAACACTTAAAATAATGATAATAATAAAATATTGTAAACAAATGGGTGATAAAATGATATAAATGGATCATATATTATAATTTATATATTTATATGGTTTCTTTAATTAATTATAATAAATATTAATTTTTTATACATGAGGTTAAATAATGGTCAACTAAATGGAAATGCGAGGTTATAGATTTTGCCTCAATTTCCACTCCATTGGGACATATTTGGTATTATACACCTAATTATTTTTTTGATCTGTATATACTAAACATTTGAGGTATTTAAAATTAATATAAATTTATTAATTAGTATTAATTATTCAATTACATCTAAATATTCAAAACAAATTTCGATATTATTTCCATTTTCGATCAGATGTATTTTTATTCCATATTAATGTTTTTAAAAAAAAATTATAGAAGTATTTTTAATTAGTCAAATGATTTATTAAGGAAATTTTGTGTCATAATTTATTTTTCATAGTATGAAATAAATAATCCAAAATTTCCTTGTAATGGGTTGTATTAAAAAAAAGTCCAATAGAATTTTTATTAAATTTATACAACATTAACATACATTCTCACTATTATAATGGTTTTCTCCCTTTAGCTTATTATATAAGTTTTCAATGGTTTTACAAAGAAAAATCATTAGTGAAAACTTATTTTAAATTTTTCAAATCCATTTTTTATATATTATTCAAAATCATTGATTTTATTAAAAAATATACTATTTTTTATGGTCACTTATTATCCCTTAATTAATCTCATGAACATTAACATTTATTTGAAACATTATATTTATTTTGATATTTAACATCAAATTTTCCTTCAATATGCAGATTATTTATATCTTATATATGTTTATTCCTTAGTTTTATACCATTTCTATATATGGTTTTTTACTATAAAATTTATTTTATTGACTGTGGGGTTTTTGATAATCCTTATTATTTACCTAATATGATTTTTTATAAGATGTATTTTTTTATGAATTAAATTGAACATTTGATATATGATAAATGAATTGGACATGTAGTGATGTGTGGGCCCCAAAATTATAAATCCCCGCAATGTGTTGATAGGTATCATGAGGAAAATCGATTGGCCAAATTAAATGGGTCTTTACCCATAGTTTTAAACTGTCATAGAAAAAGGTATTGATGGTAAAGATATGATAATATTTGAGATCATGATCTCCAATAATATGAATTTAATTTGTTGAGAATTATTTTATTATTATCCATGAGATTAATACATTGATATTATCCATATATTCTTTTTTTACTCAAGTTATTGATCAAAGGACATGGGTTTTCAATTATTAACCTTTTCATATTGATTATGTATTATTTAATCATGATAACTTCTGTTGTACGTAACCATTGTAGAGAATTCTAACTTACTATTATTTTGTTTCCTTTCCCCTAGTTGTGAAGAAGAAATATTTGAATTATTTTAGGGATGAAATTTGTTTATTTTGTTATGTTTATATTTATTCCCAATATAAAATTGGTGTCATATATATATATATCTGGTTCTCCATGATGACTAAATCGATTGATCATTTGGGATTAGACTCCCTATTTCTATGCCATTATAATAAAGTAGGCATAGAATTTGGGTTACTAGAGTTGGTTTTTTTAGATATAGGTTTACACATGGATTCATATTATAATTCCTTTTTTGAAATTAAAGGGATTTACAAGTCTTTTACAAGTTCTATTTTTTAATATCTTTTCATTAAAGTGTTACAAAATTCATAAGGGTTTTTGTTATGTCAATTTACAATTACTGAGTTATGATTGTTCTTCATGAAATTTATTCTTATATTTTGGGTAAAATATATCCTATAATTGATTTATATTTTACTTCTTCTATGGTTTTTTGAATATTTTCAATTATCTCTCATGAAATCCTTTCCAAAGAGTTGTTACCCAATTCTTCTTCATTGATAGATTTATTTTTTCATAAAAATGAAATGTTTTTTAAAATAATTTTCATCCCTTTGGTGTTTTTTTCTACTCTATATCCATATTATTTCTTTAAAAAAATGATTTCTTATCTTGTTTTTTAAAATCCAAATTGTATTATCTCTAATGATTTTCTCATTTCTATTTAACTCTTTTCAAAATAGAGTTTTATTATCCTATTTATGATGTGGCTTTCAATAAAATCATTTTATAAATATTTTAAATAGATTTTTTATTCATGATTATATATTGTTTTTTACACTCAAAATTTACTCTAAAGAAACTTTATGAATTATTATATGCTATTATATTGAAGTTTATTTTTAAAAGTCAAAATTTTCCATGCTGTTTACTTCAACATTTTGAAAGTGGATTTTAATAGTGACCCCTAACTTGGTATGGTATGACAGTGTTAAAAATGATTTCTAAAAACTATTTTATATTTTGTTTCCATTTACCTCTTTATCTCAATATGATTTATTTCCTTGGAGTTTTTTTAATTAATTTCCATTTGAATTCCCTTATAATATTTTCTTTTTGAGGAACTAAACTCGTGGTATCAAATGATCCTGTTGTTGATCCCCTATTATGTGGTATAATTTGAAGTGTAATTTTTATGAAGGTGTTTTTAATATATGTCAACATCTTTCAATGTTTTTATTCTTAACAAGGGATATGTTCTTAATCTACCATCCATGTAATGCCCTACTATTTTTAATATATATATCTCCTTTTAAAATTTTAAGTGTTTGTTAGCTTTCATTATACAGAAAACCGAGCTTAGATGAACTAAATTATAATACTGATATATATATATATATATATATATATATATAATATTTTACTTAATATAACTAATAAAAAATTATATATTTATCATTAATTAGTTAGAAACGATGATAAAATCTTTTAAAGGTAAAACATATATTTTTCATAAAATTGTTTCTATGTGTGCAATGTATCTTTATCTTAATGGATAAAATTAATCACTATTGGTAAGTGATTTTATTGAAATTATTGTATTATATACATTCAAATGAATTATCATTCATTTCATTTTCATTATTAATAAAGAAATTAGAATAAAGTCATTTTATGATTTAAAACTACATTTTCTTCAAAAAAGGGGTTTATTGTGTTTTGTTCATGGATATTTTAATTAAATTATTACAATTTTAAAATTTTTATTTTAAAAAATGGAAATAATATTTTAAATAGTCTCGTCAAAATTTTCTTTGTGTGATTTTGTTTTTATTTTTTTTGAAAAGATTATTTTTTTAGTGAATAGTGAAAAATTCCATTTTTCTCCAAACTTTCTTTTCATTTTTTTAATTTATTAATTTAAATTTCCCATTAATTTATGTATTTTTTAAGTAACATAAGATAATTTTAATTAAAATAAATTCTAATTAGTTCTATATGAATCAAT
Source organism: Viscum album (assembly GCA_963277665.1). NCBI lineage: Eukaryota > Viridiplantae > Streptophyta > Magnoliopsida > Santalales > Viscaceae > Viscum > Viscum album. Next base: position 190,544,374 of record OY728147.1, read on the forward strand.
GTTTTATTATGTTTTTGGTATGTGTTAATTTTTATGCTTAAAAATTGTTTTTGTCACATTATGCATTCTTATTTTAAAATTAATTATTTACACTTGTAAAAATGTAATATTGAAAAATGGATTTCATATTTGTAATCAGGTGTTTTAGATTTATTAATGAGTTTAATTTCATTTTTTTCATTATGAATAGTTACCTTTATAAAAATGGCGTCACCATAGTAAAAGGGTAACACAAGTTAGTTTGGGTTAAAATTTTATGAAAAGGTCATAAAATATCATATTATTACTTATTTTATGAGGTTATTTAAAAAATTATCTCCTTATCTTTTAATCTAAATTATTTTAGTGCCACTTTAGCATGAGTAAGACTCTAACAAAATCTAAAAGTTAAGAATAATTATAAATGTTCCACTCCCTTAACATATAAATAAGAACCTCCTCTTCTCAGTTATCCGGAAAACATGAGCCCTTTAGATAGAACATGATCTACCAAAATATTCTTTCAAAATCTTTATCCCTTAATTTTAGGTGTTTTTTTTACAAAATATCCATATAATAGGCCTTAAGAATATTTTCAATGGAGGATACCTGAAGAAGAGGTATATGTTTATAACACTATTTTTCATAGTCCTTTTTTGATAAGTCTTCTATAAATATTATATGTACATATTAACCTTATTGAGTAAATAAATTTAATTAATTAACAGTTTTTTTATGTTGATGGTATATCAATTATCCATCTCATTCTCATCCACTGGAAAATTACAACGTCACTCGTGCACACATGTGGACTACAACCTCCATAAAGTGATGTTACTCCATTGTCACTTCCTATTTACATGGATAATAATAAGGATATATGTAATGAATATATATATATCATATTTATGATATAATTAAGATTAAATAATGGTGAATTATTTTGTTACTTCTCTCATTACCTTAATCGAAGAGTGAAAACATCACTCATGCATACAAACATACTACCTTCTCCATGAAGTGATGTAAGTAATTTTAATAAAAAATTATATTAATGGTTATAAAAGTTTATATAATGAATAAATATGATACTTATTACATTTTTAATATTCTGAATATGATGAGACCATGAACAAGGTTCAAGGCCAAGAACTGTCGAATAGAAACATGCCTGGAAAACATATCTGTTCACACTCGAATAATGATTTTAATAAAGAATTTTTAACGGATGAGTATTTAGAAATTATAATGTAATAATTTATATTTAAATTATTATGAATATTTATATATATTCATAATAAATAAATATTTATTATACAGTATTTTAAGAGCATGTACAAAGAAATTCAAGACTTCAGGTAAGAGTTATTCATCTCAATATTGTTTCATTGAGACCTGATTCATGTTATGAACATATTTGTGTTTATATGTAATATATAATAACTAATTGATTTATTTTCTCATGAATATATTTATATTAATGGTATTTAAATTTTAATTTGATTTTATTTCTCTCAAGGAGATCATGATTCAAAAGTTACCAAAGTATTAATGTAACATCCCAGGTAAATAAAGAATAATACATTTTCATATTTATTAATATTTGCGAATTAAATATTAATTTTACTTTAAAGGGCTTGCTATGTTCGATAGCGTACCCGATATGCAATAAAGAGTTTCTTTGAAATCGTACGTTGCACACTAGTAATAAAATAATATTATTTTAAATGTTAGTTAACACGTAGCCGTTGTACTGGCAGGAATGGATAGAAATAACTAAAATATAATTATATATGTTTTTTAAATGTTTTTACATTTATCCAATAAAATATAAAGGCTTAAAATACGGAAAGAATTCAATTTTAGGCATTTATACCCTAATTTTCACTAAGGGTTCACTTATCACCTTTTGACAGAGAACCGTCATTAAATATAGTTTTGATCAATCTTATAAATTCTATTGGACCAAATATAACTCTTCTTTGGAATCGGGACATCAAAATTTACTTTGTGTAAATTTTTGGTATCTTTCCGATAAAGTTCGTTTTTTAATGAATAGTGTAAAATGTTGTATTTTAATTCAAAAACTCTTTTTAATATAATTATTTATATGATTAGATTATCATTTGAATTGGTTTTAAATATAAATTAGAAAATATTTTTACCATTAAATCCAATAGTGGTCGTTGGAATTAATTTCACTTTGAAATCAGACTTAAACTAGTGTCAATCTTTTGATACTTATTGTTTCATAAAAACACGCTATTTGATCTGACAGTGGGAATTAATTATTAAATTAATTAATGCAACTTATATGTTGTGAATTTTTTAAAATGGACTTCATTTTTGAATTCGGAATATCAAATATAGCGTAGGGTGATTTTTTGGTATTTTTCTGAAAAACTTCAATTTTTGATGAATAGTGAAACCACTAAGTGGTACTTATAAAAACTGATTTTTCATTTAAATGAAATTTTACCACTTCTGTGTTTTGAATTTCAAAAATCCTACATACATGGTTTTCATTAATAAGTAAAATTTGGTTCAATGAGATTAAAATAATTTTTTGGTGAATAGTAACTTATTATGTTTTTAATCGCGATTAGAGGTAATTAGTGTAGTTTAAGGTAAAAATAATGTTTTAATAATATGATATGAGCTTGAAACATGTCCTAACCTTATTGGATGTGTCATGGACGGCCAAGAAAAGCCATGGGTCAACTTGGGGACCCCATGGAGCCCCTTTGGTTGGAAAATGACATAAATAACTTTTTATTTAATGATAAAGTAAAAATGACACACACATGAGATGTTTTACTAAAACACTTTTTACATGGGGTTATACAAGTCCAATTTTTAACTATAAATATTCATTGGAAATATAAATATATTTACTACATCATAGTAGTTTTTTTAGAATTTTTAGACAATAAATAAACTAAATTATTTATGACATCATGATGATGGAGCGATGACCTCATTATTTAACGATTTAAATAAAATGGAACGATAATGTAATATCTAAGACCTACACTTGTCCAAAACCTATTGGATTAGTGGATTTAGAACCCTTATCACCTTATCCTCGAAATAAATCAATGTGGGACCTCTTAAATCCGAATACCACTTTAAAATAAAGTGACTTTTCAATACTTTTCGAGAGTGCCCCTCCTCTCCTCTTATAAAAGGCCCCCACCTCTACCTCCTTACCCACACTCCAAAATCCTTTGGCTCAGCCAACCCCTGCCCATTTTGGCTCTCCACATCCCTGTATTACTCCTTTAAGCCTCAATTTTGGCAAAAGTCTTCCCAAGGAAGCCTTTGAACTCAAATCTGAGAGAGTTACCCGATTTTAAGGTAATGTCTTCTTTTGAGTACTTTTGTTTTATTTTGCTTCTCCAACCCCCTAAAATATTTTTATTATTTTCTTTTGAAACAAATACAGTATCCTAAATATACTAGGATGTTGTTATAAGAGGGATTCGAGCTACACTTACACACACTTACATCTAATGGTTAAAGAACATACTGTTTCCGTGGATGGCGAATTTCTGCCTCCCGAAACAATGATTGTTCAACATTCTTTTAACACCTTCAAAGGTGGCCATTAAGATGAAAATATATTTATATATGATATATAATATGTTTATGTTTTACTTAAGCTTCTGTATTTTTCTTTTTGGGCATCCCTTTATGGTTTCCATTATGGGTAAACACGATATCTTCATTTAGGGAAGTGCGGTCTACCGCCCCCTCAAAGTGATGTGATTCGTTAATGCCATACGTGGGACGTATAAAGGATGGATTTAAAGTTATTATATATGATGTTATACTGGAATTATAATATACCTCTATATAATTATTATTTCTTTCCATTAAAGTATGATATAGAAATGAAAGTAGCGTTCATGCGTACGTACGGCTTACCGTTTCCATGAACGGTGCATTTCATTTCTTATCACCAAATGTAATGTACTATTAAAAGTACATGTATATAATCAACATATATAATTAATGATACATCTAAATTATGAATATAATTCTGGAATTAAAATATACATACCTCTCATTTATTTTTAATTCCATTAATATGATAAAGAAATGAAAGTAGCGTTCATGCGTACGTACGGCTTACCGTCTCCATGAACGGTGCATTTCATTTCTTACCTCTAGATGATTATGTAATATTATAAATACATGTATATGCTGGATATATATGATATATATTCTATCCAAATCAGGAATGTCATTCTGGATATAAAGAACCTTTGACCACACGAACAACATGTAATTGTAAGAAGTCCACTTTCGACTTAAGAACCAAATATCGGCAAAACAAACATTATTAACTTAAATGGTTACATAATGTTTATAACATGGAAATAAGTAATATTAAAGGAATAATGAACTTTAAAAAGGTTCTTAATCAAGTATAAATTAACTCAAGTATATTATTTAGGACGTTAAAGAACGATCGAGTCAAGTCGGACCCGAGGTAAGGGACTTCGTCTCAATCTCCTTTCATTGAGGAATATTTCATTTTATACACAACTTTCTTTTATACGGTGTATAAAACCCTTTTACTTTTACTTTTATACAAAAGGAATCTTTTTATACAAATCATTTTACTAAACGAAAAAAAGGAATGTTTTTTAACGTACGCGGTGACAACGACCTTTTCCACCACTGCGAGTATTATTTGGTCTTTGGCTTCCTCAACAAGACGTAATGTTTTTAAAATAAAATAAATACCATATACTCTTTTATGTATTTTGGTATTGAAAATGGTTTTGATAAAGGATTCTATTATGTCAATATATTTATGATATATTGTGATTGAAATGTAGAAATGTTATCGTTCATTTATATTGGTTTTATGTTTTATGATTTTATATTGGTACTTGGACATTTTAACGAGTGGTTACGTGATAAACCATATGAAGGGTGGTGCCGTGAATACCAGGATGGATGGTTACGTTATAACCTCCAATGCATTGGGTATGGAAGTCAGCTGTATGGATATTCCATTAAGTATTTTTGGAAATTGGCCATATGGCTATTCCATTAAGTGATATGTGTGGAAGTCGACAGTATGGTTATTCCACTTAAGTATGTTTATGTCCCAAGTTACCTTTATATATGTTATGTGTTCTTTATATGGGTTTTATGGTAATCCTTTGGTTACAAAAAGGTAGGTAATGATACTTTATTCAGTGAAGAGTTTTTACTACTTCATGAAGGTGAAGGTATTACTTTGATAGAGTATAAATGGTTTACTTGATGTTTGAAAAAGTAACAGTTTTCATTCTTTGTGTATCCCTTACTGAGCTTTTTATGCTCACCCCAAGTTTTTTTGAAATGTTTTTCACAGGAATTAATGTGGAATAAGGTCAAGGATGGGATCAAGGGAATGTCATGCTATATAAAACATGGAACTAGACATGTTTCTTTTTAAGAGTTTTTTTATTATGGAAACTTAGTAGAAGTGTCTACTTTGTAATCTTTTGAGATGTAATAGTTATGTTCTAATTCTCTAAAACTCTAAACCTGAAAATATCCTCAATGTGAATTTTTCATTTAATTCAATATTAAGTAAGGTTTAAGGCCGACGCCTTATAGTTGGTATCAAAGGTCGGTTTAGACAACATTAGGAGTTAGAAAATTGTTAAATTATAAGTTAATTTATGATATGATATAGCATTTACAGATTACCATGTTGCTTCAACTAAGGTATTTCTGTGATAAGAATGGTTTTCCATAGAGGAAGTAGAGCAGCTTTTCTGGGAAGGCATACATAGGGAAATGACCATTCAAATTAGTATCCTGAGATGGTCAGAGTCAGAATTGAACAGTATGTGGCTGTGATGGAACAATTGATTCAGGTGATAAATGGAAGTTGTGTTTATTGATGATATTTTGGTGTTTCCTAAAAGTAAATAGGAGCATGAAAGTCATTTAAGGGTTATCTTGCATACCTTAAAAGAAAACAAACTATATGGAAAATTCAGCAAGTGTGAGTTTTGGTTACAACAAATTTCTTTCCTGGGTCACATTGTTTCAAAAGATGGCATAACTGTTGATCTTGCAAAAACAAAAGTTGTTGAAGAATGGACAAGACCCACAAATGTAATCGAGATCCGTAGTTTTCTTGGTTTAGCAGGTTACTACCGAAGGTTTGTTGAAAATTTTTCACGGTTATCTAGTCCAATGACTAAGCTAACTCGGAAGGGTGTTAAGTTTATCTGGACAAAAGAATGTGATGATTGTTTTTAGGAATTGAAAAGAAGATTAGTGAATGCTCCAGTTTTGGCACTTCCTTCCAGGAATGGTGAGGTTGTTATCTACAGTGATTCTTCGTTGAAGGGACTTGGTTGTGTCTTTATGCAGAATGATCAGGTAATTTCATATGCTTCACGTTAGTTGAAAACTCATGAGGTAAATTACCCTACACATGATTTGGAAGAAGCTACTATTGTTTTTTCTTTAAAAATTTGGAGGCATCATTTGTATGGTGTAAAGTGTGAAATATATACTGATCACAAAAGTTTAAAGTATATATTCAATCAGAAAGAATTGAACATGAGACAGAGGAGATGGCTGGAATTAATCAAGGATTATGATTGTACAATTTATAACCATCCGGGAAAAGCAAATAAAGTGGTCAATGCTTTGAGTCAAAAAAGTAATGCTTCATTAACCATGCTACGTTTGGAACGAGATCCTATGGTATTTGATTTGATGAACTTTGGCATGAAAGTTGTTTGTGTAGGATGTCCTTCTGTTTTGTTTCAGGTATCAGTGACATCTTCCCTATCAGACAGAATCAAGCAAGCACAGAAGCAAGACAGTGAGTCGCAAGTTTCCTGAACTCAACATTGATAACGATTGTGTTTTGAGGTTTGGGAAGAGATTGTGTGTGCCTTGTGATTCACAGTTGAAGAGAGAGTTGTTATGTGAAGCTCATAGTTCTCCGTTTTCAGTTCATCCTGGCAGTACTAAGATGTACAGAGATCTGTGGGAGTATTACTGGTGGGATGGAATGAAAAGAGATATTTCTGATTTTACTGTGAAGTGTTTGACATGTCAACAGGTTAAAGTAGAGCGGCAGTTACCGAAAGGGATGCTTCAGTCTTTACCAGTGCCAGAGTAGAAATGGGAGAATATATCCATGGACTTTGTTGTGGGATTACCGAAGACATATCTATATAATAATGAAATCTGGGTTATTGTTGATCGCTTGACTAAATCTGATCATTTCCTTGCTATACGAGATACTTTTTCCCTAGATCAACTTTCTCGTTTGTATCTTAATGAGATAGTCAGGTTACATGGAGTTCTCCTCTCCATTGTATCTGATCGTGATCCCAGGTTTACTTCTAACTTTTGGAAAGGCCTTCAGAAGTCGTTGGGTACTGAATTAAATTTTAGTACAGCTTTTCATCCTCAATCAGATGGGCAGTCAGAACAAACAATTCAGACCTTGGAGGATATGCTACGAGCTTGTTCGATGGATTATCAGGGAAGTTGGGACCAACATCTTTCTTTGGTTGAGTTTTCTTATAATAACAGTTTTCATTCCAGTATACAGATGGCACCATTTGAGGCATTATATGGGAAGCGGTGTCGAACTCCAAAATTTTGGGATGAAGTGGGTGAAAGGAAGCTGATGGGACCAGAATTGGTAGAAGAGATGGCAAAAAAAGTTCAGTTGATTCAGAAGCACATGAGAACAGCTCAGACCAGGAAGAAGAGTTATGCGGATAATAGGAGGAAGGATCTATCTTTTGAGGTAGGTGATCATGTTTTTCTCAAGGTTTCTCCTTGGAAAAGTGTGAGGAGATTTGGTAAGAAAGGAAAGCTGAGTGCAAGGTTTATTGGACCATATTAAATTCTGGAGAAAGTTGGATCAGTTGCTTACCGAGTGGCTTTACCTCCAAGTTTATCTCAGGTACACAATGTTTTTCATGTTTCTATGTTGAAGAAGTATATGCCAGATCCATCTCATGTTTTGAGTCCAGAGGTAGTTCAGCTGGAAGAGAACCTATCTTATGAAGAACAACCAGTCCAGATTCTTGACCAAAGAGAGCAAGTGTTGCGAAATAAGGTAATTCACCAGGTAAAGGTTTTGTGGAAAAACCATATGGTTGAAGAGGCAACGTGGGAATATGAAAATGCTATGAGGGATAAATACCCCCAATTATTTTGATAAGTGAATAAAATTGCGAGGACGCAATTCTCAAAAGGGGGGAAGGATGTAACATCCCAGGTAAATAAAGAATAATACATTTTTATATTTATTAATATTTGCGAATTAAATATTAATTTTACTTTAAATGGGTTGCTATGTTTGATAGCGTACCCGATACGCAACAAAGAGTTTCTTTGAAATCGTACGTTGCACACTAGTAATAAAATAATATTATTTTAAATGTTAGTTAACACGTAGCCGTTGTACTGGTGGTAATGGATAGAAATAACTAAAATACGATTATATATGTTTTTTAAATGTTTTTACATTTATCCAATAAAATATAAAGGCTTAAAATACGGAAATAATTCAATTTTAGGCATTTATACCGTAATTTTCACTAAGGGTTCACTTATCACCTTTTAACGGCGAACCGTCATTAAATATATTTTTGATCAATCTTATAATTTCTATTAGACCAAATATAACTCTTCTTTAGAATCGGGACATCAAAATTTACTTTGTGTAAATTTTTGGTATCTTTCCGATAAAGTTCATTTTTTAATGAATAGTGTAAAATGTTGTATTTTAATTCAAAACCTCTCTTTAATCTAATTTATTTATATGATTATATTATCATTTGAATTTGTTTTAATGTGAAATTAGAAAACATTTTTACCATTAAATCCAATATTGGTCGTTGGAATTAATTTCACTTTGAAATCGGACTTAAACTAGTGTCAATCTTTTGATACTTATTGTTTCATAAAAACACGCTATTTGCTCTGACAGCTGGAATTAATTATTAAATTAATTAATGCAACTTATATATTTTTAATTTTGTAAAATGGACTTCATTTTTGAATTCGGAATATCAAATATAGCTTAGGGTAAATTTTTGTATTTTTTCTGAAAAACTTCAATTTTTGATGAATAGTGAAACCACTAAGTGGTACTTATAAAAACTGATTTTTCGTTTAAATGAAATTTTACCACTTCTGTGTTTTGAATTTCAAAAATCCGACATAAATGGTTGTCATTAAGAAGTAAAATGTGGTTCAATGAGATTAAAATAATTTTTTGGTGAATAGTAACTTATTAAGTTTTTAATCGCGATTAGAGGTAATTAGTGTAGTTTAAGGTAAAAATAATGTTTTAATAATATGAGATGAGCTTTACACATGTCCTACCCATATTGGATGTGTCATGGAAATCCAAGAAAAGCCAGGGGTCAACTTGGGGACCCCATGGAGCCCCTTTGGTTGGGAAATGACATAAATAACTTTTTATTTAATGTTAAAGTAAAAATGACACACACATGAGATGTTTTACTAAAAAACTTTTTACATGGGGTTATACAAGTCAGATTTTTGACTATAAATAGTCATTGGAAATCTAAAAATATTTCCTATATCATAGTATTTTTTTTTAGAATTTTTAGACATTAAATAAACTAAATTATTTGTGACATCATGATGATGCAGTGATGACCTCATTATTTAACGATTTAAATAAAATGGAAAGATAATGTAATATCTAAGACCTAAACATGTCCAAAACCTATTGGATGAGTGGATTTCGAACCCTTATCACCTTATCCTTGAAATACATGAATGTGGGACCTCTTAAATCTGAATACCATTTTAAAATAAAGTGACTTTTCAATACTTTCGAAGAGTGCCCCTCCTCTCCTCTTATAAAAGGCCCCCACCTCTACCTCCTTACCCACACTACCAAAGCCTTTGGCTCGGCCAAACCCTGCCCATTTTGGCTCTCCACATCCCTATATTACTCTTTTAAGCCTCAATTTGGGCAGAAGTCTTCCCAAGGAAGCGTTTGAGCTCAAATATAAGAGAGTTACCCGATTTTAATGTAATGTCTTCTTTTGAGTCCTTTTGTTTTATTTTGTTTCTCCAACCCCCTAAACTCTTTTTATTATTTTATTTTGTAACAACTCCAGTATCCTAAATATAATAGGATGTTTTTATAAGAGGGATTGGAGCTACACTTACACACACCTACATCTAATGGTAAAAGAACATACTATTTCCGTGGATGGCGAATTTCTGCCTCCCGAAACGATGATTGTTCAACATTCTTTTAACACCTTTGAAGGTGGCCATTAAGATGAAACTATATTTATATATGATATATAATATGTTTATGTTTTCCTTAATATTCTGTATTTTTCTTTTTGGGAATACCTTTATGGTTTCCATTATGGATAAACATGATATCTTCATTTAAGGAAGTGCGGACTACCGCCCCCTCAAAGTGATGTGATTCGTTAATGCCATATGTGGGATGTATAAAGGATGGATTTAAAGTTATTATATATGATGTTATACTGGAATTATAATATACCTCTATATAATTATTATTTCTTTCCATTAAAGTATGAGATATAAATGAAAGTAGTGTTCATGCGTACGTACGGCTTACCGTCTCCATGAACGGTGCATTTCATTTCTTATCCCCAAATGTAATGTACTATTAAATGTACATGTATATAATCAATATATATAATTAATGACACATATAAATGATGAATATAATTCTGGAAGTAAAATATACATACCTATCATTTAGTTTTAATTCCATTAATATGATAAATAAATGAAAGTAGCGTTCATGCGTACGTACGGCTTACCGTCTCCATGAACGGTGCATTTCATTTCTTACCTCTAAATGATTATGTAATATTTTAAATACATGTATATTCTGGATATATATGATATATATGATATCCAAATCAGGAATGTCATTCTGGATATAAAGAACCTTTGACCACACGAACAACATGTAATTGTAAGAAGTCCACTTTCGACTTAAGAACCAAATATCGACAATACAAACATTATTAACTTAAATGGTTACATAATGTTTATAACATGGAAATAAGTGATATTAAAGGAATAATGAACTTTAAAAAGGTTCTTAATTTAGTAGAAATTAACTCAAGTTTATTATTCAGGACGTTAAAGAACGATCGAGTCATGTTGGACCTGAGGTAAGGGACTTCGTCTCAATCTCCTTTCATTAAGGCATATTTCATTTTATACACAACTTTCTTTTATACGGTGTATAAAACCCTTTGACTTTTACTTTTATACAAAAGGAATCTTTTTCTACGAAGCGTTTTACTAAATGAAAAAAAGGAATGTTTTTTTAACGTACGCAGTGACAATGACCTTTTCCACCACCGTGAGTATTATTTGGTCTTTGGTTTCCTCAACAAGCCGTAATGTTTTGAAAATAAAATAAATACCATATACTCTTTTATGTATTTTGGTATTGAAAATGGTTTTGATAAAGGATTCTATTATGTCAATATATTTATGATATATTATGATTGAAATGTAGAAATGTTATAGTTCCTTTATATTGGTTTTATGTTTTATGATTTTATCTTGGTACTTGGACATTTTAACGGGTGGTTACGTGATAAACCATATGACGGGTGGTGCCGTGAATACCAGGACGGGTGGTTATGTTATAACCTCCAATGCATTGGGTATGGAAGTCGGCCGTATGGCTATTCCATTAAGTATGTTTGGAAATTGGCCGTACGACTATTCCATTAAGTGATATGTGTGGAAGTCGGCCGTATGGTTATTCCACTTAAGTATGTTTATGTCCCAAGTTACCTTTATATATGTTATGTGTTCTTTATATGGGTTTTATGGTAATCCTTTGGTTACAAAAAGGTAGTTAATGATACTTTATTCAGTGAAGAGTTTTTACTACTTCATGAAGGTTAAGGTATTACTTTGATAGAGTATAAATGGTTTACTTGATGTTTGAAAAAGTAGCAGTTTTCATTCTTTGTGTATCCCTTACTGAGCTTTTTATGCTCACCCCAAGTTTTTTTGAAATATTTTTCACAGGACTTAATGTGGAATAAGGTCAAGGATGGGATCAAGGGAATGTCATGCTATATAAAACATGGAACTAGACATGTTTCTTTTTAAGAGTTTTTTTATTATGGAAACTTAGTAGAAGTGTCTACTTTGTAATCTTTTGAGATGTTATAGTTATGTTCTAATTCTCTAAAACTCTAAACCTGAAAATATCCTCAATGTTAATTATTCATTTAATTCAATATTAAGTAAGGTTTAAGGCCGTGGCCTTATAATTAAGGTTTTATATTCCAATGTTATTTATTTTTAGGATTATCTATATTAAATTTATATTGAGGAAAATTATCTGATTCTTGTGTTTTAAACCTAATTTATTTTGTTATACCATGATTATTCATAGGTTTTTCATGTTTCCTTACATTTTCCACTCTCTCATACTTAAAATGTTCAAAAAAATGACTTTAAGAAAAGCCTGTCGTATTTCTTCTTTATGAGTTTAGAATACTTATCATATATATCCATGTTCTTAAAAATGTTTTATGTAAATTTTTTATATATTTAAATTTCTTATAAAGTTTATTTTTACTAACTTTGACTTTATTTATAAATTCTTAAAAGGTATATTTTTAATGGTTTTTTGTATGAATTACTTTTTACTTTTTATAAAAGTGTGAAAAGAGTTTTCTATTTTAAATTATATGACATAAAAGGATTTTTACAACATTATTTCTTTCATTATTCATAATTCTTGACTTAATAGTATAAAAGTTTTTACAAATAAAATCATATTCCCATTTTTTTGGGGAATTTTAGTTTTAAAATTTATCAAAATAAATAGATATTTTATCTAGATTTTCAAATTGAATTTTAAATGATTTTATAAAAGATATTTTTTTATCTATGTCATTATCATTTAAGTATTTTTATGATTCACTGTGGATAATGTTTTTATGATACCATCCAATACCTTTTTATGAAGGTTGTATAATTATGTGATGATGAAATATTCATGAAACCTATTTCTTTTCCATGGGTAGTTCTATAATGAAATAATTAATTTTTTGTAATATGGTGGAACACTTATTCAAGGATTTAATTATGTTATGAGTGGGACAAGAATAATATATCCCTCCAATTATTTGGGTAAATATTGATATCAAGTGATATGATAATAGCATAAATATGAAGTGAACCCAGTTTAATATGGGACTCTGTCCACTATGGCATTCTTGGCAGCGAGACTTGACTCTAAAAATAATGGAATAAAGGGTAAAGATAATAAACTATGTGACTCTATCCACTTTGATAGTCTTGTAAGTGAAACTTAACTAATTAAGTGATATAATGGGGAGTGAACCCAATCCACTATGGGACTTTTCCCCTATGATGGTCTTGTAAGTTAACGTTGTCTATGTAAATGATTTATATTATTATATATAAGCCATAAATTTATGTCTTTTTATTATGATAACCACATGAAAGATGATACATTAATGAGGAACCCCCATTTAAATGAATTATATACTTATGTGATTTGGAAATTTTATGTTGTGTACTGCTTCCTTGTTTTCTTCCTTGTGGTTGTGTGGAAGTTTTGTGGATTGTGCGATGATGGTGGTGACTGGTTTAGATGTGGGATGTTTTGTGGGAATGTGAAGTGTAGTGGTTGATATTTTGTTGTTGTGGTGAGAGGGTTGAGATGTAGTATTGGATTTGGAAGTGGACATGATGGTTGTTATGTGATACCTTATTTTACTATCCTTGTAGTGATGGAATATAAAATTAGTAATGAAGAATTAAATTGTGTGGGGCTATAAATTTAAATAAATTTGTGCTAGAAATTCATGTTTAGTAAATGAATTAAAGAATGTAATCATGAATAAACACGATATAAATAGAGATTAAATGTTGATGTTGATTAAATATTTTTTTCATTTAATATAAAGTTGAATAGATTAATTTATGAATGATATTTAATAATTTAATAATATGTAAAGGGGCTGAATTAGTAATTAATATAATGTACAGTGGGTTGTGTGTGCCTTTTGGGTGTGGTACATTTACACTTATTAGTGGTAGCATATGGTAAATTTAGTATGGTGTTGATGATAAGAAAAAATTATAAAGTATTTATGTGAAGCCTTTATGATGGGATTGTGTGTTTTCTATATATATATTCTTGTGTTTTCATGTTAATTTTATATACATCCGACATACATTGAGTATTGTGCACTGAAACCCTAATGTTTTGAGGGGTGTTTTCCCCAACATCTCTATGGTCAGTAATAGATGGTTGGTTTCCCCCTCTTCCCTACTCTTCCTTCAATAGAAATATATGGAAGTGGTACCTAGTTGATGGTGAGTAATGATGGATGATGGAACAATTAGTGGTTATACCTAATGATGATAGGATGTGATATGTAGTGGGAGTTATGCATGGTATGAGGATGGTACGGGGTTCATTTCCTTCACATTAATGATACCCCAATACTATGGATATAATTTTGAGGCTATATGTGTGATATTGAGGTAGTAGCACGAGGTATGTATATTATTACATTGATTATAGAATAGTATGTTGGGCCCTGTATGAGAATGGGGTAGGTATGTTTGTGACCCAGTAGACATTGGAGATGGATTGATATGTGGTTATGAGAAAATATGAAAGGGATTAGAGGACAAGACAATTGACATTGGGGTGTGAGTGTGACAACTTAGTGGGGGAAGTATATACGGGGAACCGTTATTAATGTTTTATTGATATTATATTTCCACTTTCTTGTGTTATATGGTACGTGGACCATGGTGAGGTTGGTATAGATAGATTACGTTTCTAGTTGCCTATTGGTTCTTTTATTTGTTCACTACTGTATTGGTATTATATTTTCATATTTTCACAAGATTATTTGGGTACGATCCTACTGATTAAATATTTTATGCTCAGCCTCTATATACATAACTATTTTTTAGGTTTCTATGAGGGTTACGGGGATTGAATAAGGGATTAAAATCTTAGATATTAGAGATTTTGTGGAGTCAGTTCCATAGTTCTATTTTTGGTATTTACATTAGAGACTATTTTTATTACTATACATATATGGCAGTATTGTTTGGTATCTTTTATATTATGTGAAAAAAAAATTTGGTGATTTTTTATCTTCCATATCAATCCTTTTCATAAATTGGTGGTAATTCCTTCCATTTGAGTGTTATAAACCCTATATACTAGTATCAAACCTGAGGCCTATTGGATTCATAACTCGAGGTTCACTCCTTCCCTTCACTATTAGCCCAAAAGGGTTACTATGGATGTGAGACGTCATGATATAGTGGTATTATTGGTTTTGGTTGAGAAATAGGATGAATATTGCAGTTATGAACTGGGGATTCATTCATGGGAATAGTAGGGAAATAATATTTTTTGGAAATAGTGTGTGATGTAGTAAGGAGACTACCTAGGACACAAGAAATTATGGACCCATGTGGTCTGACATGAGGACCTTAAGCTTACTAAAAACCCTAGGTGATATAACAATTATTGTGGGTTTGAGACATTAGGGAGGTACATGCCTGATTATTTTTATGTTTATGATTGAATTAGTTGTTTTTATGAAATTTCAATGGATTTAATTAATTAGAATAAATAATTTCTATTATATCATACTTAAGAATCCTTGGTTTGATTTTTTTTCTAAAGATGGTTCCTAATTTTCATCTGTGTGAAATTTAGGATATATAGGTCTGATAAATTAAACCAGACCATCATCGTATGATCATTCAGACAGAGAAGGATGATGCATGATAGAGAGCATTATGTGATTTCCAGTATCAGTGTTTGAAAAATTATAATGGGAGTGTCCATGATCTAGATATGGATCATTTTCTAGTGGATTTTGAGATTGAATTTAGTCTGATTTGGTCTCATGATTAGTACTAGGTTTTTTGGAAGTTAGTTATATATGTATATTGGCACTCTAGTGGGGGAAATTGTACCTTAGAGAGTGTAAGGAAGAGGATCACAGATTCTAGACAATTTTAGGTTCCAATATGCAAGGATTCAATCATAGAAGAATGATTTATATATTTCTAGATCCAGTTGTTCACGAGAATCAACTGAGAGATTCTCATTTATGTGCTTTAATTCTAATGGTTATGGTCACCATAAAGCCAAATTCATGAATGCTTATGGAGGTTGGTTTTGTTTGGGCGATTAAGCCCCACTCTAGTATGAAACATTAAAATAAGATGCTAGAATTTGTTTTAAAGTATATAGAAGATGGATCGGAGAGAGGTCATCCCTATGATAGTCTTATTCCTTAGGATACCAGGTCGGAGTGTGGCCATAAAGGTCGTTAGTGGTGATGTAGGGCATCGGTACAAGGACATGTATGATCTATTTAGGTTCTAGCACTATAGAGACAAGAGTTTATTCATGACACGATCTATTTCTCATCTACCTTAGTTTATAATTTTTTGATTCTAGAGTTTCACAATACATTTTGGCACTCTATCTTTTCCTCATGTTAATATTGGAGGTGGAGAAGCTTCTAGTACCCCTATTTTTATTTACACTAGATGTAGATCAGACTTTCTTATTTGATTTATATCGAGGATGTAGACTAATGATGGAACAACATCAGTTAGTGGGGAATTTTCTTATTGTAGATAAATCCATAGAATATCATCCTTGACATGGACTGGATGTATTCTATAGGTTCTGTTTTTGATTATTTCCAAATGAGATTCATGTTTTTCAATATAGAGGGCCAATGAGTGGTTTTTGTTGGTGAGAAGAGCTATTATATGGGTGGAATGTATTAATAAATTCTTCTATCATAGTTTTTAGTGTTATTATTGAATACCTTGGTGGAATAAACCTTTAGAGTTATTGAATAGTTTCTCGATGTCTTCCCAGATGAGGTTTTCACACCAGCCCCGTGAAGCGATGTTGAGTTTGGGATAGAGTTACAAATGGGTGAATCTCTAATTTTTATGGACACTTATCATATGAAACCCATAGATATATATGATTTGAGACTCCATATTAATTATTTTCTATAAAAGGGATTCATTAGACCTAGTGTATCCCATTAGGGTGATCTAGTATTGTTCTCCAATAAGAAAGATGGTATTATGAGGTTGATTGTGGACTAAGATATATAAAATTAGGTGATGGTCAATAACAGTTACCCCATTCTAAGAATAAGTGATTTTATTGAACATTTGGAGGTGTCTATTTGGTTTTTGAAGGTTTATCTATGGTCTAGATAACACCAAATGAGGGTGAAAGAGGAGTATATCCCTAAGAATGATTTCCAGTATAGTTATGGACACTTTAAATTTGTTTTATTATCATTAGGTTTCATTATTTCACTAGTTGTGTTCATGGGGATCATGGAATCTATATTACATGATTTATAAGTCTAGTTCATAGTTTTTTCATCATTGAAATCTTTATATACACTAAGTCATAGGAGGAGCACACCTAACACATAGATTTTTTCTATAGGTTCTTCAACACCATCAACTATGTGGAAATCTATCCCAGTGCATGTTTTGGACACTGGAAGTGAATTTCCTTGGACATGTGGTTTCTCAATAGGGTGTGTTCATAGACCCATCAATAATAATGATAGTTGTTTATTTGGAAGCACCCAAGAATGTATCATAGGAAAAATTCCTTGGACTTACAAATTATTACCAAAGTTTTATGTATGAATTCTCTTATATTGAAACACTATTAATATATTTGACCATAAAATACTATGATTTCATCTAGATTGATTAGTTTTAGGTATATTTTGACTGCCTGAAAAAGTGGTTGATCAATTACCATGTGCTTTGGTTTCCCAAGTAAGGAGTGATGTTCAAGGTATTTTATGATGATTTCTATCTAGGAATGGTATGTTTTCTTATGTATCCAAAGACAGTTATCTCTTATGGGTATGGTTAGTTTTTTCCCCATGGGTGTAACTATGCCACTCATGACCTGGAGTTTGATGTAGTGGTGTTTTCCTTGAAGATATAGAGACATTACCTCATCATTAAGTTATTTGTGGTATTTATTTACCAAAAAAGTATGATGTATATCTTTACTTAGTGGGATATAAGCCTATGTTATAGAAAGTGGATATCTTTTCTATAGGATTTATATTTTGAGATATCCCACACCCTAAGAATAGGGATTGTGTATGGTTATGTTATGATCCATAGGTTTTAGGGAGATATTGTTCAGAAGTTTGGGGATGACATTAAAAGGATATAAGAGCTTGCAGAAATTCATCTCAATATGGAGTAATTTAGTGGGAGATGTTTTCTCTATAAAATTAAAATGTAATTATCTATAATGTGTCTATAGGAGGATTCTCAATGGGGATACTCATAGGTGGAGATGATGTGATATTGTATTAGTTATGGTGATGATCTAATGGGATGGTAGAAGGATGGTTAGAACCATATTCTATTTCAATGAAGGTTTTTTTATTCTATTTGTTATGATTTAGGTATTTCCTCATGATTTTCAAAAATCACCATTGGTATTTCATCTAGGTGTTTCCAAGATATACCATTGTTTGATTAATTATCTTTAGTGTCTGGGGATAAAGTGTTCGGTGGCATAGTTCATGGTACAATATATGGTTTGACATATTGAGAAATTATATTACTCTATTCTTGTAGGAATACCAAAACCCCGGGATGTTCCTAAGTCAAAGTGAGAATATATGGATTTGATAACAAGGAGTCGAGTTCTATGGAATTTCTAGAGAGTTGGTTTGTGGATGAGGTTATGAGACTTCACAAGGTACTAAATACCATTATATCTGATCAAGATTCTTGATTTACCTCATGGTTCTGGTGAGGATTTTAATATTCTTTTGTCTCTTACTTATCTCATAAAAACTACTTTTCATTCCCAGAAAGACGGGTAGACAAATCAATCTACCTAGAAATTAGAGGATATGATGCAGTCTTGTGATTTGAAATTTTTTTGTTCAAAGGTGAAACACCTATCATTATATTATTTTTCACACAATAAAATATATCACTCTTCCATTGATATAGATCCATTCAAGGTAATATATGGTTGGTCATGTGTTTTATCATTATGTTGGATTGAGATTGTGGAGTTAATTTTTTTTTGTTCTTGATGAGGTGTATGGAAAAAGATATAAAATCTAGGTGTTTTGAGAGAAACTGAAGTTATTACAAGACCTCCAAAAATACTATGTAGAATAGATGGAGGCCCTTAGTTTTTGAGGTTTAAGGCCATTTATTCTTGAAGGTTTCCCCTCATTGGAGGTCATTGAGGTTTATCTAAAGTATTAAGCTCTCTCTTAGGTTCGTTGGTCCTTTTTAAGAATTAGAGAACATTGGAAAGGTGACTTATTTGTTGCAACTCCTACCATGGATTGATAGAGTTCACAACATCTTCCTTGTGTACTATATTTTCTGTTACCTTTGTGATGAATCTTACCTCATTGATTTAGGAGATTTGGACATTGAGGAGGAAAAATAATAATGGAGTGGCCGATTGAGATCCAATATCATTGGGATAAGGTGTTGTGTAGAATATTTATCCCCTTAGTTTGTGTGTTGTGGAGGCATGATGGAGTGAAGAATAGTACTTCGTAGGGGAGGTCTCATATTCATACTCTATTCTCCATGTTGTTTGATGATGGACCCCTCTAGATATTCTAATTCACATGATTTATTTTTTTATATGATGTGTTTAAAAATATGTGTTGTATGATTTTAAATCTATATCTTAGTTGATGATGTTTCCTATGTATGTGTTTTTTCATCTAATGTGTGGTTGTGTTCTTATCAAATTGAGATCCTTGAGAGTTATCTCATGGGTGATTATAAAAAACTACTTTCTCTTTTTCTTCTAGGTTATATTTTTATTCTTGATGATGAGGATTGTTTTAGAGGCATCTGATGTAATATACTAGGTTCTTAAAACCCTTCCTTTATGATTTCCAAATGTAAGAACCTAGATCTTCATTTCAGTTATGTTTTTCCGTTTCTAGTCATTTTTGAGGAAAAGAGGAAAATCTGAAAATTTTCATAGTACATGTCGTGTACTTTGATCCCGAATGAGGCCGTGTGCTGGCCGTGTCTAGGCCACACACACGGTGTGTAGGGTTGATGTGGAGGCCACTTAATGTGGTGTATGGAAAAGGAGAGTACATACCGTGTACTTTTCTTTTTATTTCATTAAACAAACTGGGGTAGCATCTAATCCCTATTTTCATCTTCTTCTTCACCTAATTACATCCAGAGTGTTCGAGGAGGCCGAATATTCTCCGAGCCACTGATCCATCACCAGTTATCTGAATCGAATGCCATCAGTTGAAATAGAATCGCAGCGGTGAGTTCTTATTTCTTCCTTGGCCACATTTTCTGATTATTTCTATCTTGAGAGTTATCCAAGGTTGAAATTTTTAGAAGTTTTTGAATATCTTCTCCATTCTAGGCCTATTCAAAGGATGAGGTTCAATTATATCGATCTACTGGGATCGAGGTAGGTGGTTTGATGCCCTATGTTGAATGTCTTTGATTTTTTGTGCAAAAAGTGATGGATTCCCATGTATCAGGTATCTAGGGTTAGGGATTTGAACCAGTATTATTATCTTCCTTAGATTGCTTGTATGATTGCGGTAATTAGATGATTAATGATTTCTTGTTAGCATGTTTGAGGATCACCCCATGGGTGTTTCTCTTGTTTTGGTTGTTTACTATCGTTTGCCCTAGGTTGTCTGTGAGGCATACCTTGTTGCATTGATTGCCTGCCTTGAGATATTTTATTGCATGTATTTCCTGATTTTTATATGATTTTGATGAATTGTAGCTATTATCCCAGTATTTGATGAACTTACTTAGGGCTGCTGAAAGTCGATTACACATGACTAGACTGCTCAGGGCTGTGTGAACCTGGTATGGTAGACTAAAGAGGAAATTGACGATTAAGGGCTTCCCTATAAAGTCTGTTATAAATTAGTATCGTTCGCTGGACCTATAGTAATTAGACTTTGTGCTTCCTCAGAGTGTCCTTAGTTATGTATCGAGACTATAGGTGGAATTAGACATAAGTGCTTCCTCAGAGAGTCTATACCTATCGTTGCAAGACCATAGGGGAATTGACGGTGAGTGCTTCCGAGAGTGTTTGTGCCTTTGTATGATTACTTGACTATAGGGGTCTGCTAGTATGAGCCACCCATAGAGTCAGTGTGAATATTGTTTGGATGGTTGTGATGAGTCCACCAAGACAAAGAACGAGCTTGTGTTTTGTACTGCTTGTAGTTTAGGTAGTCTACTGAGATACCTGTTGTACTACTTGATATGCTTTGGGAATGTAGAGTTGTTTGTAGATTCCTTGGGTGATAATTAAATGACTGAATTAAATTACTAAATAAATGTGAATAGATATTTGTAGGATTTTTTACTTTAGTGTACTACTATTTATCTGCTGCATTTTTTTCATTTACTTTTTCTAAATTGCTCACTGATAGTAGGCAACAGATCTTGTGGTGATTGCCTACTGGGATTAGTCTCACACCCTGTTTGGGTCCTACTTTTCGGCCCAACCATGTTATATAGTTGCAGGTGTGGATAGGGATTGTGGACCTTCTACTTCAGGTACACGATTGCTGGTTGGAGCTGAAGAGCATAAGACCGAGCCTAGGGTTGCAATGATGGTGGAGTTGCTGTTTACTTTTAGTACTTTGTTCTCAGTTGTATTTCATCACGTTGTTGTGTTTTCTACTTTCCTTAGATACTTATACCTGCTGCATCATTTTCATCATCATTATATTATACATTGCTTCCGTTGTTTAGTTTAAGTTAGTTTATGTTGTTTACTACTTCTTCTATTGACTATTATTTCCTTTTCTTTTTATACATTAGCAAATGAGGGAATAGTTTCCCCAATGACTCACCAAGGACCTCACTACTAGTCGACAGCCTCTGGATTTTGGGGAAACGCACTTGAGGTCATGTGGCAAACTGGGTGTAGGGAACCCGTTGAGGGGCTCCAGATTCAGGTCGTTACAAAGTGGTATCAGATGAGTTCTTTTCTTTTCTATTGACTTACTATTTAGCAACATTAGACAGGGATAAGAAGAAATATGTAAATGGTAAATAGCTATGCCTGGGAGTTCTAGAACCCGTGTACAGGGAAAAAGCCAGATCACCTCAAATGTTACAATTTTTAAGTCGTGAAAATGTTATAGTTTTCTTGATTTCACCGTTGGGTGGTGAACTTGGTTTGTGTTGTTACTGTTTATATGATTGTGGTTATATTTTGTTTCAACCCGATGAGATGAGGGTATGCCATCTCATGCATCATATAGGCTGTAACGCCCCGACCCCAGTTACCCAGAGTCGGTGCATTATTACATAACATTGGCATGATCACAAGAATGATCAAATCTCGAAAGACCTATTGGTTTAGTAGCCTTGGAAGCACTAGATATATTCATAAAGTTTTACATTACATGAAAAAGTGAAAAACTACTACAACAAAATAGTCTCCATATTCCACACTCGTATCCCCACATACTATCCCTGCAGGTCATTCATAACTTACTTCTTCAAATCCTGGGAAAATTAAAACATAGAAAAGGGGTGAGCTCAAATGCCCAGTAAGGATAACAATATAGCGGAAACTTTCAAAAATAAGCATAAACATTTAAGGCAATGTATAACTAAAACAAAAGCCTTTTAAACTCGAACTTCAACATAGTATGGAAAAAGTAAAATGAAATAATTCCATTTACTTATTCACATGGATATTCTACTAATCGAATAATCACATGCAATATCAATAACCATTTTCATAATGATGGAGTGCATAATGCCAGACTATCATAACCACATAGCCATGGCCTCGTGCCAAGACTACAAATAAGATTTTGTCAAGGTATTGTTCCAATACACTAGTTTGCCTCATGAGAACTACCAATGCATCGAGGAGTTATAGCGGGCTCCACCCATCACATATTAAGTCCAATGCATTCCCATATGAAATGGTTTAAACATGACATAAACATTCTTATTAAAACTAGCATACGAAATGTCAATACAGTCATCATAAACTATGAATGGTATAAAAATAGCACATCCATAGTCAAAAATATCACAAAACCTTCAATAAAATATAGTAGTTTTGTATCATAATAAATCAACTACAAATAAGCATAAAATCCATCAAAGGATGTTGACATAGATGAAATCAAAACTCTTTTCAGAGAAATATCTCTTTCTATTTTTGAAATAATTTAAGAGTCATATATTTATAAAATAAAACATTTTCCATGAAAATATTATTATAATCTTGTAAGGAAAGCTTCGACGATTTTATAACGGCGGAAAAATAGCCGCACCCGCCGTATAAGTTAAAAAAACATTCTTACATTAATTTTGTCGAAAAGGTTAAAAAGCACCTTGTTTGGAAAACGACGGAAAGATTCCTTTATAAAACTCTAATAAAAAGTCAAACAAGGGAATAAATGACATTAACCCATATTCTTGTAAATAGTAAAAATGTTTTGAAATATATTTTTGAGAAACATGGATGTGGATGATAAAGAGATCCCAGTAGATTATTACGTATAAACAACCTCAGAGAATGAAGAGATTGTGAAATAATCCTTACCTTGTACTTTTCCTTGGTTGGGGTAGGTTAACCTCCTGTATAATAGTGAAATAATTGTTATTAAATTATACAAGAATCATATGCATTCATATGATATCATATATGATCTTTTAACATTGCTTTGTTAATAATATCTTAGTATTATCGTTGTTTCAGGTGTTAACTTATTCATTTTCTTTTATATGTTTTGTTACGTAAGCCATGATTGTAATGGATAGGTTGTATATTATTCTTATCCAGAATGATATCAAGTCCTTAGACATCATTTTTAAATCAGAAAATGATAATTATACTTGAATGGATACGATGGAGAATGAATATCATCGCGTTCGTGGAGATGGTAGTCCGTACGTACGCACGAGCGACAATATCATTCTTTTGATATTAAAATAATATATAAGTTGATAGTATATCATATACACAGAATCATTGTCATGTTATATTTATTATTTACATGAGTTACACATCATTATTATACCCATCCAAATAATAATATATTGAATAACAATTACACCACGACGTGGAGACGGTAAGCCGTACGTACTCACGTATGGTGACATGTTATTCAAATGGTGGATAGAATACTGAATATGGTTTTAACATATTTATAATAACATCATAGAATATATAAGATACTGGAGTTATTGTTTTATAATGGTAATAACAAAGAAAGAAGAAGTGGAAGAAGAAAGGAACTTGGAAAAGGGTGGTGAAATCATTACCTCTTCTTCGGGTTCTTCCTTTTGATTTGATCAAAAGGGCTCCTTAGGTTGGATTTAGGATCAAAATAAGGCCTCTAGGTTGTATTGAAGGAATTTGGGAGAGTATTTGGGCAGAGTTTGGCCGAACCAAAAGGCTTTGAAGGTGTGAAGAAATGAGAAGGAGGAGTTCCCTTTTATAAGAGGGGTGAGGGGCACCTTGGGAAAAGCTAGAAATATTAATTTATAATAAATTAATATTCGTTTTATAATGGCTCCAAAGATGATTATTCAAAGGTTAAGGTGGGGATAGTCGAAAATAATTCAACCAATATAATTTATACAGGTTTGGGTTACTATATTAACCTTATCTTTTAGTTTTAACTCTTAGTTAATTTGTTTGACATTTACCATGTCACTTTGTATTTTTATAATATATAGTTAATAAACATACTATATACATACAATCGACCCCCAAGTGGTCCATTAATGATGAAAATATCATGATATAAGTCTCTTGGACGAACCTTAGATTTTTATGAATTTAATATCAATTAATAATATAATATTTGTTTTAAAAACTCTTTTATGTCAATTTTGACACTATTTAATAATTAATTTTTGTGAAACTCATAACAGAATTATTACTTCGACCAAAGTTAATTAAATAAATCCTAACATGTCATATTAGCCTATAAAATTATTTTAATTCATTAAAAGTCTTAAATTATATTTATTTGGGAATTTATAATATCAATTATTTTAATGTTTCACAATTATGGTAATTACTGCATCATCATTGTGTCATAAATAAATTATATTATTTAAAGTCTAAAAATTATAAATAAAATATCATTATGTAGGAAATATTATTATCTTTATAATGAATATTTACAATAGAATTTATCTTATGTATAACCCTATATTAAATATATTTTCGTAAATAAACATTGATTTTAACTCTTCGAACTCTTCATTGAATTAAATAATAATAAATGTCCTAATCTAATCCAAGTGGACCTAAATGATAATATTTTATTCATAATGTTGTTTTTGGTCGAGATAAACTTGTAGAATAGAATTAAGACATGTTTTAGGGTAATATTAATATCATTTTTACCCTTAATTACCCTATTTTACTTTTAACCGTGGTAAATAAAAGTAAAAAGTTACTATTCACAAAAAATTATTTTCATCTCATTGAAGCACATATTACTTATTTATATTAACTATGTCTCTCGGATTTTCGAAATTCCATTCACAGAAGCGGTAAAATTAAGTTTTAAGAAAAATTCAGTTTTTTATCTTCCACTTAGTAGTTTCACTATTCATCAAAAATTGAAGTTTTTCAGAACAATGCCAAAATTTCCCCCTAAGCTATAATTGATATTACGAATTCAAAAATGATGTCTATTTTACAAAATTACAAACATATAAGTTGAATTAATTAATTTTATAATTAATTCCTGCTGTCACAACAAATAGCGTGTTTTTAAGAAACAATATATATCAAAAGATTGATAATTGTTTATGTCCAATTTCAAAGTGAAATTAATTATAATGAACACCATTGGATAAAATGGTAATAATATATTCTAATTATGCTTTAAAACCACTCAATAATATAATTTATCACTATAAATTATTTTGATTAAAAATTTTGTTTTTAAGTATTTTTCACTATTCATAAAAATTGGAAGTTCACAGAAAAATAGAAAAAAATCAACTTAGGATAATTTCGATATTCTGAATCCAAAAATGAAGTCCATTTTGAAATATAAAATATATGTAATTTCAAAAAGTAGGTATTACTATTTATAATGGCTAGTTTGATTGGTTGTGGTGTGTTAGAACTCGATGTTGCGTACAACACACGCTATCGCATTATTCAAAGAGAAGCGTACCGTAGAAGCTTGGGGTGTTACATTCTCCTCTCCTTCAAATAATTTCATCCTCGAAATTTCTATAATACTTATCACATGAATAAAATCGGGTGGTTCTTCATCATAAGTTCCTCGGGTTCCCACGTTGCCTCTTCCATCATATGGTTTCTCCACAAAACTTTTACCAGATGCATCGTCCGGTTTCTCAGTACTTGTTCTCTCGTATCAAGAATCCTGACCGGCTCTTCACAATAGGATAGATTAGGTTCCAGTTCTAATTCTTCATAGGTGATTACATGCATTGGGTCAGGCATGTATTTCCTCAACAGAGATATGTGGAACACATCGTGATCTTTGGAGAGAGTTGGCGGCATTGCCAATCGGTAAGCTATAGCCCCAATTCATTCTAGAATTTCGAAAGGTCGGATGTACCTGGGACTCAATTTACCTTTCTTACCAAAACATATGACTCCCTTCCATGTAGATACCTTCAGGAAAAGATGATCACTGACTTGAAATTCCAAATCCTTTCTTTGATTATCGGCATAGCTCTTCTGCCTACTTTGAGCTGCTTTGATGTGATTTTGGATTACCTTCACCTTTTCCATCGTTTAATCCACCAGTTCTGGGCCTACAAGTTTTCTTTCACCAACGTCATCCCAACAGGTTGGTGTACGACATCTCTTTCCGTATAACGCTTCATATGGTGCCATCTGAATACTCGAATGGAAGCTATTGTTATAGGAAAATTCTACCAGAGGTAAATATTGATCCCACATACCCTGAAAGTCAAGTGAGCAGGATCTCAACATGTCTTCTAAAGTTTGAATAGTTCTTTCTGATTGTCCATCCATTTGAGGGTGGTAGGCAGTGCTCAAATGAAGTTTAGTATCTAGGGATTTCTGAAGACTCTTCCAGAATCTTGAAGTAAAACGGGGATCATGATCAGAAACAATCGATAGGGGCACTCCATGAAGTCTCACAACTTCATTAATATATAGTCTTACTAGACGTTCCAGTGGTAGATCTTCTCTTATAGCAAGAAAATGTGCTGACTTGGTAAGATGATCAATAATAACCCATATTGCATCGTTCCTTCTAGGAGTCTTTGGTAGTCCCATGACAAAGTCCATCGTAATATTGTCCCATTTCCACTCTGGTATGGGAAGAGGTTTCATGACTCCTCCAGGCTATTGCCTCCCAGCTTTCACTTGTTGACAAACCATACATCTTGACAAAAAATCAGCAATCTCCCTCTTCATGTTGTCCCACCAAAAATGTTCCTTCAAATCACTATACATTTTGGTGCTCCCAAGATGTATAGAGAAATTGGAACTATGAGCATAATCCAACAATTCCCTTTTTAGATCAGGTAAATCGGGAACACAAAGCCTCTTCCCGAATTTCAAAATTCCATCTTCATACACAAAGTCTCTCAATCTCCCATCATTCACAGCTTTAATCTTCTTTTTAAATTCTTCATCATCGGTCTGAGAACTCTTAATCCTTTATATTAAAGATGGTTTGGCCAAAATTTGAAAAAGAATTGATGTTTCACCTTCCCTGGTTATTCCCATGTCCATCTTCACTAGATCCATGAAAATTGGATCCCTTTCAATTCTCATATTGTTCAAAACTCCGTGGTCTTTTCTGCTCAAAGCATCTGCCACCCTGTTTGCCTTCCCCAGGTGGTAGTGTATCGTGCAATCATAATCCTTGAGTAATTCAAGCCATCTCCTTTGCCTCATGTTGAGTTCTTTTTTTGAGAAAATATACTTCAAACTCTTGTGATCAGTATAAATCTCACATTTTTCACCATAGAGGTAGTGCCTCCATATCTTCAAAGAAAAGATCACAGCTGCTAAGTCGAGATCATGAGTAGGATAGTTTTGTTCATGAATTTTTAACTGTCATGGTGCATAGGCAATAACCCTATCATTCTGCATAAGGACAAAACCAAGTCCTTTCTTCGATGCATCACTATAAATAACGAACCCATCATTCCGCAATGGTAGAGTCAAAATAGGAGCATTGACTAATCTTATCTTCAGTTCTTTGAAACATTCTTCACACTCTTTTGTCCAAACAAATTTAACCCCTTTACGTGTGAGCTTCGTTAATGGGTTAGCCAATCGGGCAAAATTCTGGACGAATTGTCGATAATAACCTGCTAAACCAATAAAACTACGTACCTCAGTTATACTCGTAGGTGCTGGCCATTCTTGGATTGCCTTGGTCTTAGAAGGATCAATAGATATTCCATCTTTAGAGACAATATGGCCAAGAAAAGAAATCTCCTGAAGCCGGAATTCACACTTGCTAAACTTCCCAAATAATTCATGTCTTCTCAGAGTCTTCAGGATAATGCACAAGTGATTTTCATGATCTTCGTAGCTTTTGGAGTATACCAAGATATCATCAATAAATACCACCACAAATTCATCGAGATACTCCTTGAAAACTCTATTCATTAGATCCATGAATATAGAGGGTGCATTAGTCAATCCAAAAGGCATTACAGTAAACTCGTAATGCACATACCTGGTTTGAAATGCTGTCTTTGGAATGTATTCCTTCTCCACACACAACTGATGGTATCCTGATCGAAGGTCAATCTTTGAAAAGTATTGAGCTCCATGCAGTTGGTCAAATAAATCATCAATGCGAGGTAGGGGATACTTGTTCTTTATTGTTATAGCATTGATCTCCTTGTAGTCGATACATAACCTCATAGATCCGTCTTTCTTTTTAACAAAAAGAATAGTCGATACATAAACTCATAGATCCGTCTTTCTTTTTAAAAAAAAGAACAGCGGCTTCCCATGGAGAAACACTAGGGTGAATAAATCCCTTATTACTCAATTCCTCTAGTTGTTTCTTTAGTTCAACTAATTCTACAGTGGACATTCTATAAGGGTCTTTGATATAGGCCTTGATCTAGGAATTAAATCAATGGAAAACTCAACTTCTCGTTCTGGAGGATGTCCAGGTATATCTTCTGGAAATACATCTACAAATTCTTTCACAACAGGTAAATCCTCTATTTGAACATTCCTTTCCTCACCCACATTCATTTCATTCTCTTCCTCCCCAATAATTGAATTTAGTTGAGCTACTGGGGGTGGATCTAAATAATAATTTGGTGGTGAAGATTCTCCTCTAAAGATAAGGTGTCCCTTATCATTATCATCAATAATCGTAACCTCTTTATTCTTACAATAAATCTTCGCATCATAGTTTGAAAGCCAGTCCATACCGAGGATTATATCAAACTCAATCATAGGTATGACGACGAGATCAGCAGATAAAGAACATTTATGTGCTCTAATGGGGACTGATTCACAAAACTTTGTTGCAATGATACTTCCCTTAGGAGTTTTAACTGACAACTCCCTTGTTAAATCAAATTGGAAATATCTAATTTTCTTAGAAAACTGGAAAGATATGAAATAATGCGATGATCCAGAATCAAATAATGCATTTTCTAAACTTGAGGAAACCATTAAATTACCTACCACCATGTCTTTCGGAGCTTCTACCTCAGCAGTAGTGATAGCATAAGCTTGGCCTTGATCCCTTGGCCTTTTCTGAGGTAAGTTCTCCTAATGCTTAGGACATTCGTTTGCATAATTCCCCATCTCCCTGCAATTTTAGCACTGAACGTTGGTGGCTTCCTTCTTCCCCTTGCAATCACGAGCATGGTGGCCTTTTTCACCACACTTGTAACAGACTCCCGTTCCCTTAAAGCAAGTACCGAGGTGTTTCTTCCCACATTTACCACAAGATGGATATTCAACCTTTCCCTTCTTCACCTTATTTCCATTCCCAGATTTATCAGCAGGTCTCTTATTCTCTTGTTTTGCTTTAAAGTTATAAGACATAGAGAATTCATTTTCCGTCTTGAAAGCACATGAGACAATGTCTTCGTACGACGAGAAGGATTGTGAGACTAATGCTCGACGGAGAAATGGTTTTAACCCATCAAAGAAACTATCAATATTACTTCTTGGGTTATGTATATAATCTCCAGCATACCTTGCTAACCTTGTAAAGTTATCCTCATACTTTGTGACATTCTCATCCTCCTTTTGTCTTAGACTCAGAAATTGCCTTTCCATATGTGCTCGATGGTCGCGAGGAAAGTATTTTTCTAAAAATAGATCTTTGAACTCTCTCCATTCCATATTTGATACTTCATCATCTTCCTTCGTGTTTTGAATCAATGACCACCATTGATCAGCATCTCCAGTGAGTCAGTAAACTGCCATAATAACTTTTTCCCTTTCACTACTCCCCAAAGCATGAAATATTTTCTCTAGGGAAAATATCCATTGCTCAGATACTAAGGGATTTTTACTCCTATTGAACGTTGGTGGTTGTTGCCTCAGGAATCGATATAACATTGATCCTCCACGCTGCGGATCAGGGTGCTCCATACGGGTAAGGTTATTATTCATAACCTGAGTGAGTTGTCCCAGTATGGTGATTAGCTGATCGGCACCAGTTGCATCTCCAGCTCCAATATAATTATCTTGAGCAGGAGGGAAATCCCTAAATGGAGTGCGTGCATTGATTTGGTTTCCATTTCTTCCACTAGGCGCCATTTCTAAACAATGGCATAAACTAGATCAGTTTACGAATCAAAATACATAATCCCATAATTATAAAACACATAACATAAATTGAACTATTTATGGATATAATCCAGAATCATAAAAATGTTTTCTTTGAAGAAGTATATACTCATAAACCCTTCATAATGTTTTGTAAAGAAAATGAGAGTTATCCTAATCATATCCCCCGGGAGTGTCGTAACCAAGAGTGCAGCAAGGCCCGTTGTCATGCACCAGTTCTTGTTCGAGTATAGCTCAAAGCTGTGTTTTCGGGTTTTACCCCTAGGTACATATGTTCCAGAGCCGCCTCTACCAGCTCGTATCCAGACATGGATGTATTGCTCGGAAAACTCACAAAATCTCTACAATACCAAAATTTTAGGAAGTTCTTCTATACTAATCCTCAAAGTTCATCTTAGGTCTACGTGCTCTAATCAGAGTTTATCTAAATCTAGCTTCCAAGGTTTGTACTAAACTTCCTCTGATACCAACTGTAACGCCCCGACCCTAGTTACCCAGAGTCGGTGCATTATTACATAACATTTTCATGATCACAAGAAAGATCAAATCTCGAAAGACCGATTGGTTTAGTAGCCTTGGAAGCACTAGATATATTCATAAAGTTTTACATTACATGAAAAAGTGAAAAACTACTACAACAACATAGTCTCCATATTCCACACTCGTATCCCCACATACTAACCCTGCAGGTCATTCATAACTTACTTCTTACATCCTGGGAAAATTAAAACTTAGAAAAGGGGTGAGCTCAAATGCCCAGTAAGGATAACAATATAGCGGAAACTTTCAAAAATAATCATAAACATTTAAGACAATGTATAACTAAAACAAAATCCTTTTAAACTTGAACTTCAACATAGTATGGAAAAAGTAAAATGAAATAATTCCATTTACTTATTCACATGTATATTCTACTAATCAAATAATCACATGCAATATCAATAACCACTTTCATAATGATGGAATGAATAATGTCAGACTATCATAACCACATAGCCAAGGCCTCGTGCCAAGACTACAAATATGATTTTGTCAAGGCCTTGTGCCAAGACACTAGTTTGTCTCATGAGACCTACCTATGCATCGAGGATCTATAGCAGGCTCCACCCGTCACATATTAAGTCCAATGCATTCCCATATGAAAAGGTTTAAACATGACATAAACATTCGTATTAAAACTAGCATATGAAATGTCAATACTTTCATCATAAACTATGAATGGTATAAAAATAGAACATCCACAGTCAAACATATCACAAAACCTTCAATACAATATAGAAGTTTTGTATCATAATAAATCAACTACAAATAAGTATAAAATCCATCAAAGGATGTTGACATAGATGAAATCAAAACTCTTTTTAGAGAAATATCTCTTTCTGTTTTTGAAATCATTTAAGAGTCATATATTTATAAAATAAAACATTTTCTTTGAAAATATTCTTATAAGCTTGTAAGGGAAGCTTCAAAAATTTTATTACGGCGGAAAAATAGCCGCGCCCGCCGTATAAGTTAAAAAAACATTCTTACCTTAATTTTGTCGAAAAGGTTAAAAAGCACCTTGTTTGGAAAACGACGGAAAGATTTCTTTATAAACCTCTTATAAAAAGTCAAACAAGGGTATAAATGACTTTAACCCATATTCTTGTAAATAGTAAAAATGTTTTGAAATACATTTTTAAGAAACATTGATGTGGATGATAAAGAGATCCCAGTAGATTATTACGTATAAACAACCTCGAATAATGAAGAGATTGTGAAATAACCCATACCTTGTACTTTTCCTTGGTTGGGGTAGGTTAACCTCCTATATAATAGTGAAATAATTGTTATTAAATTATACAAGAATCATATGCATTCATATGATATCTAATATGATCTTTTAACATTGCTTTGTTAATAATATCTTAGTATTATCGTTGTTTCGGGTGTTAACTTATTCGTTTTCTTTTATATGTTCTGTTACATAAGCCATGTTTGTAATGGATAGGTTGTATATTATTCAAATACAGAATGATATCAAGTCCTTAAACATCATTTTTAAATCAGAAAATGATAATTATACTTGAATGGATACGATGGAGAATGAATCTCATCTCGTTCGTGGAGACGGTAGTCCGTACGTACGCACAAGCGACAATATCATTCTTTTGATATTAAAATAATATATAATTTGATTGTATATCATATATAAAGAATCATTATCATGTTATATTTATTATTTACATGAGTTACACATCATTATTATACCCATCCAAATAATAATATATTGAATAACAATTACACCACGACGTGGAGACGGTAAGCCGTACGTACGCACGTATGGTGACATGTTATTAAAAGGGTGGATAGAATACTGAATATGGTTGTACCATATTTATAATAACATCACAGTATATATAAGATACTGGAGTTATTATTTTAGAATGGTAATAACAAAGAAAGAATAAGTGGAAGAAGAAAGGAACTTGGAAAAGGGTGGTGAAATCATTACCTCTTCATCAGGTTCTTCTTTTTGATTTGATCAAAAGGGCTCCATAGGTTGGCTTTCTGATCAAACTAAGGCCTCTAGGTTGTAGTAAGGGAAGTTGGGAGAGTATTTGGGCAGAGTTTGGCCGAACAAAAAGGCTTTGAAGGTGTGAAGAAATGAGAAGGGGGAGTGCCCTTTTATAAGAGGGGTGAGGGGCACCTTTGGAAAAGCTAGAAATATTAATTTATAATAAATTCATATTCGGTTTCTAATGGCTCAAAAGTTGATGATTCAAAGGTTAAGGTGGGGATAGGTCGAAAACCATTCAACCAATAGAATTTAAAAATGTTTGGGTTACTATAATAACCTTATCATTTAGTTTTAACTCTTAGTTAATTAGTTTGACATTTACCATGTCACTTTGTATTTTTATAATATATAGTTAATAAACATACTATATACATCCAAGAGACCCCCAAGTCTTCAATTAATGATGAACCTATCATGATATATGTATCTTGGGAGAACCTTATATTTTTAGAAATTTGATATCAATTAATAATATAATATTTGTTTTAAAAACTCTTTTATACCAATTTTGACACTATTCAATAATTGATTTTTGTAAAACTCATAAAAGAATTATTACTTCGACTAAAGTTAATTAAATCAATCCTAACATGTCATATTATACTATAAAATTATTTTAATTCATTAAAAGTCTCAAATTATATTTATTTGGGAATTTATAATATCAATTATTTTAATGTTTCACAATTATGGTAATTACTGCCTCATCATTGTGTCATAAATAAATTATATTATTTAAAGTCAAAAAATTATAAATAAAATATCATTATGTAGGAAATCGTATTAGGTTTATAATGAATATTTACAATAGAATTTATATTATGTATAACCCTATATTAAAAATGTTTTAGTAAATAAACTTTGATTTTAACTCTTTTAACTCTTCTTTGAATTTAATAATAATAAATGTCCTAATCTAATCCAAGTGGACCTAAATGATAATATTTTATTCCTAAGGTTGTTTTTGGTCGAGATACACTTGTAAAATTGAATTAGGACATGTGTTAGTGTAATATTAATTTCATTTTTACACTTAATTACCCTATTTTACTTTTAACCGTGGTAAATAAAAGTAAAAAGTTACTATTCATCAAAAATTATTTTCATCTCATTGAACAACATTTTACTTATTTATATTAACCGTGTCTCTCGGATTTTCAAAATTCCATTCACAGAAGCGGTAAAATTATGTTTTATGAAAAATTCAGTTTTTTAACTACCACTTAGTAGTTTCACTATTCATCAAAAATTGATGTTTTTCAGAACAATGCCAAAATTTCACCCTAAGCTATAATTTATATTCAAATTCAAAAATGATTTCTATTTTACAAAATTCTAAACATATAAGTTGCATTAATTAATTTTATAATTAATTCCCGCTGTCAGAACAAATAGCGTGTTTTTAAGAAACAATATATATCAAAAGATTGATAATTGTTTATGTCCAATTTCAAAGTGAAATTCATTCTAATGAGCACCATTGGATAAAATGGTAAAAATATATTCTAACTATTCTTTAAAACCACTCAATTATATAATTTATCACTATAAATTATTTTGATTAAAAAAGATGTTTTTAAGTATTTTTCACTATTCATAAAAATTGGAAGTTCTCAGAAAAATACAAAAAATTCAACTTATGATAATTTCGATATTCCGAATACAAAAATTAAGTCCATTTTGAAATATAAAATATATATAATTTAAAAAATTTGGTATTACTATTCATAACGGCTAGTTTGATTGGTTGTGGTGTGTTAGAACTCGATGTTGCGTATAACACACGCTATCGCATTATTCAAAGAGAAGCGTACCGTAGAAGCTTGGGGTGTTACATAGGCACTTGTTAGAAAATCACATGTCATGCATTTTTCCATGTCATCTAGGTTTCATTAGAATTTTCATGCTATTGTGATAGAATTTGTGATAGACGATGAATGTTGTTGTGATAGTTGCCGTGATAGAATACCTACCATGTTGATAGGGTATCATTTGTTTAGAGATTGATTATCATGGATGCCAAACATTGCTCTTAGAGGGGTTATGGGCCCTCGAGGATCGGAATTTGGTGGTTCATTAGTTTGTTATACTTTTTTACTTGCTATATTCATTGTTATGATTCCAAGCTTTGATTCGCGGGGAGTATGGGGCCCATGGATCAGAATTTGGCACCTTAATGCTTGTTTTTCTTTGTTTTCAAGGCTTCGGTGCAGTTCTGAGGCTACTGTTTGGAAAAACACAGAATAAACGGCGTGAACATCATGAATACATGCCGTGTACTTTTTAGTCATGTCACTGACTATGTGTACAGGGACACGGGTTTAAGAAAGTTCTTGTATGAACACTCCATGTAATAGTTTACACACCGTGTATTATGACTTGGGTATCCGGTCATGTCATGAACAACACAGGCCAAGGGTTTCCTTCCAGTACACGCCATGTCTCCTTTAAACACACCTTGTAGTTTTGTCATAGGGGAGCCATGTGACCACACCATGTAGCTGAATACATGTGTTGGGAAAATCCGCAGGGGAACACGCCGTGTACCATGTTGACACGCCGTTTAGTAGTGGTCCATGTACTAATCTGTGTGACTAACGACACGGACAGGGGAAAGATATTAAGGACATACATGTAGTGGAAAAACCCGTCATGTAGTTTACTACTAGGACAGACCATGTTACTAGCCATGTAGGAGTGATCGGGTAGGGAGAAAAAGGGATAGTACACACTGTGTAGTTTGAGAACACAATGTGTAGCCGGGTGGTTTACACAGCCATGTATGGCGAAGGTACACACCTAGGGTAAAATTTCCAGAAAACACACTGTGTAGTGTTACTAACATGCCGTGTAGTCATGTTTTTTCAGAATTTTAATGTTTTTACCTCTTGTTCCATTTTACTCTCTTGTGTTGCAACTATGTTCGTTGTCAAAGAAGGTGTGATTTTGAATTTTTAGAGATATGGAACCATGACGTCCTCCCGTTTCACATCAGGAACAAGGCAGTGATCGCATGCCTGATATTTTTGACCGGGGACTACCAGTCGTTCCACCTATTGTTCCGGACATGGCACCTGCAGTGATTCCAAATACTGGTGCTGACGCTCATTTTAGATAGTGTTTCATGAGGTTCATGTAGAACTTACAGAGAGCTCAGCATCCTGCCCCATCTATGGAAGAGCTGACACAGGTTTTTCAGCAACAACATCCTCCCACGTTCACAGGGGAGGTAGGACCGCAGGCAGCAGAGTCAAGGCTAAAAGCCTTGCTATCCATCTTTGAGAACCTGGAGATGCCTCTAGAGAGGAGAGAAAAGCTCGAAACTTATATTATGCGATATTCCTCCAAGAGATGGTGGGATGTGGTTTCACAAGCATGACACAAATAAGCTATGGATTGGGACGAGTTCCAGCGTACGTTATACAACTAATTCTACCCAGCAACACTTAGGGCTGATAGATCCAGAGAGTTCATGAACTTGCAGCAGGGTACTCTCACAGTTATGGAGTATTCCTCTCGCTTCACAGAGTTACGGTGTTTTACTCCCGTTCTAGGGAATGAAGAGATTTTTTAGCAAGGAAGTTTGAGGAAGGCCTCATAACGGACATCAGATCACAGGTGAATGTCTTCAAGTTGGCTTCTATTACTCTGATATTCAACCATGCACTTATCATGGAGAGAAACCTGAGGGAGACTGGAGCTGTGGACCAGGGCGGATCAGCTTCCAGTGCTAAACCTTTTCAGGTGGACGGCAAGAAGCGCCACTGAGAGTCTATACGAGGTGACTCGAGGAAGTGAGGCATTCCTTCTGGTAGATGAGATCGTCCTTCTGGAATACAAGTATTGTGCTATCAGTGTGGGAAAAATGGGCATAA
Organism: Viscum album; assembly: GCA_963277665.1. Classification (NCBI taxonomy): domain Eukaryota; kingdom Viridiplantae; phylum Streptophyta; class Magnoliopsida; order Santalales; family Viscaceae; genus Viscum; species Viscum album. The sequence goes on from OY728147.1 coordinate 190,581,707, forward strand.
GAAGACACAGTGCCTGAGATACCTAGTGGAGTGCCGATCATGCGGCAAGATGGGTCATCTGCAGCGTTTCTACAAGGTTCTTCTTCCAACAGCTAGTGAAAGAGGATTAGTTTCAACTACGCGCTCAAGAGAAAGATTACCAATTCCGTAGCATACTGGGGGATATAGTTCTTCAGGTCATTCAAGCCAGGGTAGAGGCCATGGATGCGGTGGTTAGGCTTAGGGAGGGTCAGCTCAGGGAACTCAGGCTACTACACAGGGCCGCGGTGCAAGCAAGACTTTTGCGGTAGAGCAGATTTATCAGGAGAAGGATCCTAGACCTTACAGAATTCGAGGTACAATTTTAGAAGCCTCATTTTTATCCTCTACACTTTTCTATATAGGAGCTTCTCATAGCTTTATTTCTGTGCACACTTTGGAAAGCCTTAGACTTACTATTTATACTTCTGAGAATATGATGACACTAGACACTCCCTTGGGAACTAGAACTGCTAGCATGCGGAAGTGCTTAAACTTCCTCCTGGAGATTAGTGGGTGTCGTTTTTCATGGAGTCTCTATGTTTTGGAAATGACAGGCTATGATTTCATTCTCAGGATGGACTGGTTAGTTCCCTTCCATTCCATTGTCGATTGCTATCGCTGTAGGGTTAGTTTTACATCACCAGAGGGCAGATCTTTTCTTCACAAGGGAGAATGGGATGTCCAGGCGAGCAGAGCGGGACCAGAGCATCATGGGTTGGGCGGTGTTATGGCCCAGATTTCTTGCATATATCTGGATGACCAGGGTACTTATCCAATAGATTTTCTTCCAGTGGTTGATTGCTTTCTAGATGTCTTTCTAAAAGAATTTTCAGGTTTGCCTTCAGAGCGAGAGGTAGAATTTTCTATTGAGCTTGTGCCAAGAGCAGCATCGGTGTCCATTCCTCCTTATAGGATGGCTACACCTGAGTTACAAGAGCTCAAGAAGCAGTTGGAGGAGTTGCAGGAAAGGGGCTTCATCTGACCCAGTACTTCTCCTTGGGGTTCACCTGTCCTGTTTTCGAATAAGGCAGACAGAACCCTTAGACTTTGTGTGGATTATAGGAAGCTGAACTAGTTTATGGTCAAGAACCGATATCCATTGCCTTGGATAAATGATCTCTTTGACCATCTTTAAGGATCTATAGTGTTCTCTAAGATCTACTTGAGATCCGGCTATCATCAGTTGCATGTCAGGCCATCTGATATTCTTCTTATAGATTTTCGGATTTTGTATGGTCTGTATGAGTATTTGGTTATGTCATTCGGTCTCACGAACACGCCAGCAGTTTTCATGGTGTTGATGAATATAGTTTTCCATACTTACTTGGATTCGTTCCTGGTTGTTTTTGTGGACGACATCTTGGTGTACTCTCACACTCGACACAACCATGCTATTCATCTTGATATCTTTTTGAGTACACTAAGGGAGCATTAGTTATATTCTAAGCTCTCAAATTTCCACTTTTGGATGGACAGGATTCACTTCCTGGGTCATGTCATCTTAGAGACAAGAGTATTAGTAGACCCAGAGAAGGTGAGAGAAGTAGTTACCTGGGAGCATCCGAAGAATGTCTTCAAGGTACAAAGATTCATATGGCTAACTGGTTACTACAGGAAGTTTATACAGGACAGCTCACGCTTAGCAGTGCCGTTGACGATCTTGACTAGAAAGGGGGTGAAGTTTTTTTGGTCAGAAGCCTACGGTTCATCCTTTCAGGAGCTGAAGGGGAGATTTACTTCTTCATTGATCCTAGTTTTGTGAGAGCCAGGAAAGAGTTATATAGTTTTCTGTGATGCATCTGGCATCGGTCTTGAAGCAGTGCTTATGCAGTAGGATCGTGTTGTTGTGTATGGATCTCTTCAGTTGAGGCCACATGAGAGGAACTATCCTACGCATGACCTAGAGTTGGCTGTAGTTGTTCATGCTTTGCATTGTTGGAGACATTATCTTTTGGGAGAGCAATTTGTGGTATATACTAACCACAAGAGCCTCAAATATATTTTCACGCAGTGTGACTTGAATCTAAGACAGCGGAGGTGGGTTGAGTACCTACAGTCTTTTAATTTCGAGCTTTCTTATACACTTGGGAAAGGAAATGCTGTGGAAGACACACTGAGCAGATGGACATAGATATAGGCAGTTCCGGAGGCCAGTAGAGAGTGGCAGATTGTGGCTTTGTTCTCTGAAATGCATTTGGAGTTGCACGAAAGATAGGGTCAGACTTTACATTCTTCTATAATTTTTACCTCTACCCTTATTGACCAAGTTCGAATGAGACATATATCAGATTCTGAAGGCCTAGTCCTACGGGAAAGCATGTCAGGAGAGGACCCTCTTCCCAGATAGACCATAGGTGAGGATGAGATCTTGCGTTTCCAGGGATGCGTATGGGTGCCAGCAGATATGCACGAGGATATGATGCGAGACTTTTATTTCTCAGTTTGGGAAGTTCATCTTGGCATCACCATGATGTATCGTGATCTACACCGCCAGTATTGGTGGCCCGATATGAAGAGAGATGTTGTTGGTTTTGTCATGAGATGTTCGACCTGTCAGCAGGTGAAGGCATAGCACCAGCAAACAGTAGGGATTTAACAGAAGCTACCCATTCCCATGTGTAAGTGGAATGATGTCGCGATGGACTTCATGACAGGGTTACTGAGATCTCCTCGAGGGAATGACGTGGTATGGGTTGTCATTGACAGGCTCACGAAGGTTTCTCACTTCTTGCCGATTAAGGAGACCTTTGGTGTTGATGAGCTTGGATGGTTGTACATTCGTGAGATTTTACGCTTTCATGGGGTTCCGAGTACTATCATTTCAGATAGGGACGCCCACTTTACGTCACATTTCTGGAAAGGGCTACAGAGGGCTTTGGGTACACAGGTACTTCTGAGTACAGCTTACCATCCTCAAACAGATGGCCAATTATAGTGCATGGTATAGGTGCTAGAGGACATGCTATGAGCATGCATCCTTGATTTTGGAGGTTCTTGGGAGAAAAATATACCTCTATTGGAGTTTTCCTACCATAATAGTTTTCAAGAATCTATTTAGATGGAACCTTATGAGTATCTGTATGGTAGGTTGTGTCGATCACCCTTCTGTTGGCTGGAGGCCGGAGAGGCAGCTATGCTGGGACCTCATCTTGTTCAGGAGACTACATAACAGTTGGAGTTGATTCAGAAAAGGATGGATACTGCACAGTCTGGGCAGAAATCTTATGCTGATCAGTGGAGTCGACCTTTAGAGTTCAAGGTCAGAGATCAGGTTTTCCTACGTGTTACCCCGAGGTTGGGATAGAAGAGGATCAGGAGACAGGGTAAGATTTCACCGAGATACATCGGGCTTTTTGAGGTTCTGTAAAGATTTGGGCTAGTTGTTTATAGGTTGAAGTTACCTCAAATGTACCAGGCTATGCACGAAGTCTTCCAGGTTTCTCAGCTTCGACGTTATTTATCAAACCCATCTCATGAATTTCAACCTGGGAGGTTGAGTTGGAGTAGGATGCACCGTTCGAGGAGTATCCTATCAAGATTTTTGATCATAGTGAAAAGGTACTATGTTGATGATCTGTTCCTCTGGTATGGGTACTATGGAAGCATGACCGTGTGCAAGACGAGACTTGGCAGAGGGAGGCCAATATGTGATCACAGTGTCCAGATTTGTTTGAGGTTTCTTCTTCACCACCTTATTAGGGAAATTCAGGGAAAAATTTCTTCAAGGGGGAAAGTTTTTAAGAACCCGGATCTCTGTTTATGGTATGTTTTTCGTTTTCTGGTCATTTTTGAGGAAAAGAGGAAAATAGAGAAATTTTCTATGTACACGCCGTGTACTTTGATCCCAAGTGAGGTTGTGTGCTGGCTGTTTTCGGGTCACACACATGGTGTGTAAGGGTGATGTGGATGCCACTTAATGTGTTTTACAAAAAAGGTGAGTACACGCCATGTACTCAAAAAGCACACGCTGTGTACTTTTCTTTTTATTTCATTAAATGGGTTAGGGTCGCATCTAATCCCTATTTCGATCTTATTTTTCACCTAATTACATCCAGAGCATCCGAGGATGCCGAATCTTCTCTCAACCGCTGATCTGTCAGCAATTATCTAAATCGAATGTTGTCTGTTGCAATAGAATAACAACGGTGAGTTCTTGGTTCTTCCTTTCCCATGTTTCTTGATTCTTTCTATTATGAGAGTTATCTATGGTTCAACGTTTTAGATGTTTTTGCAGATCTTCTCCATTCTAGGCCAATTTATAGGACAAGGTTCAAGTATATCGATCTCCTGGGATCGAGGTAGGTGGTTTGTTGACCTACGTTGAATATCTTTGAGTTGTTGTGCAAAAAGTTTTGGATTCCCATGTATTGGGTATCTCGGGTTAGGGTTTTGAACTTGTATTATTATCTGCCTTAGATTTCTTGTATTCTTTAGTTTATTAGATGATTAATGATTTCTTGTTATCATATTTGGGGATCACCCCATGTGTGTTTCCCTTGTTTTGGTTGTTTACTCCCATTTGTCCTTGGTTGTCTGTGAGGCATACCTTTTTGCATTGATTTCCTGCCTTGAGATATTTGATTGCATGTATTTACTGCTATTTATATGATTTTGATGCATTGTAGCTATTTTCCAAGTAGTTTTTGAACTTACTTAGGGCTGCTGACAGTCGATTATGCACGACTAGACTGCCTAGGGCTGTGTGAACCTGGTGCAGTAGACTAAAGAGGGAATTGACGATTAAGGGCTTCCCTAGAGAGTCTATTATAAATTAGTATCATTCGCAGGACCTATAGGAATTGGACTTTTTTTTCCTTAGAGTTTCCTTAGTTATGTATTGAGACTATAGGGGTAATTAGATGTAAGTTCTTCCTCAGATAGTCTATACCTATCGTTGCAGTACAACAGGGGAATTGATGGTGAGTGCTTCATAGAGTGTCTGTTCCTTTTATGATTACTTGACTACAGGGGACTGCTAGTATGAGCCACCCAGAGAGTCAGTGTGAATATTTTTTGGTTGGTTGTAATGAGTCCACCAAGCCAAAGAACAAGCTTGTGTTTTGTACTGCTTGTAGTTTAGGTAGTCTGATGAGATACCTATTGTGTTACTTACTATGCTTTGAAAAGATAGAGTTATTTCTAGATTCCTTGGGTGATAATTAAATGACTAAATTATATTACTAAATAAATTTGAGTGGAGATTTGTAGGATTGTTTAATTTAGTGTACGCCTGTTTCTCTGCTGCATTTATTTCATTTACTTTTGCTAAATTGCTCACTGACAATAGGGCACAGATCTTGTGGTGATTGGCTACTAAGATTAGTACCACACCCTTTTTGGGTCCTGCTTTTTTACCCAAATGGGTTATATGGTTTCAGGTGTGGATAGGTATTGTGGCCCTTCTACTTCAGGTAAATGATTACTAGTTGGAGCTGGAGAGCATAGGACCGAGCCTAGGCTTGCGATGCTGCTGGAGTTGTTGTTTACTTTTAGTACTTTGTTCTCAGCTGTATTTCAGCACGTTGTTGTGTTTGCTTCTTTCCTTAGATACTTGTACCCGCTGCATCATTTTCATCATCATTATATTATACATTGCTTCCACTGTTTAGTTTCAGTTATTGTATGTTGTTTACTACATCCACTATTGAGTGTTACTTCCTTTTCTTTTCATACCTTACCAAATGAGGGAATAGTTTTCCCAATGAATCACCAAGGCCCTCACTGCTAGTCAGAAGCCTCTGGTATTTTGGGAAACGTGCTTGAGTTCATGTGGAAAATCGAGTACGAGGCACCAGTTGAGTGGCTCCAGATTCAGGTCGTTACACCAAATGATTGTAAGTTTCAAGAGGGAGTTCATGGTCTTTTTTCAGTTTTAAAATTTCTAATTTTTCATTCATGGTCACTTAACTAACCATAAAATCACTTGTTCCTTTATATGATAAGTTAGTTCTTTCAATTGCTGAGTTATTTTATTCTTGAATTCATTTTGTTCCTTCTTACAATTAGTTGGTTCATTCTTTTGGTTGGATGGTTTCCTTATAAATAAATGTAGTTAATTAGTTTCTTCTTATGGTTGATTGGACCCTTCTTTCAATTAGTTGGTTCCTTCTAATTGTTAGTTATTTCCCTCATATAGTAAGTTGGTTCCTTTTTATAGTCAGTTAGTTCTTAAATTTATTCAATTGTTTTCTTCATACTGTTAGTTGGTTTATTTACATGGTTGGTTGGTTTCTTCTTACATTCAGTTGGTTCTTTCTTATGGCCAGTTGGATCCTTCTTATGATCGGCCATTTTGTTCATATGGAAAGTTGTTTTCTTCATGTGTTCAGTTTGTTCCTTCATGTAGTGGGTTAGTTTCTTCATTTGGTACATTGGTTCCTTCCTATGGTTGGATGGATCCTTCATGTGGATGGTTGATTCCTTTATTCGTTCGGTTAGTCTCCTCATGCAGTTGGTTTCTTGTATCCTTATGGTTAATCCCTTATCACATTAAATTCACCAATCTTCAAAATTTTATGGTTTTTCAAAATATAAATATTTTCCATAATGATGTGAAAAATTATTTAAACATAAAATTTGGTATTTAAATCATTAAAAAAGTTTTAAAATATATTTTTCTATGATTAAATTATGTGTTTAAATTATTTAAATCCTATGGTTTTGAATGTCTAATTCAGTGTGTTTTATATAAAACCAAATTAAAAAAAAATTAAAAAAGAAATATTGAGTGCATTAATCATTAGTTTTTTTCCAAGATCTACATAATTTATCCTGAAGTATGGGGTTTCCTCCATTCATGTATTTTCTTGTTCCCTTCTTTACCAGATTTACCAAAACCATTCAGTTCAGACTTAGGGTCATCTACCTTTGACGTAAATACTTGATGTTCATGATTCCATTAATGTTAAACATCATGTCCCCAATCTATTTTCCACATCGGTTTGTTTTATTTCTTATATGATTTTGTTTCTATTCTATATTCTTCCCATCTTTAAAAGTGTGGTAAAATTCATCAGTCCCTTACCTTCCTGATATACATGAATTGTTATCGTCTTCCTTTCCCGTATTTTTGGTGTTGCTAGTTCAAAAAATGCTTTTTATCATTGATTATTATGCGATGTTATTTCATTAGATGCTTTGAATAAGTTTTTAACATCGGTAAAGAAAAATATATGTCTAAAATATTTTATTGTGGGAATTATTAATTTAGGTTTTTTGAAAAAACGTGACATGGAAGAAGGATTTTCATGTCAGTTATGAAATAACGGACATGAAACCCTATTGATGATAGATTATTCATATCGTTTATTTCATAACTGATGTGGAAAATAATTTTTTAAAATATATTTATTTTTATTCTTACCCTTCTTAGTAGAAACTATCCAAAAACAAGAAAAAATAGAAAATTTGAAAATAGAAATACACTTACAATTTAAACTTTTATGTTTAAAATAAAAAACATAAATAAACCAAAATCTAATCAAACCAATAAAATGATTTTCCATTCAATTTGTAAGTGTATCATCTCTTATGGACTATATGATAAAGGTTCATAAAAAATCTATAGAAAAAAGTAAATCATTTAACATGTATTTTGAATAAAATGAATTAAATATTAAGAAAATTTTTATAAAGAAATCTAACCTACTAGATCTTTATAACTATCCTAATTGAAATTATGTCATACATAAATCATAAAACATAATATCGACATTTATTTATGACTTTTTGTTTAGGATAATTCCATTTAAAAAAATCAACTCAAAATAACATTATTAAGATATATATCCAATAGTTAGTAATTGAAAATAAAAATTCACCTTTTCGTTTACATATTTCATCTTGGCACACTTCTTCCTTGTGGTATCACTAAATAAATTCAATGTCCTGTTTGAAAATAATATGATCAAAATAAATATAAAATTCATTATAATAAAAAAAATTATTAAAAAAATTATAAGTTACTTTTCCAATAAATTCTTAAAATTTTCTCGCACTTCACCGTGGATAGATCATACCCAGTAAAGTCTCTTATACCTTATAAAAAACACCTAACATCCAATGGACACTAATTTAAAATAAAATTTAAGTTTTGTGGTTATTATGTTAAGATATATATAAAACTCTATGAGATACATGTTTAATAATCTTGAATATAAGGAAGCATCCATCACTGAATAATTTCATTCTTTTGAAATCTTTTAAAAATATAAAATATTCTTTCCACCTCAATCATTTTCATCTCTATTGGTGAAAAAAATCATGGTTACATAAATCCATATACTTATGTTTTTTCATGCTGATTATAAATTAAATAAATATACCTAATAAAACAAACATAACTGTAAATTTTCAATAAAAAAGATAAGAAAAAAATTGGTTAATAAACATACATAGTAAAAAATTACATCCTATTGATTCTCTACTGATCTCCAGTTACCAGCTCCATAATAACATTTTTCAAAAGATCCACTATAATTGCACACCCAAAAACATCTTCTTTAATTGGAATCTCATAATCATCCAACCAAAATTTGAATATGTTAACAATCTATCAAGATGTGTAAGATTGGTATCTAATGTCATAACACTTTTTATTTGTTATTTTCTATAAAATATATATTTACCATTAAATTATTCTTATAAAATACAAATAAATATATTAACTTTAAATCGTTAAAACAAATTTAATAGAAAAAATGAAATAAAAGATAAAATATACGCATACCTTGATGGTAATATTTCAAACAAGTATGGATGTCCAAAAAAAGTGGATGTTACTTTTTCCAACTATAAACACCTCATATATAGGTAATTGTATTCTTACTGATCTATCTATAATATCATGTATAGTTTCTATATGATGCCTTATAACCATCTCTTGATGATTAATAGTATTTCCAATATTATATATCATCCCATATGAAACAATATGATGTTGGGTATCATAAACATATAACTCACAATAACTGGGAAACTGTGGAGGAGGGGTGTAGGAGAATCACAATGAGTGGGGTATTCTAGAGAAGGTGGAATATTATGATAGTTAAGAGGAGTGGGATCTACTGGAAGAGGTGGAGAAGTCTAATTGGAATTCTAAAACTATATTTGTAGTACATAAACATAGACTATACCAAAGTTTTGATACCGTCCTCCAACATCACATGAATATCCTAAACTTTATCTTCCAAAGATTTTATTTTTTATAAACATACTCCATTGAATAATATTCATAATGTTGAAGCAGTTTTTCTATTGATACATCTGTTGGGTATACTCATACATGACCCAAGTGTTCGAGATTTCACATTGTTGTAGCTAAAATATCATTCCTACCATCAGCTATAAAGACATCATGTGTGCTCCTCTCATCAAGATAATCCTATATGGGATATTTGAAAAAAATCATAATGAATGATAGTATATAAAAATTTATTTAAATTAAATAGATAAATAATGTAAACATCTTACAATCATCTTAGTCACAACCCATGACTCTTCCCTAATATATTTTACTTTTTCCTCAAGTGGTCCCTCTTCTATTTTTCATGTCTAGTGGTGAGGAGGGTCAACCTCTATAGATCCTAAAGACTCAGCTCTCAGTTTTTTAAATTTTCTGCTACGATTTGTTCTTACAATAACGTATTCCCCCCTGAGATCAAGTATGTGGGTATATGTTTCTATATTGGATATCTTGATGAGATCATCTAAATTTTTTTATATTAATAATTATGAAAATATAAATCATTAATATGGTCTTTAATATAAAAAAAATTCTAAATATAACATTGCACTTACCAAAAATTCTTCTGATCATCTACTTTAAATAGTTTTCTTCCGTGTATCTTCATCTATAAATGGATATATATATATATATCACAAGGATTATGATGTTTTATATGACAAAAAATTTAATCTGATTTGAGCTATGATTTAAAATCCCACCATCTTCTAGCAGCCAATGATAAACATTTTCTCATGGATCCTCCAGATTCAACTATAACTTTTATCATCTGATAAGAAGGAGGAACATATATTACTATAAAAATTTCAAGATAAGTAAAATAACAACAAACAATCTTCCCACAATGGTCTCCCACAAGTGAGATACTATCAATTTTTCAATGCTTTTATAATCATCAAATAAAATACTAACTTTTATTTATCATGTACTTCTATAAAAGAATTGATTTTTTTTTAAATTTGGAAATCTAGGAATATAATTATCATCAAATTATATTGGTATCCTCTAGTCCTAGAAACAATCAAATGATAATTTTGGTAAATGTGTGCTACCATTTTTACCAACCTTCAAAATTCCCCCCCCCCATGGATGTAGATGTCTCATAAAAATAAGGATGAGGTTTCTCATCAACATAAGCATGTGTACGTTCATCCTTAGTGGTATGAGTACTATCATCTCTAGAAGTATGTGGTGGATAAAAAGATTTATCTTTCATTATCATACAAATTAAAGCAACAAAAAATTATTACACATATATAAAAATACATCTGTTATATAAAAATGTAATTAAAAAATGATCAATTATAAAAAAACATCAATGTAAACTAATATTAACCCATTTTTATTCATATTTGTTATAGTTAACTAAAATTATAATAATATTATGAGTTATGAAATGATATAAAAGAATGAAAAGAAATCCAAAAATGGTGTGTTAATAGTAAAAATGATCCAACCTAATCTATCGTTTTTACATAAAAAAGAATAGTTTTTAAATATAATATTATACAATATATTTTGTTTTTATTTAACATATTAAATTAAAAATATTTTTTTTTCAAAAAAATCAATTAATAGATAAGTTAAATAAGGTTGAACATGGTAAACTAAACAAAACTAAACTAATATAAACAAAAATTTAACTTATTAGTTTTAAAATGTATTTTCATAATGAAAATAAAATTAAAATATTGAACATTTTATGAAATTTAAAAGAAGTAAACCATAAATAAATATATGTTACTTATAATATTTTGAATTTACTAAAGTATTATCTTCCCCAATTCCTTTATCATGATCATTATTCATAGTAGAAACCTAGTCTACGGTGTGCTCATCAATATTAACTATTAATATTTCCATGGAAGTAGTTATCTCACATAAATAAGAATCTTCGTCAATTTTATCATCACAGACATATAGTTTTTTCCTTGTAAAAAAATTGAACGCTTTATATTAGATTGATCAAGAACATAACCAAAAATTTCATATGTTTCCATGATAAAACTATTAGTTTTTTATTGTAATTTATTCAGATTAACTAGTGTCATTCTAAATTCATCATGTCAAAAAAATTTGTTACTGTTAAACCATTTATAGTTAAACATTGGAACTTTAAATTAAATGTAACCAGCCTCTCATATTTATTTAATGACTCTATAATATATAGTTGATATGGATATTGTGTTTTTTATTTATAACTCAAAAATTGTGTTGCTTTTACAAACACCAGCACATTACTCTTATGAACTGCACTTTTAGTGTCCTGATATTTCATATGAAATTTATAGCCATTAATGTCATAACCGGACTATGTAAGCAAATTTAAATGTGGACCACCCACTAACCATATCAATGTTTTTTATTCTTCTAATTTCCCAAGAACGGTCTATTTAAACCATGAAAAAAGTAAAGTTATCCTCATTAAAAATCCACATATATTTTTTCTTTGGATAAAATTGTTTCAAAAAATTAATATGAAATTTTATATATAAATGATCATCATCTATGTTATTAAATATGAATAAATGTACCTCATTTATATATTCACCTTTTAATGACTTTAATTTCAAGCCACAAATCTAATTTCTTCATAATTAACTCATTTATGGTTTGATATAAGGAAATTGGTGTTCTCCAATATAGACAAGTAGCTTGTAAAAAACTCTGCAACCTCAAAAAAAATAAACTTCTCAATAATGGAGGATTCAGGTCAATATATATTCTTGAGATACCACTTTAATATTTTTTATAGATTTTAAAATTATACATTCTTTATAGATATATAGGTTTGTAGAGCATTGTTTCTCATGAAAAATGAACCATTAAATGCAACATTATATCACAAAAATATGGATTAAAATACATTTCAAATGGCCAAAGTATAGAAACTGCTTCATTCTCTAAAATTTTCAAACTATTTAGATCAAAAATATTATAACAAATTGAATTGAAAAAATAACACACCATTATTATAGTCATTATAACATGGATATGAAATTTTACATGCAATGAAACATGAATAAGTTATTATATCATGATGTGAAAATCAAGGTATTTTATACTTGTCATCATCAAATAATTTAAAGACAAAACAAATTACATTTTAATAATAACCTTATATGGCTCTCATATCATGAAAACACTAAAAAATCTAATTTTCTTCCTCTTGGAAAATGTGTGACAATCTGGAGGTGGAAATGTTCTCCTTCCATCAGGAGTTGGAGCTAACTATAAACATATTCCCATTCATATTAAGAACAATCTTTTATTCAACCCATCTTTAGTCTTTTGTTTAATATCCAGTAATGTTCCAATAAAGATTTCATATATATTTTTTTTGTACATTAATGGAATCAATTTTATATATAACATCATTATATCTTCAATAAGGTATCTCAAAAAATATTTTCCATTTCTTTCATATATTTCAATCATTGCCATATTTAGGCATCTTTTTAAATGTCTCATCAATGTGTTTTACCCTCTTGAAATACTGATAAGAGGACAATGGTTTTGGAGTACTATAAAATTCTTTTAATCTGTTTAATGACTTTTTAATATTCTATAAGATTGATCCATAGACAAAAACTTTTGATGACCCATGCAAACTATTTTCTCCCATGATGTTATTGATAATATAAAGTCTGTTGTTGACAAATTGGATAACCTTTATTCCCCTTAACACTATATCCGTAAAAAATTCCATATGATAATATTTCATTAATAGTAAACATAATCATTTCATACATATGAAAATATTCTAATTTATGATAATGATACACCTTAATACCTTCCTTACTTAAAAAATTAAAATCATCAATTAATGGGGACAAGAAAACATCAATATCATTTCGAGTCTATTTTTGTCCAGATATCATTAAACTCAACATGGCATATTTTGGATTAATACAAAATTCAGTTGATAAGTTATAAATTACCAGTAAAATAGGTCAGAAACTATGTATGCTACTAAGTATTCAATATGTATTCATTCCATCTATGCACAGTTCAATTCTCTTATTTCTAACTCCATCTCCAAATGAAGGAAACTACTGATTAATTTTCTTCCACTATGGAACATAGGATGGATGTAATAATTTTATATCAAATATCAACTCATATAAATTCTATATTAACCTTTTTTTCTTAATTTTAATTTTAAAATAACAATTTCAAATAAGGAATTATAGTAAGATACCAAAATAATTTGGTGAGTATCTCTTGTAATGTCATAGTCCAGCCCATGATCATGAAATTGCCCTCTTTGGGCCTATCTTACATGGTTTTTATTTTCTTGGTATCTAGACCTTAGTAATTCCATAAGAAAATACCTCATAATGGGAGAGGTATCCACACCACCATATAAAGGTGTTTTTTCTCCTCCTCCTTTGATATGGGATTACCATAATCCACCCCTAGAAGGGTCTAGCATCATCACTAGAACATTAAATTGAAAATGGATATGATACCATTTGTGATGGACCAGTCCAACCCATGATCATGATATTGTCACCTTTGGGCATAGCTTTCATGGTTTTTATTTCCATAGTATTTGGACCTCAAGCATACCCTGTGAAAATTCCTCATAATGGGAGAGGTATCCACATAACCTTATAAAGGGGTGCTTCATGCTCCATCTCTTTCGATGCGGGATTTCCATAAACCCATTATAAGTTCTCAACATCCTTTCTAGTAAATCAAATGTAAATTGTCTCTAATACCATTTCTAATGGCCTAATCTATCCCAAAATCATTATATTGTCTGTTTTGGTCCAATCCCACATGGTTTTTTTACCTAGGATATGGCCCTTAGGAATCCCTGAGGAAAAGGCCTCATGATGGGAGATGTATAGAAACCACATTATAAAGGGGTGATTCCTGCTCATCCTCATTGAATGTAGGATTTCTATAATCTATGGATTATGGAAATTCTACATTGAAGGAGGAGGAGAACAAAGTACCGATTTAAAAGGTTGTTCGGATACCTCTCCCATCATAAGGAATTTTCCTGTGGGATACCTGATGGCCAGATCTCAAGTAAAGAAAAACCGTGTGGTCTAGGCCCAAAGAGGATAATATCATGATCATAGACTGGATTGGGTCTTCACAAATGGTTTCAAAACTAGTGTCTATTTTATCTTACAACAAGGACGTTGGTCCCTTCTAGGGGTGGATTATGGTAACCCGACATCAAAGAAGTAGGTGCACAAAGCACCCTTTATAAGGTGGTGTGGATACCTCTACCAACATGAGGACTTTTTCTGAGGGATGCATGAGGGCTAGAGCTTAGGGAAAGAAAAACTTTGTGACCTAGTCCCAAAGAGGAAAATATCATGGTCGTGGGATGGACTGTTCCATTACATCCCTGTAACTTCTAATTTAGCCTATGATTTTTCATTCAACTTATACCACGATGTCTCATATTTAGGACACCATGACATAAATTCATATTCCTTCAAATATAGAACACATTAATTTTCACATGCAAGTATTTTTTTACCCTAATCACATAGGGTACAATTTTTTATTCTATTTATAATGTGAACGTGGAAGATCATTGTCTTTAGGAAGAATATCATTCAATAATTGTAGAAACTCTATAAAAATATTATTACTGCATAGATGTTTCACATTAAAGTAAATCAATATTAACACCATTGATAAAACTATAAATTGTATACAACCCAAAAACAATGGGTTTTTATCATCACCATATAGATGATCAATTGTTGGTTCTTTATAAATTGTCTCTATTTCAATATCATGAATCCATTTTTCAATTTTATTTGACCTATCATCTTACAAAGAATCATCATTAATAGATCAAAAAAATTTCCAAGTTTCACCATAATAAATCCAAGGGTAGTAACTCAGATTATAACTATGAATAATTAAATGATCATTGATATGTATACTTTTCGAATTCTTCATATTTAAACATTTCAGGCATGGATAGAAAAACATGTCATTGTCTGGAACATTTCATTAAAAAAATTCTAAAAAAGTATCAACACCTTCCTCATATTCATCACTTATTCGAACTTCCATAATCCAAATTTGACTTGTTATTATTTATAATAAATATTAAAAAGAAACATCAAGTTAAAATAAAATAGTGGTGAAAAAATTTAGTAAGATGGAAAATAGTAGATTATTTCAATGATAATCAAGAAGATACACCTATGGTACAATTCCTCAATTTTTTTTATGATTTTGAAAAATAGTGAATATAATTTTTAAAGAGATAATGACATTTGATATGAATTCTATTTATAGATCTACTTAGGTATTTATTGAAAAAACACTTAAATTTTCTTTTTCTTTTGGAACATAAACCTACATATTGAGGTTATAAATTATATACAATCATTTCATTATCCAAGAAATCTTATCCTTAGAGATATTTGTCCTTACATAATTTAGGTGTATAAATAAATTTTTAAAATATCATCATTTAATTCTTTCCTTAGGATATAAAAAATTACCCAACTTGGTCGTGAATTTTCAAAACACAATAATTTTATTACAAATTCACATGCACTTGTAATCTAAAGCTATGAAAAAATTTATATAGATTAAATATATGAAGAGAATAAATTATTCAAGTTAAACCAAGTTTAATTTCATAACAAAGATTCAAAAATTTGATGTTAATAAAATTTTGATTTTTTTTTAAAAAAATATTTGTATTTGAAAAGTATAATTATAAATTCTTGAAAATAATGGACAATGAGTTTATGTAAATTTGGAAAATTAGAAGAAAAAAATGAATGGAAGTAATTAAAAAAATGCACTTAGAACATTCTCTTATTTTCTTCTAAATGAAATTATATTAAACTTGTAATTGAATATTATTGGATAGAATCCAAATCATGTGTGCATTTTAAATTTTTATTTGAATATTTATCATCATATTATTTAATATAATTTTTTCATGAAAAATACAACAATTATTCAAAGAAACATTAATTCATACTATAATATAATCATATAGAAGAGTTCAAACAACACATTGATGAATTTTTAATGTAGTACATAAATATATATATATAATTATTATTATATTTCATTTATGTCTAGTTTATTATAAGAATTTTCTAAATCATATTATGTATTGTGTATTCTATTAGAACATTTTTTATTTTAATGTAACACACTAATAACCCACATTTTAAATATTTCATTCTATTTCATTTGATACAATAAAAAACCAAATTTATGGGGAGAAAAATTCATTCAGTGTGAATACCATGTGATGATTGTGTAATTCTATGAAAATATAAAATAAAAACTCCCCATATGTAGTGAGATAATCTTATAAATTTAGAATTTAATATAACCTAAAGTATGATTTGGGATAAGTGGCACATCAATATCTATTATCATTTATACCGAATGGGTTAATTAGTCCAAATAGAGTCAAAACTGAACACATATCTATCAAAATATAACAAAGATATGTAAAGGAACCAATTGACTATTATTATTGTGTATTCCACAATAATTATAACATTATATTGAAAATAAATCATAATATATAGACTAAATATTTCATATATTATTTTTTCAAGATAATAATATGCTCATATTGCAAGAAAATTGTTGATATGCATATAAAATACTTATATGATATTTTATATTGAACTATATGCATAGTAAATTTTATGTATATATTAAATTTTAAGATTAATAAGTCACTAATTAGTATGTAAAACTAATTAAAATTTATCCATATACCTGACAGTGTATGTATAGATAATGAATGATTCACAAACATCATCTAAATTAAAAAAATTAGAGTTTCAATTCATAAATTTATAATGTGATACAATATAAACATTTTTGAAACAATTTAGTGAAACCCATTTCCATAACTACAAAATTAAGATATAATGTGGAAATTTTTTATCCAATATAGAACATTAATATATAATTCAATCTAAACATCTTTTCAATTAAATCAATTCATACCTAAGGTATATGAAGATAGTTATACAATATTTGTGATGAGAATATCTATGTTCAAGTACGAAAAGATGAGGCCGATGAAACCTAGGGTTTAATGAAGATTTTAATGTCATATTTGAGTCCATGAAATGGAAAAATAATATTTATAATGATTCTTCCCCACAGGACAATTGAAATATAAGATCTATGTGTGAGGCTTACTTGATAGACAATCAGATTGAATGCGTAACATTGATGCCAACGAAAACTGAGAATGTATGAAGATAGAAATCCAAGATTGAAGTCCATAATATAAAATAAAAGAGGGTTTGGGATTATACATAATAGAAAAGAGTCTTCTTTAGAGAGATTTAATAACACCAAAATGATTTTAATCGACCATTCACAAAATTTTAAATGGTATATAACGTAGGTTATTATATAAATGACATTGAAAAGAGATTTTTTCACATCAATTATATAATAAAAAAATGATAAAAATTGAAATGAAAAATAATCCTTATCAAATTTGTTATTATATATCCAACATGATAAAGAAAATTACCCGATTTATCACATTGATTATAAATAATCGATGTTAAAAGCTGATGTGATAAATACCATTTTTACTAGTGTGTAAAGTGTTTTGGAACTTTATTAGGTATTTAATATTTATTCTCCTCTAATGTTTCTCATTAATGAAATTTACATTCTTATATATCCCATTGGGTGGGTGGTATGGATTCACTAATAAATATATTGAGTTGGGTTAAATTGAATTGGAAGGGAATGAGTGCGATCACATGTTTTTATATATTTCCGTACTTTTATAAACTATTTTCTCTTGAAATATATAACTTTTTGTGATTTTCATATTGTGAAAACTATTAATTATTAAAATTTTCTGTTAATTTATAACTTATAGTTTGTTAAATTAAGCACTCATAAAATTTTATGAACCTATATATGGCTAATAAACTTGATGAGTGAGAATGTTGAAATAGTGTGAAAGTACCCATGTTGAAGATGATGAATTAATGAGTAAACCAAATTTAAATAAATTATAGACTTATGTGTATTTTAAATCTATTATTGTGTGATTATATTATTTTTTTTCATTTTTGTTTTGTGGAATTTATGGGAATTCTGCAATGCTGGTGGTGACCAGTTTAGAAACGCAATATATTTTGGGTAGTGAAGGTGTTGTGGTTGACATGTTGTTATTCTAGTGAGATGTTTGGGTTTTAGTGTTGGATTTGGGATGTGATGTGAGGGGTTGATGTTTTATGAATTATTATGTTATCTTTATAGTAATGTAATAATAAATTTATAACTATTAATTGAAATTGAATGGGATGGAATGTTAAATAATGGTGGGATAGAAATTCATGTTCAGTAAATGAATTATCAAATTGAATAATAAATTGACTAGATATAAATTGAAATTAAATGAGGATATTTGTTATAATGGTTTTCATTTGATATAAATTTAAATTTTTTATATTATGAATTGTGTCTATTAATATAATAATCTAAAATATTCGTGATTCTATAATTGGAAGAAAGGAAAGTTGGTCGTGTGTGGCAGTTTGGAGTGGTGGAGTTTAATTCAGTAGTGGAATCATATGATCACATTAATGTGGTGTTGATGATAAGATGAAGATGATGAAGTATTTATGTAGAACCTTTAATCTTGTCTTATTTTATGTCTATGTATATATATATATATTATTGTATTTTTATATTACTTGTTTATACATCCCACCCATGTTGAGAACTATGTACCAACACCCAAATATTTTTGGCATGTATTATCCAACATTTTAATGGTGAGGAATTAATGCATGATTACCCCCCTCCTCTCTTATCTTCTTTTGGATAAGGTATGTGAAGATAGTTCTCAGTTGATGGTGAGTACCGACCAATGATGGGGAAATTGTTGGTGATTATTGATGATGAGAGGATGTGACATGTTGTGGGTTTCATGTGTTATATGAGGGAATGGGGTTGATTACCATCCTATTTATTATATCATATTGATCTATATATGAGTTTGTGGATGGGTGTGTGGATTTTTCAACAGTGTCATGAGGTATGTGAGTGATGCCATTAATACCAACATAATATGTTGTTCCTTGTGGAAGGATATGGTGGATCAAGTTTCAATATAAACCATATCATAGAAAACATGACACGTAGTGATGAGATGGAATGGAATGAATTTTAGAACATAACAATTGTTGTTGGGGAGTTAGAGTAGTAACTCAGTGGGGTATGTTGATACATGGTGCCATTTTTATTTTTCCATGATATTATCTTACTACTTTTTGCATTATATAGTGAATGATCCATAGTGAGATTGGGATGGATAGATGACCTATCTAGGTTCTTGTTGGTTATTCTATTTATTCATTAGTGAATTTGTATGATTTTTTCACATTTCCATGGGATACCATTGGTATGATCCAACAGAGCATACATTCAATGCTCACCTTATATATACATAACTTTTTATATGTTTTTGGGATGGTTATTTTGACCAAGATGTGCATTATCATCGTGAATATTAAATATTTTATGGAGTCTCTTTATTAGTTTTGTTTTTGGAATTTACTTTAGATATTTTATTTTTATTTCCTAATATGTATTTTGGGATGGTTTGGTTTCTTGTATATTATGTGTCACTTTTTTTGGTTTGTTTTATCATCTCCCTAAATATATTTTATATACTAAGGGAAATAAATCCAATTTGAGTGTTTTACACCATTGGTTCTAGTCACTAACTCAAGGCTTATAAGAGGTGGGACTCATGGGTCACTCCTTCCCTTCATTACTTTTATAGGAGGGGTACCAATAAGGGGGTTTATGATAGTAATGTTCTCAAACCCTTATGTTTATCTTATACTCAATTATGATCACTGATTGATATCTCCCAAGTTTAGTGTTATTGCGAATATGATATCAGCCTTTCATATCATTCTATTTCCCAAGGTTTTGAATAAATGTTTTTAGTAGGGTATGTTTAATAAGGGAACGGAATGAGAATAAATTTTTGGGTTATGTTGAAGATATTTCATAAAAGATGTTAATTATGTATCTTGTCTAAAAGTATAATAAACCTTTATGGTTCTTGGGAATATATTATTATTATATGTATTGAATATTAATCTAACATTATTTAATATTAATGTTTAAAATGATCAAGTAACATTAGTTGGAATCAGAGCAGGATGTAGTTATTTTTGGAGATTAGGATTATAAAATTTTTTATGAAAATGTTGGGGATAAGTCTAAGTATAGGATAACATATTGACATTTTGGTAAGATATAGATTGTGTGGGTTTCAAGAAATAATATCCCTATCTAGATACAAATATGTGAATTCAATCTCTTGCACAGATGCAATTGTGGTAATGACCGTGAAATGGTCGGCTAGGTATTAACTTGATCTTCACCTATTCCATGTCAAAGAGGAAAAATTTACTAGTGGTTTGACACTCCCAATGGATATGATTTGTTTAATTCATGTACTTTTTATGAATCATTATGAATAATGAGAGAGTAAAATATAATATAGACTATAATAAACCAATGTGATATAGTGTGAACCTAAACTGTCAAGGGTTAATGAGTAGGTTTCATAATTTATGAAATCTTAGAAATGATGTTAATTATAATATGATTTCTTACTCGAATTAATTCTTTGTGATACAGACACAAACCATTTTGTCGTTTGTAATTTATTCAACTAGGAAGAATATATTGAAACATGAATATGACACCCAATTCGATGACCACCCTCATGAGAAACCAACTTAAATGGGATTTGGGTTGAAAAATATTTTCTTATACTTAATAAACTAGATTGAATTATGATTAAAAACATAAAAATATTTGAAATTACAAATAAGACAAAATGGGGTATCGGGAAATTTTTGGTGATAAAGGCCATGGAAGAAATAATATTCATTTTTCTACTTATCAAGAATGTGGAAAGAATCACCCAAGGAAATTTCTCAAAGGAAGAAGAATATTTTTTATGTTTGGAAAAGATGGAAATAAATCCCATGTCATTTAATGAGGAAGGGAAGTTACATTTGATATTTTGAATCTGCTTATGATCATCTATAGGTGCAAAGATGAACATGAACTTACATTAGAAATTACATACATTATATAGGTTTTACTACCTATTCATAAGTGGTATTTATCTCGAATGGTTGGGTAGATTCCAAAAATTAAAAATAGAGTGGAATTATATTTATGGTTAATGGTGTGATATATATACTTATCATAAAATATTTAAGTATATATTCACCCAAAAAGAGTTGAATATATTCCAAAGAAGAAGGTTGAAGTTGATTAAAAATAATTTATAATTAATAAATTACCACTATAGGAAGAAGAATAAGGTGTATGATGATCTGATTTGGAAGGAGCATGATAGTTTTCCATGATAAGTATTTAAATAGATCCATCACTTATGTATTTAAAGAAGTTGTGTCTTAGGATAATGATGAAAGGGGACAGATCCTATATTTCTCATATGACTGTTCAACTATCTATCCATGTAAAAAATTAAATAGGTGAAGATGGGGGATGTATAAATATATAATAATGTGAGGAATGTTTCATAGTTCAACCATTATATCGATGGTAGGATCATTTGAAGGAACTGAGTATGTTTCCTATTAATACAAGACTTAAAGAAGATTTTGTTATATGAATCCAATATTTTTTTCATTTTATTTCCATCATGGAAGTATGGAGATATATAATGATCCTAAATAGTATTTCTACTAGGAAAATATGAATAAGGATTTTGAATAGTATCCATATTGATCCTTGGTATATCATAAATTTAATGATGGGAGATAGATGTCTAAGGGGATGTTACAACCATTACCTATACCAAAATGAAAATATGAAAATATCCCAATGGATTTCATCATCGTAATCCCCAAAAAATATAACGGTTACAATTTTATATGGGTTATAATTCATCACCTTATGAATAAAACACATTTTATTTCTACCAAAGAAGATTCGTCTCTTGACCAACTTGTCAGGATATATATTAAGTAAGAGGTAAGGATTAATGGGCTACCATATTCTATTTTATTTGACTGGGATATGAGGTTTACCTTAATGTTCTAAGGAAGTATTAAATAATCTTTAAAAATAAAGTTGAAATTTATAACTTCATATCATTCTCCGAATGATGGTCAGTTTAATAGGACCATTCAAACACTAAAAGATATGTTGAGAGATTTTTTATTTATTTATAAGGTGGTTGGGATCAATATATTCCCCTAGTCGAGTTTTCTTATAACAATAACTTTCAATTGAGAATTTAGATGAATCCCTATAAATCCCTCTATGGTTTTAAGGGAATAACACTAATGTACTGGGATAAAGATAGAGAAGGAAATACATTGGGGTCAGATCTAGTTAAGGAAACATCATAAAAGGTTAAATCCATTCTATAGAACATTGTGGCTAATCAGAGTCAATAGAAGAGTTATAATAATAATAATTAGTCAGATCTAGAGTTTGATGTTGGTAATAACATATTCATATAAATACTTACTTGAAATAAAGTTATGAGATTTTGAAAGAATGGAAAGTTGATCCCAAGATATATCAACCCCTTCAAAATTCTAGTTCATATCCAGATAGTTTTTTCTGCTTAGAGATTTCAAAGAATCTCTCCCAAGTTTATGATGTGTTTGATGTATCTATTTAGAGAATGTTAATATCTAATATTTCACATGTACTGAACTTTTAGGTTTTCTCACTTGAGCATGATATTTATTATTAAGAACAACCAGTGTAGATTTTGGATCAAATAAAGTAAGTGTGGTTGAATAAGACCGCTCACATGGACAAGGTTTTATGGTGAATCCATAAATTTGAGGAAGATAAGTGTAAATACATGTAAATGAGGATATATATGTATCCTCATTATATATATATGAAATAAAATTTCAAGTGTGAAATTCAATAAGGTGGTAGAATGTAAGACCTTTAGATTTTTTAAAATATATTTATATTTTTTAAATTTGATATGTTAGATAAATTTAATTACATGCAACACCAAGCTTAGAAAAACCAATTCAAACTATTTAAATATATTTATAATTTTTTCCCTTAATAAATATAATAGTCAATTATACATTTATTATAAATTGGTTAGAAATTAAGATAAAATCTTTTACATATAAAAGAGATATTTTCCATAAAATGATTTTTTTGTGCAATATATTTTCATCTTAAAATATTAAATTAATAAATAGTGATAAATTATTTTTAATGAAATTAAAATATTATATCTAAACAAATAAATTATTATTCATTTTATTTTTTTATTAATCGAGGAACGAGAACGAAGTCATTTTATGCTTCGAAAATGTATTTTCTTCAAAAATAGGATTTATTTCATTTTGTGAATGATTATAGTAATTAATTTATGTCACTTTTAAAAATTTATAGGAAATAATATACATAATTTTTTAAATAAACAAGAAAAAATTATCATATAGTGAATTTTTGATATATTTTATGAAAATAGGGATTTTTGAGTGAATAGTGAAAATTCTATTTTTTGAAAAACTATCCTTTAATTTCAATTAATATAGTATTTTATAAGAACAATTATAAGTAGTATTATTTTATAAAGTAACATAAAATAAATTTTATTAAAAAATATCTAACTAATTCTATAAAAATCGTCATTTTATTTGATTTTGGTATAAGTTCGTTTTTATGCTTAAAACACATTTTTTCCTTATAAAAACAATTTGTCTTTAAATTTTACACAATTATTTTAAAATTAATTTCAACTAATTATAAAAATTTAATATTGAAAAATATATTTCATATTTTTAATTAGTTTTATCAAATTTAAAATTGAGGTCAATTTCATTTCTAGTCAGTATGAATATAAACCTATGTAAACATGTTGTCACCATGGTAAAGGGGTTAAAAATGTTAATTAAGGTTAAATATTTGTGATAAATTCACAAAATTTCTTATTCATTATTAATTTATGTGGTTATTTTAAACCATATCACATTATATTTTAATTTTAAATTTTTTAGTGACACTTTACGAGGAGTAATATTCTTATAATTTTTAAAAGTTAAGAAAAATTACAAGTGTGTCATTCCCCTCACTTATAAGAGGTCAAATCATCTTCTCACTTATCAACAATACATGAGACCTTCATCTTGACCAATATCTAACCATATAATCACCCAAAATCATTATACATGACCTTTAGGTTCTAGTATTCCCAAAAGATCCATCCAAGAAACCTAAAGGTTCTTTTTAAAAATTGATACTCGAAGAAGAGTTATATGATCTTTGTGATCTTTTTCATTTTTATGTTTTCTTAAACCTCCTAAAAATGTTCTATAACCATATTAAAAAGATTTAATAACTCTATATACTATAATGATATATTTTTATATTAATATTATATCCATTTTCTATCTATTTCCCATTTTTGTAAAATAATAATGTCGCTCATGCAAACGTGTGGACTATCACTGTTATGAAGTAATGCGATTTGTTTTTCACTTAAAAATTTCATGGATGGTAGTAAGGATATATTTAATAAATATATATGATATTTATGAAATAATTTTGATTCTATAAATTTGAATTATTATGTAATTTCTTCCATTACATCAATAAAATGGTCAAAACATCACTTGTACGTATATATAGACTATTGTCTCCAAAAAGTGATGCAATTAATCTTTCATCACCAATTTATATTAATGGTTATAAAAGTTTTTATAATTTATAAATATGATACTTATTACATGATTATAATTAGTTTTATTATTAAATAATGGTGAAGTTCTAAGTACCAGAACCATTGAACCAAAACATGCATGGAAAACATACCAATTTTCACCAAAATATTTATTTTAATGAATAATTGTTAATAGATTATTAATTTAAAATTATAATGTTATTATATATAGTATTATTAGTATTAATTGTTTTATATATTTAAAATAAGAATAAATTTATTATATAAGAGGATAAGAGTGAAAATGATGAATTTTAGGACTTGATGTAAGGGTTCTTTGTCTCAATATTGTTTCATTGATACATGATTCTTGTTATGAACGTATTTGTGTTTATATGGTGTATATAATATTCCTTTGAAATATTATATCACTAATTTATTTATATTCATGGTATTTAATGTTTCATTTCAATTTACTTCTTTTAATGGGATTATATTTCAAAAGTTAGGATGTGGTGAGTGATTTTGTTATAATATAATTTCGTTTTAAAAGTATCTATGTTAAATTTTCATTGAGTGAAATTATATGATCATTATATTTTAAACTAGATTTATTTTCTTATCCTATGTTAATTTTAGGGTGTTTTATTTTTTACTTAAATTTCTTCTCTTTGTTACTTAAAATGATTGAGAAAATGTTTATAAGAAAAACTAAGCTTATTTCTTCTATATTGATCAGGAATATTTATCCTCTATATCCATGTTTTGAAAAATGTTTTATTGTTTTTGTCTATAATTAAATTTTTTGAGAAATTTTATTTTTAATGCCTTTTATTTTAAATAAAAATGATTAAGGGTAAAATTTTCAATGGTTTCTTATATGACCCACTTTTTTACTTTTTACAATTTTGTGATTAGAATTTTTTATTTTAATATATACAACATGAATGAATTTTACTAGCATAATTTATTTCCTTATTCGTTAACATTTATTTATATGTTTTAGAGTTTTTAAAAAGAAAATAATATTCCCATTTTTTGAGATTTTTTTTTAAACTTTACCAAAATAAAATGGATTTTTTTTCTCATGGTTCTCCAAGCGAATTTTAAATGATTTTATAAAAGATATATTTCATTTATGAAACCATCCTTTAATGATTGTTATTATTCACTAGGTATAATTTTTTATGATACCATCCAATAAATTTATTTGGATTAATTATAATTATGTGATAATAAAATTTTTATGAAACATGTATATTTATCGTGGTTTATGTTATGCTAAAATTATGAATTTTGTATGATCTTGTGGTACACTCATGTATGGTTTTCACTATGTAACAACTGGGACATCAATTTTATATATCTCCAATGCATTCGGTAAGTATTGATATCTCACAAGATAATAATAACTCTAATGGGGAGCGAAACCAATTTAGTAATGGACTCTATCCTCTATGATATTCTTTTTAGTAAGACTTGACTATTGAAATGATAGAATTGGGTGTAAACCCAATCCACCATAAGATTTTATACACTATGATAGTACAGGGAGTGAACCTTAAGGAAATTATGTAATGGGAAGTGAACCCAATCCACTATGGGAATATTTTCACTATGATAGTCTTGGAAGTGAACCTTGACTGAGGAAATAATTTTCTATGATTATTTATATTAGACAAATTTATGTCCCATGATTATGATATATTCTCATGGATCATGATTGATTACTAAATATTTAAAACTCTTAAGACTTGTGTCTTTTTTTAAGAAAAATTATTATATCATGAATCCATGATTAATGATATTTTACTAATTGGGTATGACTTTTGTAAGTTGTGATATTTTTCTCATATCCTTATGATTATATTTTACTCACTTGTACTTATTGATTAACTTCTATAATGTTTACCCATACTATTATTATGATTTTACCCTTTCTTATAGTTCTCTTTCCCAAGGTTGTGAAGAAATATTTTAAGAATGGTATATCTAATAAGTTTACTAAATGATAAGAAATTTGTGGGGGTTGTTGAATATCATTCATGGAATAAGTTTATTATTTTTATTTCCTCCAAATACACTAAATATTATAGTTCTGGGGTGTGTATTGTTAATATAATTATTGAATGTTCATCTAAAATAATTTAATATTTATGTATGAAATTATAAGGTTTCCTCATTCCATCTTTTTTATTTGGATATATTATTAAATGTTCTATGTAAGATTTCAAGAAACTGGCCTTTTCCCCCTAGGTTTATCAAGTGATGTTGAAATATTAATGTTTTCATATTCTTATGGAACAAATATATATGGTTTTTATTTTGTGATGGGTGAGCCTAGAATTAGATATCCCTCAAACGAAATGGGAGACACTTTATATCTCATGAGATAATATGAAAGGTAATGGGGAATAAACTTAAACCTCTAAGGGAATATGTCTATTAAGAACTAAGTGGACCAATAATTATATAGCACTCAATTGTATTTGGTAAATATTTATATCTCATGAGCTTACGTATGAGGTATGTGGGAGGAAAATAAATCCATTATGGGACTATTTCCACTATAAAATGATGGTCTTTGTGGTTATCCTTGAAAAAAAATGATTTTAGATTCTTATGCTTGTGACATAATCTTATGTTCTCACATATTCTCATTACTCATGTCTTATGTTATGTTCAAATACTTATGCCTTGATTTATTATTTTTAATACATGTCTATTTTCATATTATTTTATAATTTTATGTTAATGGACCTTGAATATTCTCTCGCACCCACGTGCTTATGTTATGCACACTTATGATCATTAATTGTTATTCTTATATTTACCCTTAACAGGAATCTAAGGTCACCTACTTATTATGTTTTCATTCCTTTGGTTATAATTAATGGTATTAGTATGATAAGTCTATAAGGGTACCTTGTGAGAATAAATTTTATAGGATATATTGAAGATTGTTTATAAATAAAAAACTTATATATATACTCTCCAAAGAAACTAAAACCAAATTTTTTTGGGATTATGTGATATTATTGTGAGATATAATTTTAATTTGAAATATATGAAAGTTTATCTTGGGAAATCTAACTTGATATAAAATACATTATATAAAGAATTTGTTTTTAGCACCAAACTTAGGAGTACGTTTATTGGGTACCATATATGAGACTCGATTGGGTGTAAATCGATTAAATTTAGAGTGATTTACCATATAATTTACACACATATAAAGGAGGGTAAAGTGAGTGAAGGTTTATTTTAGTTCACCCTCTCTATAACCACTCAATAAGGGGTGAGAGGTGAACCATTTGGGTAACCTCTCATTTAGTTGTTAATAAGATTAAAATTAAAACATTTCAATTCCCTGATAACATTATAATTAGAAATAAAACACATACCTAATATCAATTTTTATCATTCTATTTTCAATATATATTCATTAATTGATTATTTAATTTCATTTTCAAAATCACAAACTCTAAAAAAAATCCCATTGCATTAACTAATCAATAATTGAAAACTAAATTTTGAGTATTCCTCTCTTAGATACAACCTTAGGTTACCACTAATAATACATTTTAACCTATGAATAATTTATTTCTATACAACCCATAACAGTACTAGTTTAATTCATCCCAAGACCTATAGGGAAAACATTATTATATGGTTTATGATGGATCAACATACAATTTTAGTGCACTTAATTTCCATCTGATAAGATTTCCCACTCGATTTTTTTAAGATATAAATAAAAGAAGTTATAAGGATTCATGGAGTACCACCTTAAATTATATATGATTCTTACCTAGGATTTACATAAAACATAGAGATAAGTCTCAAATAGAAATTTGATATAGTGTTTAATTTCTATGTGACATATCTGTGTAATTCCTTTGAAAATTATAGAATGGAATGAACATATTTTACTATATAGTATTACATTAAAAATAAAATGTACAAATTTTATAAGTTCACTATATCTAGTAAAGGAAAATATAAAATGAAAAGTAATGTATGTAAATTTTATATTTCACATGGATCATGTTCTCTAATAAACATCACAATTATAACAATAATAATAATACAAAGAAAGAATAATAAAAGTCACTAAATTGACATATTGAAAATAATAAGTATTAATTTGGTAATTAAATTTATTGGAAGTAAATATAACCATTATGAACCTTGGGTATTTTGATTTTTGGTCATTATTCCCATTTGTCATTATGACCATTGGTAATGTAGCCATCATAATGTGGCTATTTGGATTAGTGAATATTAAGGGTAATGACATGGTTTAATTATAAAAAAAATGGAGAAACCATGGATTTAACTTGTAAAACCATCCTTTTTGAAGTTAATTTATCAAATTTTGGGTACAAGGTAACATCACCATGGTTTTCTCTTGACCATTACTAAGTAGAAAATTAAAAACTGATGTTGGAACAAGATCGTTTTCAAGCTAATATTAAGATAGTAGAGATCACTAATTGATCAATGTTGGTTTAACCACCATTTAAAAGTAAATCCATTACACACATCACCCTTAGGGATTATAATGGTGTGATAACAGATTGTTTATCTAGAGTTTAAGAATAATAAATTTGAAAATTATTTCGGAACTTAAATACATGTTACTATATTCCAACATAGCTTATTGAATGTATCATATTTAAAGCCACAATATAATACCTAATATTCTGATATAATAAAAAAAACATAAATCACAAAAACATCTTCATTATATTATTTATTCATAATATTACTACAAATTATAAAACAAAAAAAGTAATTGCATTAATAATGAAAGCTAAAAATATGACCATAAAATATTTAAAAATATACAACAACACCATAATCTTATAACAGGTGGATCATACTCAAAAAATAAAAACAAGTACATGAGGAATATTTCTATTATAAATAAAAACAAATGGAATATACATGTAATAATAACTATTCAAGGTATATGATTGATTTTTAGTCTTATAATAAAGTGTGTATATAAGATGATATATGACTGTTGGAATCTAACAATTATATAAATATGAATTTTGTAATTTGACCATTGGGAATCTAACCATTGAAAATGTCATACTACCATTATATATAAAAGTGTATAAAAAATGCATAAAACCATTTAAAATTATTTTCCTTAATAACTAATAATAATGAATGTTGAGAAATGAACATTAATGTAATTATATATATAAACCTTAGAATAAAAACAACAGCAAAGAAAACTATTTTTTGAATTTTTTTCACCAAACACGTGGTTTTCAAATACACTAACAGATTTAATTGATAATTAAATTTTCCATATATTGAATGTTATTTTCATAAGAATAAATTTTAAATTTTGAACTAGCATATTGAAATTATCCAATAGTGTTCTTCATAATTTTTCAAACCAATCATATTTTTTGATAAATATTAAAATACAGAAAGCATATATGGTAAGTATTATGAAATAATAATGATGTAATAATTAATATAAGTGGATCCTTGACCAAAAAAATATATTTATTTAATATAACTAATTATAATGAATTATAATTATTTTAAAAACCTATAAATAACCTCCAATAGTCTATAATGAAACTTGAGTTTTTTAAAATAATATTTTATGGAAAATTTATATTATCATTGTAAAATTAGTATAATGTAATAGAGTTCAATTATAAAATTAAAATATTTGAAAAAACAACTTAAATGTTAAAAAACATGAGCTTAAACCATGTATAATAAAATGGTTTTTCTTTTTCCACAACCAAAACTTCCATGATCCATATTTAGAAATTAATAAACAATCCTCCCTATTTTTCTATAAATACCCACCTATTTTACGACTACTCTCCTTGTAAAATCCATTGAGCATGAATTAAATCTCATTATATCCTTTAGTATTATCTTCAAGGTAGCTCTAATATTATATGGCACCTTTATCAAGCATTATAATGTTATCCTTCATGATAAGGGTTTCTCAAACAATCTCTTTTCTTTTCAGTTGAAATCATTTTATTATATTATGATTTAAAATTATTTTTCATATACTTAAAATAATTTAATTTTATGGTATCATCATTTTTTTATATATTATAAATGATATATTACTTATTCCCTCTCCATATTTCCTTTTCTAAATTTGTTTCTATACTGAAGTAAGTGTTCCCAGTCTTATTATTTCCTTTTCTATTGAAATCCTATTGTTCTTAGGTCATTTAATTTTTATTCATATATGTATATTCTTAAATTAAAATTAATTATCATCTATTTGATATATTTTTAATGAGATATTAATTATTATCTCTCATTATAATTTTTTTTCTAAGTCGTTATTATGTCAAAGTAAAGGTCCCTAACCTATTTTATTTCTGTAATTTTGTTATTAATTAAAATTCTTTTTCATTTCAATATGAAATGTAATTATAACACATTTTTATAAAATAATTATTATATAATCAATGATATATCACTATTACCTCTAATTATACTACATTTATAAGCCATTATAATTCTTAAACTTTCCCATAATCGTAAACCCGCCAAAAATTTTTGTTGATAAAAAGTGTTTGTCATTTTTCTAGAAATGAAATCATTATTTGGATAAAAAAAGTGGATATGGATATAAAAAAATGTATCTAGGGGTTATAACCCTAAAATGGATGGTTAGGTATTATCTTGATCTTCACTTAGTTCATAATAAGTGGGTCTTGTTATGCACACAGTTTGACACTCTTGGAGGCTATGTTATCGATAATTCACATACTCTTCCCAAACTATAAAAAATGATTTGATTATATTGATATGTTTACTATCCCTAATTTAACTAGTATCCCACCTTTTCAAATACATTCTTTCTACTTCCCAAACTCATCGATAATCTAAAATTCTATAAATTACCAAATAACAACAAATCTATGTTCTTCACTTGATAAATGTACTTATTT
This sequence comes from Viscum album, assembly GCA_963277665.1. NCBI lineage: Eukaryota > Viridiplantae > Streptophyta > Magnoliopsida > Santalales > Viscaceae > Viscum > Viscum album. The sequence continues at coordinate 190,613,640 of OY728147.1, forward strand.
AAATTGTTTGAATTCCTTATTACTAATTTCCTGAGTCAAAGGAATTAACCATTATATCCGTATTAATTAATTTAATGGGTAAAAATATCATGATCATATAATCCCTTTTTTATATAGTAAGATATTATTTTATAAGCCTCATTAAGAAATTATTATAAGTATTATTATATTCTTCATTCTTGAACATTATGCTATAGCCATTTATTATGAGATATAATTTAGTGGAATTTAATATGAAAGTTTGGGCCAATAATTATTTATCCCCTCAGTTCATTTATAATTCTCATGAGACAACTAATATAGGTTAATGGGATCAACCTTTCCCTTTATGTGTGATTACTTATCATAAAAACTCCATGGTATGTTTATGATGTCTGGTATTATGAATTCCAAACATTTACATCACTATGGGATTATCTATTAATATCCATGTATTTATTTATTCTCATGTTATCCATGTATATTTATTATCATGTTATCCATTGAGAAATTATTCTCACAATTTCTCTGTAATGGAATTACTTAATTTATTTATTCCTTCCATATTTATTTATTATATGCTTATGCTCTGATAGATTCTATTTTACAATAACCCTTAATTAGAATATGATCTCACCTCCTTATATTTTTTCTCATTTCCCCAATAAACCATGAATATTACTACATGTGATATATGTACTTGTGATAATAATTAGTAGATTTTCATGTATTCAGTTATTGTATCTTAAGTTTTCACTATAACGAAATATTAAATTATATATCTAGTTACTAATATTACTAAACTGATGGATCCTATATACTGTGATATCTATAGTTTTTACCTCTATAATAAAATAACCAACGTATCTAGTTTACTGAAGTTGAAAATACAAAATAATTGACTTATGGCAAAAAAAATTTATTAACAGACAATATATATGTTGGTATAAATGAATAATTCCAATTGATATTTTGGTTTATTGATATTCAATTCAAGTAAAAAAATTTATTTTAACCAACATATATATATATTATTTTTCTAATACTAACATATGATTTACTAGAAATTAAATTTGTTGCTTTATCATATTAATACCAACACTTTTTTAGAAACAAATGAATCTGCTATTATTTATTATAATAAAAAATTATTGTTTTCAATATATACATATATTAATATTATTTATTCACTAAAAAAACTATTTAAGAATATTTTTTATTGAAATCATTTAACTGTTTACTAAAACATTATATTGATTTTAAAAAATTTGATAAATATTAGGAATATGACACACACTATTTGAAACCAAATCAAACAACTATTTATATTTTATTATTTGAAATAAATTATAATATGGGATGTTAAAACCCATTAAAAAAACTAAAATTTTTTATAATGATTCACATTTAATAATTTTTCATTTAAAAAAATTTAAAAAAAGAGAAAAGAGGTTTCATCCTCCGTATTCGCTTTCACCCCATGTCTCCCCTCTTCCCTGACTCCTGATCATTGTCTCTCATATAGTGGAAAGATCCACCCATGATAATAGTCCTAGTTTATCACTATTTATCACACCTACATCTAAATCCTTGATTATCTAGGGCTGTCCACACATTTATCTATTGATGTCTAGTTTTATTTCTCCTCTTTCAACTATACAGATGAGTTGTAGGGAGAGGCATGGAAAAGAATCCATTTATCATTCAATGAGTCAATGTTTTCAACTATTATCCTGCATTAACTTGTACTATTGAAGTTTTAAGAACCTAAAATCATATATATCTAGTGTTTAAATATAATTTTAGTTAGGGTTTTAGTGAAATTCTTATGAAACAATAACTTGTCTTCCTTTTTTTGTGGTTTTAGAATTCTAATTACATAGTTCTATTTGGAAAATAATTTAGTCCCAAAATTGAATCAAATTATTCTAGATAATATTAATCCACCTTCCAAGACCCATGCTAAAATTAGGATCCCTTATAAAAATCATAAGATGAATCCAAGAAGAGTTGTTTATGTTAGTCCTGGCCATCACAAAAAGGTAGGAAAGTTAATCTCTATCAATTTAAAGGAGGTTAAACTATTTTATTTTTATAATTATGGAGGAACTTAAGTTAATATGGAAAGTGATAATGTGAACCATCTCTATGGTAACGTGATATACCTGTAACTCTTCATGATTGTTCGAAAAATAAGAAGTAAAGGTACTCCTTTTGGTTGTGATCTCTAATGAATTTTTCTATGTCTTGATGAGAATAATTATCCAATTATTTTTTTAATATTTAAGTTCATGTTCAATATAATTTTTCACTTATTCTAATTAAGTAATTGAAAGTGATATTTTGGGGTGAACATATTAGAATCAAGAAATTTTGAAATTTCTATCATAATTTCCATGTTTTGGGATGTGAATATTGAGTGAATGCCTCCAATCTAAATTTCATAACATATAGATAAAAACATAATTCTAGTAATCATACATGTGATAAAATCCTTATAAATATTATATTAGAGAAAATATGTTGGTCACATTGAAAATAACATAACTTTACAGACATAAAAATTACTTGTTACATAAAGTCTTTGGTATTGAATTGGGGGAAAGACCCCATGATGATTATTGTGTGATTTATTGAAATAAAATTTGAGGAAGCACCATTGTAAGTCTCATTATAGTTATGAATTCGTTTTAAACAAACCAAAAAATATCATCCTATAAAGTGAACTAAAATATACAATCCACATTGAAATTTTACTCCTTTAATTAGTGAATATTGAATGTTAAACACCTTAGTACACCCTAAATCATCTAATTTTATTTAAATTCATTAATTAATTTGTGAATAATGTTTTTCCGTTCTTTATCTAATTATAATACATTAATTAATTTGGTGTGTGTAATGCCATAATATTATATCTTTTCTTAATTAATGTATGGTTCCCATTCTACGTGATGAGAAAATGCATTACATTAATTTTTTACATTAATTATTTAGTATATTATTCAATTTGATACTAATAATATATAATTCGAAGATATTTTAAAATGAATTATTTATGTTAAATTATTAAATAGTTTAACCTAGGATAGTGTTATAAAAGGATCATTGAGGTGTGTTCCTTGGAAAGGGGGGTGGTGAGGTGCATTCAGAGTGCCTGACCACTAGAAAAGAGATGAAACATTACTAAGTAACACTAAAAGCATGATCCTAATGTTTTTTATAGAGTAATTATAGTACTAGGTGGGATTTAAATCACACCAGAAAAATACAAGGGGGGATCTTTTTTAAAAGGAATGTTATTCTGTAAAAAAGACGGGCTCTTAATCATTGGTTAAAAGTTATATTTTATATAAAAACCCAAGGGGAGATATTTTTTCAAAAAGTGGTTATATTCTATAAAAAACTAGGAAGAAAATAAAAAATAAAATATTATTACAAATATCCATAAAAAGTGATTAAGATTTCTAAAAATGAAAAGTAATTCCAATCGGGGTCGCAACACGCTTTCTTGGATTAGGTAACTGGGAACGCAAGAAAGTCTACTATATCAATAGTCCTCTCATTGATTTTCATCACCTTTTATATTATTATATCATTAACAATGTATTTATGGTATGGTTGATATTATTAGTGTGTATTTTAATTTATATTAATTTTAATGAGGTATAATATACGTAGTGATATAAAATGTATGATCTATGAATATAGTGCATGCAGTGAGATATGTTTAAGTGAGATAAAATGTATGTTATATGAATAAATTATCAGTTTATGCACTCAATCAATTTTCCTACCAATATATTAAAATATTCTGTTTCCATAAAGAACTCTATGTTTGAGTAATTGTGGTAATAGTTATCATAATTTCACTGTGATGTATTTAGTGAGACAAATTTATATTCTATAGTGATATAATGTATTTAGTGTACAAATGATTAATGTTATAAAATTTAAATCAAGTGACATAAATTCTTACAACGTATCAATTAATAAATTTATATTCATAGATAATACATTATACACTGCATACATTGTATCTCACTAAATATGTTCTATGTTATTATTTTATCACTCTATATAGTGTGATACAATTTATATCATAGATAAAATGTATGAATATTGTTAAACATAATGATTAGTGTTCACTATATTTATTGAACATATAATAAAGAAATTGAACATATGAAAAAATAATTACATAGAACATAATGTTTTACAGTATTCATATGTTTTATGTCAAATAATGTGTGTTTCCATGACTATTGAATAATATTCATATGTTTTATAAATCATATGCGTTTCCATTACTTTTGATAAGAATATTAAAATTATTAGATTCAATGTAAAAATTACTAAAAAATTATTATGTACAATAGTATTCATATGTTCAATTTTATTAATGTATCACTACATATATTGTATGTATTCATATAGAAAACACTACATATATTGTATCTCACTACATACACTATATCTCACTACATAAATTATATCTCACTACATATTTTCTATGTTTATAAATAATAATTTGGACACTCATAGATTGTACATACATTGTACACTACATACATTGTATCTCATTTCATTCATAGAACATATAATAAAATAAATTATATAGAGATACATTTTATGTAGTTAGATACATTTTAGAGAGATATAATGTATAATCTATGAATACACTATAATTTTATGTGATCTAGTCTTTTAAGGGAATGTGATTTAAAATAACTTCTTGATAAGAATTTTATATCCACAAGAGGAAAGTTATTCACTTGTTTTCAACTAGAAAAAATGGATATGCACATATTAGTCATATAAAGGTAATGTGTTCCTTTTATGAGATGAGTATATTTATGTTACATAATCTCTTTTTGATTGATGTATCATTTTAAAATTAACAAGATAGAGTTTGTAAGTTTTGTTCTTTCAAAAGAGAGATATGGATATTGTTATGTGAGGATAGAGTTGAAATGAAAATCTTATTAAATTATCCCTAAAATCTATTCATCATGGTTATGTACACTATTTTTTTATAGGTATGATGATAAAAATATAAAATATAAAAAGAAATTGTATATTAATAATATTAAATAAATTTTTGAGTAAATGGGTTGGAAACCTTTTAAGGTAAAACAATTTTTTATAGAAAATTACTTATGTGATTGGTGACTTTTCTTATGGAAAACTGATCTAGTTTTCTTCTGTAGGTAACAGACATAAGTTATTATTTCCAAGATCTATATTATCTGGTTGTGGAGTTAAATCAATGGGGTTATGATTATATTGATTATCAGGTGGACAAATTTGTTTTATTTTTGTAAAAAATAATTAACCGAAACACTTTTAATAAGGGTATGTTTGACATCACTTATTGAAAAATATTTATTATACCTATCTTAAGAAATTTGAAAAATTATTGTGTTCTGGTTATAAAGGCACACATACTCCAATTCCCTATAAATATTAATAAGTAATATAGAAATATTTGAACAAAATCACTTATTATAAGTGGTGTCTCTTATAAGAAGTTCTCAATAAAAGTTATCAAATTTATTTTAACCAATCTAGAAACGCTTTTCTAGAATAAATTATCATTATTATTAAGTAATACATGTAGTTTTCAAATTTATTTTAAAGGGATCTTACTATAATTTATTTATTTCAAGAAAGTGAAAGTAATTGAATTAATTTTTTTTGACAATCTTTTGTTATTTACTATATTTATATTATAAATTCTTTAACTTATATGCATATTCACACAATAGTTTTTTTTAATTGTGAAAGTGAATATTTTTTAAATATTGAATCATGTATATTTTTAATAATATATAATGATTTAATATTAATTTATTTTGTCAAAACATTTTAATTGGTTTCCTTATTAATAGTGGATCAGTTATTTTTTATAAATTATATTTTTGGGGTGTTATTTTGGTCATATAAGGTATAGGTGTTGGTAAATAAGTCTTGGAGGACATATAGGAGAGGGTTTAAAATAATAAATTTGTACAAACTATGAAGAGGGATAAGACATTAATGGATGGTAAAGTTGTTGGATGCAAACCCAAATTATAAGACAGTTTCTACAAGGAGTGGGGGTTGTCATATAAGCATGGATAAGTGATCTCTAATATTATGGACATGTCATAACTAAGTCGGTGAATTAAATGTAAGGATCATTTCAACAGTAATAGTGGCAAACGATGTAAGAGAAAATCACATTGTGAATGGTTCTTGATGGAGTTACATGTAAATTCCCTTAGATTTTGAACATGTTTGTTACATTTTGTTTGGAGTTTCATGACATTTGTCATATTTTGAAAATATTTTTAAATTACGTTTAAAAAATTTTCTCCACAAAATTCCTTAGATTGTTAGCGTTTCAAGTAATATAATTTTATAAATATTATATAAAAAATATATTTTATATAATTATTTTAACAAAAATAATATAAAGTTCTAAAAACAAATATTATAATATCCACACACAATATTTTATTTAAAATATAATGTAGAAATAAATATTAATTTTTTTTTATTATTTATAATTATTAATGACCATATTATCAATAAATAAATTTTACAATAAATATTTTAACAAACATATATATTATCTATTGGTATTATTATAATTTCAAAAAAACTATTTTATCGATCTCAATAATATTTAGCGATGGATTTTTTGCCATTAATTCAATAACAAGATAAGCTTTTTTGGTAAAACGCTTTACCAATAAAATATTCACTTTTATAAAAAATATATAAACCTATTGCAAAAGACTAGTGATTTTTTAGTGTGAGGTGTTATAGTTGGTATCAGATAATGTGTATTAGAAACAAAATAAACTAGATTTATATGAACATAGTTATTGAACATAGCCCTATGATAAACTCTTAAGATATTTGATATATGTTTCTAGATTACACGAAATGTATTTATAATAAATTTATAACAATTAAATACTATGATTTATAATTCATAGTGTTATTTATAAACTAATTAAATATATATCATTATTTCGAAACAATGTCTAATAGAAATAATGTCAACACCTATAATCAGTGTAGATATTTTCCTCATAATAAAATCAATGATGTTGGATTTAGAGTTAGGAATAATATTAATATATTATGGTATTTATCTTAGGTTATGAAAAATAACCTTTACTGTATAGAACAACTGATTTCACCTCATCATGGGGTAACAACATTGGATCAATTCATGTGGCGAAAACTTCCATCCTTTAATAGAACCAATAATCCATTTTATAATTTTGGAGGTAAGGATGTTATCAAATGATTAGAATATTTTAAGTGTTTTGGATATTATCATTGGTTGATAATTTTAAGCTTTATCATATATTCAAATCCATAAATTCCCCTTTTCGGGTATTATATGATTTAGCTTAACACCAATATTTTGATAAATTTCATTAGATTTTAGGATGAATACATTATTTAGGTATAGATAACCCTTTGTCATTTTATGTGATTTTATGCTAAAGTAATTATAAATAATTGGGACATTAGGTTAGTAGATTTTAAGAATATAAGATGAGAATTGTAAATAACCTTGTGGAAAAGAAAGTCATTTAGGGACAATGTAACTGGGGATATTTTGGGAAAAGACTAATATATTTCTGAAATTGTATATGACTAAGGTATATATTTATTGATTTATAATTTTATATTATATGGTGGATAATGGTTAAGTTTAATTATAGAAGCATATGCTTCCATGGTTTTTGGTTATAGAATATAATATTAATGATCATGGTAAATTTATATTTAGTTATTTTTTGAGATTAAGTTATTTTTATTAAGAGGTTAAAAAGTATGTAATTATAGGTTGAACTAAAAGAGTTATAGTTTGAAATAGCATAATCAAATGTATCTAATGATTAAATAAGAGAGTAAAAGGATAAATCACTTATGGTTTATTTTTTTGTATTAATATGTTCATAAATTATAATCATAACCAATTTGGTCATTTTATTTAGTATAAAACATGATCATAAAAATGATTCTCTGAAAGCTAAGTCATATTTTTAACTAAGGAAGAATATTTGGAAAATGGTTATGAAAAATGAAAATCTAACATATGTCTATTATGATGAAAAAGTTTAGTTTTCTATTATTACCAATGATAATGATATCACTCACTTAAAATTATATCCTAATATATTAATATATTAAGAATAACCTCATTTATATTCAATGTTAGAAGAAATTAAAATTTAAAGGATATAATTTATTTAGGGGGTAGAATTTAACACTAAAGAAAATTATATTAAAGAGTGAACATATTTTATTAAATAGTATAGAATTAAAAACAAAATGTGTAAATTTTATAATTTCATTATAACTAATAATTGAAAATTAATAATGAAAAATAATGAAAGTACAATATATACGTATATAGGATCAAATTCAAAAATAAAAATTATAGTCATAATAAGAATAATAGAAAGTGAGAATAATAAAAATCCCAAAAATCAACATATTGAACATGAGAATTATTATTTAGGGGATAAAATTTTTAGAAAGTAAATATGACCATTTGGTCCATTGGGCATTATGATTGTCACTCATTATAACCATTGGGGAATATGACCATTTGTAACACCATGATATTTTAAAATATATTTATTTTAAATAAATTTAATCTCATCGATACCTTGTAGTACTAAAATGTATATTTCATGCATTTGTTTTTGGGTGTTTTAATATTTTGATTTCTATAAAATAATTTATATTCTTTCTAATTGTTGGAATATTTAATCTGTTTTGTGATATATGGAAGGATACTAACAAAATTCAGAAAATTAACAAAAATAGAAAAAATATAGGAGATAAAAGTCAATTTTCTCTATGATGTGAAGTGGTATAATGTGATATTAGAAATTGAATTTGGGTTTATACTGGATCACAATTATAGAATTCATAGATGGATATTTTCACATCATGAGATTATTTCACATCACGAATTTCTCGAATAAAGTGCCTCCCAAGATAGCCATGAAATAGAGAGTCACGGGTTATGTCAATACACATCACGAGATTTATTCATGCTGTGAGAGTATCTAGAGAGAAAATATTAAAAGAATCCATCTCTACTGCTAATTACACATTGGGAAAACCATACTCACCATGAACTCATTGTAAGTCTGTATTTTTCTGTGCTAGCACCAAGGGTTTGATGAAAAATCCTATATATTTAGACCAATGGCCACATATTTGATAAATAATAGAGACATAGGGAGACACAATCGATTTCTATAGACATGTGTGCCACCTGAGAGACTTGCTGCTGTTGTTGCCTTTCTTCTTTGGGCATATATGCTACTTGTCCTCATCAAGTTTAAAATGAGTAAGTAGTTCTTTTTGTTTCGGGTGATGTGATTTGAGGGGAAGTGATGATAGGGATTATTTATTTATTATTTTCTTGTTTTTTATTTTGGAAATTATATTTATGAGTTTTAATTATTTATTTTTTAATTTTTTATCCATTGTAATGTGAATTGGGGTGTATTATTTTATAACATCAATTAATTAAACTGAGTATCATAGGATCATTATGAAATCTAGTTTGATGATGTTTAAATAGGAATGTGGTTAATATATTTTTGTGATTGATCCCAGTATATGATCATTCCAATGTTTCAATTACAATATTATTGTAGGGTACCCTTACCAAGGATCCTTAAAGACCGCATTCATACACCAACTCAGGAATGAACACATAATAAATTGAATTCCTATCACATGAACATGAAAATAATTGAACCTAATATGAATTATCTCTTAATTTAAAATAATTTCTTTTCTATACCTTTTATATCTCTTCAAAAAACCACTCAATTTTAATTTCTATTCTGTAAATTAATTTAGGGCATACAGATGATCCTTGTGGTTTCGAAAATTTGGCTTACTGATTACTACCCTTTTAGTAAAATTATACGAATATTATATTTTATTACATTTTTGTAGCATTTTATGAATTTAAAAATACCATGCGGGATGTCAGGTACATGTAACCTCGTTATTTTAAAATAAGAACATTTTTCTGGTAGTGTATACACACAACACTGAGCATAAATGATCTATGAAATATATTATATAATATAATTGTTAAAACCTAACCATTGAATTGGTGGGTATGAATACGATTAAAAAAAACTATGAAATATATTTATATATAGAGTCTTAATCAATGAAAATTTATAGATAAATTTTTAGTATTAATTAATCAACATTTTAGTAAGGTCGTTTTATGTTTCAAAATTCATTTTCTCCAAAAATTGTTTTATTTTTAATTTTATGTTTGGGAATTATAATTAATTTAAATCACTTTTTGAAGTTATATTTTATAAAAAAATATCATTTTTGAAATCAAAATATTAAAATTATATTAAGGTGAAATTTTGGGATTTTTATGAAAAGAGTAATTTTTCAGTGAATAGTGAAAAATACCAATTTTCATATACTGTTATTTTTTCATTAAATTAAGAAATTTAAAATTTCTAATGTGAGTTTAATTTTATTTAAAAATTAAATATGTGTTATATATTTATATTTAATTATATTTGATTCATTTTTATACCATATTGGGGTATAATTTTATTTTTAAGCTTAAAATGCATTTATCTGAAAACTGATTTTAAATGCATGATTTTCGTTTTAATCAATTAAAATAACCCATAATAAAAAAATATGTATATGAAATATATATATTATATATAAAAATATATTTATTTAAATTCATATAATGATGATCACTAGTCATATATTTAATGTAATATCATCTTATTCTTAAAAAATATCATTTCTTGAAAACCCATTTTTTGACATGACTTACAGGTTTATTTATAAAATAAATTCTTCCAATTATGTGAATTTAATAAAATGAAATTAATTCTATATTTTTTTATAATAATTAATATTATATAATAATTCTAACTTAATTTTTGGTCATAATGATTATCGAAGACTTTAAAAATTATTTACCGTAATTAAGGTTAAAATGGTGTTTTGCGCATTATATGCGCTTGTGTTAAAATTAATCTTCCACACACATAAAAATTTTATTTGATAATTTTTATTTCATATTAATAATTATTGGTTACTAATTATCTAATAATTAATAATTTATTTTAGGTTTAAATTATTAATTACCTAAGTTAAAAAAACTAGTTACTGTGGTGAAAACTAAAATAGTAAAAGTAAATAAACTTACAGGACAAGGGAATATCATGTTTAAAACATGTTTATTTTTATGTTTTAAAAGAATGGATCAACCTTAACTATGACTGAATATATTATTTCTCAATTTTGGAGGAACCTTTGGTAAGATTGACTTCCCATTATTGAATTGTTTTGGTTATTTACAAAAAATGTCACTCTACCTCAATTATAAAAGGGAACTCCCTCCACTCATTTCATAAAACCTATAAATCCTTTTGGCTTAAACAAAACCCTATATTAATCTCTCCTTGAAATACTTAGTAACATTATAGATAATTTTTTCTTCAAAAAATAAAAACCCTAGTATCTTTAAGGGGATATCTAGTGGAGGTTTCTCTAAGAGAAGGTAATCGTCTTAATGAATATTTATCTTTTTTTTATTCTTTTAAAACCTTAAATTATGTCTTATCACATACAATATAATAACATAAGTTTATAAAATATATTTATATGTTATTATATTTATGTAATAATATTTATTCATCTCCATCTCTATCAAATGGGAAACAAATCCATCGCTTATGTGTACGGTGGAGTACTGCCTCGTGTACCAATGTAGTTTTTTTCCTTCACTAACTCGCATGGATAGTCATAATGATGAAAATAATGAATTTATATGATAATATTGAAATGATATTAGTTGTAAAAATCAATATACCACCTAATTTGTTACCCTTTCACCCATTGAGGGAATGATATCGTCGCTCATGCGTATGTATGACCTACCATCTTCACGAAGTGATGTGATTAATTTTCCAAGTATAACCTTTAGGAATGGTTTTAACAATGAATGAAACAAGTAAATATGACATTTATAACATTAATATCATTTTTTAATGTAACTATATATTAAAAAAAATAAATATAGCTTTCATGAAAAAACACACAATAGAAAAGAATGTAATTAACACCCAAAATAATAATAATAATAATAATAATAATAATAAAAAATTGTTAACGAACATATGGTAAGATATTATAAAAGGATCATATATTATTTTATAGACATAAATTTGGTTCTTTTATAATTTAATAACATGGTGAAAACTATTATACGAGAGGTTTAATCTAGTTCAACCAAAAAGAATAGTGAGGTAAGAGATTTAGTCTCAATTTCCTTTCATTGAGGCGTATTGTAATTTTATGCACCCAATTTATTTATATGATATATATAATACCCATTTTAAATGAAATTTCATGAATACATTATAATTTATTTTATTTTATGTTTTCTCTTTAAATATTTCATCCAAGGTTATTTTACTTGAAATTTACCAAGTGGTAAAGAGTTTCATAACAAAATTTATTTTTTTTGGGTTGTATTACTTATTCATTGTCCTTGATATTATAAGATTATCTGCTTAATTAATTTTGATTATATTATGTTGTATTTATACTTTTTTATGTGGATTTATATTTGATACACAAAATTGATTATTTGATTCATTCTCACTTCAACGTTATGGTCATTGTAAGTGTTTCCCATCTCAAATATTCTTCTTTGGGACATAGGTCATGTTATACACCTATCTTCTTTTATGAGGGTTATATACAACCCATTTCACATGTTATATCATGAATATATTTATATAAATTTAATTGTATTATTCATTTTATGTTATTACTTTCATGGGGTTTACAATGCCAATGCTACCAAAGTGGAAATGGATTTATGTTTCAATCACATTTTTAATTGTGACTATTTATGATATAATTTTCATTTGAGGAAATTATTTGATCAGTTTCTAAAAAACCCATTTAATTTTCATATCATCATATTATTCATGAATATTTGAAGTAATAATACTATTTTTCTTTCTTTGATACAAAAAATGACTGAGAAAATATTTTTAATAGAATCAAACATTATTTCTATCTTTGTTAAAAAATCCTTTTCTTCAAAATACATGATTTCTAAAAATATTTTGAAAAATATTTTATTATGATTGTTTAAGTTCATTTTTTACCCATAATTAGATTTTTTTAAATGAAATATTCTGATCGTTTTCTTTGACTTTTATTATAATAACGTGAAAGGAATATTTGTTTTAACACACACGACATGAACAGAAATTTCATTCCATTATAACCACTCATTTTTTGAAGAAACATTTTTATGTTTATAAGTTTATTTTTAAATTATTTTTTTCCTAATATTATAGATGCATATATTTTTTTTAAAATTGGTTTTCAAAGCTAAAAGTATATTTTCCTAAATTATATTTTTAATGACATTTTTTAGGGAATTTTACTTCAACAATGATAACAAAAATTTATTTTACGTGTAATATACTGGAGGTATGTTGTGATTATACCATCCTTATTCTTTATCTAGATAGTTTTTAATGAGTTTGACCTGGGAAAGTACTGTTCTTGATTTATTTTTCTAATCATTATCATTCCATTGAAATACTCACTTTCTTATGATCATTGGGAAATACATTACCCTTAAATGTTAATATTATTTTGTCATGGATATTATTATTACATAAACTATATATAATTTCTACATATGGTTCTCAACATTGAAAGTTATATTATTTACTTGGGAAATATTGATATTCCATATTATTTATTTAATACAGATATTAATTAATAACACATTATATTTGTCACAACCCATCCGTTAGGGCTTGTGTCGTGACTACCCCAAGCCCGCATTCTATAGGCTAGGGGCTAGAGACTTGTACTGAATGGAATAATCCAAATATGGATGAAAGTTACTTTAAACCTGTACTCACCCACAGTCCATAATGCGAAAAGTAAATCTGAAGCTGGGATACAAACAATAAGTATGTCACACGAGGAAGCAACCACAGAAGTAAAGGTGAAACTGAAAGAAAAAATGGGGCTAGAATTCAGACCCAACTAAAAAAGGAAATTACAATAAGAGAAAGTATAGTATCTGGAGGTCGTCCACCAAGGATCATACTGAAAGGGTAGGTGTAGCCCACCGTCGAATGTCACTGAAGTATACTATATCTGTAGATCGACCTCTAAGCACCACCTGGCTTTGGTTCTCCAATATCCTAATAAAAGTTTTCTGTCATCTGCACAAGACACAACAGGTGTGAGCAATGCCTATTCAGGGGTGATCATAATAATACTCAGTAGGGACCCTGAAACTAACTTGGGTCTCACAAAAATCCACAAAGGAAATCACAAAAGAATGCCCAAATATTAGAGTCACTATAGACAGCTCGAAACAGTTACAACATAAAGTGTTAATAGAAAAACCAAAAGTTGCAAACACTAAACATCAATCACTTCAAAAAAAAGTTGTCCCTGATGGGTCTTTTAGGCTATCTAGGTTTCGTAGACCTATTCAGTAGCTAAGTCACAAAGGCTCACTATGTAGCTGAGTCCTGGAGCCTCACTGATAGCTATGTCACGAAGCCTTGTTGTGTCACTAAGTCACATAGTCTTGGTGATAGTTGAGTCATGGAGTCTTGCTGGGTAGCTTGGTCATGGAGTCTCGCTAGATAGCTGAGTCATAGTGTCTCAATGGGTAGCTCAGTGGTAGAGTCTTGCTGATAGGTGAGTCATGGAGTCTTGCAAGGTATCGGAGTCATGAAGCCTCATAAGGTAAAATTCCATGAATTCTTACTTAGATTATTTCATAAAGACCGCCCTGTAATATGGGTATCAATGCCATAGATGGCACGTCAATCAGATGAACGGTCTTGGAAATACATCTCTTTTTGTAAATATGGACTGTTTGAGTTTGGGGTCGGTCTGACTGGTTCGGACCAACCCAACCAACCCGACTCGAGGTCCCGCTTGACCTGATCCTATCTACCAGGCCCATTTGTCCTGGCCCATTGGGCCTCACTAGACCTGGTTGAGGTTGGCCATGGGTCTAGTCCGTTTGGTCACCCAGTGACCCAGATTTATCAAGCCCATCCCGCACCAGCAAGCTAGTCCCTTTTTGTAGCTTGTGTTGTCACACAACCTGACCTTATCTAGTTGGCTCGGTCTGCTAAAGTGTACCAACTCAATATTTTAGTTGGGCCGCTCGGGCGGCCCTTTCCGGTTGGGGAGTGCGCAGCCAGTCAGTTGGCCTCCCCTTGTGGTCAACACATGTCCCACATGGAGTGGGCCTCTCCTCTTACAAGGTGCCACACTTGCACCATGTCCAGCCAGTCGCTGCGGACCTCCTCCACCATGACATGTGTCGGGCGTGCCGCCTCCTCCAATGTGGATAGAGAGGGCCAGCTCCTTCATCCCGCATGCGGAACCAGTTGGCGCCACCTCCTTCCTGTGACTGTCATCGTAGACTGCCGCACTAGCAACACCTCCCATGAGCCACCAAGTTCACTCCAGTGGTCTGATCTCAAATCATCCTTGGCCCTCGGGACTCTTGGGTCACAACCATCACATCCACATCCTCGGATCCACCTTTATGCCATTTTGAGGATGTGGGAATGAAGAACACACAAGAAGAGGGACTCGGGCCTTGTTCGTGTTGTCTCTCACCCTTCACATCAGATGTTTCAAAATAGGGGATACTAGGGATCATATTTCTATCAAATAATCATCATTCCTAGTGAAAAAACCCCAAGGTAAACAACCTCCCAAAATAACACATGATTCATGGATAAATTTTTTCAAGGGTTGATCTACATTTATTGTTTTAGTATAAGAACGTGGAAAACATAAAACAATTAAACTCCTACATGGTTTAAGGATCCATCACTGATGAGGGACAAAGCTCTGAGTTTTCATTGATCCTCAATTTTCTAGCATTCTTTTCTATTCGTAGTCTCTCGAATCCATCCCATCGGTGTTTTTTGATGGCGTTCGTCGTCAGAGAGAAAGAGTTTTTATTCGTCATAGAATTTCCCAGTTTTGTTTTTCAACTCAGGATCCCTAATTAATTAAAGGAAGAAGATGCATTGTTTTTCTCTATTCTATCTCATTAATAAGGTTCATTAATGATTCAGCATCACCTCTTCACTACACTAAATTGCTGACTGTTCATTCTGTCGCTGTGGAAATAGTTTGAATAAAAGGAATGTGGAATTTCTTTTATGTTTATTTTATTTTTTTCACTAAAATTATGAAAATTTTTCTTTTTCAATTGACCTATGCCAGTTGAGGTTAGGCCCACATTAGGTGAATCTTAGCGTTCTGATATCACTAGTGCCCTCAGTTTTTTGACCTGGGAACTGGTTTAAAAGTTAGAAAAACCCACTTTCATGATTACTTAACATAGTTTAAAAAAGTTATAAAATACATTCTAGCTTCTCAAGGCCTTGGAATCATTTGTCGTCCCTGAGTCTGGTTCAAAATAATTCCATGTAATTAAAAAAATTACATGGAAATTCTAGGACAATACATTACTCCCCCCCTTTTTGGGTTTCATGTCCTCGTAAGCCAAAACAAGGCTAAACAAAAAAATGTGGGCACTGAGCATGGATCTGAGACTCCCTCTCCCATGTGCTCTCTAGGAAGTTCCTGGGGTTCCACCAAACATGCACAAGAGGAGTCAACTATCCACAAAGTACCTACTCCTATAGATCCTCTATCTCCACTAGAAACTCTGTAGACATCACCCCATGTCAATTTCCAGCTCGCACTAGTTGATGACATGTGATGTATCATGCACCTACCTCCTCAGCTGTAACAGGTGGAAGACATTATGAACCTGATGCATCTATGGAGGAAGCTATAGGTGGTACTCCACCTATCCAACTCTTCCCAAAATCTAAAAATGTCTGATAAACATCGGTGATAACTTGTCGCCCAGGCCAAATCTCTGCAATCCCCATCAGGGTGAGACCTAAAGGAAAACAAGGTCTCCATCCTAAAACTCTAAGGGTCTCTGTCTTATTTCAGCATATGATTTCTTCTTTCTCTGTCTAGTACTCATCCTCTCCTGGATGATCTACACCATCATAATGGTAGCTTGTACCAACTTTGGACCAATGAGGGTTGACTCCCCCAGGTCTGTCCCGCATAGAGGTTATTTTCAAGGCCACACATACAAGTCCTTGAATGGTGACATGCCAATGGTGGAGTGGTTTCTGTTGTTGTATGAAAACTCCACCAGTGGTAGGTGGTCCTCCCAATTACGAACAAAATCTAATACACAACCATGAAGCATGACCTCCAAGGTATGAATGGTCTTCTCTATCTAACTATCCTTATGGGGGTGAAAGGTTGTGCTCAAGAACAGCTGAGTCCCAAAATCTTCCATCAATACCTTCCAAAACCAGGATTTAAAGCATGCATCACATTCAGAGATGATCATCGAAGGAAACCTTTGTAGCAGCACTGTCTAATGGATGTAGAGGTGTTCCAAGCCCTCTGTCTATCCCTACTCTGGGATGGGTAGGAAGTGATCTGAATTGGTGATTCAGTTGATGATCTCCCATATAGAATCATGGCCCATGGACATGCATGGTCACCCTATCAAAAATTCCATCAAGATACCATCCAATTCCTACTTTGGTACCTCAATTGGTTCTACTAGACCTACTGTGACTAGATGCATGGCCTTCACTTACTGACCAGTGAGGAAACATGAAATAAACTCTACCACCACTTTCATCATCACTAGCCCCCAGTACTGGCGTCAGAGGTCTTGGTACATCTTCGCCACACCAGGATGTACCACCAAATGTGATATATGAAACTACCCAAACACCTCCTCCTACAACAGTACTGGTACTACAGTTCATCCTCTTAAAGGGATTACATGATCCCCACCTATCAAAAATCTATAAGGATTTTGTCCTGAGGATAACTGGGTACGTCGGGCCTCGCATTCAACATCTACAAGCTATATATCCCTGACTCACTATATGAGTAGAGGAGTGAAAGTCATCAACTGAAGGTAAGATTATCCACCATCATCCACTAAGGATATATGCGTTATGGCTAGATGCTCTGCCTCCTCACTCAGTAGTTGTAAACCAGACCTTCTGATGAGCGCATCTGCCACCATGTTCCTCTTCCCAAGAGTATAGACTATCTCAAAGTCATGGTCCTGGAGGAACTCCAGCCTTTTTTCACTATCTCAAGTTCAAGTACTTCTATGAGAAGATATACCTGAGACTCTTTGGTTATAGTAGATGGTGAACTATTCACCCATCATAAAGTGTCTACATATCATCAAGGAAAATACCGTTGCTGCTAACTCCAGGTCATGGGTCTCATAGTTATACTCATGATTCCTCAACTTTTTTGAGCTATAGGCGATCACTAATCACTCCTGCATCATGAAAAAACCTAGTCTAGTCCCTGATGCATCACAAAAGACTATATACTCAATGCCCTCTTCTGGTAGTCTCAAGATAGGGTCACTCGTCAATATTCACCTCATCTCCTGGAAACTCTACTACCACTTCTATGTCCACACGAAAGGCTATACCTTTTATATCAAGTAGGATAAAGGTACTTATACTCTTGAAAATTTGGGCACAAACCTCCGGTAGTATCCATCCAACCCCAATAAACTATTCACCTTAGTCACCCTCCTAGGTGGCTCCCAAGAAAGCACCACCCCTATCTTTTCCGAATCCACTGCAACTCTAGCATCTGAGATGATGTGTCCCATAAAGTGGACCTCCCGAATCGAGAACTGGAACTTCTAGAGCTTACTATAAATATAGTGATCTCAGAGTGTATCTAAGACTATCCGCAAGTGTGTATCATGCTCCTCCTCTGACACCGAGTACACAAAGAAATCATTAATGAAGACTACGATTAAATGGTCAAGGTAAGGCTAGAAGATCTTGATCAATAGTCCCATGAACACTGTTGTGGCATTGTTCATTCCAAAAGGCATCACAAAAAACTCATAGTGTTCATATCGGCATATAAAGGTTGTATTTGGTACATCCTCATCCCATAACCAAAGGTGATGATAACCTGATATGAGGTCGATATTCGAGAACCACGTTTCTTCTTTTAGCTGGTCGAAGAGGTCATTAATCCACAGTAGTGGATACTGGTTCTTCATGGTCACTTGGTTCAAGCACTAGAAGTCCACACATATCCTCAATCCCCTATCTTCCTTCTTGAAAAACAACACTAGGGATGACTATAGTGAAATAATGGGCCTCACGAAGCCTTTCTCCAGCAAGTCCTCCAACTGTATCCTCAAATCACGAAGCTCCACGGGGGCCATCTAATATTTTCATGGGGACATTGGTGTTGTTTAAAGGTACAGTTCAATGTCAAAGTCTACCTCTCTACGATGAGGTAGTCCTGAAACATCCTCAGGAAAGAAATCCTCATACTCGTCCACCACTATAGGAAATCTCTGACTCCTCTCTTCTAATGCACTGAGGGTGAAGCTCTAAAACTAGTGAGTGATCGGTTGCACCCTCCTCAGAGAAATTTTGTCCAGTGCTATAAAATTTTCCTTCTCACCAATGAAGGAAAACTGATTCTCATCCTCACGGGCACTCTGCACTTTGCACCTAATATTGTTAATCTGAGCACAGACTATAGATAACCAGTCCTTACCCAAGATGACATTGTAAGGCCTCGATATCGCTAGTTGGAGATCTCAGGAAAAGATGCCACTGCTAGAGTAAGATCACATTTCCGGAACTAGTGTGTAATCATCTAATCCCCTCTCATAGGAGTCTCTAATTGTAAGGATCGGGCCAATGGATCCACCGAAATCTATGAGCCTCGAATGAGGTTTGTACTAAGGAAAGAGTGACTGGAACCTGTGTCTATAAGAAATAAAACTAAAGTATAGTATACAAAAATTGTACCTCTAATCATATTTGGAGCACCATGGTCATAGGCATCCATCACCTGATGTTGGTCCTGCTCTTGTCCACCTGCTCCTGGAGCTCATGGTGGACTGCTTCAGGGTGGTAGTGGTGGTGCCTCGTATATACTCCCACCGTATTATTCTCTACCTACTCCTCATCCACATCCGCCTCTCTATGTACCACCCTATTTGAATCTATTACTCTACCTTGGCGGGCCCTTGAATTCCTGCTGATCGTTTGTACGGTGGGTTAGGCAGTCTCGAGCTATGTGCCCATGCCCACCACACGAGAAGCACAACCTGCCCCTCTACTGGTGTCCACTACCTACGGGGCCTCTCAATTCCAATCCAGTATCATGGGGTCATCCTCTGAAGGTTATGGTATTCTTGAACTGCTATGTCAGTTCTCAGCTACCCTCTGTTGAGGACTCCGCTAACTGTCGTTTGGTGGTAGCTCTCACAGTCAATGCAAGATATACCATAAAGTTCTCCACTCGAAGAGCTCACAACTGCACCCCAGTATGCTTAGGGATACTGAGAGAGATCATAAACGATCTGATATCCCATATGAGCCCTTTATAAAAGGTTTGGGCCATGAAGAAAGGGTCCTTCACCATATAATAAGAGTATCAAGAGAGTTTTGTGAACCTCGCAGAGTACTCAGCCACAGTCAGGCTTCCCAACCATAAGTGGAGCAGCTTCTGTATGCATACTGAATGCAAGGTCACAGAGAATAACTACTCCCTGAAAAGGTGTTTTAATTATTCCTAGGTGAGGTTTTCCTCCTTGTGTGGCCATAGTTTCAATCTCAACCATCTCCCTATCGTTCCTTATAGAAGGCTAGTGACTAGACCACCATCTAGTCTGAAGGTGTCCTCACCCAGAAGAAAACTTTCTTCACTGCCTCTCACCAATCCTCAACTGCCTGAGGATCTGCCTTGCCTAGAAACCTCAGAGGCCACAGCCTCTAGAACTCATGAAACATGCTATGTTAGCATGCATACTCTGTTGGTAAGGCTAGTAGAAACTGCTACTTGATGGGTGGTTGTGCCTCTGGTACACCACCAGGGGGTTCCATCTCAGGAACCGATCCCTACACTGATGCCTCGTTGTTCATTGGACCATCATCATGGTCTTCTACCGGGATCCTAGATGATGGTCTACGTGCAGAAATCCTGATAGAAATCATGATTAACCAGGGTCAGTTAATTATACCTGGTGAGTTGACTCTAACTCAAAGAGATCATGAAAAACATTTTAAAGACGCAAGCAACCAGGCTTTCATGCATCGAGTCGAAAAGTAGAATTCAAAGTTCTGGTGTATGGATACGTCAGCCACCACACCAAAACTGGACTCCCAAAATCTGAAAGTTTAACTTGAAATATTTAACATTCTTTCTTAAAAACAAAACAACCAACTATCATTCCTTGTGGTAGAACCAACCGCCTCTGATACAACTCTATCACGACCCATACCTTGAGTCCTGTACCATAACTACCCCAAGCCTTCCATCTATATAATAGGGGATTTTTACAAGCACCAAAATGTATATCCCAAAAGGGAATGCATTTCCTTTAAACCTATACACACACATATCTCATACTACAGAAAGTAAAGATGAAACTAGGATACTAATAATAAGTATATCACATTTGGATGAAACCAAACAATTAAAGATGCAAATGAAAGGAAAAATTGGGACATAATACAAACCCCACTGAAATGTAAAGTACAGTAAAAGGATGTACAAGCTTCAGAGGTCATCCGCAATGGATCCTACATGAAGGGTAGGTGTATCTCACTATTTGATGTCACTGAAGTGTACTGCGTCTATAGATCTACCTCCGAGCACCACTTGGCCTGACTCTCCAAGATCCCAGTCAAAGATGTTCATCTTCTACACAAGACATAACATCTATAAGAGAATACCATGCAGGGGTGAGCATAACAATACTCATTATGGACCCCAATACCAACTCAGGTCTCACAAAAATCCACAAAGGAAATCACAAAATAATGCACAATGATTTGAGTCACTAGTGTCATCTTAAGACAGGTATAACATAATGTTTTGATAATAAAACCAATGGTTGAAGACATTGAACATCAATCACTGCAAAGTAACTCATACTCGATGAGTCCTTTTGGATAGATAGGTATCCTAGAATTTTTCAGTAGATGAGTCACAAATCCTCATTGGGTAGCTGAGTGCCTTTGCAGTTAAGTCACAGAGTCTCTCTAGGTATATGAGTCACAAAGTTTGGCTAATAGTTGAGTTTGGTATTCTCCCTGGGTAGCTG
Source organism: Viscum album (assembly GCA_963277665.1). NCBI lineage: Eukaryota > Viridiplantae > Streptophyta > Magnoliopsida > Santalales > Viscaceae > Viscum > Viscum album. Next base: position 190,635,901 of record OY728147.1, read on the forward strand.
AGTCACGAGGTCTTGCTGATAGCTGAGTCATAGAGTATCGGTGGTTAGCTGAGTCTTGGAGTCTCACTAATAGTTGAGTCATGGAGTCTCACTGGGTAGCTGAGTCATAAAGCATCACTGGTTCAACTTCCATGAAATCGTAATTATAGGATTTCATAAGGACTTCCCTGTCACATGGGTCCCAATGCTCAAGATGGCACGTCAATCAGATGCATGGCCTGGGAGATACGTCCCTTTTTGTAAACAAGGGTCAGTTGCATCTGGGCCCAGTTTGACTGGTTTGGACCAACCCAACCCAAGGTCCCGCATGACCCAATCATATCTATCTAGCCCATTTTCTTGGCCCATTGGGCCTCACTAAACCCAGTCGAGGTTGGACGCGTATTCAGTCTGCTTGGTCACCCAGTGACCCAAATTTATCCGGCCTGGCCTGCACTGGCGGGCCGATCTCTTTACCTAGCATAGGCCACTGCGTAGCCTAGATTTATCCCATTGGCTTGGTCCACTAAAGTTTACCATCTTGAAATTTTAGACGGGCTGCTCATGCGGGCCGATTCGGTTAAGGTGTGTGTGTTCGGTCAACCAGATACCCCCCATGGTCACTAGCATCCCACATGAAACAATTTACTCCTCCTACGTGGTGCCACGCTGGCACCACGTCCAACCAGCTGTTGCAGCCGACGGGCTATGGCCCTACTCCACCATGGAACACTTTGGGCATGTCGAATTTACCTATTAGGCTCGTGAGGGTCATCCGATTCAGCCCGCACGCGGCGCTATTTGGTGCTGCCTCCCACCTACGGCTGCCACCGCGCCGGTGGTGTAACGTCGACAACACCTTCCGCAGGTCACCAGGTCGAGTCCAGTGGTCCAATATCAAATCCTCCTACATCCTCAGGGCCTCTGGGATAGCCACCATCACTGCCACAGCCCCATATCCACCTTTCCTTCATTTTGAGGATGCATCCATGAATAATGCACAAGCAAAGGGGCCCAAACCTTGTTTGTCTCGGCTCACACCCTCTGCCTTAGAAGATTAAAAATAGTGGAGGCTTTGGATCAAAGTTCAATCAGATAATCAGAAATACAGGTTCAAAACCCCCAAGGTAAACACCCTCCTAGAAGAACACATGATCCACGGATCAACCTATTCATGGGTTGATCTACATTCATTGTTTTAGTATAAGTACGGGGAAAGCATAAAACAATTAAACCCCTACATGGTTTGAGGATCCATCACTAACGTGGGATGAAGCTCTAATCCATTGTTGATCCTCAATCCATTATCATCCGTCATTGTTCATCATCACTCAAATCTATCCCCCCAGCATTCATCGATCCTTGATTCGATGGCATTTTTTTGATGGCGTTCATTTTTAGGGAGAGATATTTCTCGTTTGTCAGAGAATTTCCTAGCATTTTTTTCAACTATGGATCCTTGTTTGATTAAAGGAAGGAGATCCTTTGTGTTTCACCATGATGCCTCATTAATGATTTAGTGTCACCCCATCACTACACCACAGTGCAGAATGATCATTTCATCACAACGGAAACAGTTTGAATAAAATAAACTTCGAATTTATTTTAGGTTTATTTTATTTTTTTCACTAAAAGTCTGAAATTTATCTTTTTTGGTTGACCCACGCTAATCGAGGTTAGGCCCTTCTTAGTTAAATCTTGGCATTTTGAATTCACTGGTTCCCTCAGATTTTTTATTTGAGAATCAGTTCAAAAGTTATAAAAAACCCACTCACTGATTACTTAACATACTTTAAAAAAAGTTCTAAAATACATTCCAGCCTCTCTGGATCTCGGAATCATATGCCATCTCTACGCCTGGTTTTGAAATAATTCCATGTAATTAAAAAAACAATTTACATGGAAATTCAAATAAATTACAATATTTATGAACTAAATCAATAATTTCATGTATAAGAAATGTGTTGGACATGAAATGATGGTTAGATCATGTAATTATATAGACCATCAATGCATCGGTCACCTCTTGTGAAGAATCTATTAGATAACATTAAATAGGGTTTTAACCATAGTTTTAAATCATCTTGTAAATAGTTTTATCATTATATATATCATGATTTTTTGGATCATGATGTCCTATATTAATTATTTCTTTAATTAATAATTTATTTATTATTATCCATGAGATTATTGCATTGATATTATCCTTGGATGCATTTTTTCTCAAATTATTGATTAAATGGAATGTTGTTCTAGTTATTTACCATGATATATTTATTAAGCCTTATCCAATAATGATATTAATGTTATTTAAATGGAATGTGTGTCTATTTATTTAAATTTTCTGGTTGGTTATGATTATTAATTCATGATAGATTCTGTTGTACATAAACCTTATTGATCATATGAGATCACCCTTACTTTGTTTCCTTTCGTAAGAATATGTAGATAGAATCTTTGATTGAGTTAAAGGATGCATAATTTTTTAATTTCACTATATTTCATTTCATGTTTTCCAAAGTAATAAAATACTCAACTATATATCAATTTTACAAATAATAATAAAATATTCGGTCCTTTGGGATGAAATTACTCATATCATATTCCAAATTAGTTTAGTAACAACAAACTTTGTGCTACTTAGGTCATTGTATTTATAGTTGATATCAGATAAAGTTTAGAATAAACCTTTGGAATTATATTTTGTAAAACATAGATTAATGAAAACAACTCTAGGATAGACTTTGAGGATAATTATATAAGAACGTCCTAATGGTTTTTTGAGGAAACGATTATGTGGTTCTCCTAGAAATAAATCATTATCTAGATAATACAAATTAAAGTGGTTCTAAAATAGTTGTTCATATGGGTAAAACCTCTGAAAATGGTGCATTGGTATTTGACTCAATCATCACTTGGCACACAACAACAGGCCTTACTGTGCACCTAGTTTGAAACTCTAAGGGATATACTTAGGATACTTCACATTTTTCTATAAACCATACTAAAGGATTTGAATAGATGATGATAATGAATGATTTAGGATAAACCTATAGTGTCTTGGGATGGTACGTATAAGGTTGATAATATTTTCAAAAGAATAGATACCTATTTAGAATATTTTTGGGATAAGAATATACATGATTAAACATATTTTTAGAAAACATTTATAGGAATTCAATGCTCTTGTTTGGTATATGTTTTTATGAAAATTTTATCTGAGAAATGATTCATTAATATTTTATAAACATAAGTTTATAGGTATTGATAACCTTTAGGGTTAATATGATCATTCATGTTAAATAAATAATATTAAATTAATATTATTTTATTTTATGAAAAAATATGTTTTAAAGAAAACCCTTGAGTTTAAAAAAATGTGATTTGAAGAATAATATTATTTTTTAGGATTTCGTAATATTTTGGGAATTTTATAGGAATAATATTATTATTATATTGGAAAAAAGAGAATCCACATGGCAACTAACAAGACCTCACGTATGGAAAGTCCATGAGGCTTGAACCCACAACCAAAGGGTGATAAAGGAGCAGTGCATACCACTAGCCTTTGTGATGTCTTCTTTAGTATGAAATTATATTTACATAAATTGTTTTATGGATAAATCTTAAATGTATTTTGGGAATAACATTATAGGATCAGATATATTTGATTTTTAGGTGATTAAATATATTTCGAGAGATGTTTTACTAGGTTGATATATATATAACCTTTAGGTTTAATGTAAAAGATTATTTAGGAACAATGCGATTAAATTTTCAGCCATGTAATAGGTGATAGAGATATTATTGTATTCATTAAATATATAATTCAATGATTTAATCACTAATAATTTATCAATTTGTGTTATTTACATCAACTTTTCAATTTATAGGGTGTTTTGAGCTTAAATATGAAATCTGCTTAATTTGGAAATATTGACAGATTTTAATCACCTTGGTAATTCACTCATATCTTTTAAAATATAAATCCAATTGATGTTATTATTTTTTATTAGATTCATTTATTTATTATATTCATATTGGGTTTCTATACTAGTATTTTATTAGGCCATCCAAGGCTCTGAAAAATTCAATTAAGTTGGAATATTATTCTAGAAGACTGTGTGGACCCCACCTCAAGGAATTAATCATAAATAAGTCTAAATACATCAAATATATGTGATTATTAATTTATTTGAAGGAATATTTAATGTGGAATTTGGTTGTTGAATATCATTGAGATATTTGTTCATTAAGGTGCCCATGGGTGCTAAACTTTTGAGGAATAAAAAAGGAATCATTCATCCAGAATAAAATCTAGAATTTAATTAGCCATATATCTTATTAAAGAGTTTTGATAAATCTGAAATTTTGTTGAGAATTGTAGAATATATTTTGGAACATCTTTTAGGAAGACAACATGCTAATATTTGTCCATTTAATTAGACCACTATGGTCAAACATTCGGTGGATAGAATCTGCCTGAAATCTTAAACCAAGGCTTTGAAGATCAAAAATTTGAAGACCAAAGGATGACATCCCTTGGCTGATATAATAAGGATTTCAACATTTCTGAAGAGGATTTCGATGACGACATTATAGAGTAGGCTTAGGTACATGCTGATAACTTAGGAATTTTCTTTTAGTTTATTTTTATTTTTATTTTCTTTTCACATTTAACACATATGCATCTTTTTAATTCAAGTGTTTCCATCTTCTTCCATATATCTTTCTCTTCCAATCCTAATCTAATTCTTCTCTTTTCTTCTTATTCTATCCACTGTGACCTATTATCTTCAAATATGAGGGTTTAACCCAAGTCTTGTACTTGGGGTAGGTTTAATGGTGTTCTTCATTATAGCACTTCGATTCAAAATGGTTTAAATCTATTTGTGGTGGAGGTGGGAATATTTCATGGGTGCGGTAGTCTTCCACCACAACAATATTCCCAAATCCATTTATTTTCATTGATTAATTAATTTTCTCTCCCTTCTCTTAGGAAAACCCATCATTCGGTGGAGTTGTGGTTTCTATAAGTGATGAAATGGCATCTAGTGGAGCCGAGTCTTTTTGGGATAGCATTCTTGGTTGAGGTGTTATCCTATTTAACTATTGGCGGAGGTGTGGTTTGGTGTGCCGAACGCATACTAAAATCACACACTAAATAAATCACTTTAAAGTAATTCATAAATGATTTTTCAATAAATGAATTATCAAATTGAATTTAAATAATAAATAAATAATGAATGAACCCGTGTTATCCAACCCTAAGACCAAGTTATTTCTTTCTAAATTACATTTTTTACACTACATGATAGTTTTAACTTTTATTTAACCTAAAATTTATTTACCTTCCTATATTAAATACAAGCAACCAATAATTATTTTAGGTGATATATATTATGAAGGTGAACAATTGATAAAGCTCCACAAGTGAGATGACCCTAGTCAGCCACTATTCTATATTAGGAAAACATAGAAATTACATTTTCCATGCCCTATGATATGTGTGCATCAAAACTAGCATCATTTTTGATGAGATAATCAGTTGTTTACTTTAATTTTTCTATTTTTCAATTTTATATAGTTTTCATTACTTTTTAAAAAACATTCAAAAAAATATTTTTCCATGATGAATTCAAATTCAAATGATTATGTATTGAATAATTACTCATAGGTGCAGGAGGAAGAAACTGAATACACTGAGGAGACCCTCCAACGAAGGGTTTATGCTCTAATGGTAAGGTTCAAATAGAAGGAAAGAGGGATTTCAACATGGATATCACCTGAATATTTGATGGCCATGGCCGATGAACTCAAAACTGACATTCAAAGATTCAATGCTAAGAAGGAATTATCACAGTTCTTCCTAGATTTCACTGAATAAATCCATGAAGTTGAATCCAAAATTGAGATGGAGGAGCATGAATACATACCATAATCAAGTGAAGATAGACTCCAATAGGCACTTATCACTAAAGAAGTGATTAAATCAGAAGTATCTTAGAGAAATTATCCTTTTTTAACACTATATTTTTTGATTACATTCAATCTGATTTGAGTATCACTCCTTATGATTTTTAATTTTTACATTCGACCAATCCTTGTATCACATTGGAGGAAGATGAAGTATGAGAAATTGAACCTGTTGAGGAATACATGGAGATCATAAAGGACTTTGATCGTCTACATGAGGAAGCCCATAAAGAGATAAAAGTGGCCATTCATAAAGAACCAAATCTACAAGCTGCATACCATAAAAGGGAATATTTCAAAATTAATATTTCAAATTTAAATTTTGAATCTCCATTTCATTATTCTTTTCATGAAACTCATCTATAGAAACCACTGGATTTTGAGAAAGATGTTGCAAAAGTATCAACTGAATAGGAGGATGTTCCATACTTCATCCTACCCCCACCATGCAAGCTATTCCATATTGTGAAGGGGGCATATTTAGTGTACTATATCCACGGTTTCCTCCTCAACAAGAACAAAGATCCACAATCTAAGAAAAGAAAAATGTGGTGGTTCATGTCTAAGAAGATCCACAAACCATCATATTATAGATAACAGCTGGTACTTCCATTTGGAGGTAGTAAAAGAATCCAAGGCCCACTTGGGGGATCATACCTAGACTTATCTTTACATGCTTTCTTGTAATTTAGATTCCAATTTCTTTTCATATAAGTAGCTTAGCATGTAGCCCACTCCCTCTTATATTTTTGATCTTTAATGACATGATCCTTTCAATTGATTGAGTAATTATCTTTTGTAGGATAAAGATGGTAGAAGGGAACCCCCCAAACAAACCAAGCTTCATTTCAAAATAGAGTTCACTTTTAATGTTTAACTTTGAAACACCTTACATTTTTTGATTTGTGATTTAATCTGGAATTTAATTCCCTCACTTGAATTATGTTTTACTTGACATATCTAGAAGACATGAGTTTGTTAGGATTCTAGTGATTCCATGTTTTAGATTTCAATGTTATTGAGATTGAATGAGTAAAATGGATATTTGGGTGATTAAATTGAAGCATGGATATTGAAATAAGGACTCATGACTTGAGGGAATTAATTGTTTAATTTAAATACAATTTCCCTATCATTTCTCATGCTTTGAATTTATGAAATTCATGTGAATTAATTTGTTAGTATTAATCATTCTGTGATTGATTTTCCAATATTATATTTTCTTTAGAGGATTTATAGACCAAATATTTCTTGTTTTATCTTGATCATATTTCTTGAGTGATCTTGGGACATGCCACCTACCAGAACTTGTATTCAAACTTGTCAAATCTATAATTGTGAAAAAACACATTTAAAATGATAGGGGCAATACATTGTCTAGACACATATTTATCTAATACCCACCCTTACATTTATCCTTTGTTAGCCCATAGATACCATGAATTTACTTATAGGTTTAATCTACATTAAAAGAATATTTTTCCTTACATACCCACTCTTTTAGTATTTTTACATGGATATTTAATGTTTTAGTATGGTTTAAGGGCCTTTTGTGTGAGTTTATTGGGATGTGTATCATTTTTGGGTGGAGTGAGGTGTTCTTCATCATTTTGGGAAGTGTATTATTAAAAAATTGGGCATGATTAATCATCTCATTATGCTTCTTTCACTTTATCTGGTTCTCCTCAAAAAAAGAGAGAGAGAAATGAAAATAAAGTTGTACCTTTATGGAGATTTATAAAAAATTTGACAAAGATAGAGATAAATTAAGATGTTTCTTTCTGGATCTTTATTTAAAAAACATAAGGAGAACATGGATGATATAATTCTTTGTAATCATTTATTGACTCATATCCTATGTCATAAAATGGGGGTGGTTTTATGTTTCTCATTATAAAGGTGATTTGAGTGAGGTTCATCATGTGTTTTTACTTGATTAATCATGCATTGTACTTAAGAGTCAAACCTCCTAGTTCTGGATGTAAATTATTTTAATCATTTACCTACCAACCCTAATCCACAGAGTCATTTGAGCCTTTATTGCATGTCCTTATGATTTTATGAGTATTTTGTCTTTAAAAAGTGGATAAAGTAGTTCCTTTACAAGACTCTGGATAAGGAAAATGTTCTCATGATATGAGAATAACTTCACTTTAATTGCATCATGAGTTATGAGATAAAATATTCAAAAGAGTGGTATATCATGATTTGGTATTTTTAATAATAATAAATTGAGAAGCTTGAATGAATGAAAGGAGAAGCTCCATCATTTTTCAAAGGGGAAAATTAAAATGCCTGAATTGATTGTTTCTTTGAAAAAAATGGGAAATTAAATTCATATTTTTTGTGGAAATTGAAAATTTGATTGGACAATGATAAATTTTTTATTTTATTGCTTCAAAATTTGAATATTGGTAACATTGGTTCCCTTTGAATTCCATTTTTCAAAGGGGATAATTTTTTTTCTTGGTTAAGGTGTTATCTTATTTGACTATTGGAGGAGGTGTGGTTTGGTGTGCCATATTCATACTAAAATCACAAACTAAATAAATAAAGGGAAAATAATTCATAAATGAGGTTTTAAAAAATGAATTAACAAATTTAACTTAAAAAATAAATAAATAATGAATGAACCCATGTTATCCAACCCTAGGACCAATTTATTTCTTACTTAATTACAATTTTTAACTCTATTATAGTTTTAAATTTTATTTCATTTAAATTTCATTACCTTCCAAGATTAAATACAAAAAACCAATAATTAGTTTAGGTGATATATATTAATTATGTGAAAAACTGATAAAGATCCTCAAGTGAGATGACCCTAGTTAGCCACTGTGTTGCGTTAGGAGAACATAGAAATTTCTTTTTCCATGCCCTACGATAGGTGTGTGTCAATAGGATTCATACCCATTGGGACTTCAGGACATGTATTGAATAAAATAAGTCTTGATGAGTGGACTATCACTTGGGGGCTATGTCCTACCTTTCCATCCTATGTGTGTGGTGTGTGTGTGTGTGTTTAATGTAATTGTACCCCAAACACCTAATATATATATATATATATATTCAAGTGTTCTCTATCTTAATGGTAAAATAATTCCCCAACCACAGGAAATGAATCTTGAAACAAATATTATCATATTTCCTTCATATCTGATGAAGCAACGACCTTTTAATTTTTTACATATTTATGGTTTTTGGTAATTAACTTTCTCTTGATCATTCACTTTCATATGATCTATTATCTATATCACTCCCTACAATTATTTATGTTTCTCTTCTATGTTAATATTTTCAATTCCTACCAATGTTATCCTACTTAGAAACATAGTTATGTATTATTCTAGTTTGTATTCACACATTATTTTCTCTATTATCATCAGAATTATTTGTTAAAACTCTTTATAATATGCATTTTAACAAAAGAATTTTCAAATTTCAAACCCTTTATTTCGAAGTGCAAGTTAGAATTTCAAAGATAGAATTTATTGAGAGTGGGGAGAATGTAACACCATTAGATTTTAAATTATATTTATTTTAAACAATTTTAATCTCTTTGATATCTTAGGTCACACACAACCCTGAGATTTTAAATGATAAAATTTTTGTTTCATAACGTATACGACATGCAACACCAATCTGAAATGATCCATAAAATATAATATTTAAATATGATTGGTATTACCTAACTACTGAATTGGTGGGTTTGAATAGGATTAAAAAAATTGAAATATATATATATAGGTCTTAATCAATAAAAATTTACTAATAAATTATTTGTAAATAATCACTCGAATATTTAGTAATTTCATTTTATGCTTCAAAAATACACTTTCTTCAAAAAAGGTTTTATTTTTTATTTTATGTTTGGGAATTATAATTAATTTATTTCAATTTTAGATATTCCATTTTACAAAAATAATTAAATTTTTTAAATCAAAATATCAAAATTAACTTAAGGTTAAACTTTGGAATTTTTTTGAAAAGAGTGATTTTCATTGAATAGTAAAAAATATCGATTTTTCAAATATTATTTTTTATTTACATTAAATTATGTAATTTAAAAGTAAGATTATGATTTAAAGTTGATGTGAAATTTAAATAAGTATTATATTGTTATATTTAATATAATTAATTATATTTGAATCATTTTTATATTGGGTTTCAGAAGAAGTATACTTTTAGGCTTAAAAACACTTTTTTTAAAATAGTTTGTAAATGCATAATGTTCCTCTGTTTTATTAAATTAATATAACCCCAAATAAGGATATATTGAAATTAAATATATAAAATATATATAGATATATGAATTTAAATAAATATAATAATGATCACTAGTTATATAGTTAATGTAGGATCATCTTATACATAAAAAATGCATTTCTTGAGAAAACCATTTTTCGACATGATTTGCAGGTTTCTTTTAAATTAAACAAGACTAGTTATTAGAATTGAATTTCATTAATTTTATTATATATTTTGAATTAGAATAATTATTATTATATAATAAGTTTAACTTAATTTTTTATCATAATTATTAATAAAGACAGTAAAAATTATTTACCGCAATTATGGTTAAAAACTGGTTTTTATGTTACATGCTCTTATGTTAAAATTAATTTTCCAAACACATGGAATTTTCATTTATTAAATTGGATTTAATATTAATAACTAGTTGTTCCAAACTATATGATAAATGGGTAAATTTATTTTAGGATTAAAAGATTAATTACCTAGATTAAAAAACTAGTTACAATGGTTAAAACTAAAATGGTAAAAGTAAACAAACTTAGAGGATAAGGGAATAAAATGTTTAAAAAATGTTTCTTTTTTATGTTTTAAAGGTATGTATCAACCTTAATTTCCCTCAAATCCATTATTTTTTAACTCCGAAGGCACTTTATGTGAGAGTGACTTCTCATTATTGAATAATTTTGGGTGTTTATGAAAATGCCAACCCTCCAAAATTATAAAAGGACCCCCCCAATTATTCCCATATATCAAGCCATTTGGATAAAAAAACTCATACCAAAATATCTCTAAAATATAATGATACTTTATTATGTATATGGAATAATATTTATCCTTCTCTTTCTCCATCAAATTGAAAACAAATCCATCACTCATGTGTACAGCGGACTACCGCCTCCTGAACCGATGTAATTTTTTCCATCATAGAATCACATAAATAGTATGAATGATGAAAATAATGAATATATATGATACATATTACATGATATTATCATTTAAAAGTTATTATGTACTCTAATTATTACCCTTTCACTCATTATGGGAATGATATCATCACTCGTGTGTATATGCAACCTACAATATCCACGAAGCGATACAATTAATTTTCCATTTACAAAGATCATGAATGGATTTGAAAATGATTAAAATAGGTTAATATGATATTAATAACATTAATAGAATTATACAGATGATGTAACTATATTCTATACCCAATAACTAGAACTTTCATGACAAAACACGCATGAGAAAAGATGGAAATTAACACTTCAAACAAAAACAACAACAACAACAATAATAACAATAAAATATTGTTAATTAATGGGTGGAAAGATGTTATAAAAAGAAAATATATTTTATTATAAAAATATATATGGTTATTTTATAAATTAATAACATTATTAAAACCATTATATATTAGGTTAAAGTGTGTTCAACCAAAAGGAAGCATGAGGTAAAGGGTTTTGTCTCAATTTTATTTCATTGAGTCATATTACAATTTTATGCACCTAATTTAATTATATAGTGTATATAATAACCCTTTTAAATTTAATATCATGAATCCTTAAAATTTATTGGTATTTTATGTTTTAACTTGAAATATAATATCTAGTGGTATTTGACATAAAAATTACTAAGTTGTAAATAACTTTATAACTCAATTTATTTTCATTCGGTATATCATTTCTTCATTGTATTTAAAATTATATGATTATGTGAATAATAAATTTTTATTATATTATATTATATCCCATTTTTTATGTGTATTTAAATTTTATACACATAACCAATTTTTGATTAATTCTTACTTCAACATTATGATCATTGTAAGGGTTTATCATCTCAAATTTTCTTCTTTAGGACAATGTCAAGTTACACAACTATATTGTTTTATATGGTATATAAAATAACCATTTAATATTGTATATCATGAATATATTTTTATTCATGGTATTTAATTTTCAGTTTTATATTATTCCTTTCATGCGGCATATGATTCAAAAGTTATCAAAGTGGTAAGAGATTTATATTTCAATATCATTTTAATCAGGATTATTTTTGATTGAAATTATAGACCAGGGATATTATTTTATCATTATATAATAAACCCAATTAATTTTATTATCCTCTAGTTATTCATGGTGTTTCATGTAATAGTACCATTTTCCCCTCTTTGGTACTTAAAATTATTGAGGAAATGTTTTTAATAAAATCTAACTTTATTTATCTCTTTAGTTGAAAATCATTTTATTATAAATATTTTTTTTCTAAAAATGTTTTGAATTATTTTCACTATGATTGTTTAAATTCATTTTTACTGATAATTTGAATTAAAAAAACTAAAATAAATATTCATATTTTTTCCAAACTAGGTACTTTTGAATTTTCATATAAAAATATGAAAGGAACCTTTATTTTATTGTACTAGAATTGAATGAAACATTTATGCCATCATAATCACTTATTTATTTAATGATTCTATTATAAGTTTAAATTTTTTTAAGGAAATATTTTACCTGTTATTGTGGATACATATTTTTTCTTGAAAAGAGTTTTCAATGTTAAAAGGGTATTTTCCGCAAGAATGTTTTTAAATATCTTGTTATGATATTTCTATTCAGATATTAAAATTAAAATTTATATTAGATATACTCCATTAGGTTTATATTGTAATGATACCATCCTTATTCTTTCATAAGATGATTTAAAATATTTTTGAATAGTGTAATTATTTACATTTTCATTCTTGATTATTTTCTTTGATCATTAAATTTATCTTTAAATATTCACTTTATTATGATCATTGGGCATTACTTTTCCCATAAATATCCATAATATTTATAATGTATATTCTTATTAAATAAATATAATATGATTTATACATATGGTATTCTACTTAATATTTTATTTGATTGACTAAGGAAATATTGATATTCCATATTGTTTATTCAATATGAACATTTGTTGATAAAGAATATTGTTCATTAATTAAATCGATCATTCAATATATGATAAATGAATTCAACATGAAGTTACTGGTGGGGATCAAAATTATATAGCCCCTTGATGCATTGGTATTCTCATGAGGTGAATCAGTAAGCTATTATTAATTGGATTTCTATAAATAGTTTTAAACCATCTTGTGAAAGGTTATGATGGAATAGATATCATGATTTATCAGATCATGAATCTCAATATTAAGTATTTCCTAAATTAATAAATAAGTTATTATTATCTATGATATTAATGCAATGATATTGTCCATGGATGCTTTTTGTGATCAAGTTATTGATTAAATGGAATGTGTGTTCAGTTTTTTACCTTTTCATATTTATTATTTTGTATCCAATTAGTATATTTAAGTTATTTAAATGTAATGTTTATTCAGTTATTTACCTTTACATTTTGATTATTCTTATTGATTAATGTGATATTCTTCTTTATATAACTCTTACTGAGTATCTAATATCACCCTTATTTTTTCCCTTACCCTGGATATGAAGAAGGAATATTTTAATGAGTTAAAGGATGTAGAATTTTTTACTTTCACTATGTTGTATTTCATGTTTCCAAATGTAATAAAAGACTCAAGTACATTTCTAGTTTAACAAGACTACTAAGTTATTTGGTCCTTTGTGATGAGATAAATTTTATATTATGAAAATAATTTAAAGTAACCACCATCTCTGGTCTATTGGGTTATGAGCCTTTACACCATTGGTAATGTATCCATTATAATGTTTCTGTTAATATTAGTCTATATTAGGGGAAATAACATGGGTTAGTTATCGAAGAAGTGAGAAACCATGGATTTTAAGCGTATTAAAACCCCTTATAAAGTTATTTTATCATATGTTTATAGTATTTGACATCACTGAGGTTTTAATTGAATAATCCAAATAATAATTTTAACAAATGAGGTTGAAGAGGAATCTTTTTTGGGAGAAGTTTGATCTTATAGAGATCACTAACATATCAATGTTCTATAAATAACACCATGAATTTACTACCATTACACACCTCAGTTTTATATATTATTCTAGTGTGATTAGGGGTTAAGTATATTGAAGTAAATAACTTTTAATTTTAAAATTAGTTTGGAAAATAAATATTGGTTGCACTATTTTCACATTTTTTTATTTAATTTTTCACACAAAAATTGCACATTGTAATACCCAGTATTCTACTATAATAAATAAAACTTAAATAAAAAAACTTCTACATTATATTATTTCATCATAATTTTACTACACATTATAATACAAAAAATTTAATTACATTGATAATAAAATCTACAAATAGTACCATAAAAAATGTAAAAATATGCAGAAACACTCAAATATTGTTCTCCGGTGGTTAATGCTTAAAAAATAATTACAAGTATATAAGGTACATTACTCTAATGACCAAGACAACAAAAAATATAATATACATGTAACAAGAAATGGTATAATTATATGAATTATTATAAGTGTTAAAATGGGGTGTATACATATAAGAGGAAATATGACCCTTAGAATATGACCACTAAAAAAATATTTATGTTGGAATATAATGGTTGGGAATCCACCGTTGCAATAGTAATATTTCCATTATACATACAATTGTATACTAAAATTTAAAAAAAAAACCATTTAACATTATTTTCCTTAATAACTGACAATAATTAATTTTGTGTAATGAACATTAATATAATTGTATAAACAGACTGTAGTATAACAATAATAGAAACAAAAAAGAGATTTTTAAATTTTTAGCGTTGAAAAAATGGTTTTGAAATACACTAAGAGATTTACTTGATAATTAAAATTATTATATATAAAAAATATTTTTATAAAAAATACTTACTATTTGGGACTAACATGTCAAAATTATCCAATAGTGAATTTTTCATGATTTTCTATAATGGTTGAATTTTTCTTTAAATAGTAAAATACGGCAAGCATATATGGTAATTATTATGACATGATTATGATGTAAAAATAATGTAATAATTAATATAAGTGAATTCATGACAAATTTTTTTTATTTAATATAATTTATTTTAATTAATTAAAGTTATTTTTCAAAAACTAGAAATAACTTTTTATAGTCTAGAATGGAACTTAAGGTTTTAAATACAATATTTTATGGAAAATTATATTCACAAGGACAAATTAATATAATATAATAAAGTTTAGTTCTCAAAAAAAATTCTCAAAAAGCGTGTCTTAAATTTAAAAAACCATGTTCTAAAATAATGGGTAATTCAGTGGATTTTATTAGTTCATAACCTATATTTCTATGGACTATGTTTAGAAAGTAATAAAAAATCCTCCCTCTTTTCCTATAAATACCCTGAAACTCTCCCATTCTTATCCACTAAAAACCCATTGATTATAAATTCATTCTTATTATATCTCTAAAAAGTCTCTCTATGTAGGTTCTAAGGTTCTATGTTTCAATTATCAATCTTTAATAAGTTATCCTTATTGAAAATGTTTTCTGAATCCTCTTATTTCCTTTTCAATTGTAATTATTTATTTATATTATCATTTTAAAAAATCCAAATAATTACTTAAATTTAATTCCATAGTATTATCCTCCATTATATATATTGTTAATAATATATTACTTATTCTATATCCTTAAAATATTTCCCCAAGCCGTTATTATATCAAAGTAAGGGCTCCAAATCCTCCACTTAAATTTTATATTTAAATCCCATTGTTCAAATATCATTAAAATAATTTTCCATAAACTAAATTTCTTTTAATTATGTGGAATTATCATCCATTTGATATATTATTAATGATATATTATGTATTCTCTTTCATTATATGCTTTTTAAGTTGTTATTATGCTAAAGTAAAGGTCCCTAACCAATTATCTTTCCTTAATTATTTTTTTTACATACAATTCCTTTTCATTTCAATGTGAAATATTATTATTCCTCATTTTTATAAATTCATAATTATATTATCAATGAGTTATCACCATTACCTTTCATTATACAACATTCATAAGTTGTTATAATGATCAAATTTTCCCATAGTTATAAAACCAGCCTTAATTTTGGTAAAGAAAAGAGTATGTGTGATCTTAATAGAAATAAAATCTAAGATAGGATAAAAAACATGGATTCAAAACTATAATAAATGAACCTTGGGTTATTAACCCTAAAAATACTATTCATGTATTAACTTGATCTTCACTCGGTTCACAAAAACGAGGCCTTACTGAAAATCGAGTTTGACACTCTCATATGATATATTATGGATGATACACATGTTCTTTACCAACCACATTGAAGGATTTGATTATATTTTTATAGTTATTTATCCATAATTTTATCGATCATCCACCATTTCAAATACATTATTTTTACTTCCCAAACTCATTGATAATCCTAATTTTTATAAACTACCTAATAACTACAAGTCCATATTCTCCAATTGATAAGGGAAGTTATATAAATTTTTTGAATCACTTGTTTCTCTATACACAAGTAAAGTAAAAAACCCTATATATCCTTATTAATGTATTAATTGGGGAAAACTATTCTCATGAACATATAATCCTTTATTCTATATAAGAAAATCATATAGGATAAGTCTCATTGAAAATTTATTCTTTTTATTATTATGTTTTTCAGTATTTAACATTATTATATAGAAACATAGTATATGATTTAATGCATTGTAATTTTAGTTGATGGGTGGGACTCTGAATTATATATCCCCTCAGTACACTAGTATTTATCATGAGACAAATTATATAGGGTATTGCAAGTTCCCTTAATATTTATGTACAAAGTCTTGGAATAAGGTTTTGATGGTATATTTATAATGTCTGGGATATGCATTCCTAACATTTCCATCAATATATGGCTAGATATTAATATATATGTGTTTCTTTATTATCATGTTATCCATAGATATATTATTCTCATAGTTTATTTGTTTTGAAATTATTCGAATTATTTAATCATACCATATTTATTTATGCATGATTATTGTATTATAACATTTATTGTATGATACTGCTTAGTAAGAATCTAAGATCACCCCTTTATATTATTTATTATTTTCCTAAGAAAAAATGATGACTATTACATGTGACATATAGTCTTGTGAGGAAAATAATTGTTTTTCATGTATTCAATTGTTGTATTATAAATTTTCCCAATAATGTAATGTTAAATTATGTATCAAGATATTGAGACTTAAAAAATGATGTATTATTTATATTTTGATCAATATATTATTTATTTTTGTAATAAAATTGAAGTTCCCATATCAACGTAAGGTTAATGAGAGTGGTAGGGGTGAATAAATAACCCCATTATTCTTATGAATCATTCTATGAATTCAAACTTTAAAACATGTTAATTTTTTTGATTCACTCAAATATATCTCAAACAATAACCTCTTATATAGAAAATATAAATAGGTATATCGCAAAGTGATATATACAATGTTTCACCTTAATTTGAGAGCCTACTCCTTTCCATGTTTTTTATAACCCCAAATATGGATTCTCAACTAACTCTAATGGTAATTGGTTACACTCCCCAATTACAAAATTTATTAATTAGTTATACCCCCGAGATAAAAAGTTCTTCAGTGATTGGTTATACCCCCCCAATCATAAACCTCGAGTAGCTGGTTATACCCCTAGGAATAAGCTTATTCTTCAGTGTGGATACAGTGTAGAAACATCTTCTTCTTTATATGGTCTTCCTCTGTAATAAATTTGGATCACCTTTTCCTGGGTATAAATTATTCATGATCTTAAATATATCTCTGAAATTTCTACTGGTATCAAATCATTCTCTTGGTCTTTAAAGACAAGGTTATACTAAAATCTCAACCTTCCAGAACATTTTGTATGTAAAATCTTTTTCTAGAAATTATTATTTTGGAAAATGTTCCTTTAAAATATTCTTATTTAGTAAATTTCTCCTTTCATTTCTTGTTTTTATTCTATAACTATGTACTTCTAGTTCTTTTTATTTGACTATGTAACTTCCCAGATGTTTTAAGTTGGAAACTCACAATCTCACTTTTATAGAATTTTATGAATTGAAACACACACTCCCATATTCTCTAAATATTCTTAGTCCATTTTTTAATCATAAAATTTTTGATAATTTTTTTGAATTCAAATCACTAATTTCCAAGGATATAAGAATCTCATTTTTAACACCTTTAATAAATCTTCCTAAATATTCAATCTATGATATTTTCTCACGATCAAATTCTTGGTTGAACTTCATTTAAAATATCTTATAATTTTGGACTCAAAATTATTTTTCAAATCTCCACTAAATGTAGACATAAACTCATAATTCAAAAATACATAAAAACTTGTCTAAAGTCAAGAAATTACTTCTGTAGATATTAAGCATTGAATGCAAAAATCAACATCGTCATAATTTTTGACTTTATGACAATGTAAAGTTCATATAGCATTATTCCATAACATGTTATTATTATTAAGTTATGTTCATTATTTTTATTCATTTTAATTAATATAAACTTCTATATCCTTTGATGTTTCAAACATTATTCAACATTATACATGTACTGTTGATGGATCCCACCTGATGAACCATCTTATAATTCAAACTTCATCTTGTAGCTTATTCTTCTGAATGACTCAACTTTACCTATTTTCGATCGACTCATCCTTAAACTTTAGATGTTCTGAAATTTTAATTATCTTGACTCAATTTATTTTTTCATTTCATTATAAATTCATTTTATAACTTCTTACAAGAATTTCTTCTAGATTTTTCTTTTCATATGGATCATAAATCCTCCCATATTTCCACCCATTGAAGTTAAATTTTTTTTTTCTGAAACTCTTTCTGGAAACTTCCACCACAAAAATATTTTGTAACTCTCCTTAGGAAAATCCTTTAAGAACTATAATTTTTTAAATAATTTAAAATATTGAACTTCACACAACGCTTCATTTCATATGTCACTCTACTAGGATATTAAACTCATTCTCAAATAAACTCATATCCTTCTGGTGAACATATTTTTTTTATTTTGGAACTCCTTTTAGTCAAATAACAAAAGACATTCTTGATTTCACCTTATGAAAACCCACATATCACCTTCATGTAATAATCTTCTAGAAAATCACTTTTTAGTTTCTTCCAAAAACTCTTATTTTATCTTCTTTAGTAAAATCAATTTTTTGAAATTACAAACATTTATAACAAAATCTTCTTGGTGAACTTAATTTTATCCTTCCAATATATCATGTTTCTATAAAATTAATTCATTGAACAAAATAATTGATAATAATGAATACAATTTATTTATCAAGATGTTTGGTACTTTGACTATAAATAAAGAATATTCAGAATTAATATAGCTACTCTAAACTAAGTAATAAATCTTCTCTCTGGATTCTCTAAGTAACTTCTCCCACACACACACATTGACATATTAACAATAAATGAAACAAAATTAACTTGGGTTCAACAATACCCACCATTTTGTTTGTTGAAAATATCCCTACATATCATTGAAGTCAATATACATTCTCAATTATTTCTTCCCTATATAAGGGTGTATTTCCTTTCTCCCTTGTATTAATAATTAAATTAATAGAGAAAGAGAGGGTTCATATTAACTCATATTCTTTAAATTTATAATCATGAGAAACTTTCTTGATAGAAGAATAGTATCACATTAATATCTATGTAAGGAGAATTTAATTGGACAACTCTAAGTCTATGTTTGTGAACCTGGTGTAAAAAAAATAGCATATAATCAATATGATAATTGTTTTCCATAAAAATTATTTTATATAACATTTTACACAATAATATTCTATATTCTTTATAATAGTGTATATATAATAAAGTTTGTTATGTTAAAACATACACCCATGTCAACAATCACATCAAAAAAATTCACATACATAAACACAACTCTACATGCGTGTCATCTTTCTCAATAATCATTAATCCTTATTTAATATTAGTTTGATAAAAAGAAGGAATTTTTTTAAAGTTTGATAGTAGTACCTCAATTTTAGATCTTTCTCCCATAAATAATAACACTAAAATATTCCCCAAAGTGGTCATATTGTTCCATGGTTCTTATCTCTTATTACTATAAACCCACTATATAGATTTGTTATATCTTCTACATATTCTCCTTTAATTCCTTACAAGTTATTTCAAATAATAAATAATAATGGGAATTAGGAGGAATCTCAATGTTCTTTAGAAGTTACATTCATACTAATAATCTTCTCTTAGTCTATAATTATTATTCTTATTCTTAGACTTAGCATATGATGTAATTTATTACTTATTATCAGCCTTCAACAATTTTGTAATGGCTTTCTTCTAATCTGTTGAGTCTTAAAATAAAACATCATCTTATCATTAGTTTTTAAAATATATCCATTCCCTTGATCTTGGAACATTATTTCATGAATCCTCTTGGACCGATAATATATTCATATAGTCTTTAGTATATTTCCCATTTTTCTTACAATTCTTAAATCTCTTCTTACATTTCTTCTAAAGCCTATTTCTTTCTTTTTCTTCTTCAGCTCTATTTTTTCTTCCTCTATATTTTTACCCTTGTCTATCTAATCTATAAAAATAACTATGAACTATTTCTTTTCTTGATAAACTTTATTGAGTTCCTCACATGCTTAAGTTGAAAATTTCTCATTCTTCTCCTTATGAACATTATTTTATTCATCATATTTCTTTCATGAGAGGTTTTTTCTTATATTAATATCATATATCCCCATTGATTCGAACATATTTATTGATATAGACATATTATACCAGTATGAATTATATTTTTTCCCAAATAATTTGAAACACCATCAATAACCTCTGAACCATGATATTTCAGACAAATAGTTGTTATACTATGATGTTTATTGTTGTTATCGCATAATAACCTATGGGTATCCTTGTTTAGGGTGAAATTTTTTGAATAATTCCACTATTTCTTTATAGAATATGATTTCTCACTAATCATCTTAGTCCTATCTGATTTAATCTTATATTTAAAACCCAAATTGTTAATAATGGTATATATATGTTGATATAGTTTGGGGATAGATTCAACCAACCTATGTGGAACCTTCCTTTCATCATCTTGACAATATTCAACTTTAACATCAACTGATTTGGTGAAGGTTTCCTTAATATTATTTAACTCACCTTTTGTTGTAAGACATAATGATTATGCCTCAAATAACTCTTCCCCTTTCTAAATCAATATTTCCTAAAGATATTTTACCATATTCTCAAATTCATAAAATGTCAATATGTTCTTTTTACTTTCATAAACTATTGTTCTTTCTTCCTCTTTAAGACTCCCCTATTTGGATGGAATTTTTTTATGATATTTTAGATTATTTTATATCCAATCCACTTTTACATTAAATAATCTAATATTATTAATTTGTGTAATCTAATTTTTTTTATGCTCATCATTCTTAAATGTTTTCTCCTTACTTCTTGAGTTGTGTAATTTTTTCAAGGGAAAATTCAAATTTTTATTTTATAATCCATTATATTTATTTTATTTTTTCACTATTATCATCACTACCTAATTAATAACTTTTAATTTTAACATGGTCTAAGAAGGTAACATTAGCATCAGATTAACTGTGGGATGTTGAATCATCCCATGGTTTTCTTCTTAATAAATATTTCTTTTTTCTATAAAACCTATTCTTATAATTATTTAACTTTTATCTATGGATTGTTATTTTATTTATCTAAATCAGATTAAAAAGTACTATTCTTTGGATAGTTACCGGCTAAAGGACCATTGTTATTACAATTCTATCACTTAAGAGATTTTTAACATTTTCATTCACAATTTAAATTTTTTATCTCTTAGTAAGAGGAGAAATTATTTTGATCTAACCCTCTTCATCCTTTTTAGAATCTAAATACCTTGATTCTTTTTTCATTTACTCATCTCTGAGCTTTATTTTTAACATAGATTCAAAAGAAATCTCATCATTATCTTTCTTCTTATAGGCTATTTTTTCACTTTATATTCTATGAGAATGGTATGAAGCTCTCATTGTGATAGCTCTTATCGATTTTCTATATATGAAACCTTGGGATCAAGCATTCATGGAATTTTTCTCCTCGATTTATTAACAATAGTTTAATATTTTATCTTCTAACCAAAACCTCTGTTATTAATTAAAATATAATTGACCATAGTAAATTAATGATCAATATTTTTATCAATACGCATATTTATATCTTCAAAATCACTCTTCTATATTTGTAACATAGACTCTCTAACTTTCATGTTTCCATTATAATTCTTTCTAAAATTATACCACATTTATTTAGTAGTTGGAAAACATATAAATTTGGTATAAAACTTCTCAGATGTAACGACCCGGACCCAGCTAATCACCCGAACAGTGCCAAATGGGTTGGGTGTCACTACCTTAGGTGCACCTCCCCGAATGCCAAAGGCTGCCAACTAGCAGCGAGGGTCTATCAGGTATAGTGGGGAGGCTATAACCTCTCGGAGGATCATAAGAATGGTACGAGTCTGAGTATAATATTAAAGATGCAGTGGAAGAATGACTCAGCAGACTCGAACCAGACCTACAGAGTGAAACCATAATCAATATAGATAAACAACGGAAGCAATAAATATAAACAACAGCAGTGGAAATAAACACAACAGCATGTTGATAACATGTAACTACCACTAAACAGTAAAACATGCATCCAAAACAGGTCATAAACAACTGAATATTAAAAAGGTGCCAATGGCTAACCAACAGAAGCTACAACAAGTAAGTATGCTAATACAGAAAAGTAAGCAAAACATGGTAAACCCAGCTAGGCATGAACGCAAGGTCCATAACATCTCCATGAAACAACTAACGTAACCCAGCTCCTGAAGATGACCTCTTTCCTACACGTAAATCCATAAAGTCTGCACGTGTCCCAAAGGGCCCATGCAGGGTGTGAGACAAATCTCAGTAGGATACCACCCAATTGTGTGTACCAAATATATGTGTATAAATAGTCAATAATTTCTCAGAAAAGCAGTAAATAGTACAATTCACAAATAAACACAAACTCTACTAGTGCTCAACAGCCACCATGGAGCATCACCTGCTTCGGCCAACGCCGAAATCTCTATCATGTAACCCAGCACCACGTGCCACCTGACACCTCGTGTCTCAAGTACCGACGTCTCGAAGGCACACCCAATAATAGTATCCCAGCACCATGTGCCTTCTGACACCTCGTGTCTCAAGTACCAACGTCCTGAAGGCACGCCCAAGAATAGTAACCCGGCACCATGTGCCTCCTGACACCTCGTGCCTCAAGTACCGACGTCTTGAAGGCATGTCCAAGAATAGTAACCCGACACCATGTGCCTCCTAACACCTCGTGTCTCAAGTACCCATGTCCCAAAGGCACACCCATCCCCTGAAGGCTCATCACCTCCCATGTGGCTTTCTATGGAAAACACCCCAAACCAAAATACCTAACCGCAACTACGAGGGCCTCTAACCACACGAGTGGTCAAAACCACCTCATCACAGAGTATCTCTGTGTGCACACTACTCATGTTCTGGGTGATCGGTAATCACCAAAATAGTCCTAAGCCACCAGCTCGTCTGACACCTCGTGTCCCTACGACCATGTCGCTCAAGTCCGATGGCATCTTCATCCTAGTATCCTGGTCCGTGCCCAACCTGACAGTCATACTACCTCAATATGACGTCCATGATGCCAAATCCCATGGTCAAAACCACCAAAAGTAACTCAGGAAAAGCCCCAACCTGTGATCAACATCACTCAAGCGTAACTGGGTCAAGCCCAACACAACCCAAAAGGGTCTAGCAGATGAAATCTAGCAATTTCATATATAACATATTTAAATAGAAAACATAAACCGACAAAACAAACTAAAAAGATGAATTGAACTCTGCTGGGTGTTGTCCCATACTAGCACTGAGTTCCTAAATGCCTCTAGAAATTTATATCAAACATCAATAAATTATACTAAAAGTTTATAACATTAAAATTTCAGTTAAAACCATTTTGGCGTTCCCTGACCAAAATTCCCCAACGAGAAACGACCCCTCACCCTGCCCTTCTCATGCAAACTGGTAATCGCGCATACCCAAAATCATCCTAGAGGTCCCATAAGCAATACAGTATGAAAAAGCAGATAAAACAGGTCCCGCTCAAAATACCCAAAAACACGTCGAAGCCCACATTACCCAAACAACCACAAAAATACAAAAAGAAGTATGCACCACCTACCTGAGACTCGCACGATGCTACTCCTCCGGTAACACCCGCCAATTTGGTCTAAAATTCGGTAAATATACAAAAGATTCAATACCGTTCAAACTCCTATAACTCATTCTAGAATGATAATTGGACAAAACAACCAAAGAGAAATCGAGGCCTTACCAAGGGGGTTCCAACGCACTAATCCGCGCTCGAATCAGGTATCAGAAGAACGATCAGAAGGATAAAAGGGGTTCGGCCGGCCTGGTTCACGTGTCCGGGCGGAGGGTATGAGGTTCTGCCTCAATACGAGGCTACTGCCCATTTTAAGCGAAAAAAAGAAAGTACAAAGCACGTACTTTAGGACTACATGCTGTGTATATTTCATTTAAATTTTCATAAGATAGCAGGATTCCGCCGACTTACTTTTTGAACCTACCGACATGAGTACACGGCGGGTACCTAGGGGTACACGACGTGTATTGGGTTCCTCTTCCTTTCCTCTTCGACGTACTCACACGCCATGTGTTTCCCTTATACATGGCTGGACTACATGGAGTGTCCAAAGGGAACACGGCATGCCCCTGGTTCTACCCGGCCAACAAGACTACACGCCATGTACAGCCACACACGGTCGGGGGTACACACAGTGTGTTCAAAACTACACGGCGTTTAGTAAGAAACTACTACACGGTCATCAAACGACATGTACTCGGCGAGCACACGGTCGGTCACTCGCCTAAACATACAATACATGTACTTAAAGTACACGGCGTGTAGTTTAGGAATTTACAGAAACTTCTCATTTTCTCCAGTTTTCCTCAATAACCAAACAAAAATTTAAACAGGGTCGGGATTTTGACCCGTTCCAAAAACCTGGGTTCTTACAAACACCCCACCTTAACATAGCTCGTCCCCGAGCTACCAAACGAAACCAGGAGATGGCACCGAACATGGCCATCCTGGTTAAACAACCCAGAATAACCCGGTCTCAAGGTTCTGGCTAAATTCCTCAAGGGTCTCCCCACCTTAGGAATTTCTTACTCGGTCGCAACCAAAAAATCTGAAAGCAAGCACGGTTTACTTACGTATTTTCTGGACGCATTGTCCTTCCGTGACACATCTTCACCCCTCCACCTCATTGGAACTCACGGGTCACTCCCGACACTCAACGTAGCCCACACTGCATCGGTGTCCTCCTCTACGAGATCCTGGTGCCTAACACCTCAAATAGCCCGCATCCATGATGCCCCGATTCCCACGACTCCTCACGTAACTCATATCCTCGATGCCCTGACGCTACGCATCTCATACATATATATACATATATCACGCACCCAATATGGTTCCAATCGCACTTACTTGCATCTAGTCAGTACAAATAGATCATGTGCACCACGTGATCTCAAAACATACATACATCTATAGGTGATGCCAAAAAGGAAACACTGAGATCACGGTCACACCGCGGTGTACCTCTAACCGTCGTCGACTCACCAGCCTGCTCAGCCTCTGGCAGCTCCACGGTGTGAACCTGGACTAAAACACGACTTTCTGATGCCTGAGCTCTCGATTCTGCTCCAGTATCCAGCCACTGACCCCTCAGCTGGGTCCCACTGTCTCTTTCTCGACCTCCGCGAACAAATGAACCTCGACTACCCTCTCCGGGTACAGAACCTGAGCCAACTCCAGACGCTGTAGTCTGTCATGGTCCCTGCCTACCGGCTATCTGAGAAGGTTTCCTGCAAAATCTCTCCATATGCCCATCCTGTCCACATGCCCAGAACTCCTTCAGAGGCCTATCGTACTGCGCCCGAACATGTCCCGGATGTCCACACTGGAAGAAAATCACCAAAGAACTCCCACGAGGTGGTCTAGATGAATCCCTGGCCTGAATTCCCTGCTGGAAATCATCTCATCCCCGTTTCTTGCTATCCAAGCCATCACCTGAAGCCGTCATCCTGCCCAAGCGAGATTTCTCCCTCTCATTGCCCTCTGCTATGAGCCCCTGATTCACCGCCTCGGAGAAAGAACCCAGCCTAAAGATGTTCACTTGGACCCAGATGGCATGTTGTAAGCCATCCTCGAAGCGCCTCACCCTAGCTGCGTCATCGCTTACCATACCAGGTGAAAAGAAAGATAGCTCTGTGAAGGTAGTTGCGTAGTCCATGATAGACATATCTCCCTGATTAAGACTCAAGAACTCCCGAGCTCTCTCTTCCCTCAGTGTCTCTGGATATAAGTGCTCAATGACCTTTTCCTTGAAGTCCTTCCAAGCCAGTCCCTCGTGCCTACGAGCCTCTACCTGTACGTCCCACCAACGCTTCATCGGTCCTCACAGCATGTACTTCGCCAGCTTGACCCTCCTCCCTAGAGGCGTCTCGAGCTGCTCAAAAATCATCTGCATACTTTATATCCTATTCTATGCCACCTGCGGACCACGCTATCCCTGAAAAAGTGGTGGGTGCTGTGACTGGAACTCCAGCGTCAGATACGCCATAGAAGGCTTCGTACTCTGTGTTCCTTCTCAATTCCCTACAATACAAGTACCAGGCTAGCTCGGAGTTGCTCGTCAAGCCACAGCCCGAACGATGCCAAACCCGGCTGCTATCCTGCCTGCACTGGATCCTGAACCTGATCCTGTCCCTGAGCTTGTACCTGTGGCTCGTGCTTTGCCTGTACTGAATTCTGACCCTGATCCTGTGGCATTGGACCATCACTTTCCTGACACTCCATCGAGTCATAAAGGAGTAACCCGCTGAATACCATAAATGGTCTGAAAACCCATATATATATATATATAACAATATATTCTATGCATATAAGGAAAGCAGTGAATGGAAGTGTATATCAACTACCCTTACTTCCCCTCACCGCAACCCAGGCCCCATGGCATCCCGGCCTTATGGACTCTTTACCCGCCCTCAACTGAGCCAAGTATCCAAAGTACCTCGGGCCATGCTCATCCATACAAATCTCATTGCCTTAAACTGATGACTGAGTTTCCCAATCCTGACAGTTACATTGCCTCAACCATAGTACATGTCTTCTCTCATAAGAGCTAGACTCAAATATTCCATCACATGCAATTCTACAAAAATAAATCATGTCATACACATTGCAACATACAAGAAATTCTATTAGGAATTTCACCAAAGTACATTTCAATGCATATAAAGAATGGAAATTGATATTTCATTCACATGGAATTATCAATTCAAAAAGCATACGTGCACTTATGAAATTGAATTACCCTAAAATGTGCCTATCAAAAGCCAAGCAAAGTAGCCTTGCCATACTGGCCAAGGTCCAATTCTCCCTTACCATACCGGGTCAAGGGTCACATATCACAATCACAAACATCACGCACCAAGTGAGCCACCGAGGTGTAAATCATATAAACTGTAATCTGAGAAAAAAGAAAACAGCAATTCCCACCCACGGCAACTAGGTCCATCCCTCATACCTGGGGCTGCAGGCACCCAAGCACAAGTTAGAAACTCAGTCCCTATAAGAAACTATCTATAGTCTACCATATACCAAATAGTAAAACCAGCAGAAAGAAATGAGAAGCCTCAAACTCATTAGTATCCAGAAAAATGCTGCTACTAAATACCTATCAAGAACTCCTCTAATACCACTTTGTAACGACCCAGACCCGACCAGCCACCCAAACAGTGCCGAACAGGTCAGGTGTCACTACCTTAGGTGCACCACCCTGAACGCCAAAGGCTTCCTACTAGCAGTAAGGGTCTTTCAGGTATAGTGGGGAGGCTATACCCTCTCGGAGGATCATAATAATGGTACGGGTCCGAGTATAACAATAAAGATGTAGTGGAAGAAAGACTCAATAGACTCGAACCAGACCCGCAGAGCGGAAGAATAATCAATATAGATAAACATCGAAAGCGATAAATATAAACAACAGTAGTGTAAATAAACACAACATCATGCTGATAACATGTAACTACCATTGAATAGTAAAGCATGCATCCAAATAGGTCATACAGAACTAAATATAAAAAAGGAAACAATGGCTAACCAACAGTAGCTACAACAAGTAAGAATGCGGATATAGAAAAGTAATCAAAACAAGGTAAACCCATCTAGGCATGACCCCAAGGTTTATACCATCTCCATGCAACAACTAACATAACCCAGCTCTTAATGTTGGCCTCCTTCTTGCATGTAAATCCATAAAGTCTTCACACGCCCCGAAGGGCCCATGTATTGTTTGAGACAAATCTCAATAGGATACCACCCAATAGTTCGTACCAAATATATGTGTTTTAGCAGTCATGAATTTCTCAGAAAAACAGTAAACAGTATCATGCACAAATAAACACAAACTCCACAGGTGCTCAATAGCCACCATGGAGCGTCACCTGCTTTGGCCAACGCCGTAATCTCTGTCGTGTAACCCGGCACCACGTGCCACCTGAATCCTCGGGTCTCAAGTACCGACGTCCCGAAGGCACACCCAAGAATAGTTTCCCGAAACCATGTGCCTCCTGACACCTCGTGTCTCAAGTACCGACATCTCAAAGGCACGCCCAAGAATAGTAACCCGGCACCATGTGCCTCCCGACACCTCATGTCTCATGTACCGACGTCCTGAAGGCACGTCCAAGAATAGTAACCCATCACCATGTGCCTCCTGACACCTCGTGTCTCAAGAACCGACATCCCGAAGGCACGCCCATCCCCTGAAGGCTCCTCACCTCCCACGTGGCTTTCTACGGCAATTACCCCCAACCAAAATAGCTCACCGAAACTACGGGGGCCTCTACCCACACAAGTGGTCAAAACCACCTCATCACAGAGTATCTCTGTGTGCACACTACTCAAGTTCCGGGTGAGAGGTAATCACCAAAATAGTCATAAGACACCAGCACGTCTAACACCCCGTGTCCCTGTGACCATGTCTCTCAAGTCCGATGGAATCTCCATCCTAGTATCTCGGGCCATGCCCAACCTAACAGTCATACTGCCTCAAGCCGACGTCCATGATGCCCAATCCCGTGGTCAAAACCACCGAATGTAACCCGGGAAAAGCCCCAACCTGTGATCAGCATCACTCAAGAGTAACCAGGCAAAGCCCAACACAACCCAAAAAGGTCCAGCAGATACAATCCAGAAATTGCATATATAACATATTTAAACAGAAAACATAAACTAGAAAAGAAAACTAAACAGTTGAACTACATTATGTAGGGTATTGTCCCATACCAGCAATGTGGTCCTAAATGCCTCTAGCAATTTATATCGAACATCAATAAATTAAACTAACAGTTTATAACATTAAAATTTCAGTTAAAACCATTTTGGCATTCCCCGAACAAAATTCCCCAATGAGCAACGACCTGTCACCCGACCCTGCTCATGCAAACTGGTAACTGAGCATACCGAAAAGCATCCCAGAGGTCCCTTAAGCAATACAGTATGAAAAAGAAGATAAAACAGGTCCTTCTCAAAAAACCTGAAAACGCTCTGAAGGCCGCGTTACCCAAAAAATCATGAAAAAACAAAAAGAAGTATGCACCACTTACTTGAGACTCGCACGATGCTACTCCTCCGGTAACACCCGCCAATTCGGTCTAAAATGCGGTAAATCTACAAAAGAATCAATACCGTTCAAACGCCTATAACTAATTCTAGAACAAAAATCAGACAAAACGGCCAAAGATAAATCTAGACATTACCGAGGGGGTTCCAATGCACTAATTAGAGCTCGAATCAGGTCTCGGAAGGACGATCAGAAGGAGAAAATGGGTTTGGCTGGCCTGGTTCGCGTGTCTGGGTGGAGGGTATGAGGTTCTGCCTCAATACGAGGCTACTGCCCATTTTAAGCGAATAAAAGAAAGTACATAGTGTGAAATTTACGACTACACGCCATGTATAGTTCATTTAACTATTCATAAGATGGCAGGATTCTGCCGAATTACTTTTTGAACCAGCCGACATGAGTACACGGCGGGTATCTAGGGGTACAAGGCATGTACTGGGTTCCTCTTCCTTTCCTTTCCGACATACTCACACGCCATGTGTTTCCCTTATACATGGCTAGACTACATAGTGCGTCCAAAGGGAACACGGCGTACCCCTGGTTCTACCTGGCCAACAGGCCTACACACTGTGTATGGCCTCACACGGTCGGGGGTATACACGGAGTGTTCAAAACTACACGTCGTGTAGTAAGAAACTACTACACGGTCATCAAATGGCATGTACTCAGCGAGCACACGACTGGTCACTCGCCTACACATACATGGTGTGTACTTAAAGTACACGGCGTGTAGTCTGGAAATTTCCAGAAACTTCACATTTTCTCCAGTTTTCCTCAGAAGCCAAACAAAAACTTAAACAGGTTCGGGATTTTGACCCATTCCAAAAACCTAGGTTCTTACATCAGAGAACCATAAATTGGTATTTTTAGTTTTTCAAAAAACTTATATTTTTCACTTATCAATTGTTTTCATAGAATCCTTATTAAAGAGGGGAAATCCCCTTATAGAAAAATCTTTAACTTATAATCCAAGGGATAAAAGGCATTGTTGTGACAACCGGGTCCCGGTGACAGCGCAACCACCCCGCCTTAACATGGTCGTCGGGTCCTGGCCCACCAGGTACCACCAGTTGCCCCGCAGACACGTGGGGCCCACCCTAGTGTCCACTACATGCCTGAACGGGTCATCTGACTAATGAAGGTCCCCACAGGCCAACACTTGTCCTTTCCAGTGTGCTTTGTCCTCACTCACACACACCCTGGGAAACATCCCAGAAGGTCACCCATCCTGATCACTACTCCTGGCCAAGCACGCTTAACTGTGGAGTTCTAATCAGACAGGCTCCCGAAAAGGAAGGTGCACCTTGTTGACATGAGTCATATCATTTAGTCATTTAACCCTTTATCATTTGGGGATGTTACAATCACCCCCCTTTAGAGCACAACACCCTCGTTGTGGGACCTACATCTCAACCCAGGCAGTGCACCACACTTAAGGATGAGTTCCTCCTCTGATACCAAATGTGACAACCGGGTCCCGATGACAGCGCAACCACCCCGCTTTAACATGGTCGTCGGGTCCTGGCCCCCCAGGTACCACCAGTTTCCCCGCAGACACGTGGGGCCCACCCCAGGGTCCACCCACATGCCTGAACGGGTCATCTGACTAATGAAAGTCCCCACAGGCCAACACTTGTCCTTTCCAGTGTGCTTTGTCCTCACTCACACACACCCTGGGAAACTTCCCAGGAGGTCACCCATCCTGGTCACTACTCCTGGCCAAGCATGCTTAACTGTGGAGTTCTAATCAGACAAGCTACCGAAAAGGAAGGTGCACCTTGTTGACATGAGTCATATCATTTAGTCATTTAACCCTTTATCATTTGGGGATGTTACATGGGAGAGGGGGTGTAACCAATGAATGTTGAATTTAGGGGAGAATCTATGTTGGGGGTATAAACAACATGGGAAGGAGTAAAATACCACATTAAGTCTAAACCTTGTTAACATCATGCATTGATCCATCTCTTCATATTTATTACATTTATGGTGAGGTTCTGAGAACCCTTGGAGTGGATTTAGAACTTTAAAATGTTATATATATTGAATTTATAGTATAATTTATAAGAAGAAATGGATTAGTGATTCTCCCATCACCCTCTTGGTGATCTTATATTTATATAGGAACTTCAATTGGTATTGGACCAAGGTTTCCTAAGAAAGGTTATCAATCTACTGAGAATGGAGAATATAAATTCTATTAACAACATGGTTTTTCCAACATTATTTTGAATGGACTATCATAGTTTGAGGAATATGATGTTACAATTGTCACGACCCATCCACGGGGCCCGTGCCGTGACTACCCCAAGCCCGCCTTCCATAGGCCAGGGGCTAGCGACTAACACCAAGGCGTAAATCCCAGTAAAAAGGGAAGGCATTGCCTTTGAAAAGTAAACAAACACCACGGAGTAAGCAAGCGGAAACGTAATCACTAAGTAAAAACAGAGTACAACTGAAAGTGCGGAAAAGTAAACGGGCCAGTATACAAACCCAAACTGAACGTAAAGTAAAACTCGAAAGGGAAAATAACAACTATAAAGTAAAAGCCGCTACACTGAGTTGTCCACTGGAAATCCCACCTGAAGGGTGGGTACAGATAGCTCCACTCCTCCACGGGTCCTGCCGTCCGCTCCGAACACGTCCCGCCCAGAGGTCCACCACCGGGTACCGTCCTGCTCTGCAAGCCTCAACCAAGATCAACGTTGTCCATCGTCTGCAACCAACATAACGTAGTGCGGGCATAGCCCATGCAGGGGTGAGTATAAGCTACTCAGTAGGGACCCCGAGACCCCTAAAGGTCTCCCAAAATCCACAAAGGATAAACCACAAAGGAAGGTACAATCACGAAGTAACAACCGACACTGCTTAGGTATATGCCCATACGTATACCTAAGTCATCAAATCCAATACGCTCCAACCTACGAGCCCAAGTACAACTTAGTCCACACAGGAAAGTATACGTATTTCACAAAGGAAAGCAAAACGAAATCCACACAGGATAGCACAACACAATCCACACAGGAAAGCAACAAGATTCAGCTCACACAGGTATACTTCTTCAAAGGACGATAAGGATGATCTCGGATCCACCTAAGTCGTCGGACCCACGAAGGATCGATAGTTAACTAACCCCCGCAAAGACCCACACAGGATCGGGCCCACACAGGACCTGTAGGCGCTGGTTCACACAGGACCGCTGAGCGCAAAGTCCCACACAGGATCAGACCCACACAGGATCGGGTCCACATAGGACCTGTAGCACTGATCCACGTAAGATCGCTGAGTGTTGTAGTCGTCATCGAATCCACCAAGGATCTCAGTACTGTCGTCGTCGCAGTCACAGTAGCAGTAGCAGTAGTAGTCACAGTCGCAGCCAGCACTAGGGTTCCCGCACACAGCAAGCTCGATCGGGAGGGTCCGCTCAACGAGCCGTGAGGCTGATACATCAACTGTCACGAAGTCCAGAGTTGATGTATCCAAAAGTTCCGTATCGTCAACAGGAACTCAACGCAACAGACGGCGCGTCGATCGGACACCCGGTCTGAGAGTTATTGGCTTTTTCGTCCCAGGGGCCCGGTTAGTTTTTAAGGCAAAACCAACCCGACCGTACTCCACCTGCGTCCAAACCTCGGGAGGAGTATGCCAAAAGATCTGTCTCACTAAGAGGAACACAACAAAGCTGACAACACTTCAATCGGAAGTCCGTAGCTCAAGATATGAGCATTTCCGCTCCAAGGGCCCGGTTGGTTTCGTGTACGAACCAACCCGGCCGAACTCAAAGTATTCCGAAACTTTGAGTGTGATATACCGAAACGACCGCCTCGATCCAAGGATCGCATCTCCGCTGACGGTTCATTAATCGGAGGTCCGTAGCTCATGTTATGGGCAAAAGACCGAAATCGATTCGAAAACGGGGGGTCCGGGTCCGGCTCGACCCGACCCGGGTCCGACCCGGCCCGACCGGCGGTGCGGCCCGGTGCGGCGGTGCGGTCCGGCGCGGCCCGGCCAGCGGCGGCGCGGCCTGGGCGCCGCTCGGGTGCCACGCGCGGGGGGCAAGGCCCCGGCCTCTTCTCGCTGGCGGCGTGGCTGAAGCCACGCCTTTGAGAAACCGGCCCCCACGTGGGGGCCTGCTTTTGAGAAAATGGGGGGGGGGGGGGGGGGGGGCGCTGCCCCCCCTTTGTGTAACCGTGGCCCCCCCTTTATGGGGGGCCGGTTTTGGCCAGCCAGGGGAATTTATTCCCCCGGTCCTTCTCCCTTCCGGCCGGCCCAACATGGCCGGCCGGTTCTTCCTCAACGGGACCGGCAAGGCCAGTCCCCCTTCCGGCTTCTGACACCGGCGGCCCGGCTAGCCGCCGGTCTTCTCGTTCCGCCGCGGCCCGGAACTGGCCGCGGCCTTCATCGTCCGGTGCGGTGTGACGACACAACGCCCCTCCGCCACGCCCCCGCTCCAGCCGCGGCGCCTTCAGTTTCCTTCGACGCGGTGCGACGGCGTCGCGTTCTTGATAAACATTCTGTGGCGCAGCGCGACGGCGCCACGCAATTATAGCCTTGTGATTCCCGCGTGGTGCGACGTCACCACGCCATCTCGTTCACCCGCAAAGAAATAATATTCAAGGACAGAGGAGGGGGGATTCGGTCGTGTTTGTGCGGTCCGGCCCCCCTCTCGTTAGATGATAACACAATATCATTTATCCTCAAGATTGTCATGCTAGAACCAAGAACGAGTATAAATAAATAATCAACAACAAACCCCTACCTCGGTTCAAGAACGATGATCGTCAACGACCCGCGGAAGACGGGCGTCGCGGTGGTCGGTGTCACGGAAGAAGGACGTCGATGTCGTGAAGCGAGGATTTAGAGTTCTTTGATGACAATTTCATCGTGGGA
Source organism: Viscum album (assembly GCA_963277665.1). Classification (NCBI taxonomy): domain Eukaryota; kingdom Viridiplantae; phylum Streptophyta; class Magnoliopsida; order Santalales; family Viscaceae; genus Viscum; species Viscum album. The sequence goes on from OY728147.1 coordinate 190,670,832, forward strand.
AATCGTCGCGGAAGAGATGACGTGGAAGAAGTACGTCGTCGGTATCGCGGGTATGATGTCGCAGAAGACGGTTCCCGAGAAGGTGGCGTTCTTCGTCGATGTTCGAAGGTTCTTCGCGTTCTTCATCAAATCTTGAAGAAGAAGAAGAAAAAGAAGTAGGTTCCAAATTCTCTCAAGATTGTCTAGAGAATTCTAACCCAAATAAAATAAGCTAAGGTCTTATTTTATTTACTCAACCAAACCATTTGAAATTCAAAGGTTTGAAATTAAACAACTCAACACATTTAATAACCTAAGTTGTCAAGTTCATTAAAAAGGGGAGTTTTAGGGAGTTTAAAAAAAAAGAGGTGAAGAGTTATGCTTCGTGTGGGCCCCACCACACTTAATCCTTCAAAGGGAGGTTAAGTGGATGTGGGTCCCACCTTTAACTCCCTTTGGGAGAAGTTAACCAACAAAATAAAAATAAAAAGTGTTTCCACATTTTTATTTAACTTCTTATAATTTCTCCCAAAAACTAACTTTCGTCCCGCATAAAACGCAACCTCGGAAAAGGTCTCCATAAGCGAAAATCGGCGCTGCGAGTTCATCAGTGTCCTCGGATTTCAATTTCGAGCACCAGATCAAAAGTTAGAAATTCCCTCTCGTTCGTTCACTGAACGTACCCGAGCCAATCCTCGGAAATTGATTCCGGGCACTCCGGGCCTCGGAATCGGGTGCCGTCAGAAACCACGCTCTTGTAAAATTCCAAAGAAAATTAAGAAAAAATTTCCCTTGAATTTTAAGGGTCTTTACATTACTCTCACCTCAGGGCTTTACGTCCCCATAAAGATACATCAAAAACTAGGGCAACAAATGAGGGTACTGAGCACGCATCTGAGCCTCCCGCTCCGAAGTGCTCTCCTGGAGATTCCCGTGCTGCCATCTGATGCGCACTAGAGGAATCGACCGTCGACATAGGACCCGCTCCTGTCGATCCTCGATCTCCACCGGGACCTCCGTAAAAGTCGCCCCATCGTCAACGTCAAGCTCACCATTGTCAATGATGTGCATCGGGTCGTGCACGTATCTCCTCAGCTGAGACACGTGGAAGACTTCGTGCACCCGGTGCAACTGAGGTGGTAGAGCCAGGCGATAAGCCACCTCGCCAATCCTGCAGAGGACCTGGAAGGGTCCGATGAAGAGCGGAGATAACTTGCCGCCTCGGCCAAATTTCCGAATACCACTTTGAGGTGAGACCCACACGAAGACATGGTCACCATCCTCGAACACTAGTGGCCTCCGCCTCCTGTCAGCGTATGACTTCTGCCGGCTCTGAGCTGTCCTCATCCGCTCCTGGATGACCTGGACCTTCTCTGTCGTGTCCTGGACCATCTCCGGTCCCACAAGTGCTGACTCCCCATGGTCTGTCCAGCACAAAGGAGATCTACAAGGTCGGTCGTACAACGCCTCGTACGGTGCCATCCCGATGGTGGAGTGGTAGCTGTTGTTGTACACAAACTCCACCAAGGGTAGGTGGTCCTCCCAGCTGCGACCAAAGTCGAGGACACACGCGCAGAGCATGTCCTCGAGAGTCTGAATGGTCCTCTCCGTCTGACAATCCGTCTGAGGGTGAAAGGCTGTGCTCAAACGTAGCTGCGTCCCGAACGCCTCCTGTAACCCCTTCCAAAGCCGGGAAGTAAAGCGAGCATCCCGATCGGAGACGATAGATGATGACACACCGTGGAGCCGCACAATCTCCAGAACGTAGAGACGTCCCAAGCTCTCCACTGAGCCCTGCTCTCTGATGGGTAAGAAGTGTGCCGACTTGGTGAGTCGGTCAACAATCACCCAAATGGAGTCGTGACCTCTGGAAGTGCGTGGAAGTCCAGTCACGAAGTCCATAGATATGCCGTCCCACTTCCACTCCGGAACCTCCAAGGGATGTACCAAGCCTGCTGGTACCTGATGCTCTGCCTTCACCTGCTGGCAGGTGAGGCATCGAGAAACGAACTCTATTACAGCCTTCTTCATGCCCGGCCACCAGTGCTGTCTTCTGAGATCCTGGTACATCTTCGCCACTCCTGGATGTACCGCCAAAGGAGAAGTGTGAAACTCTCTCAGCACATCCTCTCGCAAAGCGACTGGTACCATGGTACGTCCTCTGAAAAGGATGTCGTGCTCTGCTCCAAGGGAGAAACCATCAGGTGCCTGTCCTGAGGATATCTGTGTACGCCGTGTCTCACAGTCAGCGTCCTCACGCTGTGCCTCTCTGACCCGCTGCAGTAGTGGAGGGGTGACTATGAGATACTGAAGGAAGGCTGCTCCATCTCTATCAACGAAGGATATCTGAAAAGAGGCTAGCTGCTCCGTCACCTCCTCAAGTGGCTGAATGCCCGTCCTCCTGCTGAGGGAATCAGCTACTATGTTCTCCTTTCCAGGAGTATAGACTATCTCAAAGTCATAGTCCTGGAGGAACTCGAGCCATCGCTGCTGTCTCAGGTTCAGGTCCTTCTGCGAGAAGATATACCTGAGACTCTGATGATCGGAAAAGACTATAAAGCGCTCGCCCATCAGGTAGTGTCGCCATGTCTTCAGAGCAAAGACCACTGCTGCTAAATCCAGGTCATGGGTAGCATAGTTCTGCTCATGTGGCCTCAAATGACGTGATCCATAGGCGATAACTGCCCGCTCCTGCATCAGAACGCATCCGAGTCCGGTCCCTGATGCATCACAGTAGACTACGTACCCTACTCCCTCCTCAGGCAACCTCAAGATAGGTGCGCTAGTCAACCTCTGTCTCATCTCCTGGAAGCTCTGCTGACATTTGTCTGACCACACAAAGGGTTTCCCCTTCCTCTTTAACGTACGGAAAAGCTGTAAAGATTTCTCCTTTGCCGAAAAGTGAAATCCAGTCTCATCCACTGGATGAACAACGTTCCTTGCCTAAAACAGTCAATCCCGTCATGATTGGTTAATTCATGGCATGGATGACGTCGTAAGGCCTCGACGCTGCTACCAAGAGGTCCAACCGTTACTCTCACCTCCAAGGGTTGAGTCACACTGTCGGCATCAGTGTGTGGTCACTGGGTTTCCTCCAGTAAGAATCTCGCAAGTGAGGGTCAAGTCAATAGTTTTTTTAACCAGCACCTCTTAGTAAAAACAAACAAAAGACAAGAAAACAAAAGTCACCAAGGCAAGTATGTTTTATTACTTCAACTTAAAGTACAAGGACACAAGGAAACACAAACTACGAAGCTAGAGCCATTATGGGAAAAGGCCTCTATGCCTGGAGCTAGTCCCGCACTAGTCCACCCGCTTCCGGAGCTCCATGATCGTAAACTTTAGCTGCCTGAAGCTATGCTCTCCCCTGAGGTCGGGGTGGACCTCCTGGTGGTGGTGGTGGTAGAGCCTCAAAGCGTCGCCCACCACCTGCTGCTCGGCCAGCTCCTCTGCCTCGTCTGCCTCCTCCAGGCGGACCGCCACGATCGAACCTCTGCCTCTACCTAGGTGGTTCCTCAACCATCTGCTGCTCCTCTACATGGCGGGTCGGGCAGTCACGAGCCATGTGGCCCTTCCCGCGACACGAGTAGCATTGTCTGCCTCTCGAAAGACTGGCTCTACGCTGTGTGCCCCGCACCGCTGAGCCAGTGTCCTGAGGTCATCTACCTGAAGGTCTGATCTGCCTAGACCCCTTAGTCATCCGTCGACTGCCTGCTGCAGATGACTCTGCCACGTGCCGCCCTGCGGTGGGTATCGGCACTGGTGTAGACTCAGCAAGGAAGCTCTCGATCAAAAGGGCCCTCTCCAGTACTCCTGTCTAAGTCGGTATGCTGAGGGAGATCAGCGATGCCCTGATATCGTGTCTCAAACCCTGCTCGAAGGTCCGGGCCCGGAAGAATAAGTCTCGTACCATGTCAGTCGAGTAGCGCGAGAGATCAGTAAATCTCGTCGAGTAATGAGCGACCGTCATGCTGCCCTGCCGCAGCTGAAGAAGCTCCTGAATACGCACCGTACGAAGGGTGGATGGGACGAACTCCGAGCGGAAGAGGCTATCAAAGTCCGTCCATAGAAGAGATGCCTCATCGTGCACCTGGAGCATCAAGGTCCACCATCGTCCTGCTGCTGCGTGTAGTAGGCTCGCAGCGAGGATCACCATGAGGTCTGATGGTGTCCTCACTAGCCTAAACACACGTACCACTGCCTCCAGCCAGTCCTCGGCTGCCTGGGGGTCCGTCTCCCCACGAAACCTGGGCCGTCGCTGGCGCTGAAACTCATGCAGTGCGCTGAGGCGACATGCATCGTCAGCGGCTGGTGCTGGAAGCATCGGTGGCTCGACGGGTAGAGCTACCGCCGGTGCCACTGCTGACAAAGGACCCATCACCAAGGCCTCATCGCTCGGTGGGCTGTCGTCACGCTCGACTCTCGGAACCCTAGCTGGCTGCTGTCGTGGGGCCATCCTGAAAAGGTAACAGGTGTGCCACGGTCAGAACAGTATACCTGGTGAGCTGACACAAAGTAATCACAAAGAAAACTTTGAAACACACACGCAATCAATGTTTTCGTGCATTAAGTCGGAAATCAGAAGTCAGGGTCCTGGTGTACGGATACGTCAGCCGCCGCACCAACACTGGACTCCCTGGACTGATAACCACACTCAATACACTAAACATTATTGCTTCACATAGAAAAGATCAGAGTTTGCGGTAGAACCGAACTCCTTTGATACCAAGTTGTCACGACCCGTCCTCGGGGCCCGTGCCGTGACTACCCCAAGCCCGCCTTCCATAGGCCAGGGGTTGACGACTAGCACCAAGGCATAAATCCCAGTAAAAAGGGAAGGCATTGCCTTTGAAAAGTAAACAAACACCATAGAGTAAGCAAGTGGAAAAGTAATCACTAAGTAAAAATAGAGTACAACTAAAAGTGCGGAAAAGTAAATGGGCCAGTATACAAACCCAAACTGAAAGTAAGGTACAACTCGAAAGGGAAAACAACAACAGTAAAGTAAAAGCCGCTACACCGAGCTGTCCACTGGAAATCCCACCTGAAGGGTGGGTACAGATAGCTCCACTGCTCCATGGGTCCCGCCGTCGGCTCCGAACACATCCCGCCCAGAGGTCCACCTCCGGGTACCGTCCTGCTCTGCAAGCCTCAGCCATGATCAATGCTGACCGTCGTCTTCAACCAACACAACGTAGTGCGGGCATAGCCCGTGCAGGGGTGAGTATAAGCTACTCAGTAGGGACCCCGAGACCCCTGAAGGTCTCCCAAAATCCACAAAGTATAAACCACAAAGGAAGGTACAATCATGAAGTAACAACCGACACTGCTTAGGTATATGCCCATACATATACCTAAGTCATCAAATCTAATACGCTCCAACCTCCGAGCCCAAGTACAACTCATTCCACACAGGAAAGTATACGTATTCCACACAGGAAAGAAAAACGAAATCCACACAGGATAGCACAACACAATCCACACAAGAAAGCAACAAGATTCAGCTCACACAGGTATACTTCTTCAAAGGACGATAAAGATGATCTCTGATCCATCTAAGTCGTCGGACCCACGATGGACCGATAGGTAACTAACCCCCGCAAAGACCCACACAGGATCGGGCCCACACAGGACCTGTAGGCGCTGGTTCACACAGGACCGCTGAGCGCAAAGACCCACACAGGATCAGACCCACACAGGATCGGTCCAACACAGGACTTGTAGCACTGATCCACATAGGATCGCTGAGTGTTGTAGTCGTCGTCGAATCCACCAAGGATCTCAGTACTGTCGTCGTCGCAGTCACAGTAGCAGTAGCAGTAGTAGTCACAGTCGCAGCCAGCACTAGGGTTCCCGCACACAGCAAGCTCGATCGGGAGGGTCCGCTCCACGAGCCGAGAGGCTGATACATCAACTGTCACAAAGTCCAGAGTTGATGTATCCAAAAGTTCCGTATCCTCAATAGGAACTCAACGCAACAGACGGCGCGTCGATCGGACGCCCGGTCTGAGAGTTATTGGCTTTTTCGTTCCAGGGGCCCGGTTGGTTTTTAAGGCAAAACCAACCCGACCGTACTCCACCTGCGTCCAAACCTCGGGCGGAGTATGCCAAAAGATCCATCTCACTAAGAGGAACACAACAAAGCTGACGGCACGTCAATCGGACATCCGTAGATCAAGATATGAGTGTTTCTGCTCCGAGGGCCCGGTTGGTTTCGTGTACGAACCAACCCGACCGAACACAAAGTATTCTGAAACTTTGAGTGCGATATACCGAAACGACCGTCTCGATCCAAGGATCACATCGCCGCTGACGGTTCGTCAATAGGAGGTCCGTAGCTCATGTTATGGGAAAAAGACCGAAATCGATTCGAAAACGGGGGGTCCGGGCCGACCCAGCCTGACCCCCCCTGGGTCGGCCCGAACCGGGTCCGACCCAGCCCGGCCGGCGGCGCGGTCCGGCATGGCCCAGCCGGCGGCGGCGCGGCCTGGGCGCCGCTCGGGTGCCACGCGCAGGGGGAAAGGCCCCCGCCTCTTCTCTCTGGCAGCGCGGCTGAAGCCGCGCCTTTGAGAAACAGGCCCCCCACGTGGGGGCCTGCTTTTGAGAAAACGGGGGGGGGGGGGGGGGGCGCTCCCCCCCCCCTTTGTGTAACCGCGGCCCCCCCTTTATGGGGGGCCGGTTTTGGCCAGCCGGGGGAATTTATTCCCCTGGTCCTTCTCCCTTCCGGCCGGCCCAACATGGCCGGCCGGTTCTTCCTCAACGGGACCGGCAAGGCCGGTCCCCCTTCCGGATTCCGACACCGGCGGCCCGGCTAGCCGCCGGTCTTCTCGTTCCGCCGAAGCCCAGAACCGGCCGCGAACCCACTCCGGCCACGGCGCCTTCAGTTTCCTTCGACGCGGTGCGACGACATCGCGTTCTTGATAAACATTATGTGGCGCGGCGCGATGGCGACACACGATTATAGCCTTGCGATTCCCACGTGGTGTGCCGGCACCACGCCATCTCGTTCATCCACAAGGAAATAATATTCAAGGAAAGAGGAGGGGGGATTCGGCCGTGTTTGTGCGGTCCGGCCCCCCCTCTCGTTAGATGATAACACAATATCATTTATCCTCAAGATTGTCATGCTAGAACCAAGAACGAGTATAAATAAATAATCAACAACAAACCCCTACCTCGGTTCAAGAATGATGATCGTCAACGACCCGCGGAAGACGAGCATCGTGGTGGTCGGCGTCACGGAAGAAGGACGTCGATGTCGTGAAGCGAGGATTCGGAGTTCTTTGATGACGATTTCGTCGTGGGAAATCGTCGCGGAAGAGATGACGCGGATGAAGTACGTCGTCGGTATCACGGGTACGACGTCGCAGAAGACGGTTCCCGAGAACGTGGCGTTCTTCATCAATGTTCAAAGGTTCTTCGTGTTCTTCGTCAAAGCTTGAAGAAGAAGAACAAGAAGTAGTAGGTTCCAAATTCTCTCAAGATTGTCTAGAGAATTCTAACCCAAATAAAATAAGCTAAGGTCTTATTTTATTTACTCAACCAAACCATTTGAAATTCAAAGGTTTGAAATTAAACAACTCAAGCCATTTAATAACCTAAGTTGTCAAGTTCATTAAAAAGGGGAGTTTAAGGGAGTTTAAAAAAAAGAGGTGAAGAGTTATGCTTCGTGTGGGACCCACCACACTTAATCCACCCAAGGGTGGTTAAGTGGATGTGGGTCCCACCTTTAACTCCCTTTGGGAGAAGTTAACCAACAAAATAAAAATAAGAAGTGTTTCCAAATTTTTATTTAACTTCTTATAATTTCTCCCAAAAACTAACTTTCGTACCGCATAAAATGCAACCTCGGAAAAGGTCTCCTTAAGAGAAAATCGGTACTGCGAGTTCATCGGTGTCCTCGGATTTCAATTCTGAGCGCCGGATTAAAAGTTAGAAATTCCTGCTTGTTCGTTCACTAAATGTACCCGAGCCAAACTTCGGAAATTGATTCCGGGCACTCCGGGCCTCGAAATCAGGTGCCGTCAGAAACCGCGCTCTTGTAAAATTCCAATGAAAATTAAGAAAAAAAATTCCTTGAATTTTACGGGTCTTTACATCCCACCCCCAATTACAAACTTAAGTAATTGGTTATACCCCCAAGTTACAAAATTATTTAGGGACTCATTATACACCCCAATCACAAGCCTCGAATAGCTAGTTTTCCCCCTATCCACAGGCTCATCCAGTATAGATTGATCTTCTTCTTAAGATCGTATCCTTCTATAAGCATGTCATATTTCCTTTTCCTATTTAAAATTTTATTATGATCTTAAATAACTCTTTAATAATTATAATGGTCTCAAAAATTCCACTCAATCTTGACTGACTAAGATATACTCATATCTTAACATTCTAGAACAATGTGTTAACTAATTTTTCTCCTAAAACATTTTCTTCTGAAACATTTTCCATCTAATTATTCTTATTTTGGAACTCTATCCACTCATTTATTATTCTTATTCTAGAACTAAATACTTTATGTTATTATTATTAATTTATTTTAACTTATCGTAATATTTTTAGTTGCCAACCAGAAAACCTAACATTCATATAATGATATAAATTTTAGTTTACACTCCCCATCATCACTGAATGCACATAGTCCTTTTTATAGGAACAATTTTTTTTTGATAAATTCAGTGAGTACAAATATTTTAATTCAATGGTTTTTCATATCTCATTTTTAACATAGTCTAAAAATCATCTATAATTTATGAACTCTAAGGTTTTATTGCACTAAAATTAATATTTTAAAATAATTTAAAATCTATAATAATTTTAGAGAAAACAATATTTATCAACAATTTTATAATTTTGGACATAAAAATTCATTTAAAATATCCTCTCATAACTCATATAGATTCATGAAATTTATTTTTTGAATATTGAACTTTAAATGTACAGATCAATATTGTCAAATTTTTTGACTTTACAATAATGTAAATTCCTTTTAGATTTTTTTTGGAAAAGTTTCTTTTAATTAAGTTATTCTTATTCTAGTTCTTCCTTTTTCTCAACATAAATTTCTAAATCCTTTTATGTTTTGAACATTCTTCATCATGATACATGTTCTCTCAGTGGAATAAATATGATGCACCTTAATGTAATGCAATCATTTTCTTTCAACTTATTTTTATGAATGACTCAACTTTTCCTACTTTTGATCAACTCAACCTCTAGCTTTCGATAGTATAAACTTCCACTTATTTAGACTGAAATCTATTTATTATTACTTCACAAAATCATTCTATATCTTATTAAATTAATTATTTCTATAGTTTTATATCATGTGATATTATGTTTTTTCTTTCTATATTTCAATCCATTAAACTTATGAATGTCCTTCCAAAACTCCTTTTGGAAACATCTTTTAGAAGTACCTTGTGGAACCTTATTTATGGAACTCCTTCTAGAACTCAAATTATTTGACTCATTATAAATATTAAACTTCATATGACACTCATATTCATATGGAACTCATTCTAGATATTCCACTCGTGCTCAACTAAATCATCTTATTTTTGTTAAATTACTTTTTCTTCTTTTTAAACTCCTTTTTGTAAACTCATAAAATTCCCTCTGGATTTCGCCTTCTAAAAACTCACATTTCACATTCAAATAATATTCTTTGTTAAACTAATATTTTATATTATAATAGAAAATATTATTTCATCTACTTTTATAATGTCATTTTTAGTGAACCTACAAATATTTTTCGAAACTCTTCATAGAAAACTTAATTTTCTCTATCCAAATAATCAAGTTTATTTGAAATTATTCCTTTGAAAAACTTCGGCTAGAATCATGAATTACTATGATTGATAATTATTTTTAGTGCTTTTATTATCAATAAATAATTGTCTAACTTAATAATGTTATTATAAATTAATAAACAACTCTTATCTCCAAATTTACCAAGTAACTTCTCCTGAAAACACATATTCACATATTTACCATAGATGAAACCAAAATAACTTGGTAAAAACAAAGATTACAACTAGAATCAAGTTATTGAATATGGGTTGTTAAAATCATCCAAACAGTGATGGTTGATTTGAAAGGACCATTCAAACATTAAAATATATTCTAAGTTCTTAATTAATAAATTTCAAATGTGGTTGGGATCCTTATCTTCTTCTGATCATATTCTCATATAATAGTGATTTATGCTCTATATTTTAATTGGAACCATATGAGGTTTCATTTTGGAAGGGATATAAAAAATCCAACATGTTGGGATTAATATAGAGAGTGAAAGTTACCAAAACCGGATTTTACTCAATAAATGATAGAAAAGATTCAAACAATTTAGGTACATATCAAAGTATCACAAACCTGGAAGAAGGGTTATGCCGATAATTATCAATGAGACATAGAGTTTGATGTGGGAGAAAATTTATTCCTTAAATTATCACCTTGAAAGAGGGTTATGATATTAATGAAAAATGGAAATATAATCCCAAGATACATCGACCACTTTTAGATTATTGATCTTGTGGGGACAATAGCTTATCAATTAGTACTTCCACTAAATCACTCCCATGTTTGGGATGTTTTCCATGTATCACTTTTGATAATGTACATAATGATCTATCACATTTATTTAATTTAAAATCTTTATAATTGAAACATGATCTGTCTTTAAATGAACCCTTGGTGGAGATCTTAGACTTTAGAGATAAAGTAATACAAAACATGACCACACACCAGGTCAAAGTTTTATAGATAAATAAAAAAATTAGGAAGCTATGTAGGAACCCAAAGATTTGATGATAAAAAAGTACCCTCGTATATTTTCTAACAAGTAATGAAATTTCTAGGCATATTTTTCTTAATAAAGGAATAATATAATGGAAAAAAATATTTTGTTTGAAATTTGATTTAAATAAATATCGTGTGCCAAATAGGTTACTTTAAATGTAAAACCTAAGATAATATGGACAAAACCTTATTCTACTAAGGTTAAATATCACAATGGAATAAAAATTATATGATATTTAACTAAAATATAATTAATAAATTAATAAAATTAAAAAACCCCAAAGTAAATAAAAATACTATGAAACCATGATATTATTCATCATAATATACAATAAAGATGTTTCCACCAATGATAACTATATAAATAATATTAATCATTATTAATTTGAAAAAAATATTAAGAAAAAATGAGATACATAAGTAAGTAAGGTTTTATATGGGGAAAATGTCAAAACCATAGGATGAAAAGTTGTATTTTTTATCATATAGGGGATATTTTTGGAAATATTTTTTAGAAGTCTTTTGAAGTTGTTTTGGATTAGTGAAGAATTCTAAGTTGAATATGTTTGAGAAAGATTAAATTGTTAATACCACTTAGTATAAGGTAAAACCTTAGAGGGGGAGAGGTGAATACATGTTTATAACTTGTCTTACAATCCTAACTACTCTAATTCATATTCTAAATGACCCCTAAAGCTTGAAAAAATATATAAATAAAATATATCACAATCAGTTCGTTAACAAGGTTGACATTCATGATAGATGACTACATCCTCAGTGTGTGGTGGTCTTTATCCTAGTAATATACTATTATTCATTAATTATCAAAAAAATAACTTAAGAAAGGTTATGACCTTGAACTTTTACAAATGTTGGCATGAACCAGACATTCTTGGAAGTATAAACTCATTTTAATAATCATAAGAAGACATCTTTGAGGAAATATAACACCAGTTAATACAAGTGTTAGAAGGACCAAGTGGATGTTATATTCATTTTTCATAATGCAAGACAACCATTGGTTTTCCCTTACTTAATATTTTTCTTAAATACTCTTCTTAATTTTTCCTTAATGAAAGTTTTTCAAAACACTTTCACACATTATCATATTTTTAACAACCTCTAACAATTCCCTTCTTGCATATTTTATCTTTTAATCATGTAAATATCTTTCCATATTTGAATATAGAAATATTCCTTGAATAGAAGAAAATTTATCCCTTCATTAAAACACCCATTAAATCCATGTTTTTATTATTTAGATTATATTAAAAAATATTACAACTGTCTTCCACAAAATCTACATGTAACAATAAATTCTATAATAGAATTCTTGTTTATATATACTGGTCCTCATAGAAAGACCATTTACTTCATAGTGTGAATGATTCATTACTCACCTTGTAATAATAATGGGCATGACATGGAAAAATTATCATGAGACAACTATCTCACATTATATATAATATAATTCTTTGTGTTCTTTATTCTCAACTAATATCACTACCCTGTTGAATCATGGAAATATTTATTAAATAAATATCAATATAGAATCATATCGATTTTAATCCTCCATAAATTCCTTCATCCTTTATAATTTATCTCATTCTAGTATTACATTATAATAAGAGTAAAAATTACTCTTATGGTATTCCCTTATATCCCCTAGCTTTATCGGGTTTTCACTTCTAATGATACAATGTAAGAGTAAAATAACTCTAATGGTATCCTCAGTGTGAATCAATGCCTTTATAAAATTCCACATTTCTCATTTACATAATAGGAAATGAATATTATGATACATCAATGACATTTATGGAGTTATAATGATCCCTACATAAATCTATATGACTCATAAAAAATGAAAAATGACTATTATGGTAATTCAAATGACTCTTATGCAGAGTCCATATGACTCTTATAGAATATCCCCCTTTTCAAATATCTTGTTCGTAAACTCATAGAAAGAGTAAATGAGCCTTATAGAAACATCAAACCTTCGTTAAATTCTTTTTATCTATATTGGAATGATTCTTAAAAACTTCTAGTGACTATTAAAATGTATGTACTTATCCAAATTTCAACCTCATGTGAAGAATTATGTAATCTTTTAAAGAGAAACTCAGAACCTTCTGAAGAAATATAGGGATATTTAAAATGGATATAAAAGATTATAAAACAACATTAAATACCATAAATATGTACTCAAAAAACATCATCTTCAAGAAGGAATAATATAAATGATTATGAAGATGTTGAATATTCCAAAATTGGTAACACCGTGAGTATATGGGTTTTATCAAGAATAGAATAATATTTTGATAAATCAAAAAAGGAATGTAACATGTATGAATAAACCATATGATTCATAAGTTTTTATACAATATCCAATTTTTATAAGAGAATTAAGTTTCACCATATTGTATAAACCATGTCACTGAAGCATCAAATGTAATAATTATAAAAATAGTAAAAGTCATTCCCCCTATGATTTGGATACCATACCATGAAGAAGACATACCAAAATTTAGTTTTGGTGTGGAATAAGTGTCTCATAATAGAATATTTACAACATACAATATTATTGTTGTGTAACACTATGTCATTGTGCCTTGTAATATCTATAGGTCTTTGATTCTTAATTTTTCGGTTGTTTAGTGACACAAATTTAGTTCCTGTCGTTAAGCATCACCACGTGTCTTGACCTATCAGGAAGTTAAAAAGAGTTAGAAGATAAACTGAACTATCAAATTGTGAGGTAGGATTATACTCTATGATTTCTATATTTATATAAAATATTAACAAGCATGATGACCTGGCTATCTCATGAATGTTTTTCAATTATTGAAATAATTATTAACAATACATTTTAAATTTATTGGTGGAGATTCACTTGGGAACTCATAAATGGATAGATATTAAATGGAATAAGTTTATAGTTAATAAAATTTTAAAACTTTAAATGATTTTTTTTCTGAAATATAGATGGACATGATATATAGGGAAAAAAGATATACACACAAGAAATAGATGAAAACAGAATATTAGGAAGATTAGTGTATCAACAGTTGATTTTTTTTGAATATCATAAATTTTAAACTAATGTGTGAATATGAATAATTATACTTAATAGTATCCTTATATGATAGAAATTATTTCCATGTCATTGAATATATGAAATTTAAGATTGATATTTCAAAGAAAACATCCATTTTTTATAATGTTATATTTTTTATTGATATCTTTCTGTGTTAAACCAATGTGTTGATTATATATTTATAACCATCTTAAAAATAGTGAGTGGAAGATATTTTACCATGATATTATGGAAAATATGATACAAGATGGGTGCTGGTTATTTTTAGTTTCAAAATAAACATACAATTCTCATCATCTTCAAGTATTAAGTTGATCATATTTTCAATTTAATGATGAAATAAAAGATTGATTAGTTTTTAAAATTATCAATGAAATAAAATATTATAGAATAAAATATATAAAATGTATGAAATAATGTTATCATATAATAAATAAATGTTTTTTATTTTAAATTACCAATGAAAAATTTAACATAGCTGAAATATGAAAACAAGATATGGAGTATTGATTAGAAAACCAAATAACTATATTAAACAAAAATTCACTTTTACACCAAACTGAAATGTAGATCCATATACCCAATATAAGTTATCCATAAATTTTCAACCTTTCATATGGTATCCCATATGTTATTCATATCAGAATTTCTATATTCTTATCCCTAAAATCCCTCGACTATACCTACTGGTAGCAACTCACTTATCACTTCCACACATTGAATGTAGTTGAGCCCTGTCTTCTAATCCACAGAATACCATAATAAGATGATTAGATACTCTACTTCCTTTACATCCTTGTATTACCTTGATCATCTAAGATTAGTAGAATAATTATTATAACATAAAAACTATAATCCTTACAAGACAGACCCAACATAATGGTATCAATGAAACTATTTTTTTGTGAAAACATTGAGTGTTATTCTTTTTCAAGTGTTTCGAAGATTTCTTTTTAGAGAAACCTCCCATGGAAACTGATTTCCCTCTCTTTTTGTTTTCGTATTTGAATTTAATTATTTAATTTTATTAAATAGTTTCATAAAATAAAACTGAAATTGAACAGAACCAACCTTTGGTCGAGAGTTATCATCTATGTGTTCCCCGCTATCCATGGGTTAGACCCTAAACTTCTCCAATACTATGACTTTGTGGTTAGTACGGTTCAGGAAAATATAAATTTTTAATTTTACCCACACTTGGAAGAATTAACCATGCCTTTCGAGTGCGTCAACAACCTAAAGAAAAATTAAAGTTAGATAATTATTATCTAAAGTGTATTTTGATTTATAAAATAATGAAACAAGTTAGTAATTGAATCAAAAATCTCTACAATAATCTCCCCCTTTTTGGAAAATAAAAAACTCCCAAAAAAATTTAAATTGTAAAACATAAATTTAAAATAAATATCTCTGCAGACTTTATATTAGAGGTTCTATCCCCATTATTTTAAAAAAACGAACCCTTTGAGAATTAATAGAAGATTATATGATAAATATATAATATATAAGATAAAATAATCTCCCATTTTTAATTTTCAAAATAAAATATTAGAGAAATACGAAAAAATACAATTAGAAATTAAAATTTTAACTCTTCTTCCAAAATTTTTGATCATACATTATGGTTTCTTTTAGAGATTAATTAAATCATAAAATATTTAGAAAAAAATTATTTTATCATGGTTGATGTAATCTTATTTTTCTACATCAATTCCATTTTGACCATGACTTACTATGTCGAATGATCTTATTATAAAGTTATTTCAAGTTGAACTTCACTTTATCGATTAGTCTTAAATATATTATCAGAAATATATATATAATAAAAGTCATGATTATACTTTATCAATTTTTTAACTTCAACTTATTCACCAATAATTTGATATAAAGCTTCATCTATAACTTTTAATCATAATTTGTTTTGTAATAAAATATTTAAGCTTCATATATGGTCTTTTTAGGTTCTTCAGATAAACTTTTTGAAAGATAATTACAATGAGAAAAATTTTAGCATAGAAGAGTGAAGTTGGAATGAATAATGATTAAAAAATTATTTCAAACTATAGTCTTTGTATATTTATTTAATATTTACATCATTAAAAACGATGTCCTTTGATGTAAGAGTGGTTCTCAAAGACTTTCATAGATAATGAAAGGCCAAAAAAAATTTCATACAAATTATTTTAAGAATTAAATTTATAATTTATTTTAATGGAATTGAAAATTGTACCTTATTGAAATGTATTAAAAGATCCACCTATAAGAATTAATTGAACATATTTTTAAAATTTTAATATCTCCCCCTAATTTAAACAATCATTTAAAGGAAATAATAAAATATATAAATGAAAATATTATACCTTCTTGAAGTTGTCTTCTAAAAACAACGGATGATCTCCCTCTTTCAAATAAGTTTGAAAATTAATTACATTTGAATATTATATAATATTAAAAATTAGATAAGATTGAAAAATAATTATCCTCCCTTTATTCTACTAGTGGAGTTTTTAATGTAAGGAGATAGATAAAATAATAACTGGATAGAGGGTCACTTATGGTCTATCATTCACAACTTCTATTTATTGAATCTGAATCTATCAAAAGTAATGGGTTTAGTAAAAATATTGATAATTTGGTTTTCCATCATGATAAATTTGAGAATAATATCTCTTTATTATTTGTGATATCTAAGAAAATATCTCCTTAAATATATGTTTTTTTCTCATGAATGATTTTTTGGGGGTTAGATAAGGAAATGGAAATGTATTATCATGAAGAATTAGATTTTGAGTAAATCTAAAACCAAAATTCATGACTGTGTATTGCATCCAAAACACTTGATCACAAAAACTTCTGGCTATTGTATATTATTATTCAGTACTGGAAAGTGAAAAAGAATATTTTTTCTTAATGGATAAAGAATTTGTTGCTTCTCTTAATAAATGACATATTCTAAAAGTTTATTTTCTATATAACCTAAATCCAATAAAGTTAGGATTTGAGTAACTTTTTTAAAAAATAATTTCTCTAGGAATATAAATATCTATATTTTATGTACCTTTATGGTATCTAAAAATGAATTTTTCTTCTTACATATTAGATTATATTTGGTTAGCATGAAATATTACTAATAAACATACTGAGAAAATTATTTCTAGTATACCTATAGTAAGATATAGTAAACTTATGATCATACTTCCATAAACTTTTTTATATACTAATTTAATGGATTCATCAAGATCAAGTCTGATTGAAGTTGAAATAGTAGAACTTATGTCTGATGCATTATATAAAAAAAATTGAGTTAATATTTGATATATTTAGATTTAGTTAAAATATGTCCTTTTAATTTTTGAAAATTATGAATTCCAATGAAAAAGTTATGTTGTCCCATCATTCTTATTTCAAACTCATTTGTCATATGTTCAAAAAAAATATCTGAAAGAGATTTTATATTTGAACCAAAAATATTTTCATCAATATAAATTTGTACACTTATGGTATTTTTCGAAAATTTTCTTTATGAAAAGGGTAGGATACCAAATTCCTTTACCAAAATTATTTTGAAGGAAATACATAGTAAGTGTACCATGCCATAATATTAGGTCTTTATTAATTCCATAGAGTTCTTTAATAAGTTTAAATGATTTTTCTAGAAATTTTTTATCTTCAAAACTAGATGGTTGTTAAACATAAACTTTATCCTGTATATAAACATTAATAAAATCACTTTTAATGTACAATTGAAATAAAGTATAATTTTGGTGAGTTGTAAAGGTTAATAATATCTAGAAAGATTCTAGTCTAATTATTTGTATAATAGTTTCACCATATTCTATTCCTTCTTCATGATAATGACATTTAGCAACAATTCTTACTATATTCTTAATAATGATACCATTTTCATAAAACTTGTTTCTAAAAACAACTTTTTACTCCAATTACTAGTAGACCTATAGGATATTCAATTAGGGTCCAAACATGGTTTTGTATAAACTAATTGAGCTCTAATTTAAGGGCTATTATCCATATTTAATCCCCTAAATCATCATATGATGCTTTAGGTAAAACTTGTGATAGGAAGGCATGATGCTTAGAATGATTTATCAAGGAAATGATAGTTTTAATGAGTTTTCCTACATATTTAATAATATAAAAGGAAGGATGATTCCTTATGATTGATCACTTTGTGGGTAAAATAGTAAAATCATCTTCAACTAATGATTGCACATATTATATTGAACTAGCATCCAGATATCAAAAATCTAGGGGTATTAATTATAGAGGATTATAATCAGTATTTTTAAATTATCCTTTGGTAAGGAAATAGAATAAAATTTTAAAACATCATTAGTATTTTTAATTTATAATGGTTTTATAAAAACCAAAGGATCAGATTTATCAAAATTTACATGAAACATTTTCAAAACACCATTAGTTATTTTATTAAAGATTATATATAAGCCTTACTTGTTGTATAATAACCCATAAAATCCCTTCATTGGTTTTTGAATCAAATTTAAATAACTGGTCTTTTGTAAATAGGTTGAATAAATTACATCCAAAATCTATAATGTAATAATGTTTTGGCTTTCTTATGGTCCACAAATCATAAAGTGTTTTATTAAGAAAGTTCTTAAGTAAAACTTGATTTATATTGTAATAAGTAGCACATATAACCTCAACCCAGAAATTTCTAGAAATAGAATACCACTTAGTAAATTTTGAGTAATTTCATGGAGAATTATATTTCTTCATTAAACTAATCCACATTACTATGGTGTTTTAGGTGCCAATAAATTATGAGTAATATTTTTTATACTATAATATATTTCAAAATCAGAGTAAAAAACTCACCACCCTGATCACTCCCAAAAGTAACCAAATTTAGGGTTTTACATATTTTAATAGTAGCATTAAATTCCTTAAAATTATTAAAGTCCTCATATTTTATAGAGGTAAAATAGAACCAATTTGATCTAGTGTAATCATCAATAAATATATATATAGTATATTCATCCAATACTTTTAATTTATGTAGGAAAAAATATATCCATGTGCACTTACTAGAAATATTTATAAATTGGGACTTCACTTTTAGATTTAATAATTCAATGATGTTTCTTAAAAACATTAAAAGGGCCACAAAATCTAGTTTAACTAAATTTATGTTTTGGTAGACTCCTCACATGCCCTTTCTTAGAAACTTTAGTTGAAGTGTGGAAATTATAGTGTTCTCGTATCCTATTTGATAACCAAGATAAGTCTTTGGTTGAATAAAAACATGAAAATTCCAATTACTTATTCCTTCTAAGTCGAGTGTGTGAACATTTTCATTCTTATCAATAGATAAAATAAAATTACCCTCTGAACATTGGACATTTATTTTTTAATCCTAAAATTCACAACATATCCCTCAACACATAACTGAATTATGTTGGTAAGGTTGTTCTTAAGTCATAAAACATATAAAACATTAGAAATTAAATTTTTCTATTGAAATTATATATCTCTAATTATGATGATTTCACCCTATTAATTATCTCCAAAAGCGAATCTTCCTTGTTTAAATTTATATAAATTTTGAATAATTGACCCACCACTAATCATATATCGAGAATTTCCATTATACATGTTCTTTTTTTTCTATTTTTAACTCAAAATATTTTCTTAAAAAGGATAGTATTATGTTCTTGATATCCACAAATTATTGGGTCCTATTATGAAAGTAAAAAAATTTAAGAACACAAAATTTTCCAAATATTTTGTGTTCTATAGCTGCTAGTTCTTATGAAATAAAATCTATGTGAAAAAAACACAAGGATTTGTTTACTGAAAAAATAATCTACAACCTCATCCGATTTAATATTTAAAACAAAAGGTTCACTTTTAGGAATATAATTTTTTTGATTTTAAATAAGGTTTATTATATGTAAAACTTATTCCACCTGAGGTAATAGAGGGTTTTATTTTTTATTCATTTTATAAAAAGTTTCTTTACTAGAATTAATGTTAGCCAATAGTTTCTTTAAAAAAACCTTCATAATTAAGTTGAATAATAAAATTCATATTATATTCATTATATTTTTGATCAAATAAATTAAAATCAACAAAATTAATAAAATAATTAGTTTCCTCAATCTAATTTAGTTGAGTGTTCTAAAATTTTAAAGTTAGTTTTGAAATCCTTTTATTATCTTAAATAACTTTTTATTTAGAAAAATCATAGATACTTTTCACATTATTCTTTTCTGGATTCATATGAGTAACATATATATCCATTTTAACTATATTTAGTAAAGTTTCTTCAAATTATGACGAATTGATTTTTTAAACTTTTGATGTATTAACTTTTTATTATTTAGATGAATATGAATAATCATATTCAATATTATAATTAAATTTATAATCAACAATATAATTTTTTATATATTTTATAGTTAACTTTTTAATTAATAAATTTTTATTCCTTGGAATGTTTGAATATAAAAAAACTATTTTATATCTTTCTATTCCAGTTTCTTCGTATAAATTATATGATGTGGTATCACCTTCACTGGTACTCTAGGTATCTTAAAATCTTAATATCTTAAGAATTTCCATCCATTTTTTAAACACCTTCTCATATTTCTATTTTTATTCTTCATTTTAGGATAATCACGCATGATATGACCTCCTTATCACATTCATAACATATGATTTCAGAAGATTCCTTATTATATTTTTTTATTCTTTTCTTTTCTTGTCCTTCCAATGAATATTTTGTAAATTTTAATTATTGACAAGATTATTCATTCTTATTGTAATTTGGGAAATAACATTATTTTTCCCTTAGGAATCACTTTGATCTGAATACTTACTTTTCCTCATTGAAACAAGAGATTTAAAAGTGATAAATCAATTATTAAAGGGGTTAGAGTTATGGTTACCATATGTATAAGTGAAATCTACTTAATTATTTTTTAGCATCTCATCTAAATATTAGATCATACTACACTAATGTTACAATTAATTAATTTAGACTTAAATTTGTCAAATTTTTTGTATCATCAATAGTTTCTCTCTTAGACTCCCATTATTTAGGCATAATGTCTATAATATTTTTAAGGATTTGATCTCTGCTAATTTATTTTTAACCAAGTAATGTAAATTTTTTTACTATTTGTATTAATATCTGATGAATTTTTTTATGGTTTCTTGAGATAGAAAATCCTAAGCATGACAGTATGCTCTTAGAACAACTCTATGGGTTTCCAAAACATTTGATGTTCCCAAAATATTTATCACAAAATTCTTAAAAATTACATTTTCTATTTCACCTGAAGATTTCTAGATATATAATTTATTATCCATAGAACATAATAAAGATTTTTTAACTTTATGGTTTACTTGATATTCTTGTATTTCTTCATAAGAAAATTGAATAATATAATTCTCTGAAACTTTATAGTTTTTTTATCAACATGATATAGTTTTCAAATATATCATTAATGATATATGATTTCATAAAATCTCTCATGTATCAATAATAAACTCTATTAATAATATGTGGTCATGTAGGATAAAAGCTTATAAGTGTTCCAACTAGTACATATGATATCAAGAAAAAATTGTCCCTCTACCAACATAATTATTGTAAAGAAACTTATTTGAGAATTCGATAAACTAAAAAAATAAAATATAAATTAAGATAATCCCAAAATTAGGGTAATGAAGTAGCTCTGGTGACAAATTTTTTTCCCATGTTATGATGATGAATATAATACAATTGGGGGGGGGGGTGAATTGTAGTTTTAAACCAAACTTAAAATTTTCATCCTTTTCAAGTATTAAGATAGCCATATTAAAAAATTAACACAATAAAAGTTTATAAATGAGATATAAAGTATTATTTAGAAAACAAAATACTTATTTAAAATGATATTTAATAAAAATTTACTTTTAAACTGAAATGAAAGGTAGATATGTAAACCAAATCTAAGGTATCCATGACCTCTCAACCTATCTTAGGTAGCCTCAATTTTATATATATTGTAAGTCTTATCTCTTTACACAAATAATCTCTTAAATATACCTATTATTATAATCTCATAGGGCACTTCCATGCATTGTAATTACTTGATATCTATCTTCCTGGACACCAAAGACTATGATCAGATGATTGTATATTCCTCTATTGTTCTATCCTCAGAATCCCTCAATCATACAAGGTAAAAATAAAAATTATTAAAATATAATAAATAAGAAATTTACAAGAAAAACCTCACACAATGGTATCTCTTATATAAATCTCCCAGAAAGAAAAACTGTATTAATTGGAAGTACTCACAACAAAAATAAATTGAAAATATTTAAGAAAAACAACAATATTCATAATTATTTTTCATGTATATATGTGTGTGTGTGTTTTGATGTTTGAGGTGTGAATTTATTTACAGGAAACATTGTAAAAAACTTCAATGTTTAAAATCCACAAAAATCAGGATTGGTTGTAATTGCATTGGAAAAAACTTCTCTATCTACTAATGAAATCAACATGTTGCTTCATCTACCAATGAGTTACATCAACACCTCTATAGTACTTCTAAATAAAAATAAATTAATCTTTTATGAATATTCAGATTATATTATTTTCATAAAATATTATAGATTTTGTATTTTATTTATCATAACTTCATTTTATATAATAAAACATCTTACACAAAAACATAAAGTTAGATCATTGTTATATAAAGTGTATTATGATTTAAAAAATAAATAAATAAGTGAGTCATTGACACAAAAATCTCCCCAAAAAAGAGGGGAAGTGATCATGTGCTTTGGATGACAAGTGAACTTGTCCAAAATATGTAATCACATACCAATGTAGTGAAAATGTTTCATATCAACATATCATTGATACATATTCCATGGATGTACCCAGTGTAGGTGAACTAAGTAAAAATATCTACATTTTTTATTTATTTATATTTTTGGGTTCTACATGTGCATGGTCATTGTGAAAAATGCATCTATATTTCATAATGTGAGTACAAGATCCAATTAATCTTGAGAAAAGAAGAAATTTCAAGACCCCCTAATTCACCCTCCCCCCTCTAAGAGCTTTTATTATGGGGAATTAGGATATAATAGAAAATATTTACATTATGAGAATCCATTATATGAAACCTAAAATAATTTGTATTATACATAATATATAACTAGGTAAATGTAGTATTATCTAAGAGATAACATTTAAACATTTAAAGTTATTTTTTTACTTCATGACATAAAATATGTTTTATTACAAAGTTACATTTCTTAACTTGATTTATTATTAGAACCTTTATAAATAGTTATTTGAATATTATATATATTATAAACGGATATTTATGTTAAATATATGCATTTATATTGTTATTTACTGTTATGATTAATTTAAAATTAATTATGTCACGGTATGAAACAAAAAATGTGATTTTTATCCTAAAAATAAATATTTATTATTCAAAAATATATAGATATTATTTTAACATACCTTGAGTTTTATTTTAAAATTATTATTAAATATTCAGAGTATGGTTTTAATTAATTTAATGACATAATTTTAATTATAAATTCAATAATTATATTGAAATTATTATATTATAAATTTATAAAAAAACAAATTATAACAATAAATAGTAAATGTGATGTGTAATCACTGTTTTTGATAGAACATTATGATAAAATCATATAAATATTATTTTTATTTAAATTTATATTCATTAAAGTTATAAAGTTTTTTTTAATTTCAATAATAAATTTCAATGTGGTTATAAGTTGATTATTACATTTGAATTTGATTTCATTATAAAAAAATAGTTTGATTTTAAATTGAATTAAATTACTAATACTTTTATAAACATCTAAAATAATTTATAAAAATTTATAAATATATGAAATATGTTATAATATTATACATATATTTATAACATTATTATTTAACGTTTCAATATTTATACTCTATTTGATTAGAGTTTGGGTAATATAATTAAATTTATTATAAAATAATAAGAGTTTAAGTTTAAACCAAACCCTACAATCCATTATTA
This sequence comes from Viscum album, assembly GCA_963277665.1. Classification (NCBI taxonomy): domain Eukaryota; kingdom Viridiplantae; phylum Streptophyta; class Magnoliopsida; order Santalales; family Viscaceae; genus Viscum; species Viscum album. Next base: position 190,694,784 of record OY728147.1, read on the forward strand.
AATATGTTTTTGGAATGTTATAGAGCACCTAATAAAGATATAGAATGTGTAAAAGTATATAAATAAGTACAAAATTAATTTTTAAATTTAATGGATTAATTTTAATTAGTTATAGCTTGAGTAATAAATTTAAACTCCTTTTGAAAAAAAAATTTAAATTCAAGTGAAATTCAACTTTTAATTTGTATATTTTTTTCTATAATGGAATAAAAATTTATAAAAACATATTTAATATGTATCACATGATAATATTCCTTAAATATGATAAAAAATTATTCAATTAATATTTATTAATATTTATTTCAAGATAAATATGAAAGTATTTACCTTTACTGACACACTTCTTGTGCATTATTAGAGAAGTAAAAAATGGTAAATTGATGATAATATTTGGAAATGATGGTTATTTATCTACCATAATGAATAAATATTATGTTAAATAATTGATATAAATATTATAATTTTAATTATATAATTATCTTGATATTTTAAACTTGGACTAAAAAAATAACCATAACCATCTCTATAATTCATAATTTTCTTATTTAAAATAATTTATTAAATAATAAATAAATATATATATATATATATTCAATTGGTTAAGATTAGTGGTTTAAATTATCTTCTGTTATCCATTTATGAGCCACTTTATACTTGAAAATGGTATTCTTAACCCTTAAAGATTGAATACTTGTGAAAATATCATCGAATCTTGTCTATAAAAGGGGACTCTTGTACCCTTTACAAGAAACATATAAAGTTTATTTTTCTCTCCAATATCTTCCCAAATGTACTCTCTTATAAACATATACAATTTTTGGAACTTCTGGTTAGAATAACGATCCCCAAATCCATCATTTATGACATCTTACCCAAGAGAAGATTTGACCCTTCAATGCAAGTTTTAACTTATACTTAAGAATTTTTCATTATATTTTTCACCCACTAATTCATAAAACTGATTTATTAATTTAATAATATGTTTCTAAAATTATTATTCTTTGATAAAAGTTATGATAAAATAAAAAATATATATTCTTACTCATTCATTTTTTATAACATGTTCTTGTTTGTGTTGATTTGACCACCTAATTGAACAATGGTATAGAATTTGCATCATTAATGACTAATAAAACTTAAATAATGGTAATATTTGGTCATAATTATTAATTTAATATGTTATTATAATTAGATAATGAAGATATATATAATTTGTTTCATTAATAAAATCATTTCCATTTTATTGATCCAATATTCACAAAAAAGAAATCTTACCAGCCATTATGAACTATCACCATGAAATCCATGAAACAATCATGGAAACCCAAGACCATAATAATAATATCTAAAGTATCTATATTGAAATTTTTTTATGTGATGAACATATGAAAAATTATAAAGGACCAAAACCATCATATTGAAGCAAGCATGGAACAAATAGAACAATTAACACTTGAAGATTAATTTTAACTATTAATGATTAATAAATGGTTAATAAAAAATATAAATGAACAAATATAGGTAAAATAATTATAATTAATACTATTATATAGGTTAATTATACACCTAAATTTATAACAGATGAGGTTAGATCATGTCCAACGGAGTAGGAATCTAAGGTAAGTGGTTTTTTCACTCAATCACTTTCCCTTTAGTCATAATCTTTATCCTCTAACCTTGTTCTAATATGATTGATATATTCATACCTTATATTTATAGAATGGTATTTTATCTTTATATATAGGTAAATTATATTTTCATTTAATGTTCTTATTCTTTTATGAATTTATTATTTCATAAAATTTGGCCTTGTTAAAAATTATTCCCCTCCTCTTTGTTGAATTTTGTCTCTTTCATGTCCATACTCCTTAGAAAAAATGTTTTATTTTATAATTATTAAATCCAAAATATGTATTTTATTATTTAACTTTCATTTTTATCTTTATCTCTATTCAAAATAATATTTTATAACTCTTTCTTTAATGTGTTTTTTTAAAAAAACTCACTAAAAAGTTTTAAAAGAAATTTCTCTTCACATTCATATATTTTATGTCTTTCATTCCACATTTCATTGAATTAAAATAAATTTATATTCAAGTTAACCTCATTTAGACTTATTTTTTAAAATGGTTTGAAATTAATTATTATATCCCATTGTAAATATTATGAAAGTGATATATATCATTTTTTATGATAATGTTACAAAATCATAAATAAAATTCTCATTTTGATTTTGCTTCAATTTTTCTATCCATGTATAAAATATCTATCTTCTATAGAGATATGTTTAACAAATCATACTTTAAATTATCTTATGATGTAATTATTTTTAAATATTTATTTTTTTATCAACTTATCCAATTAATCATTTCATCTTATGTGATACCATTTGAAATTGTTGTGTAACCTATATTCCTTCCATGTAATTTTTCGTAATAGGATATATGATTGATTTCATAGGGTAAACATATGTATCAATCATCACTATGTGAAGAGTGGTTCTGATATATCCCTCTTATTTGTTTGGTAAATATTTATATATCATGAGATTACTACAAGACATGGGGTGTGTTTCATGATCCATTATATTATGGGATATTTACAGTGATTCCTAGTCCACTTTTTGATGATGGACTTAGCAAATATTTTTTATATATGTCATAATTTTCTCTTCTTATGTTTTTGTTGCAATCCTATATTATGTTTCCTTTGGTTATGATAATTCTTACTTGTTCTATGCCATGGTATATATGTTTTGTATTTATGATTATCCTTTTTTAGTCCTTTTTTCTCATGTAGTGATCTATGTTATAGTTTAATGTCTTATGATCAAATATTATTATCCCATGGTCCTTTTGATCATTTATTTATACTGTGATAATGTTTTCTCATATGGGTATGATTTAAACCTCTATAATTCATTGATATATATTTTCCCTTACTATGTGTTTGAGATCACACCAACTTATGTTTCCCAATTCTATAGGAAATTATTAACAGGAATACGTCTAGGAGTACATCATGTGTGGCGAAATTTTGTGGGATACGGTTAAAGATTATTATGTAATAATTTTCTTATGTATTAATCTCCAACGTCATTAAACCATCAGATTCTAGGAGTGTATTTATTAATGATATATAATTATTTAGTTATGTTAAATTATGTAAAATATATGTTTGTTATGTTTGGGTCACTTCATTAACACTTACACTAATATTATATTCAAATGTAATAGAATCATTATTCTAGATAATTTTTGTGTATGTGAATCATAAAATTTCAATTTATTTTCACAAAACTGAAATATTGGAAATTTTAGTTTTGTTATAATCTAGTTGAAGTATACTAAAATATAAATATATTGATTCCTTTTATTCATTCTCACTAAATTCATGGGACATTACCATATTTCTAAGTTCACTTAAAATATTTTGAGAAAAATTAATTTCATAAATGACTGATATAAATATAAAAACCAAATCCTAATTGAGAGAATTAGTGTAAAAAAGATTAGGTTCTTCCTACGTGAAAATATAAACAAAAAAATAATTTATAATTTTAAAATGAGAGTATAGTATTATTGTACATCATAGTTGATTGTATTTATAGGATGAAAAAATCTATATAAATCTATCTCCGGGCCTTAAAACTCTCTGATTTATATTAATTGGGTGGTAGGGAAAATGGATTTTCAAGGAATGGAACTTTTGTAAGTTTATTTTAGCTATGACTAAGAGTAAAAACCTTTAACATGAGATTTTAATTCCTATAATTAATAGGGAACTAAAGAATTGTAATAAATTACTAACAAGGTCATATATATGACATAATAATGGTATTAATTATGTTTCATGGGCTTAATTTGGTCCCTTATTGTAACAACCATGAACTCGCACTCCTGGATTTGGTGATAAAAACATAAGCTTCACCATTGTTTCCTTTATAATGATTAATGTGACCCATTTTTTACCATCCAAACATTAAAACATCAAAAGAAAATATTGGATAACTTACATACCCAAATAACTTTTATGTTAGGAATTTTAAATAATTAAAAAAAACACTTATATAAACTACACTCATGACTTAAAGAGAGTATTTCTCCCACTATACTAAGCTTTTTATATTCCATTTTAAGTTTTTAACATATCCCATTAAATTATCCACCTTTGAAAACTTTCTAGACACAAATTTTTTTTATCATTCCTTATAACCTATGTAAAAGGAAACATAATAAGGGTGAGATCAAATGCTCAGTAAGTATAAACATAAGAATTAATAATTTAATGTAATTTGTGAGAGAAGATGAGAATAACGGTTTTATAACATAATCAATGTTAATGAACATAACATATGATACTTCATACTAAAAACTACATGGATCATCAATCATGAAATATGGAATAAATATTTATTGTATGAAAAGAGTCATAATAATCAATAATCATGAGAAATGTGTTATCATCCTTGATCGAAGGAAACATTTATAACATATAGAACACATAATGAAAACATGTTTTTAACTTGGGAAATTATTTCAATATAACTCTTAGAATCACTCTTACAAATAGAATAACCATGCGGTCAACTTCCATAACTAGTTTATTATAGGGATACCATGGACCCACCCATCCTTTGTGTAAAGAAGAAACCCAGGTTGACCTAACCTGTCACCCGATTTGGCATGCCACACAGCCTAAAGCGTGTTCTCAATCACCCTAGGCTGGTGAAAACCATTGATCACAACCACTGAGAATATGGGGATATTTTCTCTATTGGTAAATGAGCATGATCCAACCATAGAATGGGATGAAAAAACTGATATCATCAGTACAACAATATAAGGTTATAATATACCATGAATAATGGAATACATCAAGTACCAATATACTAAAAAAATACATATACATAGTATCTCAAAATGAACAACCCAAACTCGAAAAAAGGTGAAATTCTAAACAAGCCTCACGTATATCTCAATAGGTACCAAAATACCAAAAACTACTTCACGTGAGTTCATACATATGAGAACATATCTCCTCCAAAAAATATTGGTTGATAATAATCATGAAGAGAAACCCTAGTACATAGTTCCCTTGCCTTTAACCATGTCCTACAAAATGAAATCTATAAATTCCCAATAGTGACCAAGTAGGGTGTGAGGCACAAAAACTATTAGGGTACCAATATAAATCTATTTAAGTATTTTACCCATGAAAAACAATAAATAATCTTGAAAAAAAAATCCAAAACTAAATCACGTTGAAAAAATACCATTTCTAAACAGACTTTCAAAATCACTTTAGTTTTCCATTTTGAAATAAAAAATGGTTTTTCAAAACACTTTCTAAACATGGATAAAATAAATAAACATACCACAAATCACAAAATGCAAAAAAAAAATAAAAAAGGAGTCATAAATAAGGTGAGATTAGGAATCAACATTAAATAACCGTATGAATTTAAAATAAACAAATGGTCATCATACATATCACTACATAAAATCGAAGTAATACAATGCATAAAATACATAAACCAATGTGGAATTATTAATGTTCACCTAGAGGATCTAACCACTGGGTATAACATGAGTGATTAAAAAAATATGTTATCTAAGAAATTTAATCTCTCACGATCCTCGTTAGGCCAAACTCTAAGAGTTCACATGGTCTCTCAGTAACCAATGTGGAAGCTCACATGATCTTCCTACCCAAAGGCTCACTTAGTCCCTTGGAAATAAATGGAGGCTCACATGGCCTTCCCTCTAAAGGCTCACATAATTCCTTGAACAAGACTCTCACTCACACCCCATTTAAACAATATACTACTCCATTCCAACACAATAACAAAAAATTTCTCATATAAAACATGAAATAATAAATCAATTTCCTAAGAAAACATTACCAATTTGATAAAATACCCCTTCTAATGGTAAAATAATTTCTAAAAGAACTTTAGTAATCCTTTTAATACCACAAAACCTCTTTGATCAATTTTATCAAACACTTGGTGAGAATTCATGTCACACACATTTGGAAAACCCCACTTTAAACACCATATTACCAAACCAACCCACCAAATACATCAAAAATGGAATACTCAAGAAGAATAAATCATTTTAAGGAAAATTTAAACAATAAAAACCAATTATATTATAAATTTAATGGTATGATTTTAAAAAAACCCTTAAATATATACACCTACCTCAGATTTCGTCCAAACCTCATATCCCATGACGAAGATAACCTATAAGAGGAAGAAAAAATCATCACACACCTATACATAAGAAATAAAACCAAAAATACAATTAAAAACCATAAATTTAGTCATCACCACACACAGGGTTCCACAACTCCATAAAAATGAAAAAATAAGTCTTGAGGAATGGAGAAGAAAAAGAAATAGAAAATAAATAAACTTACTTTATGCCCAAGCACCAATAATGCAAGAAAAAATACTTTAAATATGGGGAGAGATCTCTTGGAATAAGGAGTAGGAGAGACATGTGTTAGGGAAGAAAAAAGAACCCCCAACCTTTAAGAAATCGATAGGGGAAAAAGGGTAAATTAACACTTTTAATAATTTGTATAGGGTCACACATTTTGGCTACACAATTAGGCAAATTGTGCAGTAACTGTTTAGGTGTCACTATCCTCTGAAAATAATCTACACAGTTTTCTATGGGTTGTTGTACATTTTGAAACCCCATGCTTAAATAGTGTGAAACCACACTGTTAAGAATTTTAACACCTCGTGCACAGTTTCCACATGGTTTAGGAAAATTGTGAACTAAACATGTGTCATGTTATACCTACCTACAAACTCTCAAATTTGACCCTCGATACTTGATAATTCAAAGAACGTAACCAAGGATAAAAAAAACTCAAAAATAGATGAAACAGTTCCCTTTTGGGTGTCACAAAATCCCCACTATAGAAATCTCTCCCCCAATAAAATCCTCAGACCCATTAGAAGAAAATATGTGAGGCCACTACTCCCTCACCCAAATTTTCTACTCCCATGTATCATGACTAACACTGCCATTATTGCAGAGCACAAAGACCAAGAGGATAACCTTCCAATGGATTACCGTATTTTGAACATCCATGATATGAACTAGTTTCTCCACCATGGATGCATCGAGAAGTAACTCCAAATATTCCCACCCCAACACATGATACATGATAGGATTATATCTATTTAGATGGTAAATATGGAACCCTCATGAATCACGGTCATCCATGGTGAATATATAAAGGGTATGATGCTTTCCCCAGAAGATCTGCAACACATAACAGCCTTATGTAATGTAGTTCCAACATCCACTTATTTCTGAAGATATGACATCCCGAATGAAATGATACCTAGAGAAACACTTGATTATCAACATGAAACTATAACAGACAATGAAGGTGGTTAACATATGACTTTATGTGGCTCTGATCTATCGCTAGAAATTTCTTGATTAGCCACACTATCATAGTCGCCTCTTATATAGGGATTATTCCAACCAAGGAATGTCTGTCTACCTAAGCCCAAAATGATGGGATTGGCATGGTTTCCCATATAATGCCTCAAATGGGTCCATCCTAATCGAGGATTTATAGAAGTTATTATATAAAAACTAGACCCATGTTAGCTTCATTTCCAACGAACCACCAAAATCAGGCACACATGCCCGCAACATATTCTTGAGAGTCTTGATGGTACACTCAAACTAGTAATCCATCTATGGGTGATATGCAATGCTCAATGTCAACTAGGTTCCCAAAGCCTCCTGGAGTCCCTTATGAAAATGAATTGTAAAATAGGAATCATGGTCTAACACTGTCATTGAGGGAACTCTATGATGGCTAAAAACCTCTTGAACATACAAATGTCTGACGTCCTCTGTCGTTTTCAATTCTATGATGTGTATAAAATGGGTTATTTTCATCACATGATTGACAATCATCGATATGGTATATTTTCCCCTCAGAGTAGGAGGTAGATTGATCATGAAACCCATATATATCTCATCTCACTTCCACACTAGCATAGGAAGTGGTTCTATTAACATGGCTAGTCTCTAAGGCTTGGCTTTATTCCCCTTGTAGGTCAAGCATCTAAAAACAAAGTCTACCACAACAGATCTCATCCCAGGACACCAACACTAGCCCCTCAAGATATAAAAAATCATGGTCACCCTAGGGTGAACAGAACAACTACAATGACGTGCATCATGGATGAACTTTGGCCTCACTCTCAAAGAAATAACCAACCACTTTCAAAAAAGTTGAAAACCATCAGTAGACCAAGACCAACCACCTCAGTTCCCCCCACCATTTAAGGCACTGCTAATATGTTGGCACTCAGGTTCGGACACTTTCTCAGTCCTAACCCTATCAATGAGAGAGGGAGTAACCTATACACAGTTTATGAATAACTAACATTTTTCCTTCTACATGTGAAATATCAAATCAGCAAACAAGCTCATTAGACCCCCACTCATCTGATGATTCCCGAACTACCTGCACTGGAAACTTCCTGCTTAAAGTTTCAGTGAACATGTTTCCCATCCCGGGTGTATACATAATATCGAATTCAAATATATAAAAGCACTACTAAAAAGCATGCCTTTAACAACACTGACCATTATCAGCGTTAGAAAAAAATTTTAATAAAGGGAACCTGTATCAATTCTTTATTCATAGCACCGATAAAGCGTACCCTTTCTTAACACGTTATTTTTAGCACTAATAAAGCATATCCTTTATCACCTCTTTTTTAGCACCGATAAAGTTTACAAATAAAATGAAATAAATAAATAAATAAAAATAATAAATGAGTAAATTTTATAAAAAAATTCTTATTAATTAAATAATTATTTATAAAAATGAATAAATTTAATATACATATATATAAATCATAAATAAAAAAATATTATATATTAAATATAAAGATATGTAAAATGAATAAAACGAAATAATTAAACAAATAAAAATTAAAAATGAGAAAATTAGGAAAAATATTAACAAAATATTAATAAAATAATTATTGATAAAGATGAATACATTTTGTATACACACACACACATATATATATATTATAAATATTAATACAAATTATATAATATATATAGATATATAAAATAAATAAATTGTAATAATTAAACACAAAAATTTAAAAATGAATAAATTGTAATAATTAAACAAAAAATTAAAAATAAATAAATTGTAACAATTAAACTAAAAATCTTAAAAAAGAATAAATTTTAATAATTAAAAAAATTAAAAAGAATAAATTTTAATAATTAAACAAAAAATAATAATAATGGATAAATTAAAAAATTATTAAAAAAATTATTATTGAAACAATTATTAATAAAAATGAATAAGTTTTGTATATGTCAATATATATATATTAATTATAAATATTAAAAAATAATATATATTAAATATAAATGAATAAAATGTAATAATTAAAAACATATTAATGTCTTATTCATCTTTAAGGGTTTTTATACATAAATATTCATTAATACATTTAATATAGAAATATATTCATGTTTGTGCATTGGGGGGGGGGGGGGTGTGGGTGTTGGTGTATGTGTGTGTGTGTGTGAATATATATGAATGTATATAATATTTCATAAAACATGAATTATATAAAAAAAATATTTTTTTAACATTAAATAGGTCATATATTTAGTGAAGAATGGTTTGCAAATAAAAATTAATATTAATTAAAAATACTAACTAATCACATCGAGTAATGGACATAATTGAATATTGTTTGATTTTTCAATTTAACATATATTAAGAGTGTGTTCCATTGATTTCACAAACATATACGTATAAAATGTATTTTTATATACAACACGCACACATAAAATTTACATAATTAATTAAATCTTATATAGAAACAAATACACATAATATTTATGTAATTTATTCAAATTTTAGTATTAATTTTATAATTTCATTATAACATGGTACATTTAATATATAATTTTTTTAATCTATAAATTTTATTTATTTATTTTTAATATTATTACAGTTCGGTATTAGTTTATTTTTAATATTTTTTTATCTTTTATTTTTTTTGGAAATTTAATCATTTTTTTATTATTTATTTACATTTATCTATTTTCTATGTCTTAATATTTTCAATATGTATTCATTTTTTTTCAATATATATCCATAATTTAAAAAAAATCAATTAATAAAACCTATCTATTTTTTCAATATTTATAAAGTGTACTCATTTTTAATTATTCAATTTCACTCATTTTAACTTGCATGCATTTATGATTATATATTCAATAATAATGTTAAAAATATATTTGTAAATATTTATAAAGAAATGTATTTATAAATTTATGTTTACTATTATAAATTTATAAATTTATAATTATAAATAAATAAATATTATTATTTTAACAATTATATATATAAATATAAATAAATAATTATATATATTTAAATAATAATAAAATTATAATAAATTTTCATAAATAGTGAATAAATTTACTATATATATTTATATTTATATTTACATTTATATTTTTATTTTTTATTAAATATATATATATATGACTACATAAATATATATAATGATATAAATATATAAATATATAAATATTTTTTTATAAAGTATTAATATAATTAGAAATAAATAATTATATATTTAAATAAATATAAAATTATAATAAATATATTTGACTAATGAATATTATTACTATATTTATATTTATATTTATGGATATTTATGAGATATATAAATATATTTATAATTACATAATTATAATAAATATATGTAAATAATGAATGTGTTTATTATATTTATATTTATATATATTTATTAAATATATATATTTTTGAACCCCCTGTGCGCTAATCATTTTAATAATGACAAATCATTATTGTTTTCTTTTATAAGTCAATTTAGTCAATTATTCAATCTGTTCTGAATGTGTTTATATATGTTTAATCATGTCTGCATATGTTTACCTATGATTATTTATGGTTTAATATTGACCTAGAAGTATTCTGAATTAAACAGACACTTTGTAAGAATTTTATGTTTTTGACTCACCGTTAGTTATATTCATGAGTCACAGAGAGTTAAAGGAATGAGACACTGATGTGACAGAATGAACGGTTGAACTGATGACAATGGTCGCACCGATAACAACAGTCTCACCGATGACAACGGTATCACTGATGACAATGGTCGCACCGATGACAACGGTCTCACCGATGACAATGGTGTCACCGATGACAATGTCTCACCGATGACAACGGTCGCATTGATGATGTAAGAACCTGGTTCTTTTCTTTTAGAGAGGTACGAGCTTCTTCTTTTCCTTTTCCTTATGTGTTTTTGAGAAAATATGGAAAATGGGGAAAAATCCTGAATTTTGGAACTACACGCCGTGTACTTTTGGCCGTGTTGGGATGAGTACACAGGGCGTGTAGCCATCCCAGCGACGAAGGGTGTAGGAACCAACTACATGCCATGTAGTGGTACCTTAGACGCAGTTTAGTCAGTCGGTAGGCTAGAATAGTAAGGTGGTGGAGTCACCGCCAGCTGGGCGACAGTACACGCCGTGTACTTGGGAGTACATGCCATGTACTAATTTCGACGGATGAACAGTGTGGCGGTGCCACCAAATGAACAGTTATATGAAAGGATTACACGCCGTGTACTCAGAAGTACATGCCGTGTACTTTGTTTTTTCGACTTAAAACAGGTAGTAGCCTCCTCATTTGGCAGAGGAGACTCTTGAACCGTTTTGGAGCCAAAGGGGGAGGTCGGATCTTTGAAGATCCACTGGGCGTTCGTCTGGAATCCATTTCGGCTTCGGATGATTTCGTTGGAACCGCACAAGTGAGCCCTCTCCTCTCCTAGTACCACTCTTACCAATTCTTCTCCTAACATAAGTTATTTTCGTTTGAATGGGTTTTGTTCTTCGTCAGATCTACGCCGTTCTTGGGCATTTCTAGAGTCGGCATTCGTGTATAACGCTCGTTGAATTATAAGGTAGGTGGCTTTGTGTTTATTTTCCAACTGTCGTGCATTTTTGTGCCACGAACCCATTTTGGGGTGTCGTGTGGCTGAGGCCATTGCTATATTTAATACCTAGAATTGATTAGGTATTTAATTGTGATAATAAAATGCCGGTTGGGATCGTTGCTTGGATCCGAAACCACCCCAGGGGTGTGTTTCACTGTTTATCCATTTGGCCAGGATACCGGAGGGTATGCCTTTAAATTAGTAATTGTAGAATTGCCTTGAGAGGAATTTCTTGTTACTGCTTGTTTTCCTGTTTGGCATGGTCCGGTTACTTGTTTAGACAGAGGGCGTTGTTGTATTTGGCCTGAGGGCATTGTTGTGATTAGCGTGAGGGCATTGCACTATTTAGCCCGAGGGCTGTAGTTCATTCTCCTGATGGAAACCTTTTGTGCCTGATGGCTTGACTTCTATGCCTGAGGGCTACACTTACTACGCCTGAGGGCAATTTCTGTTACGCCTGTGGGCTATACCTGAGGGTTGGATTCTACTTACCTGAGGGTAATGTTTTTCTTGTTTGAGGACATGGGCTGCTTACTTAAAAATGCACTATGGTGATTTCTAGTATATGATGAATTAAATGTATAATAAAATGGAAATTTAATTGTTAAGTTAGTTACTTGTCAGTAATGCTAACTTTATTGCATTTTACTATTTCACATTATTGTTGCATGCTTACACTCTGTTGGGAATAGGCCTTTGGTGGGTGCCCACTGAGATATATTTCTCACACCCTGTTTGGGTCATGCTTTTTGGCCCAAACAAATTACATTGCTGCAGGTGTAGATAGGGGCAAGAGTCCCTACACAGGTACTTGACTGTTGTTGAGGAGTAGGAGGGCATGGGACCGAGCCTAGCCTCGCGATGCCGCTACAAGCTGTTTTCTTTGTTTTGCTGTACTCTATTTTCTGTTGTACTGTATTGATGTATAACATGTTCTAGCGGTTTTTTGAGAACCTGAAACATGTAGCATCATATTTTATATACTGTTGGTTATATCCAATTTTGTATTGTATTTCAGTTGTGTATGTTTTCTGCTTCCGCTGTCATTGTATGTTTTATTTATATTCTGCTACACTACACTTTGAAAAATGAGGGCATAGTTTCCCTACTATCAGACCTGGGCCATCACTGCTAGTCAGTAGCCTCTGGCATTTGGGGAAATTCACTTGAGGTCACGTGGCGAACCGGGCTCGGGGCACCCGTTGCGTGGCACCCGGGTTGGGGACGTTACAAAGTGGTATCAAAGGGAGGTTTCTTTTCTTTGACTTACTATTTGGAGTCGTAGTCCGGGATAGGATGGAACGGTAGTTGGTAATAAGCTGTGCCCGGGCATAGCTAAACCGAGTACAGGGAAAAGCCAGTCTACCTTTTATTTTTCATTCTTTTGATTTTGCAATTTTACGGTTGATATGTTTTCACCATTGGGTGACGCACTTGGATTGTGCTGTTTATATTTTATCGGTGGGTTCTATTTAGTTGCAACCTGATGAGATGAGGGTGTTCCGTCTCATGCATCATATAGGCACATGCTAGATATCACATGCCATGCATAGTTTCCATGCCATGTAGGTGCGTTAGAATTTGCATGTTGTTGTGATAGTTGTTGTGTTAATAAATCATGCTATTGTGATAGCTTCTTGAGAAATACGTACCTTGTGATATGGTATGTTTGTTTGATCTTGTTTATAGAATGGACGCCAAACTTTGGTTTTTGGGGAGTATGGGCCTCCATTGATCGGAATTTGGTGAATCATTGACTATTATTGGTTATAACACATATTTTAGAGACCCAAAGCTTATCGTACATGGACATTACATTACTTTTGTAGAATACTTAGTACATAACAAAAACACACACACAAGGATCGTAATAGTTTAGTTTCTTTGGAAACTCGGAACATAATCTTCTAATCGTGGTGAAAGATCTTCAATATCTCCCATAAATATCTTCCCTTTTTTTTACCGAAAACCTTTTTTTATTTCCTGGGGAAAAGAAAACATAAAAGGGTGAGCTCAAATGCTCAGTAAGGGTAAGAAAAAGAAAAATCAATCACATCATATTCATAAGAACATAACTTTTGGAAATCTTAACCAGCAAAAGAGAGAATAATTTCATATCATGGGATAAATCATAGTAGTGAAATGAAATCCCAATAAGAATAACTTAAAACATGAAACTTTGTGGCATACACACATAATCATAGAGAATCATTTCTTGTTAGTCAAGACTCATTGCCAAGACTATCTTAGTGGACAAAGTCCCTTTCTGAACCGAGTCACCCTCGTTTCAGTCCTATTTCACTGAACCGGTATAACCTACCATTCCAGCCATGTCTATCTCATGAGATATAAAATCTTTACCCAATGCATTGGGGGGAGATATAGGTCCCACCCATCTCATAATGAAACCATTCTTATGTGTTCCACAAAATCATAAATCATACATCATTGCATAACCCATGTAATAAAAATGGGATTCTTAAACAACATGACATCATAAAAAAATTTATATAGAATAAAGGAATTCATAAAAATATAATTCCATCACAAAATAATCAAATCAATGTAATAATAGGGACAAAAACAGAACCCTTTATTATCTTATATGGAAAATAATTTTGATAAAACACTTGAACTCTATTCATGAGGAAAATATCCTTTCTACTTCAAAAACACTTTTCTATTATTAACATGTCATAAAATTATAAACTAAAAGAAGTTGATTAAAAATAAACTTGAGAACTTTTAAAGGAATCTTCTTCGAAATATTGTTTTAAAAATCCATTCATGCCGTATTAGTTAAAAAAAAATTCTTCGTACTTTTGTTGGAAAAGTCAAAAAGTACCTCGTACGAAAAATGCCAAAAGATTCCTTTCATATATTTTACTAAAAACTCACCTAAGGGTAAAATTGGATTTAAACAATTGTAGGTGGATGGAAATAATATTACATATTGAGGTAACATGGATGTGGATGATAAAATACACCCCAGTAAATACCAAAGTATAAACAATCTCAGATAAAAATGAGATTGTGATAATTCCCCTTACCTTAGGTCCGATTTGCTTCATAAGTGTCCGAACCTCCTGTATAATGATATAAATAATGTCATTGACTTATTATAGAGTCATATTCATTGTTATTATATCATTTATGGTTCACTTATGACTTTATATTACCCGTTCTTTTGTAAATTCAGGTTAAAGTAGCGTTTTGGGTAAAATCGTTTCATTTTTCGTTCGTGTTTTAACTTGTAATTATTCATATGTTTACTTAGATCATGATTAATTAATTCCAGAATATAAAACATGATTTATATATATATATTCAGAATATACATATATAATAAATCAGTAAATGGAAAGAAATACACCGTTCATGGAGACGGTAGTCCGTACGTACGCATGAACGCTGTTATCGTTTCCTTATTGAATTGAATGGAATTAAGTAGATAACATACATATAAATATAAATAATTCCAGTATCATTATTATGTCATATATTTCATTAGAACTTATTATATATACTTTATAATCATTCATGGATGGTTAATCATTGAGAATGAATCTCATCGCGTCGTGGAGACGGTAGTCCGTACGTACGCACGAGCGATGATATCGTTACCATGGTCGTGGAATTGTGTTGAATTGTATGTATACTATTTCAGTATCAATATCACTTTATAATAATCATATATAGTTACTCATTAAACCATTATACCCATCCAATTAATGTGGTGGAGGAAAATAGATTACACCACGGCGTGGAGACGGTATTCCGTACGTACGCACGCTCGGTGATTTCCTTTTTCTGTAGGATGGATAGAAGGTTAATTAGAGTTGTTTCATATTTATAATAACATATCAGTATGTAAGTAATAATGATGTTATTACTTTATCATGAAACAACTAAAGAAGAAGAAGTTGAAGAATAAAGAAATTGAAAAGATCGGTAATGGATATTACCTCTTCTTTGAAACGCCTCTTTGAATCCTCCACTTAGGGAACTAAGATTGGTCTTTTAAGAAGAGCAGGATCTCTAGGATTATTCTAGGGAAGTGGAGAAGGGATTTTGGCAGGGGTTGGCCGAGCTTGAGTGCTCAATTTGGTGTGAGGAGGAGGGGGAGGAGGTGCCCTTTTATAAGGGAGGAGAGGGGCACCTTAGGAATATCTCAAAATATTATTTTATATTAAAGTCAAAATCGGTTTATAATGGTTACAAAGGGTCTTATTTCAAATCTAAAGTGGGGATGGGTCTAAATCATATCAACCAATAGGATTTAGACAAGTTTAGGGTATTATTGTAACCTTATCAATTAGATTTAACTCTAAGTTAAATAATTTAACTTTTACCGTGTCTTTTTGTTTTCTTTCACTATATGGTTAATACACTTACTATAACATGCCAAACGAACCCCAAATTGTTTATTATTAATATATATATCCTTATCTAAGTCATTTGGCCGAACCTTAGATTTTTAGGAATAAAATAACAAATAATAATATAATATTTTTTTTAAAATCTATTTTGTGTCAATTTTGACACTATTTGATATATTATTTTTTCTGAAAGTCATAACAGAATTATATGTTCTAACAAAGTTGATACCTCAACACTAATATATCATAGTAACATAGAAAATTAGTGGGATTCATAAAAATTTTTAAATTACATTTATTTTTGTATTTATAATATCAATTATGTCAATATTTCATTAATAAGATAATTACTGCATCATCTTTGTGTCATAACTAAATTAACTTATTTTATGTCTAAAAATTACAAATAAAATACCATTATGTAGGAAATCTTTTTAGATTTCTAATTCATATTTAAAATCGAATTTATCTTATGTATAACCCTATATTAAAAATGTTTTAGTAAATAAACTTTGATTTTAACTCTTTTAACTCTTCTTTGAATTAAATAATAATAAATGTCCTAATCTAATCCATGTGGGCCTAAATGATAATATTTTACACATAAGGTTGTTTTTGGTCGATATACACTTGTCCAATAGGATTAGGACATGTGTTAGGGTAATATTAATATCATTTTTACCCTTAATTACCCTATTTACTTTTAACCGCGGTAAATAAAAGTAAAAAGTTAATATTCACCAAAAATTATTTTCATCTCATTGAACCACATTTTACTTACTGACATAAACCGTGTCTCTTTTATTTTTGAAATTCCATTCACAGAAGCGGTAAAATTAAGTTTTATAAAAAGTTCAGTTATTTTTAACTACCACTTAGTAGTTTCACTATTCATCAAAAATTGATGTTTTTCAGAACAATGCCAAAATTTCATCCTAAGCTATATTTCATATTCCGAATTCAAAAATTATGTTTATTTTACCAAATTCATAACATAGAATTTGCATTAATTAATTTTATAATTAAATCCCGCTGTTAAAACAAATAGCGTGTTTTTAAGAAACAATATCTATCAAAAGATTGACACTTGTTTATGTCTGGTTTAAATGTGAAATTACATCCAATGACCAACATTGTATTAAATTGTAAAAATATATTCTAAATATAATTTAAAACCACTCAAATTAATAATTTGTCACTATTAATTATTTTGATTAAAAAAGTTGTTTTTAATTATAATTTAGTAATTTTCACTATTCATCAGAATATGAAAGTTATCCGAAAAGTACCAAAATTTCACCTTAGGCTAAATTCGATACTCTGAATCCAAAAATGAATTCCATTTTGAGAGCTAAAATTTCTATAATTCTAAAAGGTGGTTAATACTATTCATAACGGCTAGTTATAATAATATTTTAATAGCATATCGTTATTTAGTGAAACTCGGTATTGCGTACTACACACGCTATCGAGGAAGGTCGAGATTGCGTGTTATGCAAGGCAAGTCAAGGATGTGTGTTGTGAAAGCTCCTTTTGGTGTAGCGTACAGCACAAGACATTAGTGAAATTAAAAAGAATATTTTTCATAAAATCTCGGGGTGTTACATTCTACCCTCCTTAAAATGAATTTCGCCCTCGAAATTCGTCGGGGTTATAAATGGTTTACTATTCTAAAGTTTCTTTAATAGAAACCCACATCGTAAAAAGGAATACCAAAACTTGGCTTTAAAAACTAATGTATGAAATGTAACGATTACCCAAATAAACTAATCACTGGGTTTCCACATAGGTGAAAATATGGATATGGAAGAGAAATCTAACCATCATGTTCTGATGGAGAGTGGTAGAGGACATGGCTATGGAAAAGCCAGTAATCACAAATCCATAGATTTGTGATGATATAAGGTACCATCTGATTCATCAGGTATAAGATCACTAGGACAACATTTTTGGTTTTCAAGATCATTTCCCTAAAGTTGAAAATTTGCTTAGAATAAATACTTACTTTATTTTGGTACAGTCTCACTGTTGTTCATGCCTTGAGCAATTTCCACTTCATCTCTTAAATAAATAAAGTTGAATTTGTTATTCGTGAAGTGTTAGCAGATCATGTGATAGAATGACGGGTCATTCCATCTATCTCAAACAAAAGGTTAGCAAAAATTATATACATAAGTCAATCTATAGTGAGATTAATCATATATGGTTCCTAAAATGGGATTATACTTCATATATCATACTACTTAATATAATAAAACTAGTTTCTACTAAACAGGGACTTCCTGTAGGCCAGTGGTAGGTGATAAAGGCCACTCGCACTTCGGTTGTGGGTTCGATTCCCACAGCCTTGTCCGACGCCATGGGCTGTCGCCCGTCCTGCAGGTTTTCCTTTTTCTAAAACTATATTACTATAACATCCCATCAATAATATCGAAAAAAACTTTTATCCTTAAACAATACTAACTTATGTCCAACATAATCCATTTCAATCTTTAGGCTTATCCATAATACTGCAGTCCACTCTCATAACATAGTGAAAACGATTACGATAGATTTAATACCATCGTCGATCCCCATATATCATAAGATATGTTTTGTTGGTCACATTCCAAACATTCAAAGGCCTTAATCATGTATTCTCTTGAATACCCATCGAACCTTAGTGAAAACATGAATGAAGTTAAAAGATAACACTTTCCACATACAAAAAATCCTCAAAATTCTATATACTCAAACCATGATATCACTTAGTCCTTATATCAATCATGAGCTCATGAATAATGTCAAACATTTCATTTTCTCCTTATCCCTTCATTATGCACATATCATCTACTTTCCAAAATATTTGAATAACTTTTCCTGGTTACCAGTACCTTAAAATTACTGAAAACCACAATAGACCAATACATAAATATTTAAATACACCATAAAAGTACCTCAACAACATTATTCTTGAATACCAATACATAAACACTTTAGTCCATCCACTTCAATGATTGTCCTGGAATAAGTCCTTTTTTTATTTAGAAGTAACTTTTTAGGTCAGGGCATTGAGTTGGGTAATGCCCATGTTCTCTGCAAATAAGACATTGAACTCCATAACAGTCTGTCACTCTATGACCATTTTCTCCACACAGATAACATCGGTCCCTCCATTTGAGGTATTCCTCAAGGTTCTTCTTCCCTTCTTTAGAAATCTCAATCTTCCTTTCTTTATGCTCCTCAACATGCAAACATGAATAATAGTTTATCTTCCTCTTCTTTGATGAATTAGGCATACCACTAAATTTCACCTTGTTAATCATATATCGCGATGACTGATTCGGCATAATCGCAATATCTTTCTCTCTAGGAATTACACAATTTTGTTGCTCGTAGTCACCAATTTGTCCATTGGATTCAATGTTAACCGAATTCCTTCTTGTTCCCTCCATTAACTAAAACACAAAAAGAATCTTGTGAGAGGCAAAAATCATGCTTGAGAAAACAACATTATAAATGGGGAGTATCCTCAATATCTAACTTCTTAGGTTAAATTCTATGATCGTTACCATAGTTCTAGGACTGTATCTTATATGTATACTTATCCTTAGGGACATCCCTAGACATACCTTAGAAATATCTCTAGGGATCTCACTAACGTTTTCGTATCCTAGTTTCCGAAGGTTGACTAAACCTTTCCTCTGATACCAACTGTAGAGACCCGAAGCTTATCGTACATGGAAATTACATTACTTTTGCGGAATACTTAGTACATAACAAAAACACACACACAAGGATCGTAATAGTTTAGTTTCTTTGGAAACTCGGAACGTAATCTTCTAATTGTGGTGAAAGATCTTCAATATATCCCATAAAGATCATCCCTTTTTTTAACCTAAAACCTTTATTTATATCCTGGGGAAAATAAAACATAAAAGGGTGAGCTCAAATGCTCAGTAAGGGTAAGAAAAATAAAAATCAATCACATCATATTCTTAAGAATATAACTTTTTGAAATCTTAACCTGCAAAAGAGAACATAATTTCATATCATGGGATAAATCATAGTAGTGAAATGAAATCCCAATAATCATAACTTAAAACATGAAACTTTGTGGCATACACACATAATCATAGAGAATCATTTCTTGTTAGTCAAGACTCATTGCCAAGACTATCTTAGTGGACAAAGTCCCTTTCTGAACCGAGTCACCCTCGTTTCAGTCCTGTTTCACTGAACCGGTATAACCTACCATTCCAACCATGTCTATCTCATGAGATATAAAATCTTTACCCAATGCATTGGAGGGAGATATAGGTCCCACCCATCTCATAATGAAACCATTCTTATGTGTGCCACAAAATCATAAATCATACATCATTGCATAACGCATGTAATAAAAATGGGATTCTTAAACAACATGACATCATAAAACAATTTATATAGAATAAAGGAATTCATAAAAATATAATTCCATCACAAAATAATCAAATCAATGTAATAATAGGGATAAAAACAGAACCCTTTATTATCTTAGATGGAAAATAATTTTGATAAAACACTTGAACTCCATTCTTGAGGAAAATATCCTTTCTACTTCAAAAACACTTTTCTTTTCTTAACATGTCATAAAATTATAAACTAAAAGAAGTTGATTAAAAATAAACTTGAAAACTTGTAAAGGAAGCTTCTTGGAAATAATGTTTTAAAAATCCATTCATTCCGTATTAGTTAAAAAAAACATTCTTCGTACTTTTGTTGGAAAAGTCAAAAAGTACCTCGTACGAAAAATGCCAAAAGATTCCTTTCATATATTTTACTAAAAACTCACCTAAGGGTAAAATTGGATTTAAAAAATTGTAGGTGGATGGAAATAATATTACATATTGAGGTAACATGGATGTGGATGATAAAATACACCCCAGTAAATACCAAAGTATAAACAATCTCAGATAAAAATGAGATTGTGATAATTCCCCTTACCTTAGGTCCGATTTGCTTCGTAAGTGTCCGAACCTCCTGTATAATGATTTAAATAATTTCATTGACTTATTACAGAGTCATATGCATTGTTATTATATAATATATGGTTCACTTATGACTTTATATTACCCGTTCTTTTGTAAATTAATGTTAAAGTAGCGTTTTGGGTAAAATCGTCTCATTTGTCGTTCGTGATTTAACTTATAATTATTCATATGATTACTTAGATCATGATTACTTAATTCCATAATATAAAACATGATTTATATATATATTCAGAATATACATATATAATAAATCAGTAAATGGAATGAAATACACCGTTCATGGAGACGGTAGTCCGTATGTACGCATGAACGCTGTTTTCGTTTCCTTATTGAATTGAATGGAATTAAGTAGATGACATACATATAAATATAAATAATGACAGTATCATTGTTATGTAATATATTTCATTAGAACTTATTATATATACTTTATAATCATTCATGAATGGTTAATCATTGAGAACGAATCTCATCACGTCGTGGAGACGGTAGTCCGTACGTACGCACGAGCGATGATATCGTTCCCATGGTCGTGGAATTGTGTTGAAGTGTATGTATACTATTTCAGTATCAATATAACTTTATAAAAATCATATATAGTTACTCATTAAACCATTATACCCATCCAATTATTGTGGTGGCGGAAAATAGATTACACCACGGCGTGGAGAGGGTATTCCGTACGTACGCACGCGCGGTGATTTCCTTTTTCCGTAGGATGGATAGAAGGTTAATTAGAGTTGTTTCATATTTATAATAACATATAAGTATGTAAGTAATACTGATTTTATTACTTTATCATGAAACAACTAAAGAAGAAGAAGTTGAAGAAGAAAGAAATTGAAAAGATCGGTAATGGATATTACCTCTTCTTTGAAACGCCTCTTTGAATCCCCCACTTAGGGAACTAAGATTGGCCTTTTAAGAAGACCAGGACCTCTAGGATTATTCTAGGTAAGTGGAGAAGGGACTTTGGTAGGGGTTGTCCGAGCTGGAGTGCTCAATTTGGTGTGAGGAGGAGGGGGAGGAGGTGCCCTTTTATAAGGGAGGAGAGGGGCACCTTAGGAATATCTCAAAATATTATTTTATTATAAAGTCAAAATCGGTTTATAAAGGTTCCAAAGGGTCTTATTTCAAAGATAAAGTGGGGATGGGTCAAAATACTATCAACCAATAGGATTTAGACAAGTTTAGGGTATTATTTTAACCTTATCAATTAGATTTAACTCTAAGTTAAATAATTTAACTTTTACCGTGTCTTTTTGTTTTCTTTCACTATATGGTTAATACACTTACTATAACATGAAAAACGAACCCCAAATTGTTTATTATTAATATATATATCCTTATCTAAGTCATTTGGCCGAACCTTAGATTTTTAGGAATAAAATAAAAAATAATAATATAATATTTGATTTAAAAGCTATTTTGTGTCAATTTTGACACTATTTGATATATGATTTTTGTGAAAGTAATAAAAGAATTATATGTTCGAGACAAGTTGATTAAATCAACACTAATATATCATAGTAACCTAGAAAATTAGTGGGATTCATAAAAAGTCTTAAATTACATTTATTTTGGTATTTATAATATCAATTATGTCAATATTTCATTAATAAGATAATTACTGCATCATCTTTGTGTCATAAATAAATTAACTTATTTGATGTCTAAAAATTACAAATAAAATACCATTATGTAGGAAATCGTTTTAGATTTCTAATTAATATTTAAAATCGAATTTATCTTATGTATAACTCTATATTAAAAATGTTTTAGTAAATAAACATTGATTTTAACTCTTTTAACTATTCTTTGAATTAAATAATAATAAATGTCCTAATCTAATCCAAATGGGCCTAAATGATAATATTTTACACTTAAGGATGTTTTTGGTCGAGATAAACTTGTCCAATAGGATTAGGACATGTGTTAGGGTAATATTAATATCATTTTTACCCTTAATTACCCTATTTACTTTTAACCGTGGTAAGTAAAAGTAAAAAGTTACTATTTACCAAAAATTATTTTCATCTCATTGAACCACATTTTACTTACTGACATCAACCGTGTCTCTTGGATTTCTGAAATTCCATTCACAGAAGCGGTAAAATTAAGTTTTATGAAAAGTTCAGTTATTTTTAACTACCACTTAGTAGTTTCACTATTCATCAAAAATTGATGTTTTTCAGAACAATGCCAAAATTTCATCCTAAGCTATATTTCATATTACAAATTCAAAAATTAAGTTTATTTTACCAAATTCATAACATAGAAGTTGCATTAATTAATTTTATAATTAAATCCCTCTGTTAAAACAAATAGCGTGTTTTTAAGAAACAATATCTATCAAAAAATTGACACTTGTTTATGTCTGGTTTAAATGTGAAATTACATCCAATGACCAACATTGTATTAAATTGTCAAAATATATTCTAAATATACTTTAAAACCACTCAAATTAATAATTTATCACTATTAATTATTTTGATTAAAAAAGTTGTTTTTAATTATAATTTAGTAATTTTCACTATTCATCAGAATATGAAAGTTATCCGAAAAGTACCAAAATTTCACCTTAGGCTAAATTAGATACTCCGAATCCAAAAATGAAGTCCATTTTGAGAGCTAAAATTTCTATAATTTTAAAAGGTGGTTATTACTATTCATAACGGCTAGTTATAATAATATTTTAATAGCATATCGTTATTTAGTGAAACTCGGTATTTCATACTACACACGCTATTGAGGAAGGTCGCGATTGCGTGTAATGCAAGGCAAGTCAAGGATGTGTGTTGTGAAAGATCCTTTTGGTGTAGCGTACAGCACAAGACATTAGTGAAATTAAAAAGAATATTTTTCATAAAATCTCGGGGTGTTACATTCTACCCCCCTTAAAATGAATTTCGCCCTCGAAATTCGTCGGGGTTATAAATGGTTTACTATTCTAAAGTTTCTTTAATAGAAACCCACATCGTAAAAAAGGAATACCAAAACTTGGCTTTAAAAACTAAAGTATGAAATGTAACGATTACCCAAATAAACTAATCACCGGGTTTCCACATAGGTGAAAATATGGATATGGAAGAGAAATCTAACCATCATGTTCTGATGGAGAGTGGTAGAGGACATGGCTATGGAAAATCCAGTAATCACAAATCCATATATTTGTGATGATATAAGGTACCATCTGATTCATCAGGTATAAGATCACTAGGACAACATTTTTGGTTTTCAAGATCATTTCCCTAAAGTTGAAAATTTTCTTAGAATAAATACTTACTTTATTTTGGTACAATCTCACTGTTGTTCGTGCCTTGAACAATTTCTACTTCATCTCTTAAATAAATAAAGTTTAATTTGTTATTCGTGTAGTGTTAGCAGATCATGTGATAGAATGACGGGTCATTCCATCTGTCTCAAACAAAAGGTTAGCAAAAATTATATACATAATCAATCTATAGTGAGATTAATCATATATGGTTCTTAAAATGGACTTATACTTCATATATCATACTGCTTAATATAATAAACCTAGTTTCTACTAAACAGGGACTTCCTGTAGGCCAGTGGTAGGTGATAAAGGCCAGTCGCACTTCGGTTGTGGGTTCGATTCCCACAGCCTTGTCCGACGCCATGGGCTGTCGCCCGTCCTGCAGGTTGTCCTTTTTCTAAAACTATATTACTATAACATCCCATCAATAATATCGAAAAAACTTTTATCCTCAAACAATACAAACTTATGTCCAACATAATCCATTTCAATCTTTAGGCTTATCCATAATACTGCAGTCCACTCTCATAACATAGTGAAAACGATTACCATAGATTTAATACGATCGTTGATCCCCATATATCATAAGATATGTTTTGTTGATCACATTCCAAACATTCAAAGGCCTTAATCATGTATTCTCTTGAATACCCATCGAACCTTAGTGAAAACATGAATGCAGTTAAAAGATAACACTTTCCACATACCAAAAATCCTCAAAATTATATATATACTCAAACCATGATATCACTTAGTCCTTATATCAATCATGAGCTCATGAATAATGTCAAACATTTCATTTTCTCCTTATCCCTTCATTATGCGCATATCATCTACTTTCCAAAATATTCGAATAACTTTTCCTGGTTACCGGTACCTTAAAATTACTGAAAACCACAATAGACCAATACATAAATATTTCAATACACCATAAAAGTACCTCAACAACATTATTCTTGAATACCAATACATAAACACTTTAGTCCATCCACTTCAATGATTGTCCTGGAATAAGTCCTTCCTTGATTTAGAAGTAACTTTTTAGGTTAGGGCATTGAGTTGGGTAATGCCCATGTTCTCTGCAAATAAGACATTGAACTCCATAACATTCTGTCACTCTATGACCCTTTTCTCCACACAGATAACATCGGTCCCTCCATTTGAGGTATTCCTCAAGGTTCTTCTTCCCTTCTTTAGAAATCTCAATCTTCCTTTCTTTATGCTCCTCAACATTCGAACATGAATAATAGTTTATCTTCCTCTTCTTTGATGAATTAGGCATACCACTAAATTTCACCATGTTAATCATATATCGTGATGACTGATTCGGCATAATCGCAATATCTTTCTCTCTAGGAATTTTACAATTTTGTTGCTCATAGTCACCAATTTGTCCATTGGATTCATTGTTAACCGAATTCCTTCTGGTTCCCCCCATTAACTAAAGCACAAAAAGAATCTTGTGAGAGGAAAAAATCATGCTAGAGAAAAAAACATTATAAATGGGGAGTATCCTCAATATCTAACTTCTTAGGTAAAATTCTATGATCGTTACCGTAGTTCTAGGACTGTATCTTATACGTATACTTATCCTTAGGGACATCCCTAGACATACCTTAGACATATCTCTAGGGATCTCACTAACGTTTTCGCATCCTAGTTTCCAAAGGTTGACTAAACCTTTCCTCTGATACCAACTGTAGAGACCCAAAGCTTATCGTACATGGACATTACATTACTTTTGCGGAATACTTAGTACATAACAAAAACACACACACAAGGATCGTAATAGTTTAGTTTCTTTGGAAACTCGGAACGTAATCTTCTAATCGTGGTGAAAGATCTTCAATATCTCCCATAAAGATCTTCCTTTTTTTTACCTAAAACCTTTATTTATATCCTGGGGAAAATAAAACATAAAAGGGTGAGCTCAAATGCTCAGTAAGGGTAAGCAAAAGAAAAATCAATCACATCATATTCATAAGAACATAACTTTTGGAAATCTTAACCTGCAAAAGAGAGCATAATTTCATATCATGGGATAAATCATAGTAGTGAAATGAAATCCCAATAAGCATAACTTAAAACATGAAACTTTGTGGCATACACACATAATCATAGAGAATCATTTCTTGTTAGTCAAGACTCATTGCCAAGACTATCTTAGTGGACAAAGTCCCTTTCTGAACCGAGTCACCCTCGTTTCAGTTCTGTTTCACTGAACCGGTATATCCTACCATTCCAACCATGCCTATATCATGAGATATAAAATCTTTACCCAATGCATTGGAGGGAGATATAGGTCCCACCCATCTCATAATGAACCCATTATTATGTGTGCCACAAAATCATAAATCATACATCATTGCATAACGCATGTAATAAAAATGGGATTCTTAAACAACATGACATCATAAAACAATTTATATAGAATAAAGGAATTCATAAAAATATAATTCCATCACAAAAAAATAAAATCAATGTAATAATAGGGATAAAAACAGGACCCTTTATTATCTTAGATGGAAAATAATTTTGATAAAACACTTGAACTCCATTCTGGAGGAAAATATCCTTTCTACTTCAAAAAAACTTTTCTTTTCTTAACATGTCATAAAATTATAAACTAAAAGAAGTTGATTAAAAATAAAATTTAAAACTTTTAAAGGAATCTTCTTGGAAATAATGTTTTAAAAATCCATTCATGCCGTATTAGTTAAAAAAAACATTCTTCGTACTTTTGTTGGAAAAGTCAAAAAGTACCTCGTACGAAAAATGCCAAAATATTCCTTTCATATATTTTACTAAAAACTCAAGTAAGGGTAAAATTGGATTTAAACAATTGTAGGTGGATGGAAATAATATTACATATTGAGGTAACATGGATGTGGATGATAAAATACACCCCAGTAAATATCAAAGTATAAACAATCTCGGATAAAAATGAGATTGTGATAATTCCCCTTACCTTAGGTCCGATTTGCTTTGTAAGTGTCCGAACCTCCTGTATAATGATTTAAATAATGTCATTGACTTATTACAGAGTCATATGCATTGTTATTATATCATATATGGTTCACTTATGACTTTATATTACCCGTTCTTTTGTAAATTCATGTTAAAGTAGCGTTTTGGGTAAAATCGTCTCATTTGTCGTTCGTGATTTAACTTGTAATTATTCATATGATTACTTAGATCATGATTACATAATTCCAGAATATAAAACATGATTTATATATATATATTCATAATATACATATATAATAAATCAGTAAATGGAAAGAAATACACCGTTCATGGAGACGGTAGTCCGTACGTACGCATGAAAGCTGTTTTCGTTTCCTTATTGAATTGAATGGAATTACGTAGATGACATACATATAAATATAAATAATTCAAGTATCATTATTATGTCATATATTTCATTAGAACTTATTATATATACTTTATAATCATTCATGAATGGTTAATCATTGAGAATGAATCTCATCGCGTCGTGGAGACGGTAGTCCGTATGTACGCACGAGCGATGATATCATTCCCATGGTCGTGGAATTGTGTTGAAGTGTATGTATACTATTTCAGTATCAATATAAATTTATAATAATCATATATATTTACTCATTAAACCATTATACCCATCCAATTAATGTGGTGGCGGAAAATAGATTACACCACGGCGTGGAGACGGTATTCCGTACGTACGCACGCGCGGTGATTTCCTTTTTCCGTAGGATGGATAGAATGTTAATTAGAGTTGTTTCATATTTATAATAACATATCAGTATGTAAGTAATACTTATGTTATTACTTTATCATGAAACAACTAAAGAAGAAGAAGTTGAAGAAGAAAGAAATTGAAAAGATCGGTAATGGATATTACCTATTCTTTGAAACGCCTCTTTGAATCCTCCACTTAGGGAACTAAGATTGGTCTTTTAAGAAGACCAGGACCTCTAGGATTATTCTATGGAAGTGGAGAAGGGATTTTGGCAGGGGTTGGCCGAGCTTGAGTGCTCAATTTGGTGTGAGGAGGAGGGGGAGGAGGTGCCCTTTTATAAGGGAGGAGAGGGGCACCTTAGGAATATCTCAAAATATTATTTTATATTAAAGTCAAAATCGGTTTATAATGGTTACAAAGGGTCTTATTTAAAAGATAAAGTGGGTATGGGTCGAAATCCTATCAACCAATAAAATTTAGACAAGTTTAGGGTATTATTGTAACCTTATCAATTAGATTTAACTCTAAGTTAAATAATTTAACTTTTACCGTGTCTTTTTGTTTTCTTTCACTATATGGTTAATACACTTACTATAACATAAAAAACGAACCCCAAATTGTTTATTATTAATATATATATCTTAATCTAAGTCATTTGGCCGAACCTTAGATTTTTAGGAATAAAATAACAAATAATAATATAATATTTGATTTAAAATCTATTTTGTGCCAATTTTGACACTATTTGATATATGATTTTTGTGAAAGTCATAACAGAATTATATGTTCGAACAAAGTTGACTAAATCAACACTAATATATCATAGTAACCTATAAAATTAGTGGTATTCATAAAAAGTCTTAAATTACATTTATTTTGGTATTTATAATATCAATTATGTCAATATTTCATTAATAAGATAATTACTGCATCATCATTTTGTCATAAATAAATTAACTTATTTACGTCTAAAAATTACAAATAAAATACCATTATGTAGAAAATCTTTTTAGCTTTCTAATGAATATTACCAATCGAATATATCTTATGTATAACCCTATATTAAAAATGTTTTAGTAGATAAACTTTGATTTTAACTCTTTTAACTCTTCTTTGAATTAAATAATAATAAATGTCCTAATCTAATCCAAGTGGGCCTAAATGATAATATTTTACACTTAAGGTTGTTTTTGGTCGAGATACACTTTTCCAATAGGATTAGGACATGTGTTAGGGTACTATTAATATCATTTTTACCCTTAATTACCCTATTTACTTTTAACCGTGGTAAATAAAAGTAAAAAGTTACTATTCAACAAAAATTATTTTCCTCTCATTGAACCACATTTTACTTACTGACATCAACCGTGTCTCTCGGATTTTTGAAATTCCATTCACAGAAGCGGTAAAATTATGTTTTATGAAAAGTTCAGTTATTTTTAACCACCACTTAGTAGTTTCACTATTCATAAAAAATTGATGTTTTTCAGAACAATGCCAAAATTTCATCCTAAGATATATTTCATATTCCGAATTCAAAAATTAAGTTTATTTTACCAAATTCATAACATAGAATTTGCATTAATTAATTTTATAATTAAATCCCGCTGTTAAAACAAATAGCGTGTTTTTAAGAAACAATATCTATCAAAAGATTGACACTTGTTTATGTCTGGTTTAAATGTGAAATTACATCCAATGACCAACATTGTATTAAATTGTAAAAATATATTCTAAATATACTTTAAAACCACTCAAATTAATAATTTATCACTATTAATTATTTTGATTAAAAAAGTTGTTTTTAATTTTAATTTAGTAATTTTCACTATTCATCAGAATATGAAAGTTATCCGAAAAGTACCAAAATTTCACCTTAGGATAAATTCGATACTCCGAATCCAAAAATGAAGTCCATTTTGAGAGCTAAAATTTCTAAAATTTTAAAAGGTGGTTATTACTATTCATAACGGCTAGTTATAATAATATTTTAATAGCATATCGTTATTTAGTGAAACTCGGTATTGCGTACTACACACACTATCGAGGAAGGTCGCGATTGCGTGTAATGAAAGGCAAGTCAAGGATGTGTGTTGTGCAAGCTCCTTTTGGTGTAGCGTACAGCACAAGACATTAGTGAAATTAAAAAGAATATTTTTCATAAAATCTCAGGGTGTTACACATATAATATTTCAAACATTGATTCGTGGGGAGTATGGTCCCTCACGGATCAGAATTTGACACTTAGGTTTTGGTTTTTAGTATTTTCTAGGTTCTGGGGAAGTTTCGGAGGCATACTGTGCGGAAATCCCAGAATACATGCCATGTAGGACCTCATACATGCCGTGTGTGTTCTTCTATTCGGGAAGAAAAATGATATTTTTTAGTACACGCCATGTACCCTGAGTACACGCCATGTAGTATCTTCTCGTGTCACAAACCGTGTGGGCGGCGTCATGGGATATGGAATGTCTTGGGTAAAACACGCCGTGTAGTTTTTGTGCACGCCATGTAGTGTGACCCAGATTCCGGCCGTGTAATTAACAACACGGGTCGGTGAACTCCTTGACAGAACACGCCGTGTTAATAATAGACACGCCGTGTAGTGTGACCTGGGGACTCGGCCGTGTAACTAACAACACGGGTCGGTGTCACCTCTCCTTGGACACGCCGTGTACCTGTGGGACACGCTGTGTAGTCTTTTCCAAGGACATACCATGTGGTGTTAACCGTGTCGCTGGGAAACGGGATGGTGTACACGCCGTGTGCGGGTGTAACACACCGTGTGGTGTAAAGACGAGTAGTCGGCTGTGTCACAGACGACACGAGCAGTTGGAAAATAACACCGTACACACCGTGTAGATATTATACACGCCGTGTAGGTTTTTTCGACGAAAGCCGTGTGGATTAGCCGTGTGGAAGGACCCGGGCAGGGGAAGGGAATTCAAGTACATGCCGTGTAGTCAATGTACACATTGTGTTGTCTTGTTTTACCAATTTTGAATGCCTTCTTCCTCTTGTTCCCTTTTTGTTTCCTTCGCTTTCAGTCTTAATAATCTTGAATCTGAGGCATGCTTTTGACCTTGTATTATCATTCCGCCTAGACGACCGCGAGTTGTTCGCCAGGAGAGCGGCGACGATTATACTCCAGAGATAGTGGGCCGTGGGCTACCAGTTGATCCACCAGTAGAGCCAGATGCAGCGCCAGCTGTTATACCGGACACAGGCGCGGAGGCGCAGTTCTGTGAAGGCCTTACGCAGTTCATGCAGACCTTTTAGGGAGCACTGCACGTTGCTACATCTATGGACGAGCTAACTCATAACATTCAGCAGTAGCATCTGCCTACATTTTCAGAGGATGGTGGACCACAGGCTGCGGAGTCTTGGATAGGATCGATGTAGACTATTTTACAGCATCTTGAGACGCCTCCAGGGTAGAGGGTCAAGCTCGCGACTTACATGCTGTGTGATTCTGCCAAGAGGTGGTGGGATGTTACCACCCAGTCAGAGCATCACAGAGACATGGCGTGGGAATATTTTCAGCCAGACTTCTATGAATTCTTCTTTCCCGAGACGCTGAGGGAATATAGAGCTCGAGAGTTCATGAATCTGCAGTAGGGCGCTATGTCAGTGATGGACTATTCTGCTCGTTTTACGGAGCTTCAGCGCTTTGCACCCATTCTAGTGGGTGATGAGATGTTGAGAGCCAGATGTTTTGAGGATGGTCTTCAGTATGACATCCGAGTGCTGGTGAATGTTTTCAGGTTTCCTACTGTACACACGATTGTGAATCAGGCGCTGATTACATAGAGGAACCTGCGGGAATTGAGTGGTGTGGGCTAGGGTGGTTCAGCACCAGTCACTGGTGTTATTTCTGCTGGTAAGAGGAAGAGACAGATGGAATTATCTCGGGGCGGCAGTACCAGACATGCAGCTTCTTCAGGTGGCCCGATCAGGTTCTACCAGTGTGGCAGAGAGGGGCACAAGAGACTGCAGTGTCCACGAGACCCAGTGGAGTGCCGAGCTTACAGCAAGATGGGTCATCTGCAGTGCTTTTGCAGGGCGTTTCCACTAGCTAGTGAGAGGGGTTCTATGCAGACTCCGCATGCAGGAGTAGGACCAGTGGCTTCTTACCAGTCGAAAAACAGGAATACGTCAGGGCGTGCAGGCAGAGATGGTGGTCGAGGTTATGGTAGCCAGACACTAGGATCTCAGAGGCAGTAGGGCGGGAAAACTCAGGGTATCCAGGCTATGTCGTAGGGCCGGGACACTTGGCAGGCATATGTAGTGAAACAGACCTAGCAGAAGCAGGATCCTAGACCTTCTACAGTCAGAGGTACTATTCTAGTAGCTTCTGTCTAGTCTTCAGTACTTTTTGATACCGGTGCTACACATAGTTTCATATCTGCACCCATTGTGGAGAGCCTTGGGCTCAGTGTTTCTACTTCTTCTGATATCATGACGCGAGACACTCCGTTGTGGACTAGGATGGCTGGTGTACGTCAGTGCAAGGAGTGCCCCCTTGAGGTTGGAGGGTGTCACTTTATTTGGGACCTCTATGTCTTGGAGATGACGAGCTATGATGTCATTCTTGGGATGGACTGGTTGGTTCCTTTTCGAGCCTTTGTAGACTTCTATCGTCGCAGGGTGCGTTTCACGTCACCAGAGGGCGGAGGGTATCCATACATGGGTGAGTGGGATGTTCAGGCGAGTCGAGCTGGACCAGAGTATTATGGGCAAGGTGGAGTCACAGCCTAGATTACAAGTTTATATCTAGATGATCAGGGGACTTGTCAGATGGAATACCCTCCAGTTGTTGATCGTTTTAGGGATGTCTTCCCGGATGAATTTTCCGGTCTACCTCTAGAGCGTGATGTGGATTTCTCTATTGAGCTAGTTCCAACAGCACCACCGGTGTCCATTCCTCCTTATTGGATGGCCACGCCTGAGTTTCAGGATCTCAAGAAGCAGTTAGAGGAGCTACAGGCGAAGGGTTTTATCCAACCCAGTACTTCTCCTTGGTGTTCTCCATTACTTTTTGCGAAAAAGGTGGACGATACCCTTAGACTCTGTGTGGATTATCGAAAGCTGAACTAGTTGACGGTTAAGAACTGATATCCCTTGCCGAGGATTGATGATCTGTTTGATCAACTTCGTGGAGCATGAGTGTTATCGAATATTGAATTGAGATCCGTATATCATCAGCTGTGTGTTAGACCATCGAATATACCACTTACAGCTTTTCAGAGTAGATATGGTCTGTACGAGTACTTGGTTATGCCGTTCGGACTCACAAACGCGGTAGCAGTTTTTATGGCTCCAATGAATCGTGTGTTTCATCCGTATCTTTATTCCTTTATGGTAGTATTCGTGGACGACATCTTGGTGTACTCTCACATTCGACATGACCATGCCACCCATCTTGAGAACATATTGAGTACACTGAGAGAGCATCAGGTATATGCTAATCTCTCTAAGTGCCACTTTTCGATGGACTAGATTCACTTCCTAGGTCATATCATCATAGAGGCAGGAGTTTTAGTAGACCCAGAGAAGGTGAGAGTGGTAGTTTCCTGGGAGAATCCTAAGAACGTGTTTGAGATACAGAGTTTCTGAGGGCTGGCTGGTTACTACAGACACTTCATACATGACTTCTCCCGCTTAACAGCACCTTTGACAGGTCTGACTAATAAGGAGGTGAAGTTCGTTTGGTCGGAAGCTTGCAAGGCAGATTTTTAGGACCTGAAGGGAAGGTTGACATCAGCACCGATCCTGATACTCCCAGAGCAGGGGAAGAGCTATACAGTTTACTGTGATGTGTCAGGGATTGGGTTGGGAGCCGTTTTGATGCAGGGCGGCTGGGTTTTTGCATACGGGTCTCGGCAGTTGAGGCCACATGAGAGAAATTACCTGACGAATGATCTTGAGTTGGCTGTAGTTGTTCATGCGTTGAGCTATTGGAGACACTATCTATTGGGAGAGCATTATATGGTTTTCACCTACCACAAAAGTCTCAAGTATATCTTCACTCAGCATGATCTGAATCTGAGGCAGAGAAGGTGGGTTGAGTACCTAAAATCCTTCGATTTTGAGCATGCCTATATGCCTGGTAAAGGTAATACAGTAGCCGATGCACTAAGCAGGAAGACTCAGATACAGGTATTGTAGGAGGCCAGTGGTGAGTGACAGCTTATGGATTTGTTCTCTGAGATGCATCTGAAGGTGCATGACAGTCAGGGGAAGACTTATCTTTCCTCGTTAGCTGTGACTTATACCCTCAGGGACAGAGTGAGGGTGAGTCAGCTATCAGATTCAGAAGGCCTAGTTCTACGGGAGTTGGTGGCAAGTGAGGACCCTCCTCCCAGTTGGACAATAGGCGATGATGAGGTCCTGCGTTTCCATGGACGAGTGTGGGTTCCATGGGATATACGCGAGGAGCTGATGAGGGAGTTTCATGCTTCAGCTTGGGCAGTTCATCCTGGGGTTACCAAGATGTACCGTGACTTGAGGCGTCAGTACTGGTGGCCGAGTATGAAGAGGGAGATAGCTGGTTTTGTTACGAGGTGTTCCACCTGTTAGCAGGTGAAGGCAGAGCACCAGAGGCCAGCTGGGTTGTTACAACAGTTGCCCATTCTAGAGTGGAAATGGGATGATGTCATGATGGATTTCGTGATGGGATTGTTGAGGTCACCTCGAGGCAATGACACAGTGTGGGTTGTTGTGGATAGACTCACGAAGGTATCTCAATTCTTTCCGATCAAGGAGACCTTCGGTGTTAACGAGCTTAGAAGGATGTATATCCGAGAGATCGTGAATCACTATGGGGTCCATCTTTCTATCGTTTCAGATAGGGACGCCCACTTTACGTCTCATTTCTAGCAGAGTTTTCAGAGGGCACTGGGTACACAGGTGCTTCTGAGCACATCATACCACCCTTAGAAAGATGGCCAGTTAGAGCGGACAATACAGGTGCCGGAGGACATGCTGCGTGCATGCGTCCTAGACTTTGGGGTCTCTTTGGAGAAGCATATAACCTTATTCGAGTTTGCCTATAACAATAGTTTTCAGGCGACTATTGAAATGGCACCATACGAGGCTTTATATGTTAGGCCATGCCGATAAACTTTGTGCTTCTTAGAGGCAAGTAAGGAAGCTTTACTGGGGCCACAGCTCGTGCATGAGACATCTGAGCAGGTCTAGTTGATTCAGAAGCGGATGGCTACCGCGTAGTCTCGTCAGAAGTCTTATTCTTATCGCCGCAGATGACCTTTGGAGTTCGTGGTCAGGGATCAAGTTCTTCTACATGTTTCGCCGAGGCTGGGACACAAGAGAATCAAGAGACAGGGTAAACTTTCACCAAGGTATGTGGGACCATTCGAGATTCCAGAGAGGGTAGGGCTGGTTTCTTATCAGTTGCAGTTACCGCAGCGGTACCGAGCCATGCACGACGTCTTCCACGTGTCTCAGTTGCATCGCTATCATTCAGACCCATCTCACACCTTTCAGCCTGAGGAGGTTGAGCTTCAGCATGATGCGTCCTTTGAGGAGCATCTGATCCGTATCGTTGACAGGAGCACGAAGGTTCTCCGAGGCCGGTCAGTTCCTCTCGTGCGGGTTCTATGGAAGCATGGCTGAGTGCAGGACGAGACCTGGGATTGTGAGGCCGACGTACGTGCTTAGTGTCCAGAGCTGTTCTGAGCTTAATCTTCACCACCCTTGGAAGGGCAATTTTAGGATGAATTTCTATAAGGGGGGGAGTTTGTAAGAACCCGGTTCTTTTTTTAGAGAGGTGTGGGCTTCTTTCTTTTTCCTTTTACATAAGTGTTTTTGAGAAAATATGGAAAATGGGGAAAAATCCTGAATTTTGGAACTACATGCCGTGTACTTTATCCACACGCTGTGTACATTTGGCCATGTTGGGATGAGTACACGGAGCGTGTAGCCATGCCAGCGACGAAGGGTGTAGGAACCGACTACATGTCATCTAGTGGTACCTTACATGCCGTGTAGTCAGTAGGCATGATGGAATTGTAAGGCGGTGGAGTCACCTCCAACTGGGCGATAGTACACGCCGTTTACTTGGGAGTACATGCCGTGTACTCATATCGACGGATGAACAGTGTGGCGGTGCCACCAAATGAACAGTTAAATGAGGGGAGTACACGTCGTGTACTTTGTTTTTTCGGCTTAAAACAGGCAGTAGCCTCCTCATTTGGAAGTAGAGACTCTTGAAATGTTTTGGAGCCAAAGGAGGAGGCTAGATCTTTGAAGATCCACCGGGCGTTCGTTTGGAATCTATTTCGGCTTTGGACGATTTCGTTGGAACCGCACAGGTGAGCCCTCTCCTCTCCTGGTACCATTCTTACCAATTCTTCTCCTAACTTAAGTTATTTTCATTTGAATGGGTTTTGTTCTTCGTCAGATCTATGCCATTCTTGGGCGTTTCTAGAGTCGGCGTTCGTGTATAATGCTCGTTGATGTATAAGGTAGGTGGCTTTGTGTTTATTTTATAACTTTCGTGCGTTTTTGGGTGTTTTTGTGCCACAAACCCATGTTGGGGTGTCGTGTGGCTGAGGTCGTTGCTATATTAAATACCTAGAATTGATTAGGTATTTAATTGTGATAATAAAATGCAGGTTGGGATCATTGCATGGATCCGAAACCACCCCAAGGGTGTGTTTCAATGTTTAGTCGTTTGGCGAGGATACCCGAGGGTATGCCTTTAAAGTAGTAATTGTAGAATTTCCTTGAGAGGAATTGCTTGTTACTACTGGTTTGCCTGTTGGGCATGGTCCGGTTACTTGTTTAGCCTGAGGGTGTTGTTGTATTTGGCATGAGGGCATTGTTGTGATTATCCTGAGGGAACTGCACTATTTAGCCCGAGGGCTGTAGTTCTTTCGCCTGAGGGAAACCTTTCGTGCCTGGGGGCTTGACTTCTGTGCCTGAGGGTGACACTTTCTACGCCTGAGGGCAATTTCTATTACACCTAAGGGATATACCTGCGGGTTGGATTCTTCTTACCTGAGGGAAAGGATTTGCTTGTCTGAGGACGTGGACTTCTTACTTAGAAATTCACTATGGTGATTTCTAGAATATGATGAATTAAATGAATAATAAAATGGAAATTCAATTGTTAAGTTAGTTACTTGTCAGTACTGCTTACTTTATTGCATTTTACTATTACACACTGTTGTTGAATTCTTACACGTAGTAGGCCACGGGCCTTTGGTGGGTGCCTACTGAGGAGTAGGAGGGAATGGGACCAAGCCTAAGCTCGCGATGCCACTACCAGCTATTTTCTTTGTTTTGCTGTACTCTGTTTTATGATGTACTGTATTGATGTATAACATATTCTGGCTGTTTTCTTAGAACCTGAAACATGTATCATCATCTTTTATACACTGTTGGTTATATCCATTGTTGTAGTTTATTTCAGTTGTGTATGATTACAGCTTCCGTTGTCATTGTATGTTTTATTTATATTCCGCTACGCTACACTTTGACAAATGAGGGCATAGTTTCCCCACTATCAGACATGGGCCCTCGCTGCTAGTCGGCAACCTCTAGTGTTTGGGGAAATGCGCTTGAGGTCACGTGGAAAACCGGGCTCGGGGCACCCGTTGCGTGGCACCCGGGTCCAGGACGTTACAGATGACAATGGTCTCACCGATGACAATGGTCTCACCGATGACAACGGTCGCACCGATGACTATGGTCACACCGATGATACAACTGTCTCACTAATGCTGATCAAATGACATACTGAAGCCGATGCTGATCACATGACCTACGAAAGCCGATGCTGATCACATGACCTACCGAACCCTATGTTGATCACATGACCTACCAAAACCGATGCTGATCACATGACCTACTGAAACCAATCCGGGTCAAATGACTTACCGAAACCGATGCTGATCACATGACTTACCGAAACAGATTCTGATCAAATGACATAACAAAACCGATGCTGATCACATGACCTACTGAAGCCGATGATGATCAAATGACCTACCAAAACTGATGATGATCAAATGATTTACTGAATCCGATGTTGATCACAGGACCTACTGATACCGATACAAATTCAAATGACCTACCAATCTCCCGAATCACCAATAGTCATGAAAACTATTTGAATTTTTATTAACTCTTATTTAATTCCAACAGTTATATTTTCTCAATTTAATGCACCTTCTATTAATTAATGTTGGTTGTTGGTTGTCAGGGAACCGTATCTTATACCTGTAAAAAAGTAATCATTATTTTTACCAGATCTCAAGGAATAAAAATTAATATCTATTTTCAGTAAAAGACGACGATGACGAATATACAAAAGGAGAAATAGATAGAGACACACAATAAGAAGTAGAGTGTACCTGTGTGTGAAGGACCACGAAACAAAAGAAGAACTTGAAGAACACTTGTTAAAACTAGAGATATTCAAGAAGATCATTCACCTAGAACAAACACTGAAGCCGCGTTATTGTGCCTTATTGAACATCATATGTACAAGGCTGAGTAACTATAGCTAGTAAGAACAACGACACTATGTTTTGTGTTATCTTCCCCAGAAAGGACTCGAATAACATCTGCAACATCCAAACGAGTCCAAATATCATTTGCAATCACTCAGAGCATTCTAAACTCATTATCCATTTATTTACTCTGTAGTATACCTTTGATTAACATTTTAAGAAGTGTGTGTTAATTTTTCCATTTAGACACACACTAACTTCTGGACTGAACTGGAGGATACTAAATCCTCACACCAAACCTTTTACACCTTATTGTATCCCACTGTGATTTGTGGAAGAGGTCAAGTGTGACCTAGATAGCCTGAGTGTTGTTGTTGTTGTTTACCCACGTAGAATTGTGGTAGAGGTCTGAGGACCTGAACAGTATGAGTACTGTTGTAAAACCCCGATCCAGGGTGTGGATCATATCTTATATAAACTTTTTAAGAGTACTAAGTCTCAGCTTGAGACTGAACCTCTTGTTTTAAAAATGATGTACATTTTTCCTTTGTTAAAACTTTATTGAATATTCCGCTGCTTATTACTTTAAATGTAAAT
This sequence comes from Viscum album, assembly GCA_963277665.1. Classification (NCBI taxonomy): domain Eukaryota; kingdom Viridiplantae; phylum Streptophyta; class Magnoliopsida; order Santalales; family Viscaceae; genus Viscum; species Viscum album. The sequence goes on from OY728147.1 coordinate 190,734,306, forward strand.
CGGTTTTAAAGTAACTCTGATAGTTCAACTAGAAAGTGTTTGTAATTTTTGTAAAACAATAAGTTAGTTTCAAAAGATTACATAATCTTCAGATTAAGTTAACTAAGAAGTAATCAATCTTTGAGAAGCTAATTGAACATTTAAAATCTTTATAAATTCACTACAGTTTAACTTGTTTTATAAATTGAGGGATTTTAATACAAATTTTTTAAACATAAATCTTTAATTGGAAATCAATTCACCCTCTCTTGAGTATCCACTCCGACCAAAATTTGGAATCAGAGGAAATAAAAGTTTTCAAAACTACTCTATTTTCAACTCTGATATTCGTTGTATCTTAAAGATCTTAAATTTTTTTTTCTAAATTTTTATCTCTTTAAATAATTTTGTTAAAATCTAATTATGGATAACAGATTAGAAGGTGTCGCTACCAATAGACCACCTTTTTTTCAATGGTGTCAATTTTGCTGAGTGGAATATCAAAATGAAAATTCATTTAGAAAGTATGGTATTTGACATTTGGACTGCCATAGAGACTCAGTATAAGATTCCAGAAACTGTTATAACTACTTGAGATGAACCTACTAAAGATGATTACAATAATAATTATAAAGAATAGAATGCCCTATATTGTTCTCTAGGAGATGAAGAGTTTAATCGGATATCTGATTGTAAGATTGCTTATGAAATATGGGATACTCTGGCTGTCTCCCATGAGGGGAAACCAATGTCAAATAAATGAGACAAAACACATACACTATTAAGTATGATAATTTTAAAATGAATCCTGATGAACCTATTTCTAACATGTATCTCAGGTTCAACGAAATTGTGAATACAATGAGCTCACTTGGAAAAGGTTGTTCCAACTATGGAGCAGATTATGAGAATACTCAGATGCTTTCTGAAAAGATGGAGAGGCACATTAGTTTCAATTAGAGAATCTTGTGACATTAGTGATTTTCCTATCAAGGAACTCATTGGTAATTTAATGATGTATGAGGAGGAACTGAAAGTAAACAAGGAAGAAGATAACGAACCAAGGAAGAAGTATGTAGATTTCAAGACTTATACTTCAAAAATTAAGGACAAAGGGAAAATTCAATGTGAAAGTGAAAGCTAAAGCTGTGATGAAAGTGCATCAGAAAGTGATGCTGAGATGGCTCAGATAGCCAGATGATTTAATAAATTTTACAGGAAAAAGAAGTTTTTCAAAAAATACAATTATAAGGGAAAGTATGACAACAAAGTTCATTGGAAGAAATATTGGAAAATGACTGATAAAAGTGATTACATAGTCTACTATGAGTTCAAAAGGAAAGAAAATGTCAAATATGAATCTCTAGAATTAAATTTCAAGAAGAAATATGACTATAAGGATAGTAAATACAAGAAAGCTATGAAAGCAACCTGGGGTGCTTCAGAAGACAGGTCAAGTGATTCTGATTCTACTGAGGATGAAAAATATAAAAAAGCTAATTTGTGTTTCATGAAAAACACATCTGAGGTAACATTGGATACTCTTTATTTGAACTCGTATTACTCTGGAGATAATTCTGATTCTGAAAACATGTCAGGTGAAGGTTTATTTGAATACTGTAATATGCTAGAGGATACATGCAATGAGCTGAAAGATTTGTATAAATCCTTAAAGAAGCAACATGCATAACTAGCACTGTTAAATCTGCACTATAAGTAGAAAAAAATAATTCTCATCTAATCAAAGAGAATACTGAACTGAAATTTTCAAATGAGAAAATCAGGAAATATTTGGAAAAATTTACTAATGGAAAGGACACACTTACACAAATTCTAGGAAAGAAAGTGGCACCAAAGTATACTACTGGAATAGGTTATCTTCTTGGACAAATACATATTACAAAGAATAAATTTATTCCTCAATATGGATAGTATGTTGCTGGTTCTAGTTCTAAAAATTCATATGCCTCAACTTGATATTCACATAGTTATAGATAAATCAAGGTTTATCTGTCAAAATCTCTTAATTCTGTTATGTATATGAGACCCATTAAGAAAATATGGGTACCAAAAGTTTTTCTTGCTAACCTGTCTGGACCTAAGAAAATATGGGAAGAAAAATCATTTTCTATCTAAAATTATTTTTTATGAAACATTCATGAAAAGTTCGTATAGAAAGACATGGTATTTGGACAGTGGATGTTCAAGACACATGATAAGAGACTTTTCATGCTTCAAAATATTAATCAAGTTTGATGGAGGATATGTCACCTTTTGTGATAACTCTATAGGGAAAACCATCGTCCTAGGTCAAATTGGTAACACTAATTCAATTTTAATCTCTAATGTTTTATTTATGGATGTATTAAAATACATCTTGTTAAGTATTTCTCAATTATGGGATGATGGTTTTAATGTTAAATTTGAAAATTATTCTTGTAATGTTTTTAATTCTAAAAATGTTTTAGTATTTTCTGTCTTATGGAATGAAAATGTATATGCTATAGATTTAAATTCTTTAGCTAAGAAGAATATTAACTGTTTAAATGCTTTCCATAAAGAATCATGGCTTTGGAACAGAAGATTATGACACTGCAATATACATTTACTTAGAAAACTAACTAAGAAGAACTTAGTTAGATACCTACCTAAACTTAAATTCCAAGCCGATAAAGTTTATAATCCCTATCAAAAGGGAAAGCAACATAAAGTTTCTTTTAAATCAAAGAAAGAATTTTCAACTTCTCAACCTCTCGAGTTGGTTCACATGGACTTTTTTAGACCTTCAAGAGTTTCCAGTTTAAGTTGGAAACACTATGTTTATGTTCTAGTAGATGACTTTTCTAGATATACTTGGGTATACTTCTTAGTTCACAAAAGTGAAGTTTTCTCTTACTTTATTAAATACTCCAAGTATATAGAAAACCTTAGTGGACTTAAGATTAAAACCTTGAGAAGTGATCAGGGTTGTGAGTTTGAATCTTACTGCTCACATAATGGCTATAATCACAAATTTTCTTCCCCTATGACACCTCAAAGGAATGGTGTAGCAGAAAGAAGAAATATATCGCTTCAGAAAATTGCAAGATCTATGCTAAATGAATATGATTTACCTATTTACTTTTGGATTGAAGCTGTCAATACAG